>JAUIMM010000255.1:13571250-14245000 GCA_031769625.1 Taudactylus pleione | reverse complement strand
GTGCGGGAGCGCTCTGTCCCCGGGCCCAGGCGGTCTCTATGAGACCAGAATGCTCAGGGGGGTGACGCTGATAAGTGCATCCCGCCGGCCGGCAAGACGCGGCTGTTAGGCAGGGAGCCCCCGCAGCCGCTGCACTCCCGCTGTAAAAGCAGCACCCAGGACCTATATAAAAAAAAAAAAATAATTATTACAAATCAACAAAAATCTAAATCTAAAAACGTGCCTTGCTCCACAGGCACTTAATCTAAACTGAGTCATGGAGTTGCAGAGGGGAGGAGCTTGGGTTTAAAATTTACAGAGTTAGTTAGTGCCAGCTCCTCGCATTCCCACCTACAACTAATGGTCCAGTTTCCCCGAGCCTTGAGGGAAGAGAAGGAATGTCTTTTTGCAGATGACACAAAAGGTTTGCAATAGGGTAGACACACCAGGAGGGGTGAAACAAATGATTGATGATCTAGGTAGACTAGAGGAATTGTCGAGAACGTGGCAACTTCAGTTTAACGCCAAAAAATGCTAAATCATTCATGCACTTGGGTTTCAAAAACTCTAAGGCTAAATAGAGCATCAGTGGCACTATAATGGAAACTATTGAGGAGGAAAGGGATCTAGGAGTCATTATTTCAGGTGCCTTAAAGCCTGGTAAACAACGTAACAAAGCAATGAGAAAGGCAAGTCAGATTCTTGGTTGCATAGGGAGAGAAATCAGTAGCAGAAAGAAAGAAGTAATAAAGCCCCTATATAGGTAATTGGTACGGCCTCATCCAAAATACTGTGTTCAGTTCTGGAGGTATGTCCAGAAGGATATAAATACATTAGAGACTGTACAATGAAAGGCAACTAAATTGGTGCATGGCCTACATCGCAAAACTTAACTGGAAAGACTAAAAGATCTTAATATGTATCGTTTAGAGCAGATAAGGGAATTGGGGGACATAATAGAAACTTTCAAATATATCAAGGGTTTTAACAAGGTGCAGGAGGGAAACATTCTTCAGAGGAAGAGAAGTACTAGAACACGAGGACATGCACTGAAATTGGAGGGAAGTAGGTTCTAAGGAAATCTGAGGAAAAATTACTTTACAGAAAGGGTAGTGGATTAGTAGAATATCCTCCCATCAGAGGTGGTAGAAGCTAAGACAGTAGAGCAATTTAAACGTGCTTGAGATAGGCACCAGGAGAGAACGTTAGGCACTTACCGGAGGGTTAGGCACTAGAAGGGACGGTTAGGGTCAGGCACCTACCCAGACCGTTAGGGTTAGGCACCAAGGGGAGGGTTAGGGTGAAATTTAGGGCAAGGTAAAAAATATCAAACTGGCTTTATGCCAGGCAAATCCATTATCACGAATATTAGACGTCTTTACTCTGATCTTCAGCTGCAACATGTGGACAGCGGAGATGCCTTGGTGGTTTCTTTGGATGCCACGCAGATGGGTAGGCAGGGTGGAAGGAGTATGTAGCAGCAAGTTAAGATGAGAGCTGGAAGGCTTTGATGAAGTAGTGGGTCTTGAGAGCCCGTTTGAAGGATTGTAGAGAGGTGGAGAGTCTGATGGGAAGAGGGAGAGAGTTCCAAAGGTGGGGAGCAGTGCGGGCAAAATCTTGGAGGAAGTAATCAATTGGCATGAGAGGCAGCGTGCATTTGTTGAACGAAGAGGGCGGACAGGAGAGTGAAGGGAGATGAGATCCAAGATGTAAATGGGAGAGGAATGGGTGAGGGCTTTGTAAGTGAGTGTGAGAACCTTAAATTGGGTTCTGAAAGGGAAGGGGAGCCAGTGGAGAGCTTGTAAGAGAGGGGAGGCAGATGCAGAGCGTTCTGAGAGGAAGATGAGCCGAGCAGCAGCATTGAGGACAGACTGGAGAGGAGAGAGAAGGGAGTTGGGGAGGCCCTATGAGCAGGGCCCTCTTCCCTGTTGTGCTTCTCCTAACTCTACTGTCATCTACTTCTTACTCCCCACTAGGGCACCTAACACTGGGGTGCTTTTCTCTTTTGCTTATCTGGATGTTATGGTCGCGAATGTAGCAATGTATATTATCCATGTCCTATATTGTATTGTACTGTAAGTCAACCTATTTGCCTTTGTAAGGCGCTGAACACTTGTGGCGCCATATAAATAGATGATAATAATAACAATAATAATAATTATGTCTCCATAGCATTTGACTGGCAGTTTTTATGGGCTGTGCTCTTTCAGTTAGGGGTGGGCAATGGTTTTGTTGGTTAGCTAAAGCTTCTATATTCCTCTCCAGCTGCAAGGGTCCATGTTAATGGACTCAGTCACACTCAGTCGCATAGCAAATTAATCAGTGCAGTCTCATGAAGCGGTTTTTGTTGCATCCGATTGAGACTAAGATGCAGCTTCTGGCGAAAAAGACACTTGCTGCAAGCTGAATCGCACAGAACCCGGTGCGCCGGGAAGGGCCGTTGGTTGAGGACACATCTGTATCACCAGTTCATGTTAGGCAAACTAAATTTATTCTATAACTGTAAACTGGAGAAAAATAATCTAGTTACTTCTAATTTATCCAACTCAAATCAGGGAAGGAGAAAAGTGCCATAGGTTCCATCACACATAATTAGAATCTTGATACCTAATGTACAAAGTTACTAAGTATGGTTTTATTCCCAGCATAGGATACAGATTCATATAACTACATACAAAATAAAACGATTATGAGTATAAGACTCACTTGAGCATCCCTGTAGTACATCTCATACTGGTGGATCATCTGTCTACTGATTTGGCTCCCATGGTACACCACTGTATTCATCTCTGTCCATGTCCGAAACTCCCGTTCCCAGTTGGTGATTGTGGATAGTGGAGCAATAATAAGGAAAGGTCCTCGTATTCCCATAAAGAAAATCTCTGAGAGGAAGGTGATAGACTGGATAGTTTTACCAAGGCCCATTTCATCTGCGAGGATACAGTTCTTCCTACAAAATTAAGGTATATTCATTAATATTTACATATTTTATAGAGAACTTTGAACAATTTCACGCATCGCATCTCACCTGTTATACCAGTTGAAAAGCAGCCAGTTCATGCCCTCCAGCTGATACTCCCTTAGCTGGTTGTTATTCTTGTATGTGCGGGAACACTCCAACTTCTGCCAGCACTCAGAAGACGGACGCTCCTGCAAAGATACAATAATTAGGAGTAATTTAGACATGTGCCCAGAAAAAGAAAACTTATCAAAAAGTTTAACCTACTGTTACATAAGACTGCGTATATTGGTTAATTTTTTTTTGTACTGAATTTTTGCAACTTTTAAACAAACATATAAACAAAGCCACAAATATCTATCTCCCAAAACGTACATAACATAACATACAGTATAATATAAAATGTTGTTGTTTTTTTTCTGAAACAAAGCACAATGGCGCTGTTAATCAAAGAACTAGGAAAGTCACATATTGACAATTATTATTGCCCTTTTCATAAAATAAATAATATTGCTCTCATAAAATTAAAACAGGATTCTTGTACTTACAGATGTGTTCTCATAGACCTAAGGTCAATATACCATACAGTGAGAGATGACCGATGCGACTGAGTCGCTCTGAGAGGTGTAGCATACAAGTCTTTTCTTTACATTTAGCATCTTATTTGCATCGCAGACGCAGCAAAACACCAGTCAAAATGTACAAGACATGCCGGGCTGCGACTTTAACTGCACAGGAAATAGTTTTAAACATGTACAGACTCAACTTGATAAAGGTCATAGGAGTGACGAAACATGTTGTTGGTGCTCCCAGCTCTGCTACTATTAGACTACCTCCACTTTGATTGATTAATTAAAACCATGATGTGCCGCTATTGGGACCCTGGCCGCCGGCACATCGGAGACCTGCGCTGTGACTGAGTGCTTGCTACATTACAGTGCTGCTTGGAAATTAAGATGCGGCCTGCATTATAGAGACAAGTTGGAATATCAGCGGTGGTGTCTCTGAACTGTCTCACGGCGGAGGCTTCACTTGGCCACTGACAACTAATCGAGAGGACGCTTCCTGGCTGCTGCTAGAGACCCCTATGCTTAGCGGGGACCTTGGCAAGACGGCACCACAATAATTCACCTGGAGGTGATACAAGTATCCATCCATCTGTTTTTGCTCTGAGCGATATTTTTTTCTTTTTGTGAGTACTCACTTTTTACATTTTTAAACCTTGATACATTTGGATATAATTGATATATGTCTGGAAGTCTTTCACTGATCACAAATGCTGCTACTATTGCACTGGACTTTCTACACATATAGGTCTTGTTCAGTGTAGTAATATAGTTTATATATTGCCATTTTTCGCTTCATCATCTATTGAGTCTATAGGGTTATGTTTACAATATACTTATACTTAATATTGTTTTGAACCATTATATGATAGTTTTATGTTAATACATGTCTGTTTCTATTTTTACCATTTATAAAAATAAATACACAATTGATAAATAACAAATATACTTGTTTATTTATTTATATACATCAGCGCAGAATACTAGTTTCTTAAACTCGTACAGAGTCACAGATGAAGAACAACAGAACTCGGCATGAGAAAAAGCCACGGCCAGTATATCGTAGCATTTCATATACAGATTCACACTCATTTGCACAAAGATGTACAAATTGTAATCTTGCAAAGTAGTGGTCTGTTCCAGTTGTTTTATTTATGCAAATAAGGCGCACATTTTGAGCAAGAAAGTCGCTTGGCATGGCTGGGTTGCCTGGGACCTGGCGGGCCGAGAGGGGCTGTTTGAGGTGACTGAAGCGACAGTGTATGAGGACACATCTGTACATTAAATCCCCTTCCCAAATTCTATCTGAGGGACACTGCGCTTTATGGGTTTGTTTGAGTGGTCTGAATGAGCTGGCACTTCAAATTAGCTTTATCTTTATAACATGAGCTTCTCCCCTCTGCAACCACTGGTCATCAGTACAACTTTAAAAGAAGCTCTAAACCAAGGGTAACAATAAGACTAAAGGTGCCCATCCACTTGTAGATGCGGGGATGACGGCATGATTACGACATCATAATCGTGCAGTCGTCTCCCTAGGGGTGAAGTGCATACGCTGAACATTCAGACGTTCAGTGTATGCACATCAATCATCCCCCGAACATGGGCAACCTGACGACGATCGCCAGGTTGACCGTTATGTTCAGGTAATGATAGATGTCGGAAACGACCAGCCGGCGCGCGCCTCGCTGGTAGTTTTAGACATTTAAATGCCGAATGTGCAGCCGATAACTGAGCGATTGCACGATTACGATGTCGTAATCATGCAATCGCTCATTATTATCGGCAAGTGGATGGGAACCTTAAAAAGCAAACCTGCAAAAACCAAAAATAATCGTAAGAAAGGGAATACAGTGTCACCCAGATGGAATCAGACAAGAACAAAAACCCTACTTTCACTTTCTTCCTATCGGGGGAACATTGGTCACCATGGGACGTTCAAAAGCCGCTCCCAGGGGAGGATATGCTTGGACAACCTGAACACAGTACTTTCATTTTCAAAGTGTCATCTTTTTATGCAAAAACAGGAAAACGATAAAAAACTTGCCAAACGTGTAGACAGAGGACCAGGTAGCAGCACGACACAACCACTTTGCTGAAGCACACACTATGTAGCCTAAGAATCATTCACTTCTCTAGTAGAATGCACTGACACCTGCTCCGAAGCATGTCTCCCTGAGCCGGATTAAGCCAGGAGAATGACAGATTGGATCCACCGTGCAATAGTCTGCTTTCCTGCTGGCCAACCTTTTTTAATCGCATCATAAACAAATGAGTGCGCCTGAGGATGTTCTCCCGTAAACACAAAGTATTCAGACCACATCCAAGAGAGCCAAACCTGCCTGATCCTCAAAGGAAGAAGATGCCCGAAACACAGGGAAAACAATGTCCAGACTAATGTGGAAAGCCGACATCACTGTAGGCTGAAACGAAGGACTACACCCAAAACTTCCCTATCCTTATAGAAAATAAGAAAAGGCGACTTACAACACCAAGCTCAGAAACATGCCAGGCTGCAGTGATGGCCATAAGGAAGACAAGCTTCCAAGTCAGAAACTTCAGCTCAACCGACTCAAAGGGGGCCTGTTGAAGGCCAATAAGACCAGGTTCGGATTCCGCGGAGCTACTGGGAGGAGGAATCGAGACAGGACATGTAGAACACCCTGCAAACAAGTGCAAACCTTCGGAAGAATTAGCTGTAAATAAAAGGGACAACGCGGAGACTACACCTTTAGAGAGCCCAGCTGGAGCCCTGCCTTCAAACCATCCAGCAGGGTGGAAATCAAGGAAATCAGAGAGATGAAGAGAGGAAATATGCTACGCTAGCCCGCAACATTGTCTACACCACATTGGACAAAAACCGGTAAGCACTCAAGAGACCAGCTTCAGTCATTAAAACCATCCAAGGTAGGTCCTGATGAAGAAAGGAACCCTGTTGTAACATATCTGGGACCAAGAGAAGACGTTAGCCCTGCCAAACTGACAGTCTTTGAACGTCAACATACAAGGATTGTCAGGTACAATTTGGGGCCACCAGGATGCCTTGTTCTCTGATCCGTTTCACTAAGTGAGTCAACATAGGCGGGAAAGAAATACCCTAGACGGAACGTCCATGGAATTATGATGGCATCCACCGTGAAGGCTTGCGGTTTCCGGGAAAGCCACCCTGTCAGTCAGTAGGATTCTCAGATGCCTCAGGCCCCGAAATGTCTTACCAAGCAGACAGGCTCAGAAATGGCCAACCTCCAACCTCTTGAGACCTCTTATCTAACCCCAGTCCAAAAAGAATGCAGCCCTTAGTGGAGATATCCCTAAGCAAAGGCCCTGGAAGCCATCTAAGCCGCATCCTGCACTGCCTCGCAATATTCTGTAGCACCCTGGTCTTGTTCTGCCAAGTCCAGGAGATTCTTCCTAGTGGGGTCTGAAGACCCATGAGAAGTTGGTCCAACCAACGTTCCATGGCTCTAGTCACTTATGCCATAGGCAGCATAAGGCTGGATAGCCACCGGATGGAAGATAACCCTCCAGCTTCTCAAGCGAGCCTCTAATGGACGCCTACCCACGGACAGGAAGCATAGTTGCCTTGGATTGTTCCCACTTCTGCATGTAGTCTGCCGAGACACACAAACTTCCTGGGCATGGCAAACTTCTTATCTGAAGTTTTCCAGGTTCTGCGACAAAATCTAAACATAAGGAAAAGGTAATCATCCTTTTTTTCCTAAGTTTAACATGCCCCAGATGCCTCAGGGAAGGGAGTACAGACCCAAAAAGTCCACACCCTGGTCACAAGAGGAATTTAATTCTTCACACTCCTCAAGCAACTAGTCAGTCATCAGGTAGCTCCTCCTCCTATAATATTAGGGTTAGGCTGTGTGGAGGGGATAAATTTAGGCTGCAGGGGCGTGGGGGTGTTAGGTTTAGGCTGCAGGGAGGTAGGGTTAGGTTTAGGGTTAGTATACTTACATGGTTGTGTTGGTATTGTAACCCAGTCTGGCACCGGCAGTACAGCAGTAAACATGATAGTTAATAATCATGTTTACAGCTGCAAGGCTGAGATCCGTAGAATGTCCAGGTGAGTTCATCTATTTTGCTGGATAAGCAATTGTGCCACCTGCTTCCACAGATAGAAATCCTCAAACTATGACCAGTTGGGGATACTTGAGGACTGGAGTTGAGAACCACTGCTCTAATGAAATACATCTTCAAAACATATCTCTCAACTATCCCGCAATCAAGACATTTGCCCCGATTTGCAAGGGGTTGAGCAGTGTTTCTGAAACCTGTCCACCATGGGCCTAGACATGCCCCAAACTGCTATAGAGACCTGCGAGGTTGAGAGTTATGACAAAAGACAAGTCGATCTCCAATGATATACACAATTTCTGCAATGATAATATAAAGCAGGCAGGAAATACAACTGGAGCTCCTAGCAACAAATGACTGAGATTTGAGGAGTAGACTCCTCTACACCAACTGTCTTGTACTTTTTTTCAAATCAGTAGCATAAGTCGAACAAATCTAATCTGTAGTCCAAGAGAACAGGGGGCCACTATTACACTGGAATCAGGATGGATTACAGGTTAAATGTCTGGAGAGCGTGCCACAATGTAGCGGCCGCAGTTTTTTAATTCCAAGTTCCGTTGTGGTTCATATACAGACTCAGGTACATACAGACTCAGGTACATACAGATATACCAGTGTTGTATATCAAATGAATCAGCACAGTAGGCTGGTGTGTCCTTGTTACATTGCTTTGCGATGCATAACCTGCCAAAAAAAAGACACTCGATGCTAGCAGAGTAGCACGGGACCATGCGGCTCACTCACGCCAGGAAAGTCGCACTGCGTGGCATATTGAGGCAAGATGTATGAGGACACATCTGTTGTGCTATTACCCTAAAATTTGTGAGAACAGCTAATTTACAAGCATTGCAATAAGTTCAGAAAGTAATTATGTATTAGATCATTTTATTGATCTTCTGTGCATTTCATATCTTTTTGAACCAAAATAAACATCTGATAAAATGATGGTGGTACTGGAGAACACCCAGCCTGGATCACTAACCAGACCAGCTCTATTTGAACTGTGATAGGAAAAACCTAAGAGCGTAACTACATGCAGGGTGTGCAACCCATATGGGGTCCACAGCTGAAGAGTGAATGGTGCCCATCTTCCCAGTTATAGATTTTTCCTCATTGGGTTGTACATAATGGACCTTACAAACAGTTGCTACAGGGCTGACAAATGTCTAGTTACGCACCTGGAAAACATGGACTCTTTAAATCGAAGACAGGATAAACCATCATTATTACATGTGTCAATACTGTACAGCTAAATGTTTTTATAAATTAGAGGAATGTACTTAAAATGTGCTATTTCATACCTAGTGCACCAGAAAGGTGCATAAGGGACCTCACTGAAAGTATATTCCAAGTTCCAATCCAGACTACATCTGAAGACATGTAAAAATAAAGGGTTTTTTTTGGGACAAAAATAGTTTTTAGCCCCATTGCCAACCTGGGAAAGCCTTTCCCTTGAATGCAATTTAACTATTTCATCTAGCAAACAAAATCTATTTTTTGGATTTGAGCCCAAAGCCAGATTGCACCTAGCCTGTAATAAGTACACAGCATGTCCCAATCTGTTCAGCACCTAGCAGAAAATATTCAATGTTGCACTCATAGAGAAACCACTATGTTGACAGTCAAATTCCTGCAGATGCCGCGATCTTAATATGCAGATAAATGTGCTCGGAAAATGCCACATGAGCGGCAGGATCGCATTTTGATAATGGCCTTTAAAATCCATGTTCGATGGAAAATAGAAGCATTGTATGAGTGTCCCACCTACAAGCCTAACATCTCCATGACATGAGACATGGAGGTGCATTTCCAGAATAACCAATATCTCCATAGGCAGTTCAATGGGGAAACAGAAAGGATGAAAATTCAAATGTTTCTGAAGAAAAAAAAAAGTCTGCTGCACTACGTGTATTACACCGTAAATAAGTGCAACCGATAATATCGCTAGATTGCACAGACACAGTGAGGGGGTAAGCTGCATGCTGTCCAGTACAAGAGTGGCCGGGTTAGATTAAACTGAACCTGTAGGGGTCACACCACACTAGAGGCTCATACACACTAGACGATATACTCCATGAGCGATATAGTCAGTGTTTGCCCTGGAACTGCCGGCTAAACGACATAGTGCATACACACTAAACAATATCAATCAGTGACGTCATCCTGTCACATCAGCAAACAGGCAGTTCCTGACGATATCGTCAGATTGACCTGCATGTTTGAGCGACAGCAGACGTAGTTATCGTCCCGGGAGCACGCATCATTGGTCATTCGGACCATACACACTAGATAATATGAACAATATTATCGTTCACTTTTATAGTCTAGTGTGTACTCGGCATTAGAGGCTGATGCAATGCTGAACAAATTCGCAGAGTTTATTGTGTGTTTTCGCATGGCACATGCATCAGAACCGATCATACACAAGCACTGACAATCCAGAGTCATGGGCAATTTAATTGCATCTCCGCTTGCAACTAAGGAGGCATAATTGGGTACTAACAGGGCTTTACTACATAGGCTAAATTCAGTGAGTGAAGCTTAATTCTTTTAGGTCTGTGTTCCCTATGTGTCACAGGAAGTAGCACAGCTTCGCATCAACATTAAACTTTGTTCTGCCTATTATATGACCAATTTGTGCTTCTTCCATGGATGCAGAGTTTGCTTATAATACAGACAACACAATACTAAAAGAAGCCTAAAATACCGTTCGAGTAATCTCCGGCAGAATTTGCAGTGCTTCAAACTCCTTTACTTTACCCGGATCAACATCCTCCTCCAGTTCCCAGGTACTCTCTTCATAAGACAGCGAACACCATTTCACCAGGTAATGTGTCACCTCCTGCGAGAGCATGAGGAATATTAATGTAGGCAATAGCTGATACTGGACATAGAAAGCAGAGTCTAAGGTTTATTTCTGCTTCCACGAATTTGGTCCACTGATAAATTAAATTCCTCTTGTTTAGAGTTCATTGTAGTTATCACCCCAGGGAAAACATATGAAAATAACACTAAGTTCAATTACAGTGAATCTCAACTGGTGAGTAAGAAGCAATAGGCGAGAGAAAATATTATCACTCAATACAAGAAAACAAAATACCTAATATATAGCGTAAATTGAAAAACTTCTGAAAATAACCGATCTTAAATTACACAATTTTACAAAACATTTTCTAGACACCTCTGCCAATTGAATGGTTTTGACTTATCGGAGTATCATATAGTTACAATTTAATAGTAATACTTACCAGGAGGTAAAGTGATGGATTACCTGCTTTTAGTGTAAACAGGTAATCTATCACATAATGGGCCCAGAACTAATCTAATGCAACCCTAGACCTCCCTGGATGCCTCTGCACACAATGCTAGAAAAAGAAAAACAGGCATCATATAATCAGACAAAGGTACAAATAGAGGTAAAATGCATAAACGTTCCTCTGGCACTCACCTATAAAAGGCCTAATGTATTTATTTCAGGTAGATGAGTGCATAGGAAATAGTGCTTTATGCATTATTTTTTATACTACACAATGATAGGAATTTGGCCATTTTCCTTTCTCCCTTGTCATTTCCCCACAGCCTTAACATGATCTTTTGATTTATTTTCATCCTTAAAATTCCCCGCATACAGTGTACAATAATTATTTGAAATATTATTAAGTGTAGCCAATGTGTCATTTTAGGAGTACTAATGCACTAACCTCTCCTGTATCAGAGTCCTTTGTGTGAGCCACTTCTAAAACTCTGTCCACCTCCACATAGTCTGGATTAAACATATCCTCATCTGGCTAAGGGAGAAAAATTAAATATATTGGTCAACCATAATTTTGCCTGTGGCTACTCACATCACAACACTACCCTGTCACATGCAATGATGTCCTCAATATTAATCACATGACTATAGGAAAGGACAGGTCACTGCCGGCACAAGAACGGCATGCATATGCTGCAATATATTCACTGCTGTGAGCCTTCCTATAACCTGATGGAGTTAAAAGGTCAAATACATTAAGGTGCTCTAACCCTAGTCAAATGTGCAGTAAACTGTAAAAATGTCTTGTTCAGTAATTATGTCAATAAAATATAATAACAAATAAAATAACTTAGTATAGTACAAGTACGGTAGTCAAATAAGGTCAGACATATCAGGCCAGACATATCAGTAATTATGAAATTCAGAATAAGTAGAGAGTGAGTTGTAGAATTTTGTTCAGTTTATATTTACATTTGTTCAGTTTATATTTGTGAAGAACAGAAAAAATAAGAAAAAGAAAAAACTAAAACAATTCAGATTAGTAGTGGTGCTTAACCTTTCCTAGCTAGTGTTCTGAGGGTTTGTGTGTCATTTGTCTGGCATCTCAAATGTAGTGATTCTTAATAGCACACTGGACAATCATGGGACTCCAAAAACAGATTATCTGACCCCATTTAGGTCCCGGCCACAGTTTCTGCACCTAAGGCTTATCTCACACATTAGGCTGACCTCAGTGAAAATATGCTTCATCTGCGCTTGTTTGTTACGAAATCGTTTGATTTTCTGCTGGATCCTTGGATCTTTCTCAAGATCTTCGAGAGTTGCCCACTTACAGTGAAGGTACGAACTGTAAGAGACAGCCATCACAAAATAATCATATTAATACACTTACAATAGAATTATTTAGACAACAACGAAAAGCAATCTAATATCTACTTAAGAGATAAACTCATGGAAATATTCCCATGTTCCATACATATTTACATTCTTCTATTCCTGTCGACATTTTGTAGCATTTAAAAAAGATATATATACACCCGTATTTAAATGTTTGCAATATAAAGCCTGAAATCAAGATAAATCATGCAAAACATTTTCAATGTGAAAAGAAAAAGAAAGATAATATTTAGGGAAAAGAACTTAAAAACTACAATACCCTGGCTGAAAAAGTGTGCATACTCCTAAACTAATACTCTATCAACTCTGCACACATGAACTTTGATGGACCTTGAACTATTTTGCAGTGTTGAAAAGTGTGAAGGGTTGTGCATGTCCTGTATACGGAATCAGTATGTAATACCGCCGGCCGCATGGCCGGCAGTTCTAATCCCGACAGCGGCAGCCCTACTAAATAACTAAAGGATATCATGATATGCCTGCATACCTCTTCTGCCAGTGAGTATCTAGTGAATGAACAGTGATCAATGGAAGGAGAATTCTATTGCTGCTTTACTTAAAAATGGTGGAAGAAGTACCTTTTTTATTATTATTCTGGAACACCGTGGTATAATTTATTGATTGTATTAAACTATTGTTGTATTTTCTTTTTATGTACCACTTTTATTTTGGATTAAGTTTTGAGTATACAGGAAATTGCAAGCACAGGACCTGAACGTAAATATTCTATATTTAATTTTTCACATTTGTATTGGTGTTGAGAGTGTCATTATTTTGAATATTAAGGTGCCTACACACTTACCGACTTGCTGACGATCCGGCATCGTGCACGATTTCCTTTGAAACTCTCCCTGGCAGCTCTGCACACGATTTGGTGTCCAATCTTCAAACGATCTCTCCTGCATCCAGACTTTTTTCAGTGCATCGGGTGCTAATTTGGCAGATCTGCCCTACAGCACGGCAGATCTGACGATGCAATGTGCAACCAGCGGGTATGCGCATCGCATCGTGAGTGTGGACTCACGATTTGGGCATTATTTTTTTTTTACACAATCTGTCGTTCTAATGCATCGGAATCGGCCAGATTGTGTAAAATAAATCGCCAAGTGTGTAGGCACCTTTAGGCGCTCTGGGAGTGCTGATTTTAGTAATTTACAATGCTCTCTAAACTGAGTAGAACCCCAGTCCAAGATGAAGCAGGTGGAGCAACTTGTTAAGTGGGTGGAGGATAATGGTTTGCTTTTAAATGACAAGAAAACCAAGGCGGTAGTGATAGATTTTAGGAGATCTACAAAAACTGCCCTTCAGTCATTGTTCTTGAATGGCATGGATGTAGAGATTGTCAGTGGATTTAAAGTTCATAGACATTAATCTTACTGATGATTTATTGTGGACAGCAAAAATTTCAGTTGTTGTTGGGAAGGCTCAGCAACACCTTTTCTTCTTAAGACGACTGCGGACAGTGGGTTTAGAGTAATTTTCTTATAAACTTCAATAGTTGCTTAATTCAGAGCCTCCTAAATTACACTATCACTGTGTGGTGCATCAATTCCACATGTTCTGACCTTGAATCTTTAGTTAGAGTGGTTAAAGCAGCGAGAGAACTATTGGTCAATCATTTTCAAAGAGGACATGTTTGCTAAGAGGAGCTTAGTAAAAGCACATAAGATAATGGCTGATCCTAGTCACCCATGTCACTCCCTTCTTTCCTTGTTGTCCTCTAAGAAACTTACAAAATTACAGTTACAAAAGTTGCAAGTTACAAAATAGATTCTTTCCATATGTCTTTGTTAGTTTAAAATCTTAATATTTGCTGTATTATATTTATATTTTAGATGTGCAATCACAATGTAATTTCACTTTTGCTTTTAGTAATGTTTTAGTGACATTAAATAAAATTGAATCATGAATGATGCTGCCACCACCACAATAGATATATGGTGTTCTATAAGTGGTGTTGTTTTCCCCAAACATACCTTGATAGCTTTTTTTTCTCCAAAATTTAAAATAAGATTTTTTTTCTTAATAAGAAATAGGTACCAACTTGCCACCATATCAGTAGAGAAGAATATGGAAGAAGATATTCTGTAGCTCATTTAATGTTGTCATATACATTTTGATGTCAGGAATCGTGGTTTTAGCCGCCCCATACAGGGTTAAACATTCATTTATTGCTGTGTCTAAAACCTCCAACAGAATATCCCAGTGATTACCGCTCACCTGGTCACTCTGACCAATTACCTGTTACCACTCCCTATATACAGTCAGGTGCATAAATATTGGGACATTGACAGAATTTTCATATTTTGGCCTCTATTCACCACCACAATGGCTTTGAAATGAAACAGCAGACTTTCAGATTTAATTTGAGGGTAATTACATCCAAATCAGGTGAACGGTGTAGGAATTACAACTGTTTCTATATGTGCCTCCCACTTTTTAAGGGGCCGAAAGTAATGGGACTATCAACTCAAAAGCTATTTCATGGACAGGTGTGGGCTATTCCCTCATTATTTCATTATCAATTAAGCAGGTAAAAGGTCTGGAGTTGATTCTAGGTGTGACATTTGCATTTGGAATCAGTTGCTGTCGACTCTCAATATGAGATCCAAAGAGCTGTCACTATCAGTGAAGCAAGCCATCATTAGGCTGAAAAATCAAAACAAACCCATCAGAGAGATAGCAAAAACATTAGGTGTGGCCAAATCAACTGTTTGGAACATTCTTAAAAAGAAAGAAAGCACTGGAGAGCTCAGCAACACCAAAAGTCCTGGAAGACCACGGAAAACAACTGTGGTGGATGACAGAAGAATTATTTCCCTGGTGTAGAAAAACCCCTTCACAACAGTTGGCCAAATCAAGAACAATCTCCAGGAGGTAGGTGTATATGTGTCAAAGTCAACAATCAAGAGAAGACTTCACAAGAGTGAATATAGAGGGTTCACCACAAGATGTAAACCATTGGTGAGCCACAAAAACAGGCAGACCAGATTTGAGTTTGCCAAACAACATCTAAAAAAGCCATTACAGTTCTGGAACAACATCCTATGGACAGATGAGACAAAGATCAACTTGTACCAGAGTGATGGGAAGAGAAGAGTATGGAGAAGGAAAGGAACTGCTCATGATCCAAAACATACCACCTCATCAGTGAAGCATGGTTGTGATAGTGTCATGGCGTAGGCATGTATGGCTGCCAATGGAACTGGTTCCCTTGTATTTATTGATGATGTGACTGTGGACAAGAGCAGCAGAATGAATTCTGAAGTGTTTCGGGCAATATTATATGCTCATATTCTGCAGTTAAAGCACATCCTGTTTGTTTTATTTCAAAGCCATTGTGGTGGTGAATAGAGGCCAAAATATGAAAAGTCTGTCAATGTCCCAATATTTATGCACCAGACTATTTCCAGGACTAGGAAAGACTCATTGCCTGAACAACTGTATTCCTTCCTGAGGATCGTTCCAGGCTCAGTGTCTCCTGTGTTTCCAGAGCTTTCTCCTGTGGATACTCTCCTTGCTGAAACTTAACCATAACTCACTTGTACCATCGCTGTTTGCATCTCAGTGCTGCGGCTTCCATGCCACATACAGATAACCACTTGGACTGTTTACCATTGCCGCTGTATACCGACTCTCCACCTCTTTACAATCCTTCAAACGGGCTCTCAAGACCCACTACTTCATCAAAGCCTTCCAGCTCCCATTCTAACTTGCTGCTACATGCTCCCTCCTCCTGGTTTACCCCATCTGTGTCACACCTGTTTGTCTGCCCCTCCCCTTTAGAATGTAAGCTCTTAGGAGCAGGTCCTCTACCCTCTTCTGCTTCTCCTTACTTTACTTTCATCTACTTCTTACCCGTCACCAGGGCACCTAACACTTGGTTGCTTGCGCTCTGTTGCATATCTAGGTGTTATGGACACTTATGTAGCAATGTATATTATCCATGTCCTTGTTTTATATTGTATTGTACTGTAAGTCACTTGTCAAATTATTTGTTTATGTACTTTGTAAGGTGCTGCAGAACACTTGTGGCGCCATATAAATAAAGGATAATAATCTCAGCACTGCGACTTCCACGCCACACACAGTCCGCTTGTTGCTATCTGAATTCCACCTAACGCTGTGTACCATCTATTAGCGCTGCGGCTCCCACGCTGCACACAGACTGCTTCCAATTCCAGCTCTGTCAGTGTACCTGCGGTGCATACCATCTGCTGTTGCCACACATCTTATCACCTTTGTGGATTCCACTCTGCGTTGTGCGGGCATCATCTTGACTGTGTTGCCAGTATCACTACACTCTGTGGCTATAGTGGGTTACTGCATAATCTAGGTTGACTCTTTTGATTACCCTGTACTGTGTGCTCTTGTTTTGGGCTGACAGTCTGCGTTGGGGTTCCAGGTCTAGGGGGCATGATCGGGTCAGTCTTATAGCATCGAGGTGTTCAGTACTGTGTGTGCCTGAAGTGTCTCTCTATCCTGAGTTCCCCTTCCGGATTATGGTCCAGGTCTTGCTTAAGAGTTGTACCAGGAATATAGCTTCATTAGTTCTTCCCTGGTTACATAAGACTCCTATTCATGACTTGGTTCCCAGGTTCAGACCGGCAGTGCTATATTGTTTCGAGTTCAGGTTCTTCTGGTCACTGGAGTAGTTCTCTGGCCTGATTGTCCTCGGACCATTAGGTGAGAGGCTGCCCAGTGGCTTGGGCTCCTGTTCCAATTCTAGTATCCTTGCATCTCTCTGGATCCGTGATTCTTGGTATCTCTAGTCTGCCAGTACCTGTATTTCCTATGAGTCGTGGTATCTTGAAGCCTACCAGTTTCCTGCACTCCTAAGTTAATACCCTGGGCCCCGTGCCAGATCTACAGAACTGTTCACCTTGTCTCGTCATCAACTTTTGAAGGATGCCCTGACTATGTCCATGTTGTGCCATATTTTCTCCATATATTGATAATAGTCAACCATGTAATATGCAAGAAAAACCTACAAGAAAAGCAACAGCTGACCTTTGTTTGGGCTGAATCACAATCACTCATATTAAAGCCAGGTGTATGCTAATTGCATTTCAGCATGATATTGAATGTGGTAGGTTAACTCTGAACACAGCTACAGTCCCATTAGAAAATGATGTGCATACTAATGCAGTTGTTATATGCAAGGTTACATTAAAAAAGGTCTCACATAATTATATCACAAAAACCTGTGTGTGTAGATTTAGAATATCTACTGTATATCAAAAGGTTTTACATGCCCCTGCAAGTGTGGAGAAGGAAGTAAAACATTTTCTGCACTCGAAATTGTAGCAGTGCAAATTGACTGCGCACAAATAAAGTAGAACTAGCCAATAACTAGTGCTGAATGTAACATTAAGGACAACTCTTAAAGAAGTGAGGGCAGCCATGAGTGAACAGCAAGGGAATGTAAGCGTTTAAGGCAATTCAATTTGCCTCGAGGCTCCATAGTAGCCTTGTGGTTCATGTTTATACACCCATTTATAGTAATTAAACAATCACTCATCACACAAAGACATAATAACCCACAAGGCTTCTGGGAACCTTGCAGCCAATTCAATTGCCCGTTTGGTTTGACAATAACCTCACACATAGGACAAACAGGACAGAGGAAAATCTGATATGCCAATCAAACACAGATTTTTCAGTTTGCAAAAGAATTGTTTTGGTGGCCGCGCGCTGTATGAGATGGTTTGGTAAAAACATTCAAATTGCTCAACATGGCCTTCCCTTCCCATATATACCAAGCACTAAACAAAAGACAGAAAACCTGATAAAATTAGCTAAATTACATTTGCATAGGTATAGTATGCTAAATAAAAATATTCCTTAACATAAAATTGTATAGAACATGAAACTGGTACAAGTGACATACAAATTTCTGTACTTGACATAAAATTCCTCCACCTCCACTGGCATTCCTCCAGGAGTGAACTGAAAGACAAGAGTATAGCTCATGTTATATTACAGGAGATCAGAATAACAAAATAGGGCACAAATCCCCTAATATAAGTTGGCTTAAAAAAAAAAGATAACAATAAGACTCATATATATCAGAATTTCAGGAAATTACCAGATGACCTATAAGATTAGGTTATATTTTATTACGCCCAAAAAACTTCCCTCTAAAAGGAGCAGGCCTCTTCTTACCAGTTTTTGCAGGAAATGAAAAACATGCAAAAGTCCATTATATCAGATGGAGGAAGGATCTATGATCTGAAGAGACTGATGGCCGGTACACACTAGATGATATGTCGGCAACATCGTCTAGTGTGTACGCTCAATATCGTCAGCAGCATTGCCCGTCGGACCTTGGACATCGTCAGTAAGGACCATGCTGCCGTATGCAGCATGGCTCCTGCCATCGCTCCCCACATCAGCAAGTGTGTATGAACTTGCCGATGCCGGGACTCCCGCTGGGTCCCGTCGCACGACAGGTCAGCTGGGGGCACATCGTTAAATGTGTACCGAGCTTAAGAATTAACTTTCTGGGATCAGCGACGTGCAATGTATGAGAGTGTTGTTCAATATCAACTGAGGTAGTGAAAAATGTCCCTGCTCGTCTACACTTCCCTTCGCTCTCAGTCTTCCCCACACCCCATTTTTTTTTACGTTAGTTTGTAAAAGTTAGGTTAGATGGTATAGTTTTCCTCGGTTACAATTTTATGCATATTTGATATCCTGCTGTTGTTCCTTTCGGTTTTGTTCTGTAATAATATTGGCTACCTGTTATAGTACAGCTTGTAACAATTCCCTTTGATGTCACTCCCCATTCTGTTCCTTATAAAACCTTAAAGAAATATCTAAAAGTCTGTTTTGGCTCCATCCTGGGGAGGTTCTGACTGAATGCTCCTCTCATCAAGAGGGTGAAGTAGCAAAGGCAACAAACCAACTGTTTATGTTGTTTCTCTAAGACCTATTAGTGAGCTTGGTTGAACACATGCGAGGGACGTCTGAATATGGCTGGATGTGGCTTTCAATATGGGTCTGATTTGTCCATAATTTCAGCTACAGCAACCTCAGTTCGAACACTGACATGGATTCCAAGAATACTCTGAAGCCAATTGTGTTTTTCGAGTGAGTCTTATTCAGTCTGAATAAGGTCATTAGCCAAGAGACAAATCTACATAAAGTATGTGATTTTTAGCATGGTCCCATATAGGGTTCCAGATCAAAATTTTCTTAAAATGGGACAAGTCACATAATTATTTCAGCAGACACACATCACAGTTTTCTCCAAGAACGTATTGGTTGTTACTCTGGTGGAACATTTCACTAAATGACCAGCCTTCAATACTGAGGGCCAGTATCCTTTCAATGACAATTACAGTACTTTGGTCCTTGGCAGAAGAGAAGTTTTCCCAATCATTGTCCTGGAGTTAAGAGATGTTCTAAACACTGTAGTTCAGGGACATCTTTGTTGCAGGGCAATTCAATAATAATTCAGTTAGACAATGAAACTGTGAGAGGCAGGGCGGCACAAAGAGCTCACTCAAAGAAAGGAAATTAGCAGGATAATGTGTTAGGCTCTGCTGATATTGGCTTTGTTCATACAAGGGTGATAAACTGGAAGGTCAATTATCTCAGAATGCATGCCCTGCTTCCTGTGAACTCTCAACATAGAGTCTTTCAGCAGATCATGAACAGAAGTTGTAAACCATATAATTAAATGGATGGCATTCCGGTTGAACCAAAAGGTAGAGTGATTCTACTCCAAGAAAAAGGACACACAGCATATACAAGGAACGCCTCCTTCTGCACCATGGGATTTTCAATGGATTTATCTGCCATGCATTATCAAATCGGGAAAAAGAGAAGAAGTATGCTTGCTATTGGTGGCCCAGGCTAGCTAGCCAAAATTGTATTAGTGCTTGGACATTATGATGCCAGTGGGTCTGTTAAAGGTTCTTCCTCCAAAACACTATTTGTTAACACGGGGACCGTTTTACCATCCTTGATTAGCATGTCTGACTTTAACGCTGTGTTTCAGCAAAAAATTACTTAAGGGTATCAAGGACTTGGGTTTCTTGATATGAGAAAAGGAAGTTTCCTGCTAGCCTCATCTGGTTAGCAGGGTGCCGCAGCCAGAATCTATGCAGCAGTGCCACCTGGAGTGTCCTTGGGACGCTTCAGACAGCCACACCGCTGCCCTCACAGCTCCCCGGAGCATCCTCAGGATGCTCCGGGCATTGCTGTAATCATCAGCGATTGTGGCCCTGCCCCTGTGTGACATCACGCGGAGGGGGCATGGCCTGCACCAGGCCCACAAATAAGGTTATGTATATAAAAATGGCCCTCGGCAGTAAAAAGGTTCCCCACCCCTGATATAGATACTCATTTAAAACAGAGTTTCTTTATCTTTCAGGCTTTTACACTCTGTATTCTTCTTTGAGATTACACTTTTACCTGAGGTGCAGAGTCTTCTGCAGGATGTGATGCAATTGTAAGCACTATACAGTCCACAACTAGCCCTTGAGACTTATATTTAGTGTTCATGTCATTACAACATATTCCCTTTAAACCATTCAATACATAAATGTGAGGTTTCTCACATGGAAAACCGATGTTCTCATGGCCATTCACATGGCTAGGAGGATTTCTGAGTTGTTCGCTCTGTCTTAAAGGTCTCCTTGTTTGACTTTTCATAAGGACAGGGCTGTTCTCCAGATAAAATCATATTTTAAACCTACGATGGCTTCATTGGAAGAGTTATGCTACAAGAACACTAGAGTTTAGAAAAACTACTGATCTTCTAGCCCTCATTATGACACCCACAAAAGAGGCTGGCCTGCGTCAGAACAGGCGATAGTTATATGGATCACTTCCGTGATTCATTTTTTAGTGGGACAGGGAAACCTGTTACTGACCATATTTTTTGGTTTTACAGTTTCCTGCAGAATGGAAATATAGATTAGTAAGGAGCACAACATATATTGAATATTTAAAGTGCCAAAGTCCTAACATGGCTCTATATCCCACTCTCCAGTGTCTCCCAAAGAATTCAGAGAAAATAATTTAATGCAAGTATGAAAATCCATTTTGATTACACAATGTAATTAAATAAAAACTGGAGAAAAAACAAACAAACCACAAGGTGCAAATACTATTAATAGCCAATGTATATAGTATATTTATATTTTATGCAATATTTTTTATAAAGACCAACAGAAAGCTTTAAGAGGTTTGTCTGTGTCTCCTTTCTCTCTGTCAATTTAATTTGTACCAACCCAGATACATTACCAGTATCATCAGAGCGCATAGGCCTGTTGCTCGACATGTCCAGAAGAGCTTTACATGGAATTGTATTACAGAACAAACTCACAAACAATGGAAATCTAATGCATGGTCAACTTTGCTGTTAGTTAAAAAAAAAAAAAAAATCCTTTTGTAATTCGTGGAAAGAATTGCAGTTGGACCTTTACTATATCTCTTTGTACACAGAAAAGGGAACACTTTAATAATAAAGAGATATGGTAAGAACTTAACCTTGTTATCTCTATTTCTACGAAGTTCATAGGGATCCACAAGAGACCTTGGGGTATAGACAATGACGTAGTCGTCGGGCACCTCAATAGTTAATTTTCAGCTTCCCAGGATGCACCGGGACCCCTCTCCTATACCCCACCCCCAAGCCAAGGCCAAGGCATACTCAGTTACGTAACAAACCCATGGCTGGAGGAGGAGAAAAAGAGAGAGAAGAAAGTCTGGAACACACAAGTATCACACACTCACAAAAGAGGAGACGGAAAACCGGTGACCAGAACACAGCCCATCTGCAGCACAGGTGCGACAGGGTGGGGAGTCCTTGTTATTTCTCTTTCTACGGACTTCGTAGAAAGAGAGATAACAAGGGTAAGTTCTTACCAGCTCTCTTATTTTCTACTGCAGGGTCCATAGGGCTCCACAGGAGACCTTGAGGATGTCCCAAAGCAGTCTCTTCAAGGGTGGGGACGCTCCTGTGCAGAAAGGAGAATCCACCACCCGAAGGATGCATCCTGAGAGGAGACTGTATCAAAGGCATAATACCTTACAAAAGTTTGGACAGAAGACCACGTGGCTGCCTTGCAAAGCTGAACAGTCGAGGCGCCACGGCGAGCTGCCCACGAAGGACCCACAGACAGTAGAAGGAGCAGTAACAGAGGGCGGAACAGGAATGCCCTCATTAGTGTAAGCCTCAGAGATCGCCAAGCGAATCCACCTAGCCAATGTTTGTTTATTGGCAGGCCATCCCTTCTTATGGAAACCATAAGGACAAACAAAGAGTCCAATTTCCGAAGAGAACTGGTACGGTCAACATAAATCCTTAGCGCCTGTACCACATCCAATGAGGCCTCACCAGCAGAGAGGTCTGGGGAATTAAAGGCCGGCACTACAATTTCCTCATTAAATGTGGAAACTAGACACCACCTTAGGTAAGAAACCAGGGCGAGTCCGAAGCACCGCCCTGTCCCTGTGGAAAATCAGAAAGGGGGGCGACAGGAGAGAGTCGCCAAATCTGACACCCTTCTGGCTGAAGCAATAGCCAGGAGAAATACAGTCTTAGCTGTAAGCCACTTGAAATCCACGGAGCCCAGAGGTTCAAATGGCAGTCCCTGGAAAGCCCGAAGGACCACAGCCAAATCCCAAGGAGCCACTGGGGGGGACAAAGGGAGGCTGTATGCGAAGTACACCTTGCATAAATGTATGGACATCAGGAAGAGGTGCAATCCTACGCTGAAACCATACAGACAGGACAGAAACATGCACCTTTAAGGAGGCTAGGCGAAGACCCAGATCTAAGCCAGCCTGCAGGAAAGCCAAAACCCTGGATATCCGAAACACCTGTGGATCGTAACCTTTAGGGCGACACCACTCCAAGTAAGTATGCCACAGCCTGTGGTAAATCCTGGCAGAGGCAGGCTTCCGAGCTCTGAGCATGGTGTTAACCACAGAGCCGGAAAACCCCCTGGACCTTAAGAGGGCCGTCTCAAGAGCCACGCCATCAAAGACAGATAACCTAGATCCGGGTAATGGCAAGGACCTTGAGGCAACAGCAACGGAGTGTCGAAGGAGAGATCAGTGACGTCTGGGCCACGCTGAAGCCATCAGCAGGAGAGTGCCTCCTTTTTGCTTGAATTATCGAAGCATTAGAGGAAGAAGGGAGAACGGAGGAAACAGGTACGCAAACTTGAAGGCACACCAGACCGACAGTGCGTCCACTAGTAGAGCCTCCGTGTCTCTTGTTCTTGACCCGTACACCGACAATTTGTGGTTGTGTCGGTACGCCATGAGGTCTATTTCGGGAAGAGCCCACCTGTCCACTAGGAGCTGAAACACCTCCGGGTGAAGGGACCATTTCCCTGGATGCACGTCTAGATGGCTGAGGAAGTCCGCTTCCCAGTTGAGCACTCCTGGAATGAACACTGCCGAGATGCCTGGGAGATTGCCTTTCGCCCAAGTCAGAATGCGGGACACTTCCACCAGTGCCGCCTGACTTCAAGTCCCTCCTTGGCGGTTTATGTAAGCCACCGTGGTGGCGTTGTTTGACTGGACTTGCGCGGGTCTTCCGTGAAGCAGTAGCTTTGCTTGCTGAAGAGCTTTTAGGACCGCCCTGAGTTCCAATATATTTATTGGAAGGACGGACACTTCCTGCGTCCACCTTCCCTGGAAGAAGTGTGGACCTGTCACTGCACCCCAACCCTGGGGACAAGCGTCTGTCGTCAGGAGGACCCAATCCGGAATTAAAAAAGGGGCGCCCCTTGGTGAGATGACTTGTGTGAAGCCACCAAGTCAAAGAAAGACGCACCTCCGGAGAAAGCACCAATGTCTGGGTTCTTATCCTGTGTGGAGATCCATCCCACCTGGAGAGGATCAGAGTCTGTAGAGGCCGGGAATGAAACTGGCCAAACTCCACCATGTCGAATGTCGACACCATGGAACCCAGTAACTGCATTGTCGAGTAAATCGACACCCGGCGACTGTGCAGGCACCTGCGTACCCGCATCTGTAAATTGGAGATCTTCTCCCTGGTTAAGAAGATCCTCTGCTGTTGAGAATCCAACAGTGCCCCGAGATGTAGCATCCTCTGTGAGGGTGTCAGGGAGGACTTCTACCAGGTGATCAACCATCCGTGAGCTTGCAGCACGGAGATTGTCGGTTGCAAATGCTGCAGAAGTATCTCTAATGACTTGCCTAGCAACAGCAGGTCGTCCAGGTAAGGCAACAGACGGACCCCCTGTAGCCGCAGATGGGCCGCCATAACTGCCATCAGCTTGGTGAACACCCTGGGTGCCGTGAACAGATCAAACGGCAGGACCTGAAAGTGGAAGTGTTGTTGAAGCACTGCGAACCGGAGGGACCCCTGCTGAGTCGAAGCTATCGGGACTTGAGGGTATGCATCCTGAATGTCCAGAGACCACATCAAATCCCCAGGCTCCACAGCCAGTATAATAGACCGCAGGGTTTCCATCTTGAACCGAGGCACTCGGAGAAACTTGTTCAGGGACCATTCGGTTTTGGAACCAGAAAGAGGTTGGAATAGTATCCCATACCCCTCTGGGGAGTAGGAACCGGAACTATAACTCCTGTCCGGAGCATAGAACGTATAACCTTCTGAAGTTCCAATGCCTTTTCCTGGTCCATCTGAAGTCCCAGAGGGAAGATTTGATGAGAAGGTCTGCTGCGGAAAGAGAGGTTGTACCCTTGAGAGACCACTTCCCTTACCCAAGTGTCTGTGGTGGTGTGACACCAGCACTGGGCGAACTGAAGAAGTCTGCCTCCAACCTTGGGGTGCCCCAAGGAGAGGCCCGTCCCATCAGGCTGAAGGTTTAGGGCTTAGCGGCAGGACGTCTAGCACTACAAGCCTGTTTCTTGGGCTTTGCGACCTTCTTGTTTCCAGAGGGTCTGGGAAAGGACTGGACTTTAGGTTTACCCTGAGGTCGGTAATTCCGAAAGGACGAAGTTCCGGAATCCGAAGGCACCTAATCAGAGGGTAAACAGGCAGACTTGGCCGCCGCCAAGGTGTCCACTATTTAGTCCAAATCTGGCCCAAACAAGACCTGTCCATTGAAAGGGAGGCACTCTAGCCCTTTCTTAGACTCTGCATCTGCTCTCCAAGACCGCAGCCAGAGAGAGCGTCTTGAAGACATAGCAGCCATAGAAATACGAGATGTTAGGAGAATAACATCCAGAGCCGCCTCATTAATATATGTGGCAGAATCTCTGAGGTAACCTACCAGTTCTATCTGCTCACTGGTAGCCTCCGCGGGCAAAGACGCCTCTAGGGAATTTGCCCAACATTCCATGGCTCTAGCCACCCAGCAAATAGCCATAGATGGCCTGGCAACCCCCCCGGAGAGGGCATAGATGGACTTCAAACACACCTCCACTTTCCTATCCGTAACATCCTTTAAGGATAACATGGACGGTATAGGAAAGGTCACATACTTTACAAGGCGAGTAATAGGAGAGTCCACCCGAGGAGGAGTTTCCCAATTTGAGAAATACTTTTTCTCAAACAGGTAAGTGGCCTACAAACGTCTTTGCGGCTGGAACCGCCTGCCTGGTGTCTTCCAGGCTTCCTCTAAGAGTTCAGCCAGCTGATCCGACAGGGGAACAGCTGTAGCTGAACTCTTAACTTCCTTAAAGAAAGCATGTTTGGATTTAGCGGTCGGGGTATCCTCGTCCCCAATATCCATAGCCACACGGATGAGGCCGTGTACACAGATTTTAGACTTAGGTTCAGCCTCCTTCTGAGGGAGCACTGACTCCGATAAGTCCTGAAATTCCCCTTTATCAGTCGACACATCATAATACGTGGACTGAGAAGACAGCAATTCCTTCCTAGCCATAGGGCGTAGGACAGATTCGTTATGTAATATCTCCGTCAGGTTTTACACCATGGTGAAGAGAGAATTGACCCACATGGGTTTAGTGGACACCTGATAAGGTGTAGGTTGTAATGGCATATTTTGTGCCACAACCAGCTGTCTGGGTGTACCCTGTAAGGAAAAAGGCATATCAACCTGCGTAGCGTACCCCAACAGTGGGGACACTGGAGGAGGTGCCGCAAGCCGTCCCACCAGGGTATTTAGAGCCTGTACAAAACAAGCCCAGGGCAGCTCCTGTGAGGAGGTAGGCCGAGCAGGTGAAGCTGCATTTCTGGTACATGCAGTACACAATCCTCCCACAATCAACTCCCCCTCATTGAGAACTGCAAAACATTTAGTGCAGGACTGCAATTGTAGAGGGAAATCAGCCTGTCCAGATTCACTACCAGGCATGTTGAATGTATGTGTCACACTTCCAGATCAATTAATTTGGACTGTGAAGGAACCTAACACCCTGCCAGCACTAATACCGCAAGGGCTAGTGAAAGTACAGGAATAGCAAAAATGGCTGACAGTAGAAGTTGAAAACAGTCAGGCAGCGCTAGCAACAGACGCATACAATACAAGCTGCACTATATTGCACTATTATCAACTAACTAGACCTAAAGTCTAGTAGGAATAGTGCTACATACACCAACCTGCTGGAGGATAGGTATGTAGGGGGACCCAGGCACCGCAGCTCCCAGTGAGACCAGCGTCTATGCACAATAAAATGGCCGCCGGAGGACTCAAGGGAGAGGTGTCTGAGGGAGGAGCGCTGACTACAACTGCCAGACCACAGTGGAAAGGCGCGTAGTGCAGAGGGAGAGGGGCCGGCTGTGCCGTTCAGGAAAGCCCGCTCTCCTGGCATGCCATTAACCTCTGGGATGCCACAACGTCTGCAAGCTGTGGCCACACAATCCTGGTGGTCTAGTGGCAGCGCAGGCGCAGTGCCTGGTGTCACACGCAGCCACTTCCCAAGGTCCCCAATCCCTGGGAAGTAAATTGGACTGTGCCATCAGCTGGTGCCCACCGCGGACACCACGCTGCTTACCTGCAACATTCCCTGTGTAATCCGGCCACAGTCCTGGGCGTCTGGGGGCTTTTGCCAGCCAAAACCCCCAGACACCTGCCTCGATCCCCAGCGCAGTGCCGACGTTTCGGCGCCAGCAGGGTGTCGGAGTGGCAGAATGGGCGTCCCCTGGACTGCCCATGCTGACCACTCTTGCAGGATAAAACTATTTCTGGGGTTGCTTAACGCAGCCCCTCTTGAAGTGACCCTACTCCAGCCGGGCACCTACGGAACTGAAGATGCCTTAGCCTGGGGGCGGGGTAAAGGAGAGTGCATCCTGGGAGGCTGAAAGTTAACTACTGAGGTGCCCCGACGACTGCGTCATCGCCTATACCCAAAGGTCTCCTGTGGAGCCCTATGGACCCTGCAGTAGAGAATAAGATTAGTGTGTCTCTCCCAGTGACCACATGGACAAACTTCAACAACTATCTCTCTCTAATCAGTAGTTTTCAATATTTAATAGCCATTAGATGCTGCAGGAAGACTCGGTTGTTAAAATGTACCTTAATCCCATTAATATTGTTATTGCATAAACTACTATCTGGGCAAAATATATAACCAAAAGTAAATATAAACAAACAGAACACAATAATAATGCATAGTAATGCATACTGGCATAGCAACTCACCTCTTTTTGAAATACTCTTGAGGACAGGATCCTTTCTATAATGTTAGCATCATCTTCAGGTGGTTCCTGTTACAGATTGAGCATGACATTTTTAATATAAATACATACATACATATAAGCATAAGAAAGTCTACAGATTTGTCCTCAATAAGCCATGCAGCACGATTTGCCTGACGCGAGTGAGCCGCCAGGTCACGCACTGCTTTGCGATTGTCGGGTGTCTTGTTTTCTGAAAAGTTGTGTGGTGTGACTAGGACGCACTTGCACACTGTGCTGATTAATTTGGTGTGCAACACTTGGAATGAAAAAAGCTGCAACTGCTACATTGTAGCACTTCATATACAGATTCAGAGACTCAGTCGCACAAAAGATATACTAGTGTTGCATATCAAATTCATTAGCAGTGTCTGCTGATGCGTCCGAGTCGCATCACATTGCGACTAAGGGGGGGAATTCAATTGCCCACGATAATTTTTTGTGCGGTAAAAACAGGACTTTACTGCAATTTTTGTTTTTAAGCAATTCAATTACTCTTTTTTACCACACGAACAATTTCGTTTTCGGCCGAATGTGTTCTTGGATCCATGCGTTTTCACGATCGCAGCCAAGAAAGAACAGCACTTATCGGGTTTTTTTTTTACCGGCCTCCAGGCAGGTGAAAATAAGATCCCAGATGGTGTCTGCTTCCTGTCAGCGGCCCAGCACACGCTGGTGCTTAATTGCACCATTAGCGAAAACAGACCCAAAAGAGGAGTGGAAACTTAAAAAAAAAAAACATACAAGTAGCAGCAAAATATTCCAGTGGGGTTGTTAAGGATGACTGTAGTGTGTTCCATTTTGTGTACACGCCATATACTATACTATAGAATGAATGGGGAGGGATCCCGATTTTTCTTAAAAATACCAGATTATTGTTTATCTTTTGTATGTCATGATGTTGGTTTGCGATAGTAATGACTAAGAAAGCTTGTCTGGGAAGTGCACGTTATCCTATCCTTCCAAGTTTATGATGTGAAACCTCTATTTAATGTCCTCTGAAAAGAGAGCATTTCTGAAGTGAAACTTACAAGGATTTGATCTGGGTAGAGGCTGTTAGTGTTTTTATTTTGTACTGTTTTCATATTGATGTAACTATGTTGTAGTTCTTTGATCAGCAGGATTAACTGCTTTTCAGAGATTCTGATAATTTTCACGATGGTTTTCTGCCATGGAAGCAAATAAAATAACAGAAAACTGAATACTAAAAACTTTAAATATAACCTACCAATTAAAGAATATTTATGCAAACATACTGGGTATAAAACCATCACCTGGCATATTTACTAGATACCAATCAAGGTTCAGCAAGAGTCCCCTTACTCTTGCCAGGAGTGCTGACGATTTCTGGAATGTGATGTGCATTTTGGCAAATTTCCTCCAGTACAGACAGAGTTTTGGAATCCCCAGCCTCAGTACATAGTAACAATAAGATTCTATCACCTAGGGAGGGGGGGATATGATTGTCTGTTTTGGAAGAGTCCTACCTTTCGTTCCAGCCCAAATGTAATTGTTCCTAACCTGTGCGTGTTCAAGAATTTAAACTGAAAGCTCCATTGGAACAAGGACTGACGTTCTGTAAAGCACTGGTAATATGTTGGTTCTATTTAAATAAAGGAGGATTATAATAACAAAATAAAAAAATTATTATTAGTAGTAATAAGTACAATTCATCATGTTTAGATTTCTCTTTAACAACATTGTGTATGGAAAATTTTATTGTTTCAGTTGACATATAATGTATGTGTCTGCCCAATCTGCTCGCCCAGCTGTGGTTATGGAAACGGATCTGAAAGCCTTACCTCAGCTTGCCAGGCCAGTGTGGATGCAGACAGTGCAGATGCTCTCCCAGCTCCCAACACAGCAATAGTTTCTCCATCATCATCCACAACTTTGAAATCAAGATCTTCATTATACTTTCTACGCTTCACCTGTCGCCCAGATCTCCGTTTCTGTTTAGGGTTAAGTATATGAAATATTTGTGAAATGTTAAAAACTAGACTGCACAGCAATATGACGTATTTTAAATATTAAATTGTACAGATGTGTCCTCAAACATCTAGTCTCAATACACCATGTGGGGATACCAGATCTAGCCTCAATACACCATGTGGGGAGAGATGCCTGGCGTAAGTGAGTCGCCAGGTCCTGTGTGACTGCTTGTGCAATGTGACTAAGACGCACCAGGGGACTGCACTCATTAATTTGATATGCGACACTTGCCTATCTGTGCGCGGATGAATCTGTATATGAAGCAAAACTGCATTTTTTTGCAAAACAAACAAAAAAAAAGCAGTGGCTGCTGCATCATAGCCCTCCATATGTAGATTCAGACTCAGTTGCACACGGATATATTTTGAGATAAAAAGATGCAAGGAGAGTTGCACAAGACCTGGTGCACCGAGAGGGGCTGTTTGGCGCAACTATAGCAATAGTGTACGAGGACACATCTGTACCTCACCGATTTTTTTTTAAATAGATAAATTACAAAAAAGAAACAAAAAAAGCATACTGTATGTTGTACTTGCAAACATTTCTTTCTGGTAGAGATGAGCAGTTCGGTTCTAGTTTGGTTTTTCTCACCAGGTTTGGATTCAAGCACGTGGTTGGATGTCATCATCCTGTGTGAAAACATCATTGCAAAGTCGGGGGTCTTGCAATGGTAACATTTTGGCCCAAAAAGATGACGCTCAACCATGTGCTTGAATTCAAACCTTGCAGGAAAACCTTAACTGGAACCAAACCGCTCATCTCTACTGTCTGGATTTATTGAAAAAGTTTTGTCTATTATAAATGCGTTTGTTCATGCAGTTCTTTAGAAGGCATATAGTCGGCATACCGGCAGTTGGGATTCCGGCGGTCAGAATCCCGACGCCGAAATCCCAAAAGCAGTCGGAATCCCAGCTCCAGAATCCCGACCGCCAACATCCCAACGGTATTAGGGTTAGGCACTAGGGGGGAGGGTTAGAGTTAGGCTGCGGGAGGCAGAGTTAGGGGGAGGGTTAGGATACTTACGAAATTCTGTCGGGATTCTGTCTGTCAGGATGTCGCGGTCGGTATTCTGGCCGCCGACATCCCAACTGACAATGGCACTTTTTTAAATTTTATTTTTATGCAGTTTATTTTTATGGAGAATATCAGCAGTTTACATTTACTACTCAGCAACTTCATGTTTATACAAGTAAAACAAGTATCTAGGATAAACACATAATAAACAGAAAGTGTCACATCACAAATACACAGTTGATCATATCCTTGTATCGCAAATGAAGTAAACTAAAGTAATAAATACGGCATGAAGGTGGAAAGACAGGAAGAAATGGTAGAAAGGGGCTCAGGAAGGGAAGAGACTCTAAATAGTAGAGAAGGGTTTAAGTCAGCTCTCAGCAGGGATCCAACAAAGTTTAAGAGGTCACTGCTCTTGTTGAACGTTTTATTTTCTTCTGAACAACATGGCTAATCACATAACAGGGTTTTTTATGTAATGACATATAGGCAGGTAACACTAAACAGAAAATGCAAGCATGTACCTGACTATCAAGAGACTCGGTTGACTCCTCTGTGCTCTGAGAGTTCAGCATGGACATCTCACTCTCCAAGCTCTCTACACATAATTCAGCTTTCCTCTTTCCTTTCTTCTTTTTCTCTATTGGAGTTGGTCCCTGTTCTTTGCTGTGGAAACATGAGGTCTGGCCTTGTAATTGCACCTAGTCAAATAGATTTTTATCCCCAACAACCCCAAAGTTCCACATAAATGTATCATTTACCACTGAATAAAATTATTGTCAATCCCTATGCATAATTTGCTTCTATGTGACTATTGCAAGACAATGAAACAAAGGGTCTGAATAGTTTGGATTTCTGGCAGGCACTACATGCCATTATAAAAATTCTATAATTTGGTAGCATCTCCCAGACTATTCAAAAGCCAAAGACCAAGGTGAGGTGGCCTTTCAATAAATCTGGGTTTTTTCACCATCACAACATTAGTTATAATGTATTATCATCCTGCAATTCTATGGAGGATTCAAAGAACGTGTTAAGCTGGGTACACACCTATACAATCGTCGGCCCGTTCGTTCGATATAAAAAGAGTGTGTACGCACGTTCGATCCACTTTTGTCGGATGAAAACTGGTCGAATCGGAGGATCGCATATTCTGTGCAGTTTAATTTTCATCTGATTCGACAGGGCCTGGTCGTACCGGAAGTGCTGTGTGTATGCACCTTCCACCTTTCTTGCGACCGTTCTTACAATTGTACACCAAACCTGGTGCTGCCTCTCTGGGCGTGCATAATTACACTCAGGAAGTTAAGGAAGCATTCTGTGTGCCACGCTCCTCTTCATGTACATATTTGCCATTTTTTACCTTTACCCCAACACCTATACAGTAATAGCTCTGAAAATGTTCACGTAGTTTTGGTCTCATAATCACACCCCCTCCCTGCATATTATGTTAAAAACCACTGTGAGCGCAGCCTGAAATTGGGAAAAAGTGTACGCTGGTACAATCATTTCCTTGCGATATTTCGGCAGTGCGGGATTGAAGGTCGCACATTGGATTGTATATGTGTGTAAGCGCGTATCGGGACTGTGATCGGAACTTCCGAACGGGATCATTGTCGATCGAACCGTTGCATCGAATGCGTGATTGTATAGGTGTGCACCTAGCTTTAATTGTTTATAATTTTTGGCATTCTGCCGACGCCCCTTGTTAAATGCATATATTTTATAAATATTAGGATTATTTTCATTTATTAGTCTCAGGAGACCCGAAAAGAAATCCCTGATAAGCGGGGCTACTTGAACACGGGCCGGCAATCAATTAGCACCCGTTCAGTTAACGGGGCTATTTGAATCCTGCTCTAAATATATTGCATTCACTTTGTAGCTTCCTTATATAATTTTCAACCAAGTTTATACATTGCACTTCAGAGTCAAGTATTATCCAATAGCAAGAAAAACTTCCAATGGCATGTGCAAGTCAATAATTTAAACTCATCTGAAGGTGGACAACCACCTAATCTTTTCCTCAGCTGGTTCTCAGTAAACCTCAGTGCACTGGTGACACAAACATTTTGAAAACTTCCCATCTTACGGTCTAATACTTCTGTAAGCCACCAAGCATGTGGACAAGAACAATTTTTAGTATCTACGCTAATTAGTTCCCTTCTTAAAGCACCAAAAGAACAAACAGCCTTTAGTCCATCATAGACATCAAGCCTCAACATTTATCCATTACCGCCCATGTAAAGCTTCTTGGCACAATGGCCTCCGCTCTAGAGTTTCTATGAATCTTGTCATATATTGGCATAATACTGTATTTACTGTATGAAAATTCATGTGTGCAATTTAGTATTGTAATTTTTTTTTTAACCTACATTATAGCAACTAAGAGGACATTGGGGTCATTTGTACAATAGGGCAAGGTAAAGTCTTAGGGGTGTATTTACTAAAGTGCAAGGTTTTTAGAAGTGGAGTTGTTGGGCAGTGTTCTCCCCAGGCTGTTTTCTGCGGGCGCATCGCCTGGCAGAAACAACCTGCCGCCCGGCACTTTTCCCCGCCGACCCCCGCTGTGGAACGCTGGCCTCTGAAGTGACCGGAGGCTAAAGAAGCCTCCGATCGCTTCAGAGGCCAGCGTTCCCAGTGATGCACTGCGCGGGTGACGTCATGACGTCACCCGCAACGTGAGGAGCCTACCCGCGCGCCTGTTGGATCTAGTTAGGTCCAGTCAGCGCGAACTGTCAGCAAGTAAAGGTAAGTGCTGGGTTGGGGCCAGGCCCAGTCTGGGGGCACTATTTAAGTCTGGGGGCACTGCATAAGGGACACTATTAAACCTGGAGGCACTGCATAAGGGGCCAGCCTGGGGGCACTGCATAAGGGACACTATTTAAGCCTGGGGGCACTGCATAAGGGGCCAGCCTGGGGGCAGTGCATAAGGGGCAAGCCTGGGGGCACTGCATAAGGTGCACTATTTAAGCCTGGGGTCACTAAATAAGGGACCAGTCTGGGGGCACTGCATAAGGGGCACTATTTAAGCCTGGGGTCACTAAATAAGGGACCAGTCTGGGGGCACTACATAGGGGTACTACTGCAGCCAGGGAGCAATGCATAAGGGCAAAGTTAAACTACAGGGGGCAATGCATAAAGGAGAAAACTACAGGGGAAACTGTATAAAGGGCACTTTTGACTCGAGAGCCAGTGGGGGAGCAGCCTGAGACATGTCGGGCTGGATAGGTAAGGGAGATACCCCTTTTCCCGGTGCGCGCATAATTACGAAGGCCCCCACCCGGCTACTTTTGGATGCCACCTGGCTGGAAAAAAATTCTGGGGAGAACACTGTTGCCCATAGCAACCAGATTCTAGTTATCTTCTAGAAGGTGCTAGATAAACGTTAGTAGAATCTGATCTCCACTTCTAAAACCCCACACTTTAGTAAATATACCCCTTAATATGCACAGTAAACGTACATCAGAGTAATTTAAATGACTGATGCTTTAATTAACCATAATTATTATCAAATATGTATTCTTTATGGCCAGGTAACCAAGATTGAGGACAGGGTTGATAATCACAAGAAGAACACTAATATTCCATTACCAATGGTGGGGCAATTTGAAGACCTTTACAGTCAATGACTTAATGCTAGACACAGTTCTAGGAATTGAAAAAGGAGAGTACTCCATCTAATCCAGACATAAACCACATGTAATGATCCATGTATAAAAACAGTGCTGGTGCATGCAGATATTATATAAACCTGTTTCTTTCCCTGTTCCATTTTTGAGAGGTCATGGGGAGCAGATAGAAGCAGCGTTCATTGATCTCTGTAGATATGCTGATGCGGTGCACACATGGCTGTCTGAACACAAATGGTGATAAAGTAGGAATGAAGGGAAAGAAGAACATACTCCACATTGCTATGATGGTCATTTGTTGTACTGCACTAACTTCTATCCACATATAATTTCTATCTGAGCTAGTTTGTCAGGTTATTGAGAATATAGATTTGAGACTGTGGAATGTTACAGGACTGAGTGCAAGCATGTGAGAACAAAATATTAATCTCAACCCTCTCGCCTGTGATGCCCATGCTTATGCCTCCACTGCACACCAGTCACAAATATCAGGAGCTTCCATGATGTATGAACACAAACCTGGTGAGCATTACACTCACCATTAATGCAAAGTGTTGCTTGCCTTACCAGCGGTTCTCAAACTGTGGGTTGCGACCCCAGAGTGGGTCGCGCCCATCTCAGCATGGCAACTCACCCAAAGCAAGTTAAAATGCCTGGACCAGTCCCACTCCCTGGCGCCGCTGCAATGTTAATTCTCAGAGGTACACCTGCATCAGCAGTCCCCCGCCGGGTCCTCCTCCCTGCACTGTGATTGACACCCATGAGACGTCCCGACGTTCGTGCGCCATGACGTCATCCGGGTGTCAGTCACAGTGAAGGAGACGCACCGCAGCCTGTATAATTGTAGGACGGAGTCACTGCCCTGCCCTAGCAACAGCTTTATATATAGTGTTAAAAAGAAAGAACCATTTTTAATGGTAAGTAAAGTAAAATGTAGAACTAGGGTCATAAATTAAAGTAGGATGATGTTTATACATGTTATGCCACACAACCTCCCTTGTCCATCATCTTCCCTATATTTGGTTTATGCCCATCAGCTTTGTTATATATTTGTATGCCATAAAATCTTTAAGAAAGATGATGGTCATAAAACAAATATAGGAAAGATGATGGGCAAGGGGGGTAATGTGCATAAATTTTATGCCTCATCATCATTCCCCCCCCCCCATGCCCATCATCTTTCTATATTATTATGCCATCATCTTTCTTAAATATTCTTATGAGTATCATCTTTCTTATATATATTTATGCCCACCATATTCCTTTTTATAGCATACAAATATATATGGGCATAAATATATATAACCAAGATGATGGACATTAAAAAATTATATACATAAATATTTAATTTGAAAAATCAACAGGGGCGGGATGCATCCCGCCACCTTTCACATGCATGCTGGTGTTGATTATGCCGGTATGCATGAAGGTGACCGTAAAGCACAGCTCTCTTGGTAAAAGCTGTCCTTTGCAAATGAGGGACTTCCGGGTCTATGACCCAGAAGTCCCTCTGGTGTCATTCTGAGCATGCGCAGAGCGACATGCGCTGCTGAGGGTGCTAGGAGGGATCTGATTGGCGTTAGCACTTAGGCGTTATCTGAAGATGGCGTTATCCACCACTTGGTGCACACAGTATGAGAAATGCGGTCAAAACCCTGAAAACAGCATTTTCGGGGGTTTGAACACATTTCTCTCATTGCTGCATCCCGCCCCAGATCTTAAAAAAAAAAAAAAAAATATGTGTTACCTATAAATATATAGGGGCATTGTTCTGCGGTAACTTCCTGGGGTCCTGTAAAAAAAATGTTTTGTCAAACGGGGTCCCAGTGCAAAATAGTTTGAGAACCCCTGCCTTAGACAAACATGAAATACCTCCAACCCTCTGTTCCTTTATAACAAAAATAGACACTTAACATACTAAGCTACTGTAATAACCATTTTGTGGTGAGAGGAGCACTTTAGTAATATACCCACACTGGCACCTTCTGCACCCATGTATATCAACCAAATAAACCAAACATATTAATTTCCTGCTGGGTGCAGTAATAAAGGGCCAATGAACACTAAAGGGTATATTTACTAATGGTTGAGCTTATTTCCCCTTCATGGTAAGGACCTGGAAGTGACGTAGGTGAGGGCGGAAGTGCAGTTCCATGCCCATAAACAAAGAAATTTGTCCCCTTGCGGGCTCGCTTTGCTTGTCACGCTTCTGGCATGGTGTTATATTCCCCCTCTATAACCACGTGGAATGACGTTGGACAGTAACTGATGACGTCAGGGTACACTCTGTGAAGGGCATCTAGATACTAGCATTTACTAAAGTGCTGGTTTTTAGAAGTGGAGGTGTTGCCCATACCAAACAATTAGATTCTGGCTGTTATTTTCTATAAGGAGTTAGATAAATGTTAAGTAGAATCTGATCGGTTGCTATGAGCAACATCTCCACTTCTAAAAAAACTGCAATTTTGTAAATATACCCTTTGGATTCTATGGTGGGAGGGGGGCGGGGGGGGGGGAGATGGCTGCCTTGGAGGTGTAATTACAGAGGCTTAAGAAGGGAGCTTATTTTGGCCCCATTCTACCAGGTTATATTATTGGGAGGTATGTAAATGTACATCCAAACATGATTAGAGCAATATTCTTGTTTATCATACTCCTGCTAGGTGAGGAGATAATCCTGCCAAGGTCTCTACTGGTAACAGGAACAAACATAAAGGGGAATTAATTTCTCCTACATCGGCGCAATATTGATGCAAGGAAAACTTGATTTTGACAACACTAACTATTGGGAATCGAGGCTATGACTGGTGGGTGGCCCATCATGAAAAATTAAATTCCCCCAATAGAAAAGAAGATGAGTAATGAATGAAAGGATGTAGCACCTGAGGTAATAAGTCAGTGAGTAAAAACTAATTAATTAGAGGACACGTGTAAAAAAAAAAAAGTTATAGTTATATTTAAAATGATAATACTACAAGAAAATGAAACCTGCTCTTTAATGCTACTTAAGAGAAGATCCTGATGGGGAGAAAAAAATGTCACAACCAATCTAACAAAATTGCATTTATTTGAACATATTGTCACCCACTCTATAACTGCAAGTAATGAAGAGAAATGCATTATTAGGTTGTATAATGTTGGTGTTACACAGCCCTTGTCACTGCACATTTAAAGTCTGTGTAATCGCTCTAAACATTTACCACTGATTTCTAAAAATAAGATAGGAAAGATATCACACAAGCACTATTCAAAATGCTGACAGGAGCATTTTGGACAAGAGTCTAAGGTGAAACACATTATGGGCCGTATTCAATTAGCGGACGTTTTAAGCGAAAGTTTCGCCGGTGACATTATTTTGCCAGTGGAAACTTATCTCCGTATTGTGGCGACTTTTCGCCGGTGCGGAAACGCAATGCGATGTACCTGGCGGAAAAGTTTTGCCTATGAATAGCTGTCGAAAAAAGTGCAGAATTGCGGTGTTGGGGTGCAAAGGTGGACTGATCCCCAAAGGTAAACTGCATAAAAAAAAATCCTAAAAAAATTAAAAACACCCCAAAAATTTACTCTGAAAAAGGTGGGCGAAAAAGTACAAAGTTGGTGCACAATCTTAAAAACTAGCGAAATAGACTTTGGGGGGGCGGTCTGCAAGTATGGGGGAGTTTTTTTTTTATTGCAGGTGCTTGCTGAAGGTGTGTTTTTCATGGTTTCTTTAAAACCTCACTTTTGCGAATTTTAACCATGCTGGCACCCATTTTCATGTACCCCAAATTTGCAGGGACTAGTTATATTCACCAAAAAAATCTGCTAAATGCTATTCTTCACCACTTGTGCAAAGACGCTAAATTAGCAGCTATTGAGATCATTTAAGAACCCCAAATACCCCCTGAATAGGCCTGCTGAAGGTATCTATAGTGATCCCCAATGTCAGTGCATCTTTTGGGGGGTGTCAGGCTGATTTCCCCAAATCTGACAGCACTTTTCGCCTGTTTGCGATTTGCCGGGTGCCGTTTTTGCAGATTTCTAACTGAATACAGGGATACGCGCGATACTTTTTCGGGTGTAAAACCAGCTATGTCAGCGAAAAGTCCGGCATGCGAAAAGTATGAGACTTTTCGCATCTAATTGAATATGGCCCCTTATGTGAGCAAACCCTATCACACAGATCGTTTTATGCACTCATTATCACAAACTGATAATAGTTTTTCATATGCCACAGAAAACGCCATATAAATTATGCATAAACTGCTTCAGAAGCAGTTAATGTGACATCAAATAAATACGGAAATACTTTTTTTTTTTTTTTCCCTAGAAATTCATATTTTCTGCAAGACACCTACAGCTGCTGTATTCCAGGGACCTACAGGTAAGAACTAACACTCTCCTCCATACCCCAGCTGTTCTGTGTTGAGTCATAAATGAACAATCTGCCTGCTAACCTGCAGTCCAGATCCAAAGTAATTGATAAAGAGAACCAATACATAGTTACCAGCAAAGAAGTGATGCCGCAGCTACACACAATGCCCACAAGTAAACAGTTCTAGGTCCTGGGGAAACACTAGTATTGCACAGTTGGCACTGACAGTAGGTGTCTGTGGCCGAGCATCAGCAATAGGAGTGGCTGGTAAAAACGAAATGCCGGCTTTACCAACCACTGATTCCCGACAGGTTTGCAAATTAAACAGATTTAACATTTCTACTATAGTTATAGTTAAGCATTAGTTTCTAATAATTTTTTACATTTTGAGTTTCATTTTACGAAATTATTTTAAAAGCTCTGATCATGCGTCATTTTACAATTTAACTTCTGTACAGACATAACAATAGTTACAAAAATTTATATTTAACATAAATGGATGTCGATCAATATTACATGCAATAATATTGAATACTTATTATATATCAAGTACAAGAATTATTTGATAGCATCAAAAACTAAAACATCAGTTTAAAGTAAAAAAAAAAAAAGAAGCTCATATTCTATGATATATAACTACTATAACAGATTGTCTCGGAAACCTAAAATAACTAGGCTTACATTCACAGAACACTGAGGCTAATCAACAGTAATACAGACTACACTGGAATTCGTAAACGTGGGACTCTCCCACCCACTGTGGGATTACAAATACTAGCATGTCATGCCCTCACCTAACATATGTTCCGAAACTTGCACTAGAGCTCACCTTATTTTCTTAGATTTGGTTTTAGCAACCGTGTCTGAATTAGCCTTCTTCTCTTTCGGAGGTTTTGGCTCCCTCGGTTTCCTGGGCTTCTTCGGCTCCTTGGGGTTCTTGGGTTGCTTGGGTTCCTTGGCCTCTTTGGGCTCCTTCACCTTCTTCATTTCTTTTATTTTCTTGGGCTCCTTCTTTTTCTTTGGTTTAGTCTCCTTTTCCTCCCCCTGCTCCTTTTTTTTCCTTTTTTTCTTTACACCTGTCCCGCCCCCTCCACTGTCCTCCATCCCGTTAAGATTGGTCACCGAGCCCAGTTCACAAGATTCCTGCCCAGGGAACAGATCATTCTCGGACAAGAGCCGAGAAGGGGTGTCCAAGAGTGTTACAGGGTGGAAATCTTCAAGACTAGATTCAGAAAACGGGGCAAGTACTTGGTGTTCACAGGATATTGAGGCAGTGGACATTGACGAGTAGGTAAGTGCTTTACGGTTGGGGAGCTTAGAGTAAAGAGAAAATGAACACATTAAAGAATTCATAAAATACAGAATAGCTTTAAATACAGACAACACAGTACATCGATATAAATGGAAGCTGCATATTGCACGAATGGCATTCTTTAATATTCAAGGTACAGTATTTTATGGTTACCTTAAAGACAGATTATTTAGGCAGCAGAAAGTGAAAACATTTTTGGCATATTCTCCAGAGAACATTTGTATATTTACAAATTCAGAACTTGGTCATATGAAGCCACAAGCAATTCAATAATGAGACATATGAAGTTTATGCAAATGCCTGTTTTTTCTAGTAAGGATATATATCAGAATCAGCTTGGAACTTTGGCCCTGATTCAGAGCCGGACGCTCTGACAGAGTTCTCGCTCTAAATCAGGGCCATCCTTCTGGATTTTTACAGCGGCCTTCTGGCCGCTTGTATAGCTGTGGGTGACCACCCACAGCTATAGCGAGCGGCCAGGAAAATGGTCGCGATGGTCTTGACGAGACCCTTGTGGTAGGGTCTCGTTGCCGCAAGCCCTGGAGTGCTTTTGGCACTCCAAAAGCACTCCACTTGTGATGTCAGTGGGGCCGGCCCCAGACGATAGGCGTTCCCATGGGAACGCCTCCGTCTGGGTAGCCGCGCCCCCGGCCCGCCCACCACTCACCATCGACAGCACGCCCCCTTTGGTACGAGACCCATAGTGACGGCTTGCCCGTTGCTATCCGGGTCTCGCGCATGTGCACGACAGAGCCTGGTCCGTCGTGCGCATGCGCACTGGGCAAACATCGACCCGCTTGCGAGCGCTCAGTGCTCGCGAGCGGGTCTGAAACAGGCCCTCTGTTTCAGATCCAATAGAGGCAATATAGGCATAGTACAATATGCATATTTTGGATGATTTTGACATTTAAAAATGTTGTTTCTTTGCATATTTAATAAATATATTTAGGATTAAAAGTTGCCATTTTCATTTTACAGACCAGGGTTTTCACAGAGAATGCATGTATCCTTGCCTTGAGGCAATTTTGACATCAATCACCGGTCGGAAAGCAGCCGAGTATGATTTACTGGTGTATGACTGTAGATGGATCTGTAGACAAATATGCTAAGTATTGGTACAGTAAACTTTTGCAAGACTCTATGATTGCTTTTGTGTCAAACTCAATGTTGGATCTACCTGAAGAAATAGCATGAAGTAAAAGAGCAATGCTCGCAACCGTAAAATTTTAATTTTGCGCCTTTGATTTCCTGTGATGTAGAACAAAGCTTTTCTGCTTACAAACTCATTTTAGGCAACAAGTTTTACCACCTGAAAACTTTTGGTGTTACTTTCAAGTAACCAATATTGTTGGTTAAATCTCTGTTTTGTTGCAATAGCTGCTAGTTTCTACTGTTCCCAAAATCATTTTTGACACGCACAATTTTGTTTCTAAAATGTAATAAATTGATTACACGTTACAATCAATTAGCGAAACCAAACCTTAAAAGGAAAAAAAAAAGGAAAATATTGAGAATTTTTTCTGCATATTTTTACAGTTTTGGCTGTATATTGGGGTTAGGTATCAAATGCCGACGGCCGGGAAGCTGTCTGACTAAATACCGACACCACAAGCCCAAACGCTGAAGATCCCAACTGGGTCTAGTAAGTACCCTAGCCCTCCCTTAGTGCTGCCTAACCCTAACCTTTTCCCCGGAGGTACCTAACCCTAGCCTCCCCCCAGGGGCTCCTAATCCCCGCTCCCCGCAACCTAACCCTCCCAGGGTGGTGCCTTACCCTAACCTCCTCCCGATGGTGCCTCACCCTAACCCCCCCTCCCCTAAACCTAACCCTCCCATGGTGGTGCTTAACCCCAAGTCCCCCCAGGAGGTGCCTAAACCTAAGCCTCCCCCCCCCGTGGCTAAGCGCTAACAGTGCCCGGCTTACATTTGTTTGGGAAGCTGTCTGTCTAGATTCCGGTGTCGAGATCTAGATAGGCATCGGGATTAAGTCAGGCGTCTTCCAGGCCGTATATATATTGCATGATTATTTTGAGCAATATTCTTTGAATAACTTCCTATGTCTGCTTATAATAACCGCGACTGACAAACCAACATGGATATCTGTAGACCTGTAATTGTGTCACTCAGTACACATGAGAATTATACAGGACCTCACAAAGTTTGGAGATCTTTTGTTGTCATTTACATTTGTATGGAGATTTTCTGAGACTGCTTTTTGCGATGTATAACCTCTCACTCATGTTACCACATTAACATATAACTAGAATTGAAGAAAAACACAATTTAAAGGAAAGACTAATTCAGACTAGGGACCCGAGTCATACAATTTGGTAATGATTTTGTAGAAAAACAACCTCAAATATAAATTAAGGATTTATTGAGGTGTAAAACAGGACAAAAAAAAAAAAAAAAGCAAATTTTTCAATAAATTTTATTACTAGCAAAGTGTGCAAGTAAGAGTTCGGTATACATATAGAGCAGAATTCGTTTGCAGTCACCTGCTGCCAAGCAAAAATGCCCCCCACCAGTCCTAATGACCAGTGGGAACTCCTGGGATAAGGAAGTCCCATTGGCGTGTGCACCTTAATAATGAAAAGATAATAATGAGGAGGGACTTTAATTCCCTCTATCTCCCCAACCGCACCACCTAAAAAAATGGGGTCTTCCTCGTTTTAAAGAGAAGAGTCCTCACGGATGTGATTATTTATAATTATTAGTGTGATCACCAGGCAAATCCCTCTTCACAGGAAAAACCATGGAGTCCAGTTATGGCCATCATAAAATCAGGGACACCCATTTTATAAAGAGGGGGGTCCCCTCTTTCAAATGGTGAGTCCCTTTAGTACTTACTGTCTGGTGATCACCTAAGATCTCCGGACAATATTACCCTGCGTATATGGGGGAGGGCAATATGTGCCCTCTCACTCCCATAATGACACTGGCAACTTCATGGCATACATATTTGAAAAAGGGAAGTCCATTCTTTCAAATTATTTGCCTCAGTAGTAGCTAATGCCTGGCTATCACCTTGGGCTCTCTTAGCAGCTATTGTCTTGTGATCACACAACAATATATGCCAGGGTAACGGAAAAAAAAGTTTTCCATAGATGGTGGAAGGGCACATTGTGCCCCATCTCCCCCATACTGACCCACTCACACATGGGGGGCTCCATGTCTTCAAACAATATGCTCCATTAGTAGTTATTGCCTGAGTATATTGGTATTTTCTAAAATACAAAGCAACGCATACGCGATGTGGTACATCCTTCCTCTCATCGAGTACATACCGCGGTTGATTACCGCGGTTGATTACCGCGGTATGCATTTAGAATCGCAAAGGACAGCTCTCCCTATAAGAAATGTACTTTGCAATGCCCCCGGATAGAGGGACTTCCGGGTTTAAATACCCAGAAGTCCCTCTGGCATCCTTCTGCGCATGGGAGGGATCTGATTGGATCCCTCTCAGGGGAGGCATCCCGATATGAAGCCCATAGGAGTTACCCACTGGGACGAAGCACCGAAATGCATGGCATTTCAGTGCTTAGTAAATCCGAGAAATGCGATAAAACCCACATTTTTCACTTTAGCACATTTATTTGGGTGGGGTGCCACATAGAAAAACAGGGAGATGATTAAAATTTGTAAGGACCCCGGAGCACCTAAGCCAATAAAATTACCAATATGATATGCTGGTGAGGTTATTAAAAAATATAATGTGTAAATACTGCCAGCACCACAAATGTGTTATTCACATTATGTCACACAGAAGCCATTGTTTACATATGCCAAAGTGCCCCACACAATGGATATGTAGCTATACGTGGGGGCTCCACACTGTGTGTAGGCCCCGGGCAACCGCCGCCTTCCCTACTAATCCCACACTGTAAATAAAAATCAGTAATATTTATGTTGGAATATGACAAGCGTTAACATTGAAAAAATGGACTCAGCAAGAGTAAGAAAACCCTCTGCAGAGAAGGGGCTAAGACCTGTAGATGTTACTTATATACATTTGCAAATGTGTGTGCGAGTCCTTTTAAAACTTACAAGATCCTTCTACTCATTGGATGGCTGTAACTTTAATCAATGGAGTTCCAATTTTGTGTTGTGTTACATATACAATTAAATTACAGACACAGACTATGTTAAAAAAAAACATAATAACTAGTACTCAAAATACGTCAGCAGCGCAAAAACGCGTACAAGCAGCTGATAAAATGGACGCCAGTTTCACCAAATGAATAAAAATTGTTGACACATTTCTGAAACCTAAGTTAAAGTCACAGAAATTCAGTTGTAAGGAGCCAATACAATTCATGTCAATACGAAGCAACATCCATGTTCTTAATGAACCCAATATATTCAATTTTATATTTGCATTTACTATACAGCGGAGAGCAAGACAACATTCCCCAATATACCTAATTCTTCCCCAATGATATGTTATACTTAAAAAATATGAGATATGGTAAGAACTTACCCTTGTTATCTCTATTTCTACGAAGTCCATAGGGTTCCACAGGATACCTTGGGGTATAGGTGTGACGTCAGTCGCAGGGCACCAAAGAGTTAAGCTTTCAGCCTCCCAGGATGCACTAGGTCCCCCTCCTATACCCCGCCCCCGAGCCAAGGCACCTCAGTTAGTTACCAAGCCATAGGCCGGAGGAGGAGAAGGAAGAGAGAGAACAAAGATCTGGACACATACAAGAATCACATTCTCACCAGAGGGAGACGGAAAACTGGTGACCAGAGCAAAGCCCATCTGCAGCACAGGTGCGACAGGGCGGGAGTCCTGTGGAACCCTATGGACTTCGTAGAAATAGAGATAACAAGGGTAAGTTCTTACCATATCTCATATTTTCTACTTCAGGGTCCATAGGGTATCCACAGGATACCTTGGGGATGTCCCAAAGCAGTATCCTTTAAGGGTGGGGACGCTCCTGTGCAGAAAGGAGAATCCGCCGCCCGAAGGAAGCATCCTGAGAGGCAAAGGTGTCAAACCTGTAATACCTCACGAAGGTATGGACAGAAGACCACGTAGCAGCCTTGCAGATCTGAACTGCCGAGGCACCACGTCGAGCTGCCCACGAAGGACCCACAGACCTAGTGGAATGAGCCTTCAGAGAAGGAGGGACCGGTAGGCCTTCATGAAGATAAGCTTCAGAAATAGCCATACGGATCCAGGCTGCCAAAGTTTGCTTTGAAGCAGGCCAACCCTTTTTACGGAAGCCAAAGAGGACAAACAAAGCGTCCGACTTCCTAAACGAAGAAGTGCGGTCAACATAAGTCTTTAAGGCCCGCACAACATCCAAAGAGGCCTCACCCACGGAAAGACCCGGTGAGTTAAAGGCCGGAACAACTATTTCCTCGTTAATATGAAACTGGGAAACAACTTTGGGAAGAAACTCGGGCCGAGTGCGGAGCACTGCCCTGTTCCCATAAAAAACCAAGAAAGGGGGTCTACAAGAAAGAGCCCCTAACTCAGAAACACGTCTGGCCGAAGCAATGGCCAGAAGGAAAACAGTCTTAGCTGTTAGCCATTTAAGATCCACTGAGCCCAGTGGTTCAAACGGCGGTCCTTGGAGAGCCCTCAGGACCACAGCCAAATCCCAAGGCGCCACAGGTGGAACAAAGGGCGGCTGAATGCGGAGAACACCCTGCATAAAGGTGCGCACATCCGGGATTGTAGCAATCCTACGGTGAACCAGACAGATAGGGCCGAAACCTGTACCTTCAAAGAAGCAAGGCGAAGCCCATGATCTAGTCCCGCTTGCAGGAAGGCGAGAATCCGAGACAGACGAAACTCCCGCGGTGCATAACCTCTCGGTCGACACCACTGGAAGAACGTATGCCACACGCGATGGTATATCCTCGCGGAAGACGGTTTCCGAGCTCGTAACATGGTACGCACCACAGAGCTGGAAAACCCCCGGGACCTCAGCATGGCCGTCTCAACAGCCACGCCGTCAAAGACAGCCGAGTCAGGTCCGGGTGAAGGCAAGGACCCTGAGACAGAAGGTCCGGTCGTAGCGGCAACCGCAGAGGAATGTCCACGGACAGACCCTGAAGGTCTGAGAACCAGTGCCGTCTGGGCCACGCGGGAGCTATCAACAGGAGCGTCCCTCCTTCCTGTTTGAATTTCCGGATTACCCGTGGAAGAAGGGAGACCGGAGGGAACAGGTATGCGAACCGGAACGTCCACCGGACGGACAGAGCATCCACCAGAGACGCCCCTTCGTCTCTTGTGCGAGACCCGTACACCGGCAACTTGTTGTTGTGCCGGGACGCCATGAGGTCGATTTCTGGAAGACCCCACCTGTCCACCAGTAGTTGAAAAACGTCCGGGTGCAGGGACCATTCCCCCGGATGAACGTCCTGGCGACTTAGAAAGTCCGCCTCCCAATTGAGCACTCCCGGGATGAAGACCGCTGATATGGCCGGAAGATTGCGCTCCGCCCAAACCAGGATCCGAGAGACCTCTACGAGAGCCGCCCGACTGCGAGTTCCTCCTTGCCTGTTTATGTAAGCCATGGTGGTAGCGTTGTCCGACTGGACCTGCACCGGGCGACCCTGGAGAAACCGCTGTGCCTGCTGGAGAGCATTGAAGACCGCACGGAGTTCCAAGATATTTATTGGAAGCTCCGCTTCTGTCGGCGTCCACCTGCCCTGGAACAAGTGTGGACCCAAAACTGCTCCCCAGCCCCGAAGACTGGCGTCCGTTGTCAACAGGACCCAATTTGGAACCCAGAACGGACGTCCCTTGTTGAGGTGGGTCGTCTGTAACCACCACGTAAGGGACAGGCGAACCTCCTGGGTGAGCACAATCGTCTGGGACTTCAGAGACTGAGTCAGCCCGTTCCACTTGGACAGAATCAGGTGCTGCAGAGGTCTGGAGTGAAACTGGGCGTATTCCACCATGTCGAACACCGACACCATAGAGCCCAGTAACCTCATCGCCGAGTGTAAGGACACCCGGCGGCTGTGCAGACAACTGCGCACCCTTGACTGTAAAGCAGAGATCTTGTCCTCCGTCACGAAGATCCTTTGCTGTCCCGAGTCCAATAAGGCTCCAAGATGCAGAATCCTCCGAGACGGGATTAGAGTGGACTTCTGCCAGTTGATTAGCCAGCCGTGCCGTTGCAGCAGTGCAATGGTCAGGTCCAAGTGGCGTAACAGGAGCTCTGGAGATCCTGCCACCAATAACAGGTCGTCCAAATACGGCAACATGCGGACTCCCTGCAGCCGGAGAGAAGCCGCCATGACCGCCATCACCTTGGTGAAAACACGTGGTGCTGTTGCCAGGCCAAAAGGTAACGCCCGAAACTGGAAGTGGTCGCTGCTGATTGCAAACCTGAGGAACTGTTGATGGCGCCAAAGAATAGGGACATGCAGGTAAGCGTCCTGTATGTCCAATGACACCAAGTAGTCCCCAGGTTCCAGCGCCAGAATGATGGACCGTAGGGTCTCCATCCGAAACTTCGGGACCCGCAAAGACTTGTTGAGTGCTTTGAGGTTGAGAATCGGACGATATGACCCATTGGGTTTCTGTACCAAAAATAGATTTGAATAGAAACCCTGGCCCCTCTGGGAGAATGGAACCGCCACTATAACTCCAGCCTGGAGCATAGTGTGCAATACCTTCCGCAGCTCCGTAGCCTTGTTCCGGTCTGATGGGAGACCCGTGGTGAAGAAGCGAGCCGGGGGTCTGTGCCGGAAGGAGAGGGCGTATCCGTGGGAAACCACCTCCAGAACCCAAGTGTCTGTCGTAGTGGTCGACCAACACTGGGCGAACTGTAGCAGGCGGCCTCCCACCCTGGGATCCCCCAAAGGGAGGCCCGGACCGTCAGGCCGCAGGCTTGTCATCTGGCTTGGGGGCCGGACGTCTGGTACTCCATGCCTGCTTCCGGGGCTTGACCGATTTCTTAGGGCCAGCCTGTCGAGGAAACGACTGTGGTTTGGGCCTGCCCTGGGCCCTAGATGACCGAAAGGACGATGGTCCCGAACCAGAAGGAGCAGCGGCCGACGGGAGACAGGCAGATTTGGCTGCCGCCAGCGTGGCCACAATCTTATCCAGATCCGGACCGAAGAGAACTTCTCCGGTAAACGGCAACGCTTCCAGACCTTTCTTGGAATCTGCGTCCGCCTTCCAGGATCGCAGCCACAAGGTGCGACGAGCAGCTACCGCTGCTGAAGAAATTCTAGACACCAGAGTACTAATGTCTAGAGCCGCCTCGTTGATGTAGGTGGCCGAATCACGGAGATTGCCAATCAACTCCGCCTGATCGGCCGGACAGTCGGATTCAAAAGAAGCCTCTAATGAATCCGCCCAGCGCTCCATCGCTCTGGCAACCCAGCAAATGGCCATAGCCGGCCGTGCTGCCCCCCCTGCAAGGGAATAAGCGGACTTCAGGCAGATTTCTACCTTGCGGTCCGTAGCATCCTTAAGGGAGGACATGGATGGCATCGGCAATGTGGCACTACGGACAAGACGGGTCACGTGAGAATCCACCTGTGGAGGGGATTCCCACTTCGCAAAATAATTATCCGCGAACGGATAAGCCACCGCCAGGCGTTTCTGCGGCTGGTATCTTTTGCCAGGTTGTTTCCACGCCTCCTCTAAATGGTCCACTAACTGACCCGAAAGAGGAAAGACTGTGGCATCGCCCTTCACATCTTTGAAAAAGGCATACTTAGATTTAGCCGCTGGGGGAACTTCGTCCTCAATCACCAAGGCTGTGCGGACCGCCCGAATAAGTCCAGGAATATATACTTTGGACTTAGCATCAGCGTCCTTAGTATGGAGAGGTTCCTGATCGTAAGGATCTAGAATCTCCCCATCATCAGACGTCCCTTCGTCATCCTCATAAGGAGCGGACAGAGACGCCACCGGCCTTTTATGAGACCGCATCACAGACTCCCCTTGCAACACATCCGACAAGTGCTGTACAGAACTCGTCAGGGAGTTAACCCACGCTGGCTCCTGAGAACCCGGGAGCGGGGAAATAGGGAGACTGTGGGGTACCACCAATTGTCGTGGGAACCCCTGCATGGGTGACGACACCACAGACTGCTGGGACAAACCCATCGGAGTAAACGCGGGCTGCGGAGCTAACTGGCCCACTAAAGCTGTTAACGCCTGAGCGAAACAAGCCCAGGGTGGCTCCTGTACCGGTGCTGTAACCGTAATAGGCCGCGCCATGGACAAACACTGCCGGCAAAGGCCCTCCGCGCTACCCTCCCCCTCCGCTAATGGTACTTTGCACGTGGCACACTGTAGCCGGAGGGGAAAATCACTTTCAGACATGATGGCACCACGTATGTGACCTCTCTCACCAATTAAGTATTAAATAGGCGAGAGACCACCCTGCAGCACCGCACCGCAAGGGCTTTAGCAGAAAGAACAGGGACAGTAATAAAGCTGACAGTTTAGAGAAGAAAAGATTACAGGCAGCAGCGCTAGCACAGTCACATACAATGCAGAAAAATAACAATTCCTGCACTAACAGCGCTGATCACTCAACTACACAGACACAGGGCCTGGTAGGACACAGCGCTGCATACACAGACCTGACCACAGCGGAGGAGAGGTATGCGGGGGGACCCAGACCACGATGCTTCCGTCCAGCGCTTCCAGCAGCGTTCACCATGCGTTCTGGAGAAGATGGCCGCCGAGGAGCAGAGAGGAGGCTGGCCTGGGGGAGGAGCGCTGCCACAGGACCAGTCGGCAGCATGCAGAGAGGGCTGTGTGCAGCGGGGGAGGCGCCGGCTGTGAGACAGGGAAGGCGCGCTCCCCTGGCATGCATTTAACCCCTGGGACGCCGCAGCGCTACCGCTCTGCTGCGGTCCGCTGTCCCAGGGGGTAGTGGAAGCGCAGGTTGGTCGCCTGGCTCCACGCTGCAGCCAGTCCCCAGGGAGCCCCCTGCCTGGGGACTTAGGACCATGTGATCAGCGGGGACCCACCGCGGGACCCCGCTGCTTACCTCTGTCCCCCTTGAATCCGGCCATGGTCCGGAGCATCTGGGGTCACCGCTAGCTGTGACCCCAGACGCCCACCAGCATCCCCGGATCAGTACCGGCGTTCTGGTACCGGCGGGGTGTAGGGAAGACAGCATGGACGTCAGGACTGACTGTCCATGCTGTTCATCCAGTTGTGCAGCCACAGCTGCATGAAGAATAAGCTTCAGGGGCTCTTCTAGCCCCCACTCCAACAGGTGCACCCGACTCCGGCCGGGCACCAAACTAAACTGAGGTGCCTTGGCTCGGGGGCGGGGTATAGGAGGGGGACCTAGTGCATCCTGGGAGGCTGAAAGCTTAACTCTTTGGTGCCCTGCGACTGACGTCACACCTATACCCCAAGGTATCCTGTGGATACCCTATGGACCCTGAAGTAGAAACATCAGTTCTTATTTGTGTAAGTTATCTGCTAACATACAGATGTGTTCTTACTCACCTAGCCTCAATACGCCATGCAGTGCGATATGCAGGTCCCGTGCTACCCTGCTAGTGCCAGGCATATTTTGTTGGCGAAAATGCATCTAAGTCACAATGCAACTAGGACGCACCAGGAGACTGAGCTGGTTAACATGATATGAAACACTTGTATATCTGTGTGCAACTGAGTCTGTAAACAGAACATGGTTTGCAAAAAAGCTGTGGCCGCTGCATCGTAGCACTATGCATGCTGATTGAGAGACTCAGCCTTACACAGATATACAGGTGTCACATATCAAAATAATCAGCATTCTATCCTCTCAATCACTTTAATGAGCAATGCAGCAAGCAAGATGATCATCTCTACCACGAACAGTACACACTTGGTGATTCTTTACACAACCTGGCCGATTCCAACGCATTGGAACAACAGATCGTGTGAAAAATTCCCAAATCGTGAGTCCCTACTCATGATCCCGATGCGATGCACATCCCCGCTGGTCGCACAATGCATCTTCAGAGCTGCCGTGCTGTAGGGCAGATCTGGGACACAATGCACTGGATGCACGACAGATCTCAAGTCAGATTGGACATTTTTTACTCCAAATAGTGTGTAGGACTGCCGGGGAGCTGCCTGCAGAGAGTTCAGGGGAAATCGTACATCGTGAGCACATCGCCAAGTGTGCAGGCACTTTTAATTCATATTAGGTTGCATTTGACATTGGTTCCAGTTATACTTGTGCAAATGACTATGTCATGAAGGGGTAATGAATTAATTAAATTAATATTTTAAGGCATTCCAGAAACATGAAAATATATGTTATATTATTTCAGCAAAAAAAAAAAACAAACAAACAATACCAACCTGTTGCTCTTGCTTTTGTATTTTCATGATCATAAATAAAAGGTTTTGCACCTACAAAACAAAGAGAAAACATTTAGTATAAAACAACAGTTGCTTTTATTTAATGCAACTAAATCACTATTGGTTTATAAAGCTGGGGCATCCCCACCAGATGCAGAATGTCACTTACTGTAGCATAATGCAGCTTACAGGTGACTATTGTATTTCATTGTGTTCTTCACAGCGATTAATTTAATTGCAGCTAAAGTAACAAATGGTCCAACAATGATCCATTTGTTGTAACAAGAAAGTCAGCTTTAGGGACCACAGGAACGGTTTTGCTGCCACCTGTCACAATACACATCTATTGCTTCATTAAAATTCTTATTTACATTGTTGATGCTTGGAAATTACTACATCAATAAAAGTTACTATCACTTTTTCTTCATCATTGCATTTGAGTAGTTTCCCGCTAGGCTGTTTTAGCAGGGCGCTGAAACAGCCTGCAGTGTACCGTCCATTTACTAGTCAATAATAAATAAATACAGATAAATAATGACAGTTTGCATACAGACTATTTAACTATGTTTGGAACTAAATTAATGATTGATGGGGATTTCCTGCTCACCATAAGCAGTACTATTGAAGCAACGTTACTGTTTAGGGAGAATTTTAAGCACTGAGCAGTGTCATGCTCTGAATAGTCAGTAGGTAATATAGTTATATAGAAAGCTGCAGATGTCAGCGCAGTGGCAGCTTCTTAGTACACAGCATTCAAAGAGGAGCAATTCAATTTTGAGCCCGATCTCCCATCTATAGTGACAGGGAGATATTTAATTGTTTTGGATGCCCATTACTTTTCACTCATGTCGTGCACAAATGCACCGAATTTACACGCAAGCAGAAATAATGGCCGCCCGCAGCACTCGCGCCCAATCAGCACAACGATTGAATAGCTCTGTCGGGTGTTCAAAAAAAATTATTGAATTCCCTGCAAACTTTCATCCACTTGAGTGGTTTTTTGAGCTGCATTGCAAACAGAACGCATAGCACAGAGATCCATTTATCCCTATGCCGCAAAGTACACAAGGACAGAAGTAATATACACAGCTTAGTGGAGATCAAATGAAAACGGTGCCAAAAATAATGTATTGTGGAAACTACCGAGCGATGCATACTACTGCTGTCTGTGTCAACAGTAAAGACGCAAAGTCCAGTCCTGCTGTTTCCTTGGCGCTTTTTTTTGCGTGTTCTCTTCGGCGCTGAGCAGGAGTATAGGGATGGGCAGAACGATTCTCTACACTGAGCTGAGCCTCATGGCTCAACTCAGTGAAGTGTCTCGAGTCAGTGTCTCGAGACACGACCCTTTAGGTAGTGCATTGCTGTAGCCAGCAGGGGAGCCAGCGACTCAGAGTGAGTCGCTGACAGCTCCGCCACCCCGCAGCCCAGCACTACAGCTCAGGGTTCTCACTGATTCTCCTGAGACAGTGCACTCCCCTGAGCCCAGGCAGTATCTGCGCGACTCAGAGTGAGTCACTGACAGCTCTGCCCCCTACACTGCTGATCTGACACAGTGCAGAAGTATAATCAGGTCGGATCAGCAGTGTAGGGGGCGGAGCTGTCACTCACTCTGACAGAGAGGCTAGGGAGGTGGGTGTCTCGACACACCAAACACTGAGTGACTCGAATCATTCACTCATCTGAATGATTCGAGTCAGTGTGTTGAGACACTCACTCACTAGCCATCTCTACAGGAGTAAGTACTACATCATGTGAAGGCGTCCTTAGGGAGGGGAACACCAATATGGAAATAACCACCAAAAAGGGGTAGAAGGGAGCGCACAGCTATCCATCCTCCCTTTCACCCCCTAGCAATGATGGCAACACTGGGGAAACACTTAGACCAGCGGTATTCAACTTGCAGCCCTTCAGCTGCTGTGAAACTACACTTCCCAGCATGACCAGCCACAGTTTTGCTATTAGGGCAAGCTGGGATGTGTAGTTCCACGGCAGCTGGAGGGCTGCATGTTGAATACCCCTGACTTAGACTATTTTAGAAGCATCATACCTTTCCAAAATTTTATAATTCTATTTATCAATCACTCTTTCTGCTCCATAGCACCTGGGTCAGGAATCCATATTTATCCTGCTTACTTTATAGGCTGTGTCTAAAAAAAATAAAAAATTAGCGGCTTATAACGTCTCTGCTATGCTTATGGAGTTCTGGGTAATAACAGCCAGGGAGGCAAATTGCAGACATACAGATGAAAATATCAATGAATCTAGTCTCACAATCAACAAGTAAATGCATACTGACTGAGATCTTTGGCTGCCAGATCATGTGTAATCAATGGATTTGTTAAAGGTACTGGTAAACAATTACTTCCTCTACATACAAAAGATTACTTTGTGTAGGACTGTGGCTGTGTATATTGTCCTGCTACACTAAAAATATTCTATTGCTAAATACACTGGGCGAGATTGTATCAAATGCAAAGGATGATTAAACGACTGCTGCATTTAATTTGCTATACAGCACATGCTAAATTGTGAGGCATTTGCTTCTCAAAGTGCATTCTGCTTCCATTAAGCCCAGTATGCTACATGTTCTTCCCTGTCGTGTTGTAATGATCTCTGTGGCACAGAATCCAATGGACAAACTTTAGCAAAGCTAATGCAGTTTCATCCTGGATGCCTCAGCCTCATGAGAAAAGAAGCAATGTGCAGACAGACAGAGAAAGCATCTCTGTCCTTCAAACACCACATCCGTTGCTTGCAGGTCTAAACATTAATCTTCTCCTGGCACAGTCACATCATCAGACAGACTCTGCCTTCTGCTGCAGTGTGCTCTGGAACGGCTGCCAGGCTTCCAGAGAGCAGGACTTCTCTTTGTATGCTGGAGATCTCGCGGGAACGGTTGATGGAAAGTGTGTGAGAGTGTGTGTGTGTGTGTGTGTGTGTGTGTGTGTGTGCATGTGTGAATTGTAACGCTTATAATGCGCTTATTAAAGATCCAATCAGGATGATGCAACTGTTTTTGTTATGCCTGTTTAAGATTACTCTGAGCTGCTCCTCTTGGACAGGTCCCTGCCGCACCAGACCTGATATCAAAATTCAAACACCAAGAGGGCACTAATGGTGTAGTAGATTATTCAAAAATTCTTTATATATGGCTTATCTGAGTAAATGCAGAATTTACATTTTGTTCCCCTCCCTTCAGAGGGCAATCCTCAAATCCATGTACCGTATTGATCTATAGATTTCTTCCACACTTTCCAAACGGGATGCCAGGTTCTAATAGGATATCCTTAGACCAAAGGCACCCAAAAAACACAGACCTAGGCCTTTCATTGTGTAGTATCATTTCAATTTAACACAAATGATAAAAACAACTCAAATACATAAAAAATAAAACTTTTGTAGCATGTAACAGACCACTGGCTGTAATAGATGTTAAAGGCAAGTTTCCTTTGAGCCAGACAATCCATTTGGAAAGTGTGGAAGACTTGGATCTCAGGAGGGTAGGAGGGGAGGGGGAAGGGGGGGGTGGAGAAAGAGAAATATATATAATGAATGGAGTTGAAGCAGCAAACTTCATTGTCTCTGTCGTGAATCACTCAGCAACGTACAATGGCATTTTGCTTCAAGACCAGTCACCTTGCAGCTTTCCACACACATCTCATATCTACGCAGTATGAACCTGATTCTCCTGATACAGGTAGGGTTAAAAGAAAGCAGCGCTGATCGCTGTTCAATCCCAACTCCGGCTTATGTTTAACATGTGCTGGTGTACACAAAACTTGATAGCATATAAAAAACCTCTGGGCGTTTTCAGCAGCTTCTGCTGCATGCTACATAAATTGTGATTGCTCCCAGTATAAAGACTTTTACAAACACCACATATGCCTCTGCATTTAAATATGAGTGCCCAATATCTGGTCTTTAGAAGCACCCATATACTGTACAATCAATCTGCACCTACATTACTCCTTAACCGGCTGATCATTATTCAAAAAAATTCACCAAAATTGTCATCTGTTTTTATTATCAAATTATGTAAATAAGAGCCATTTAAACCTGATTCAATACAATTTTTTTTCATTGAAATGTAAAATTGAGTTTAAAATAGCCATCAACTACATAATGTGATAAGAAAAATTGGGGGGCTATTTTTGAAAAAAAAAAATATTTTTTTTTTTATAGTTTACTATATGAATCGAAAAAAAACGAAATCTCCATACAGAATTCCGGAATGAGGGCATGATGTTTAAGGGGCTACATTGTACCTCAAAAGCTATAGGAAGTACCAAGCTGAAATTTGGCATGGGCAGGTAGAACGGTCTCTTGGTGCTGCATGCCAAATTTCAGGGCAAAAAATAAATAAATGAGGATTTGGGAGTAATCTAAAGTTCCAACTGTCAGTTTTTTCTGACACTCAGTTAGGACCACTTTTCTGCTGTGCTCTATGTGGGCTTTTTGGGAAGGTATAACTCAGGGTAGGGGGTGAATTTAGACTTGGGGTTTGTTTTATTAGGTAGCTATTGTTCCAGGGTAGGGCCTTTTGGGGGGTTCAGGTAATTGAGAAAGTTACAGTTTTTAAACTATTACCTTACAATTGCGCCATTATAGAGATAGGAAGTTTCAATTCGTTGCGCAGCCTCAGTAGGTGCCTTCAAGCAGGTGTACTCACTGTGGCTTCACCTGGGTGCACCAAGATGGCGGTCCAGAGTGGGCGTTAGCAGCGGAACGACACAGAAATGGCAGTGGTTAGAACCGGTGGCGGTGGAGCGGGCGGCGGCATCGGTGCGGGCTACGGGACCCGGCAGCAGACAGATGCAGCATGCACGGATCTGGTAGATCCGTGATGCCTGCATCTATGTGTGATAAATATAAAACACAGATGCACGGATGGGATCAGTGAGTTCTATCTGTGCTGCTGTATTTAAAAAAAATTGAAGTGCAAGTATACTTTTATTCATTTATTTTTTTTAACACAGATGCATGGACGGATCTCACTGATCCGTAAATGCATCTCTTTCGAATTGATTTTTTTTTTCAGATGTAAGCCCCACGGATCGCACTGATCCGTGCGTACATCTCCGAGTCATTTATTTTACATAGATGCCAGCATCACGGATCTCACTGATCTGTGTATGCAGTCAGCTATCATTAGATAAAAAAATTTTTTTGAATTGTGATTTACTAGGTAATGAAATTCTAACATACACCCATTAGTCATTTGATGCCTGACAGGTGTTGATCCACAGGTGGTCCATTAATGAAAATGGGTATATATCAGCCGCCCATGTTACAATCATTCATTCTGCCTTTTTGAAGAAGCTGCTACATGCAGTGAAACGCGTTAAGGATTACAGAGACCACTTTCCTCTATTCAACTGCTCCAGTACCCCATCATTTCATCATTTTTTTAGACAGCGGCTTGACACACAGCCCGGATTTCTCTCCACCTTGAGTCATCACAGGACTGGAATACCAGCTGCGGCCGAGCCCTGTGAGCCATCCACACGCTGTTTACATCTCTCTGGAGAGAGTCACAGACCACTGGGAGTCCGGTCGTCCACCATTGGAGAGAGTTGTTTCACTACTGAGCCCGGCTACATCCCGCCGGCGACCACACTCCGCTGTGCCTTGGACCGTCTAGTCCACAGCTCCAGTGCTCCTGTGTGTGCGCATCTGCACTACCATCTAGCCCCCAGCACTTCCAGCCGCGAACCAACCTGTCTCCACTCCAGGCTGCTATCGCATCCAGCTCTGGACTTAACCTACATCACGTCCAAGGGGTGAGCATTAGCCACTATTGCTGCGGTCCATTTATCACTCTGACTTACTCACAGCTACATTTTTAGGCTACCCTATTTTTATTTTTGATTTTTATGGCTGTTTACCGGTATTAACACCCATTCACTTCTGGAAGCTTATCCCCTCTTTGTACGGACCTTCACACAACCATACCCATTTTTTATCATCATTATTGCAGTTGCTACAGGTTATTTCTTTTTTATTTACACATTCATATATTGTCACAGAGACACTGTTTTACTTGTACATGTTTTAATATTATATTTTTCCTTGCTGTATCAGTATTATTGCCATTGAATGCTTGCATCTTAAAAAATTATTTATGATTACATTGTTTCAATGTTGTAATGTGTTTCTAGCGCCATTCCACCTACACAATTTTTGCAGCTATCATTAGATCTTGTACGATAGTTCCCAAATCAAAATGTGCTGTTTAAGCACCATATCGTGTCCTGGAGTGCCGGAGAGATTTCAAGGGAAATCGTTCACGATATTGCATTGTGAGCACATTGTTCAATGTGTAGGGGTCTTAAAAAGCAGTTCAGGGCTAGGACTATCAGCGTCAGTGAGCCTTTCTGTCCCCGCTGCTGCCCCTGTGCACTGCTCCACACGCCTGCAGCCTGCCCCCTCAGCCGTCTCTCCCTCTGCACCCACAAAACACCTCCTGTGTGCTGTCCCTTCCGCCACCAGCGCTAGTGTATCATTTTGTTGCCTTTCCCCCCTACAGGTGGCCTGGTTTGCTGCTCCCGTCCCTGATGGTCAATAAATTATAAAAAAAGCAATGAAATTCCATAGACAAAAAAACTTACGGTTTCACATGTCCCATTAAGGATTCTTAGAAATTATCTGAAATTTCACAAAACCTATAGAATTTCTGCCAAACTTAAAAAGCAATGAAATTCAGATCATTAAGGCTGACGCCTTAATGGACGTGTTCTTTGCGGTGTGGATGGGGAAAGACAGATTGGTGCGGATGAGGTTGACACAGACTAGCATAGTTGGGAGACCACACAGCAGTAGGGATTGGGATCAGACCTCAGTTGCATAGACGGTATGTGTGTATTCCAATTATCACACAATTCTGTGAATTAGCAGCTCCACCATTTTGTGAGTGACGGCAATCTCACTCTGTGAGAGTGCTGAGTCTGAAGTTAACCACAGGGTGTGATGGCATACCATATCTGTATTGCGCAAGGTAAAATTCCATTTCATAAAAAAATGGCAGTTTCCAAATTAATCGTAATTGTTAATTCTTATTTGCAGTTTTATTGTATGACTGAAGCATAATTTTTTGTTTTAAAAGATATTAATGTTTTCAAGCTTGAAACCCACCCCCCTGCCTGCCGTGCAATTTTTAATGTCCAGTTGAAAACCTTTGCATAAATCTGCTGCTCGGTTACTGCAAATGTATTTATGGAGCAGACTGGAGACCACAGATTGGAGGTCTTCTGTAAAGGCTCATCCCACATTAAAGAAAAATGATTCCATTATACTGTACATTCTGCCATAGGACAGTATTAAAGGAAGCAATGTATTGTCATATAAAAGCAGCTAGCAAAAAAAATAGATCCAAACTTAAAGCTCCACACGAGAAAAAAAATACAGACAGACAGATGTTCCTTGGAGATATCAAACATGTATCAATGTACAGTTACTGGTCAAAAGAACAGACACCAATATAAAGTCACTTAATAGGATATTTAGGTCGCTAAATGCTTCCAGTACAGCCCTATATGTGTCATGGGATCAAGTCTACCAATATATAGGACTGTGTACAAGAGCAACATCACCATCCTTCCACAAGAAAGTCACTCAAAAGAAATATGGCAATGAAATACATTGTCTCAAGTGAAAGAACAGATATTCCCATAAATCAGGATCAGATAGAATAACAGAGAAGGCCTGTGCATATGGATAACATACCTACCAACTGTCCCGCTTTGGGGGGGGGGGGGGGGGACAGTCCCATTTCTCTGGACCTCTGTCAAACCCGTGGCTCGCAGTGTCCCGCGGTGTGTGGCAAGCTGGGGGGAGCACACACCATCTATACAGTTGGGGCAGCACACACACCATCTATATAGAAGCCCACTGCATCTATACTGTGTAGACAGAGTCGCAGGGGGCAGCCCAGCATCTCCAAGAGTGCTGGGCACACCCCCAGAGTGACTAAAAGGGGCTGCACGACACGACCACGTCACGCCCCCTTCGGTGCGCGACTTGTCCCTCTTCAAGATTGTACAATGTTGGGAGGCACAGACGGTGTAATGGTTAGCATTACCGTCTCACAGCACTGAGGTCGTGGGTTCAATTCCCACCACGGCCCTAACTGTGCGGAGTTTGTATATTCTCCCTGTGCTAGCGTGGGTTTCCTCCAGGTACTCTGGTTTCCTCTCACACTCCAAAAATATACTGGTAGGTTAATTGGCTCCCAACAAAAAATTAACCCTAGTGTGTATGAGCATGTGGTAGGGAACATAGATTGTAAGCTCCACTGGGGCAGGGACTGATGTGAATGGCCAACTACTCTCTGTAAAGTGCTGCGGAATATGTGTGCGCTATATAAATAACTGGTAATAATAATAATAACAACAATAACAACGATGGATCCACTGGGCAGGAACGTCCTGGAGCCAAGTTCTACTCATGACAAATACTACATTAAAAAAAACAACAGTATTTCAATATTACACATAACTTGGAGATAATTTACAGATGTTTCTATTCTACAATACAGTACATGCACCATATTTTAATACAGATTGATTACCAAGTAGTACGTAGCAGAGACGCTGTTGACCCAACATTTAGCTACACCACCACTCAACCACAATCCAAAAGTGTCAGTGTCAAATTATAGCACTATAACTATTGGATGCTGGGACTTCAACCATAAGCAGACACTGCACTATAATGTAGCTTTAGGGATGAACCAACAGGGGTTCTGCTGCAATATACTCTGTAATCTGAATATATATTCCAGATGTCTATCACTCTGGTTAGAAAATAACTGTCTATGTTAAATTCTCCAGGTAGTCTTCAGATAGTAATGATATTCTTAGGGATGGGAACCTCAACATTTAGCCACTTACAAATGGGAGGGGCATCTGAATGACATATTACCAGAGGTAGAAAATATATTATATATATATATATATATATATGTCTGGAGCATTTATACCCACTAAATCTCTCCAGTGAGCGTAAATAGTAACTTTTACTCTCATGTTCAATATATACAGTACATGTTTTCATCTTCAGGTGTTATGGTACATGAAGGGACATATGCCTCATTGTTAAGAAAACTGTGCATTCTCTTCAATTACATTTTTATTCAAACCTTTAAAAGGTACAGATATGTCCTCATACACTTATCCTATTTGCGCCATATGGCACAAGACATGTGGCGCGACTGAGATGTGCTGCCATGCGGCAGGTTCCTGGGCTTTCATATTTTTACGTGAATTTAGCGTCTCAACTGCACTGTAGCAACATACAAAGCCATGGAGAAGTGTCCTAAGCTTTTGATATTTCTGTCGCCAAAAAAAAAAAAAAAAGTCGCAGATGTGTGGCACGGCTCACTTTTATCTGTCCTCAGTCTTTTGCCTTTTATACAGGTAAGTGTCTGGGTTGCACTCAGCAGCTATTTGTAATGCCAGCGCCAGGGAACCCGCTCATTGTGCATTTCTCACATTAGTGACAGGAATAAGATGCATATTTTCTGAAAAAGTGTGCGGTGGGTCGCATGGTACGGCTTAGCTGTAAAATTGGTGGTGTGCCAAACAGGGCTACTTGGCGCGATTTGAGGATAGGTGTTTATGGACACATCTGTATACAGAAATGCAAGCACATATTAATGCTTGAAGGAGGCAGGTACCATATTGTCTACTAGTGTAAATGACTGCCAATAGACAAGTCTGTGTACTCTGATAACCAATTACCCCCATTCTCTTTAATACTCATCACTTTTATTGAAGGCCAAATCTGTAAACAATAAACAGTGCCACCTACAGGCTGAATGATTGCCATTACTTAAAAGTGCCCACACACATAACGATGTCCTCACGATACGATTTTATGAATGATTTCCTCATGAACTTTCACGGGAGCTCCCTTGCCGTCGTGATCACGATTTGGAGTTAAAAATGTCCAATCTGACTAAAGATCTATCTTGCAGCCAATGCATTGTATCCCAGATTGGCTAATCTGCCCTGAAGCACGGCAGATCAGAAGATGCGATGTACGACGAGCGGGGACGCGCATCGGCATCGTGCTCGTGAGTATGAACTCACGATTTGTACTTTTTTTACCCGATTCGTCGTCATTGGCCAGATCGTGTAAAATGTCGCTATATGTGTGGGCACCTTAAGATTTGTAAAAATAAATAAATAAAAACAATTTGAATGATGAATAATTGAATGAAAATAGGATCTGCTTTTTATTGTGAAATCGACAAAATGAATGTCTAAAAGCACTTTATTTATTTTATATTGAAAATCCTTAGTGCAGATTACTACTTTGCATAACATTTTGAATTGGGCCATTATTTAGGTAATATATAAATCAGTCTGCCACAAATAGGTATGGTGTAGCCATTTTTAAAATTCTGAAAAGACAGTATCACATTTTCTCCCCACTTAATGATGTATTACTTATTAAATCTGACACTAGCAGCTGCCTTGAAGAGCTATATGCTGTGTGTATGACGTGAAAAGTTTATGGCAAACTCTTGTTTACATATGAGTTTAATAAAGATCACATAGCCTAAGTGCTTTACAACACTGGGAGTGATTCAATTGTTTATCGCTCCCATATCTCCGACTGGGAGCTATTCAATTGTTTGTACGACCAGCCCAGTGGTGGTCACGCCGGCCACATTTACGCGCCCTAATGCATGGGATTAACAGTGTTAAGCAGCTACTCCGGAGCTAAATGGCAACCAGCCCCAAAGCCCTACTGTACGAGGACTTCTGCTCTCACCACAGGAGGGAGCAAGCAGAAATCCTCGATAAGTGCCTTCTCGGGGCTGGTCAACCGAAACAATTTAATGGCTCCCGGTCACTTTAGATAGGAGCAGTACACAACTGAAATGCCACATTGTCTCCAAATTGAATGTATTCACACATAACTGAAATGCGTATGTAAGCATATTTCACCTGATTTAGCAAACAAAACTATAAAATAACTAAAAAAATAGTAATAAAACATTCATCCGAACAGTTTTTTTATGTAGTTAATCCATGCCGAGCTGATCAAAATACACGCAGCACCATGCCCATACCAATGCTCAGCTAAACATGAACACATGCAAAGCATATGTGAGAATTATTTCGTATTAGTATGCTTTTCCCGTATACAGTGGGGTAAACGCAATTAGACGTGACTAAGTTGTGCCTGTGCATAAGTGCGGCTATATGCCGCACTTATACTACCAGCGCACTGGTAGATTTTTATTTGCAGCCCCAAATAAAACTTTCGTGGCGAGATCGGGCCACCAATTCAGTTTCTGTCGCCAGTGGTTCTACGCCATTGCAATGGCAACTCGCCCTCCCACATGTGACTGAATCGGCCCCAATGTACATGGGCCCACCATGCTGTAAAGTAATTGGGGGACTCACACTTAAGGCTATAAACAAAAGCTCTACAATTTGAAATAAACAGTGCTAGCCCTCTAACTTAACAAGAGAATTGTGGGTACTGTTGCTCAAGCCTAACGTTCAAGCCTGTTCTCACCTGTTTAAACTGAAGGGACAACCCTGTTCACGAACATTTTGGTAAGGTCTATTCTGAGGCATTTGGTACAAAACGGAGAACTAATAAAACACATTAGAAAAAAAAAAAGGATAAAAATTAAAATGCAGAAGAAAAAATAACAGACAGAAACATCACTCCTACAAATTTCCTTAAACTTTAAACACTTTACAAGTATGTGGCACCGAACAATCGAGACACATACATTTTAGGTCTGCAATACTGCCTACTAGCAACTTAAGAGTATGCTACCAAGAGGGAGTCCTTCCAAACTTTAAATTCACTGGGAAGGGGGGGGGGGGGGGGGAGATTGTATTGTTGGGCGACCAATTCAATTGTTGCACTGATTATGCGCCCATTTCCCTTGTTAGGACACCAACCGACTTATCGCACATTTCTGCTCGCCACCTCTAGAGGCTGTGAGCGGAAATGTATGCAGCCACAGCTATTAGCGCCCATAATGGAAGAACAATTGAATTGCTGCCAGTGGGCTCCATCTAGTGGCAGGTGCAAGAAAAACGTTAACATTTCCCCCACTGTAACAGATAGGGTGTGTCAGGGTTTACAGATTGTTTGGGGTTTCACTTGCAGTCAGTAAAATGCTCCACAACATTGACCTAAAACTTACTGCAAACTATCTCTAGGTCTTACTTCCTCAATTCATGAATAACATCCATGTAGGTTTCGTACCTAGCTGTCAAGACCACAATAACTACAACTTAACTCACTATCTAACACAGACAGCAAACAGTCTTCAATAGTAGACAGACAGCCTAGTTTCCGGTGTTCTGAAGTGCTGGAAAAGCTTAAACCATTTTATTTCACCTGACTTGCCCTCAGACCTTACTGGTTTCTAACCCCAGGTTTCCTTTATAGATTCACCATTTACATTCAAGAAATGGGGTGGGATGCATCAAGCATCACATTTTGATGCATACTGACATGTAGTAACGCCGAATGCATGTACATTTTAGCAAAGGACAACTCTCCCGATACGAGCTATCCTTTGCTATTAGGGAACTTGCGGGTTTAAAACCTGGAGCTGTCGGCCACACATGCGCGAGCCGCCAGGGACCTTGGGCGAGATCCTATTGGGCAATACAATCTACAGATGGGGAATGTAGTCACTTTCCCGGCTCGGTAAGTACCTGTAGTGGGTTTCAGGGGAGGGTTAGGCACTAGAGGCTAGGGTTAGGCTGCCGGGAGGAAGGTTAGGTTGTGGGTAGGGAGGGTTAGGATACTTACAGACAGGTATCGGTATCCTAACCCTGTCGGGATGCTGGCATCGGGATTATAAGAGTCAGGATCCCGAGCGCTGGCATCCCCTATATCTAGTCCTGCAGATGGCATTGCCCATAAGGTCCAAGCTTGGTGCATATGGAAAATACAGTCTAACCTTTTAAAACTCTGAGGTTTGATCACATTTTTAGCGTTGATGCATCCTTGTCCATGGTCTCAAATTGAGGACATGAGCAGAATAATTCAAGAAAATCCATCAAATGCTACTTATCATCTTATAGAATGTACTTGATAAATGCTAAGTAGAAACTAATTGGTTCCTATAGGTAACTTCTCTATTTGTAAGGTTTGATACATCTGCCCACAAGCCTCATAAGAAGATTCTAGACATCTTTTTCAGTTGCAGTCCTGTGTCTGTAACATTTATACATAAATCGCACTGTATACAAATCTTCCTAAATTGGCAAAAAGTGAAACAACGCTAAATTGCCTCAGGACTTGAACGCAACAAAATCATGGTCAGTATGCACCGTTGTATTTATTTGGTCAAGAACTACGAAATGTAACTACTTAGTGTAGCTTTTCCTTAAAAATACTAAATTCATGTAAAGGTACAGGGAATAAAGTAGTTAAGTGAGATGTCAAGTCAAATTCAATATATATTGTAACTCTCCCTCACAAAAGAAGTGGAACAGGAGGGTTCCTCCAATATGTTTGTAAAGCACAACAGAATATGCTATAAAAGGTAAAATGGTAATAAATGTTAATAATGTCCTTTCAAAAGTAAAAGGGGCTTATCCATTAGCAGATGTATTTTTGAGCGATGAAAGACAGATATCCCTTGAAAATTCCGGTGACTGTGCTGAAAGATATGTCATGTACATGACAGATTTTGGCAAAAGACGAACAATATCGCATGACATCATTCAGGGAGTGGATTTTTTTCTCTGCAACGCTCTGTAACTGATGCTAATATCTTTCGTTGTTCATCGTTTACCGCATATAAACTGCACTTTATTGCTAATATCATACAGCTATATGCGATAATTGACCAACATGTTGGAGAGATGATAGATGCGATTTCTCGGCTGCGGGAGTGCACATCTGTCATTGTTCAGGGCCTATCCATTAGCAGATATAATGAACGATTGAACGATATATTGTTCAGTCGTTCAATTTATCTGCTAATGGATAGGTCCCTTTACTGACCCAAAGACACCTGGAATATCTGTCAACAAAACATTAATCACAGATGGTTGCAGCAGCAGTCAACCTTTTTTTTTTTTTTTTTTAAATGTATGACTTGACTTTATGGAGGCGATTCAATTGTTTTCACTGGCAACGTTAGGGCGCGTACAGCCGCTTGCACCGGCATTTTTGCTAGCCCCCTCCTTAGGAGGTGAAATGTGCAATACATCCTGATTTTGGGCACACGCACTCAGTGGTCACTTTACTAGATACAGCTGTTCATTACTTCAAATATCTAATTCAGCCAATCATGTGACAGCAGCTCAATGCATAAAAGCACGCAGATATGGTCAAGTGGTTCAGACCAAACGCCAGAATGTGGAATTGTGATCTAAGTGACTTTGACCCTAGAATGACTGTTGGTGACAGATTGGCTAGTTTGAATATCTCCGAAACTAACGATCTGCTGGAAATTTCAAGCACAAGAGCCTGTACTTTAGAGAGGATGATGCAAAAAAAACATGCAGGGGGAGATGTATCAAACCTTTGAGAGAGAAAGTACAGCAGTTGTCCAAAGTAACCAATCAGCATCTGTCATTTCAAAGACTCTGCTAGATAAATGACAGAAGTAGACTGGTTGCTTTGTGCAACTTTTCCACTGTATCTCCAAGGTTTGATATATCTGCCCTCCAGTGAGCAGCAGTTCTTTAGGCAAAACCCCGTTTTTAGTGAGAGGCATCAGAGGAGAATGGCAAGACTGCTTCAAGTGGACTGTAAAGGGCCATTACGTGGAATAATAAGTATCTCCGAATGCACGTTTTACCATGAAATGGATGAGCTGCAGAAGGCTACACTAGGTCACACTCTTGTACACTAATAACCGTAAAACTTAGAATTCAATGGACACAAACTTAGCACAGTGACTGGACAGTTAAATATTGAAAGACGTGACTAGTATACCAAATCTAGATTTCTGCTTTCACCATGCAGATGACAGGGTCAGAATTTGGCATAAACAATATGAATCAATCCTGCCTTGTGTTCTGAATATTGTTGCTGACCATATGCTTTCCTATATGGCCACAGTCTGCCCATCTTCTAATGGCTACTTCCAGCAAGATAATGTACCATGTCACAAAGCATGTCATTTAAATCTGGTTCTATGAACATGACTTCTGTGTATACCAATGGCCTATGCAGCCACCTGATCTCAACGCAATAGATCGGGGGGTTCTCAACCTCAACCCTCAAGATTTCCCAAAAAATGGGATTTTGGTACCTACCGGTAAATCCTTTTCTCTGATTCCACAGGGGACACTGGAGGTGCTTACGCTGGGGTATAGAGGCGTGGATAACTGGAGCCGGCACTTTAAATAATTTAGAAGTTTGAAGCTCCTCCCCCTCTATGCCCCATCAGCCCCCAGTTTAGAAAATGGAGACCGAGAGGCGATGGAGAACAAGCGGAGTAAAAGGGAGAGAACACACAATCAAAACATACAACATATGTAACAAACCAAACAGGCAGGCTAAGAGCGCAGAGGTGGGCGTCCAGTGTCCCCTGTGGAATCAGAGAAAAGGATTTACCGGTAGGTACCAAAATCCCATTTTCTATTTCATCCACTAGGGGACACTGGAGGTGCTAACGCTGGGGACGTCCCAAAGTTTTCCCCATGGGCGGGAGCGCTCTGCGGCACCTGCAGAACAAGACGGCCAAAACCGGGATGCCGAAGTAGCAAACGTATCAAATTTGTAAAACTTGACAAACGTGTGAACTGAAGACAAAGTGGGCGCACGGCACAATTGTGAAGTGGAGGCTCCTCTACCGGCCGCCCATGACGCACCCACTGAACGTGTGGAATGAGCCGCAATGGACGAAGGAGGCCGGCGGTCGGCACCAACATAAGCCTGATGAATAGTCAGCCGAATCCAACGTGCCAGAGTCTGCTTAGACGCTGGCCATCCCCTCCGAACCGCATCATAGAGGACAAAAAGCGACTCAGACTTACGGAGGGAAGCAGTCCTGTCAACATAGATGTGGAGAGCTCTAACCACATCCAAGGTAGAAGAACCACCAGAGTCCTCCACCAAAGACGGTACTACAATAGGCTGATTAATATGAAAAGCCGACACTACCTTGGGAAGGAAGGCGGCTACCGTACGGAGTTCTGCCCTATCAGCATGAAACACAAGGTGAGGTGGCTTATAGGACAGAGCACTCAATTCCGAAACTCTACGAGCCGAAGCTAGAGCCAGGAGGACCGTTTTCCAAAACAAATACTTAATATCAACCTCTTCCAAAGGTTCAAACATGGACGACCGAAGAAACAAAAGCACTAAGTTCAAGTCCCAGGGAGCTATCGGAGGTACAAAAGGAGGCTGCACACGCAAGACCCCCTGAAGAATAGTCTGCACCTCAGGAATGAGAGCCAATTTCCGTTGAAAGAAAATGGAAAGGGCAGAAACCTGCACCTTTAAAGTTCCAAGACGAAGGCCAGAATCCAGACCAGTCTGAAGAAAAAGCAGAAACTGGGACAACCGAAAAGTCCTTGATGGAAGATCCCGCCTGGAACACCACGAGATATAAGAACGCCAGATACGATGATAATGCGCAGCCGAAACTGGTTTCCTGGCGCGTACCATGGTGAGAATGACAGAGTCTGGGATTCCTCTGCGTCTTAGGATATCGGTTTCAAGATCCACCCCGTTAAACGCAGCTGTGCTAGGTTGGGGTGTACGAAAGGACCCTGCTGTAGCAGATCCGGGCACAGAGGAAGGGGCCACAGATCGTCTGCCAATAGGGACCGAAGGTCCGCGAACCAACTTTTCCGAGGCCAGTTTGGAGCCACGAGAATGACAGAGGCTGACTCGTGTTTTATTCTTTTTAGTAGTCGAGGAAGAAGTGGAATCGGAGGAAAGAGCTAAACTAAGTCAAAGTTCCACGGAACTGTCAGAGCGTCTACTGCCACCGCCTGCGGATCTCGAGTTCTTGACACGTATACCGGGAGCTGACGATTCAATCGTGAAGCCATGAGGTCCACCTGAGGACATCCCCATCGACGTATCAGCGCGTTGAACATGTCTGGATGAAGCTTCCATTCCCCTGGATGGATATCCTGGCGGCTTAGGTAATCTGCTTCCCAGTTGTCCACACCCGGGATGAATACCGCCGACAGGATTACTGACTGGGTCTCGGCCCACCTGAGGACCTGAGTTACTTCTCGCATGGCCATGCGACTCCGAGTCCCTCCTTGGCGGTTGATGTACGCGACGGCCGTCGCGTTGTCGGACTGAACTCTTACCGGACGATTCTTTAGAAACTCTGTTGCTTCTATCAGAGCATTGTAAATTGCTCTGAGTTCCAACACATATGGGCCACTTTTGTTCTAGAGGGGACCATCGCCCCTGAAAGTGATAATCGAGGACCACTGCTCCCCATCCCCGAAGGCTGGCATCAGTTGCTACGATGATCCAGTCCAACACCCCGAATCTCCGGCCCGCTAAAAGATTGTTGGATTGTGTCCACCAGAGAAGGGCCACTCTGGTAGTTGGGCTCAGACGGATCTGTCGACGTAGAAGCAGATGAGACCCTGACCCCTGTGTCAATAGGTCCAGCTGAAACACCCCGGAGTGGAACCGGCCGAACTGTAGTGCCTCGAAAGCAGCTACCATCTTTCCCAGGAGACGCAGACAAAGAAGGAGGGACACCTTCTTTGGCCTGAGGACCAGCTGAACTAACAACCGCATATCCCGGGCTTTGTCTAGTGGAAGAAAGATCCTCTGTGATGCCGTATCTAAGATCATGCCCAGAAACAGGAGCCTCTGGGACGGATTGAGATTTGATTTCTTGAAGTTGATTATCCAACCATGTTGGGTTAGAGTCTGATACCGATTGCGCCTTGAGTAACAGGTCGTCCAAATAAGGGATTATGTTCACTCCCGATGACCGAAGGAGAGCAATCATGACTGACATGAGTTTGGTGAAGATGCGGGGAGCCGAGGATAACCCGAACGGCAATGCCCGAAACTGATAATGATCCTTCAATATGGCGAAACGCAGAAAGGCTTGGTGTGGTTCCCAGATGGGAACGTGGAGATAGGCATCCTTGATATCCAGGGATAATAGTAACTCTCCTGGTTCCAAGCTCGCAATAACGGACTGCAGAGACTCCATTTTGAATCGATACATCTTCAAATACAGGTTCAATAACTTGAGGTTCAAGATGGGGCTGACCGATCCATCCGGTTTGGGTACTACAAACAGGTTTGAGTAGAACCCCATACCTCGTTGATGTTCTGGAACCGGAACGAGCACAGATGATACTACTTGATACTGGATAGCCTCCTGTAGAACTCTGGCCTTGTCTGCAGGTATTGGCAGACTTGTAGTGAAGAACCGAGGCGGAGGGGGGGCCTCGAAGTCTATTCGGTACCCCAGGGAAATTAGTCTGTGGATCCACGGTTCTGGAGACGTCTGGTTCCAAACATGTTGAAATCCTTGCAGCCGGGCACCCACTGTAGGTGGTCCCAGGTGGGACGGAAGACAGTCATGCCACCTGTTTTTCAGCTGGCTTAGGCTCCTGTCTGCGTGCAACCGTGTGTGGGCGGCCTTTACCTCTGCCGCCTCTTGCTTGGGAGGGAGCCCCTCTGGCTCTACCACGAAAGGAATGTGGCGCACGAAAGGAATGAAACGAAGGTCCTGTGTAATCTTTTCTGGGAGCCGGTGTAGTTGATGGGAGGAAGGAAGACTTACACCCCGTGGCCTGGGATATCCATTAGTCTAATTCCAGGCCAAAAAGCATATCGCCATTGAATGGTAAACCCTCCACAGCACGCTTGGATTCTCCGTCCGCTTGCCAAGCGCACAGCCAGAGGGCTCTGCGGCCCGAAATCGCCGAAGCAGATATGCGAGCACTAATCTGACTGATATCTTTAGAAGCTTCTCCCATGTAAACTGCAGACTCACGTATGTGTTCTGCTAGTAGACGTAACTCTGCTCTGGAAGTACCAGAGTCCAAACCTGTAACCAACTGGTCAGCCCAGCAAACCACCGCTTTGTTAACCCAAGCATTAACCAGGGTGGGCCTAAGTTGAGCACCCGCTGCAGTATAAATAGATCTTAGCGTTGTCTCCAACTTACGATCCGACGGATCTTTTAGTACTGTAGCTCCTGGTACTGGGAGTGCTGTTTTCTTTGAGAGACGGGAGACAGACGCATCTACTGGAGGAGGTGTTTCCCACTTCTCCATCATGGATGATGGAAAAGGGTAGCTAGACGAAAACAGTCGCGGAATCTGGAACCGCTTATCCGGCTGTTTCCAGGCCACCGAGAGCAGTTGCTGAAGTTGCTGTGAAAACGGAAAAACCGCAGAGCTCTTAGGTTGTTCTTGAAACAATTCAAGCTCCTGTGGTGCAGGAATTATATCCTCAGGTAAATTCAGGGTCCTTCTGACTGCCAAAATTAGAGATTCCACCCTGGGAGAGGTGGACTCTAACTCCTGAGGGGTATCGTCCTGTAAAGCTTCCTCCAATTCCCCTTCTTCGGTATCCTCCATAGCGAAAAATTCTTCGTCCGACTCCTCTGACTGGAGAACAGTCGTCAGAGTACACTTTTGTGTCGGTCTCTGGCAGGAAGTGGAGGGTGCAGATGCCGCTGTACCCATAACCTGTACCAAGGTGTCTAGAGACTTGGTTAGCCCCGCCACCCAGGGAGGTTGAGACTTACGTGCCTCAGTTAACTCTGACGCTAAGTCTGACCATGTCAGCGGCCCATGAAGGAGCAGGTGAGGCACTAAAAGCCATAGATGGATCCATTGCTATACAAGCATCACATAACGTGGACCCAGCGGCATGCGGCATGCGGCTTGGTTAGTTTGTTGCTACACTTTGAACAAACATTTTTTGAGAAGCTTTAGTTCTGTTTGACATGGATACACACAGTCACTCCACACAGAAGGACAGAGTATAGACAGAATAACAGAATAAACAGAAGGCTGGTTTAGGACACAGAGGAGGAGTACACCCCACTCCCTTCCCACAGATCAGAATCCCTGCTTACACCCCAGTGACACTCACAGCCTCTGTACCAGGGATGCACTCAGGTCAGCCTTCTGTGTAATCCTTTGCCAAGGATCATGTTAAAAAACTGCACACTTCCTGTTTGAAGGAGAGATGCAGCATTAGAAATAACAAACGGCAGCCACGCTGTTTTACACAGCCGCTTGCCGCTTAGAGGAGAGAGAGCCCGCGCTGCCTAAGCTCCGCCCCCTTTTCTGCCTCGAGGGCTTCAAAGATGGCTGCTCATAATATCCTAAGCGCTACGTGCATGTTGTCAGTGGGGAGAGGGAGAAGCAGGAAGCCGCGCTGTAGCGCTACTCTTCCTAACCCAGCGCAGGCACTTCTTACTAAGTGCAGAGATAGCACTGGGTAGCGGGGCGGGAGCCGGGGGATGTGCAGCGCTGATACTCACTGCGTGTCCCCGCTGAGGTCGCTCCGGCAATCAGCTTCAGCACTTGCTGTGGCAATAAGCTGTCAGTGCTTTTAATGTAAGCACTGTGCACTCCTTCCTGCTTCTAATAAGACAGGGTGCCAGGTACCCGGACCCCACCTTTGAAGAGGTGACGAAGGGTACCTTCAGTATGTAAAAGATTTATAAAATAAAAAAAAAAACTATAAAAAATAATAAATGTATTGCTGGATCACAGCAGATTGTGACCAGCTCCAAAGGACACATTTTCTAAACTGGGGGCTGATGGGGCATAGAGGGGGAGGAGCTTCACACTTCTAAATTATTTAAAGTGCCGGCTCCAGTTATCCACGCCTCTATACCCCAGCGTAAGCACCTCCAGTGTCCCCTAGTGGATGAAAGAGAAAGTTATGTTTTGCGGATTTTGGTCTATGGAAGCAGGTGGGATAATTAATGACCAAGCAAAATAGATTAAATCACCTGTGTATGATTAGAGAAAGCCAAAAACATGACCTGCTGGTGGTACTGGAGTTTTAGAACCACTGCAGCACAGGATCTTTGTGGTGTGGTGGAACAGGAGATTCACAGACTGTATTATCTATTGAGATATCTACTCAAAGTTACAGCTGTGAGCAGCAACTTTTTGTTTGTCACTGCAAACTGACACTCTGAAAATGACCAATCCTGTTTAGGACCTTACCATTTTTGTATCATCTATCTGCAGACCACTCTGCAAGTATCTTTCTGATTTATCTACAGATGTGTCCACATACATTTTACTTCCGTACTATACAAGTCACAAAAAAAACAACGCTTGAGCGCCGAGCGTCTTTTCATGCATCTTTTTATTTTCAAATGCGTCTTATTCACAAAGTGATGTGAGTAAGACGCACAAGCAGCTCCTGTTGATCAGAATGATACGCGGCATGTCTATATTCTGTTTGCGACTTCTACGTTACAGTGTCAGCGGCTGTGACACTGTAACGTAGCATTTCGCATGTAGTCACACCTGCAGTTACACGCAGAATATAGGCATGCCGCGTATCATTTTAAATCGTCAGGAGCTGCTTGTGCGTCCTATTCACTTTCTGATGCATTTGAAGGTAAAAAGTTGCGGGAACACGCTTGGTGCTACAGTCACACCAAGGCATGGCATGGCTAGAAGGGCTGTTTAACACAAAGAAAGTAACATGTACAGTATGTGGACACATCTGTAGATGATCATCGGAAACTTGGGTGTGATTGGATATTAGTGGTTTCCTACAGTGCCCATATCTCTCAGTGTTTTTCTACTTACAGATTTGATACCAGAATAGGCAAACCTGTAGCCCTGGAGTCAGAGTAGCATAGGTCTTATTCTAGGGCGATATTCAATGAACAACTCAACTTACAAAGCCTAATCGTGAATTGACAAAGCCAGTCATGAGACAGTTATTGGTTTACTAGCCCCTATATAACTGCAATGAGTCGCATACATAGCAGCCCTGACAGTTGTGTGTACAAGCTTTGAATGAACAGTGCTTTCAAGCAGAAAACTACCATTTTTGGCTTGAATTATCCTTTAATAAAAGGTATGCATGTCGAATCTTGTACAAGCACACTTCCCTGTAGAGTCTATCCTCAACTTGTACTGGACAAGTTTGCAGAAAAGTTAGGAGTGAGCTATTTTGTAAGAAAGAATTCACAAGTAACACAAATTATTAAAGAATGCAGCCGGACGCAATACTTTTATTATATGGTGCAAGATAACACAGCAATCTATGTACAAATGACAACATTTAACTTAATTGTTTTTACAATCTGAATGATCAGCTCATTAGATCCAGCAACGCATTTAGCAACGAAAGACCGCCACAAAATACCAGCTTGTGCCCATTTGTCCCCTCCAGTCTTTCCCTATTGTGTCTTGCAGGAATAATTTGAATCACTACCTGGCCTTTAAACTTCCCAAACATACATTTTAGTTGGTCAGCTTCAACATGAAATGACCGGATCTATTTTCAAATAGGTGAGAAACTTTTGTTCAGTAGTTAGGAAAAGGCAAGATAAAATGAAACTAACAAAGTGTTGTAATTTAATGACATCACACATAACAGCTATTGTTATGCGTTTTCTGTGATGCTATATCAAAATCTGATCAATTCTGGTCAGTCTCGTAAGCTGCATACACACGGTCAGATTTGTCAGATGAACGATCGAACGATTTGACCAACAGTTTGAACGATTTTTGCCTGTATTAAAATGAATGGAATCGTCCAAATCTGACTGCAAACATATCAGATGTCAGATATCGTTATCTGACAAGTGGGAACGCGCATCGTTTATTGTTCATCTGACAAACATGTCAGATATGTCAGATTTTCCTTCAGATATGAATGATTTTTAAAATAGTTATCGTTCAGATCTGAAGAAAAATTTGACCGTGCGTATGCACCATTAGCAGGCTTACTGGTCACTTGGCGCTCACTCACAGACTATCAATTTGGTTTAAAATGGAGGAGTGCATGGTCAGCTTAAGAGCTAATAAAGGGGGCGATTCAATTCAGCGGGAATTGAGTAGTGCTAGGAGGGTGCTCCCGGAGCTATTCAATTCAGCTCGCTGCTTAGTCCGACTAATATTTTCTTCTTGCACCCTCCTGATGGTGCAAGGAGAAATCCGACAAAAGTGCCGGGCTGCAAGGCTGTTTTCTGGCTTAGCACAACGCGAGCAGCATCGCGACCGGCACTATAGTCGTGACCGCGCACTATAGAATGCTGGTTCTTGCGACTAAACACCCCGGTTAAGTCACAAGAATCTACATACTCCAACTTAGGACGGTATTCAATTAGTTTTGCTCCCGCGATAAAGTTTTGAATGCCGGACTTTTCGCCTACATCGCATATTTTAGTCGCAGAAACTTATCGTGCGCGTACCCGCGATTCGCCCTATTCAATTCCAAAAGACGCGGAAACGGCGACACGCAAAGTCAGAACAGGCAAAAAGAGGTGTCAGAATCGGGGAAATCAGCCTCAACCCCCCCAAAAATGCAGAAACATAGGGGATCAATGTAGTAAGTGCCCAATTAGTCCTAATAAAACTGTTTGGGGTACTTAAGTACACACAATTACCAATAATTAGCGTCTTTGCACAAGTGGTGAAGGATGACCTAAAGCAGTATTTTTTGGAGAAAATAAGTAGTCCTGGCAAATTTGGGGTATGTGAAAATGGGTGCTAGCATGTTTTAATGTCACTAAAGTGCAGTTTTAATAAATGTGATTTTCCACCCTCATAAAAGCACCTGCAACCCCAAAAACACTTTACCCCTTCTTAGTGCACCCCCAGAACCTTATTTCGGTAGTTTGCGAACTTGGTCCCCCACTTTGTGTTTTTTCGCCCCCAAATTCAAAGTACTTTTTTGGGTGTTAAGTTTTTTTCTGGATTTTTTTGACACAGTTATCTATTGGGGGGCTGCCCTAAGGGTTCCGAGTGGTTTCCCCACCTTTGCACTCCAAAACAAAAAATGTGCACTTCTTTTCTCCTGCTATTCAGAGGCGAATCTTTTTCGCCCATTACATTGCATTGACTTTCCGTGTACGGGAAAAGCGGATGGAACTGAACACGGAGATAAGTTCCGACAGGCGAAAAGTCGCAATCGGTGATACTTTCTCGCGGATCTCGGCTTTTTGCACCTAATTGAATATGGGCCTTAACTGCTTCCCGTCGTAGTAAACAGAGCAGTGAATTGAATAGCTCCGGGAGCTCCATCCCAGCGCTACTCAACTCCCGCTGAATTAAATTGCCCCCAAAGAGAGCTTTCTAAAATACTATGCTATTACTGTGGAAGTCACACTATAACGGTAGAAGACCAGTCATGCCGCTGCAGGACTAGTCACAATAACAGCAAAGAGGTTTAGAACACTGTGACTGCAGCTCTAAAAGCCAGGAACTGGTTCCGCCAGGTGCACTATTGAAGCATCTATCGTCATGTCATTTATCTTTGTTTTATGTCACCATGACAAACTTGGATTAGTTTATTTAAAGTTAAACTATAGAGAAAATGTAACTGCACTTATTTTACATGAGTTATACTACCCCCTTGCACAAACAGCTGATCACTATAGCTACTATGACTGACCATGTCACACTTCAAAAATAGAAAACAGAGGCACAAAGAGGTTAGCATGTTATTGGATGCAAGTCGGTGAGAATAGGATAAACGTTGCTAATCACATGACCTAATCAGATACCATTGTACAGAAGTCCCTAACGTTTTAAAACGGACTCCGTGAGCACAGCAATTTGCTATTTAGTGAAGTGTAAGCTCTAGCCATTATTTGTGCTTTTCATAAGTTAATAAATGCATGAAAAGTACATTATCAATAGCTCAAATATGGGCCAATGGTGCTGCATTAAGCTATAATGCAGCAAAACCTAGTTTTCATGCTTTACCAATGAATTTCACAGTGGGTAGCATCAAATTGAAATATCTGAAAATAAATTCCATCTTTAAAACTGCAAATTAACAAATTCTAACTATGTATTTAACATACATCAGTGGCTTAGGGGGGGGGGGGGGATTCAATTGTTTGCGTCCGCGGCTCTAATGGGAGTCCGAGAATGTTGGGTAGACTTTCACCAAACACACTAGACAATATCTTGAGAGATTTGGCAGATTCCGACGCATCAGAACGACAAATCGTTCATATCGCCCAGTGTGTACGCACGATGCCGACGCGCACTCCCGCAGGTCGTCCATCGCATCCTCCGGTCTTTTGTACATGCAGAAAGATCTGAGGATGTAGCTAGCAATGCCATGCTGTCGAAAGCAGCATGGCCCCCGCAACCCTCCCCACGTCGGCAAGCGAGTATGCACTTGCCGATGCCAGAACCCCCACCGCTCACGTGATCGTGCTGGGCACACATCGTCTAATGTGTACCCAGCTTAAGATCCTGTGAGCAAATGAATAAGGATTTACTTTGTAACCTAAGTGTATACATGCATGTTCAAAGAGATGTCAATTTGAGATGTATTTAAAAGAAACCATAAAAGAAACAAAAAAGTTGATCCTGCACTTATGAACTACATAGAGGCTCTGTAACCAGTCCAGTCATTATTTGATTTGCCTCTTGGACAAGTCCTGGAACAGAACTCACATTTCGGGAGCGTGCAATTGTGCATCTAGTGTGTAACCAGCCTAAAAATAATTCTTCTCATTTCTCAAGCTAGAATTCCCAACAAAGTCATTGCTTTTCGTCCACAAAACTATGCTCTGGTGGGCAGTATGGCAAAAGGCAGCTACAAAAATTTAGTGGGTTTCTCACTTGAGCACCTGGATACCCAGATTCTCTGATAATTTTAGTCACTGGTATAATGTACCTGGCACCAGCAAAAGGACCAGTTTGGCATCATCTCAGGGATTGAAGTCTTTAGACTTTGTACTATACATTTATAAGAACCCACTTCATGCCTCTATGTTGCATACTCTCAGTAATATAATAATCGATTTCAACACACAACTAGAACATGTAATAGTGCTCATTCTAGCACCCTGCACCTGTCAGAACTCGCACAGTTCCTCTTTCCTGGGGTGTAGCTCTCTGCTCTGGTGTTTCTAGCATACTCAGCTGATGCAACAAACTGCTGAGATACAGACGAGAGTGTTCTAGAAGCAGCAGAGCAGAGAGTGACACCCCAGGCAGAAAGGATGAACTGCACGGGTTGTGTGACAGGTGCAGGGTGCTAGAATTAACACTATGTAATAAAGACAGTGCCATAAATAAGAGTAAATGAGGAGTATCTTAGAGAAAAACAGAAAAGGGGTGATTCTGAAGAGGTATGAGCGAGGAATTTGATATGATGCTTACACATATTCTAAGTATGCTTGTCCCCAAGGTGCACTTCTAGGTTGCAGAGGAGGTGTAGACAAGCACCTTAATGTGCTCTGGACAGCACATCAAGGCACGCTGTTGCAAAGCTAAGGTATTTTGTGGTGCGCCTAGGCTCTGCTTTGTAAATTACCTCCTCTGTGTGTAGGCAACTAGTCAACTTTGAAACATATACCTCGGTAATAAGTGTTCCCGCTATGTTATTTTATTTATGGTGCATACAGCGCATGCATTGCAGTGCGCGTGTGCAAGTTAGCATTGTGGTTGCTCTGCAATCACTCATGCAGAAACAAAGCCATCGCAGAGTGAGTGAAGGGAGGTCAGCGTTTGGGGGGTGGTGACTTGGGTGTGGTTGGAGAACCGCAGACGTGCCTGTCTGTTTGAACGCTGTTGCATGGGCGTGCATAAATTAGCCATTGCGACAGCATACGCAGCTTGAGTTACTCACTGCGTGCAACGAGTTTAACAATTTCCGAATAAGGTCAGACCTGCGTGAGGGGCCGATGTTACCGATGAATACGCAGGACTGCAAGGTATTACGCATGCGAGATGGCGGTAGTGGGCGGCATTGGGCGTCTCTATGCTGGCTGTGCAATGGCTTTGCGATTGAAATTAATTAGCATATTTTCACAGCAGACAGTGCGTAATCACAGCTGCGATCCGCAGTGAATCACGCCCCCTGTACGTTTTGTAAATCTAAAAAAATGCCTGCATGGAGTGGGAATGAGTGTTCCCTACTCCGTTGCTTGGCCTCCTAAGGTGCGAACAGAAATCCACATTAAAGTAGGGCTTTGGGGCCAGACGCAACTTGTCAGCAGTATCACGCATGGGAGCTGCATCTTAACACGGCTAATCCCGGGTATTATCTCACGATATAGCGGCCAAGGCGGGAAGTAATTGAATAGATCTAAATTCCATCAAAAGAACTTAATCGCCCCCTGAGGGCGCAGAGCGCATTATGCTTGTATTCTCACAGTAATCATTTGAAAGATACGTGTTAATTCACGTATAGGTGTAAAATTTGCACTAAATAATAGCAACCAAATACTATCAAACTTGGCAAATGAAAGCAAATTGTTGACTGGTTGATGCAATTTAGTGCAAGGTTTGAATCTAGATACAGAGCTAGTGAGTGAGAACTACTGTGCGTGAAGCCCTGTAGGTCCAAACCTCGTATCAGAAAGCTATGGCTGTGATACTGCCACGCATAGGCGGCCGTCTCACCAATGCAGACTGCTTGTGTGCTGCTTTGGCTGTGCTCAGTGATGAGCCTCAGCACAACCAGCAGGTCTGCGACTGAATATATTATGGATACGGCTGCACCACAACTAGTCATAACCCCAGTTTAAGTAATAAAAATAGAATATATGGGAGTCTCAATCTAAACAGAAGGCTCCCATATTTATTAATATTGAAATATATGGGTGTGATTAATGATTGACTCATGAGTCTATGGGGTAGATGTACTAAGCAGTGGAAAGTTATAAAAGTAGAGAGAGATAAAGTACCAACCAATGAGCTCCTAGCTGTCATTTTTCAAACACAGCCTGTCAAGTGACAGTTAGGAGCTGAATGGTTGGTACTTTATATCACGCCAAGGCTGAGTTTATCTCCCCCTATGGGCCTGATTCTGAGTTTGACACAGATGCGGCTGCATCTTTTGCTGCAACCATGTCTGTGTCTCATGCTAATTCTGCAGCCAAATTTTCAAATATTGAGATTCCCACTTGCAGCTGTGTAAATCCGTCTTTGGAGGACGCACCATCGGACACAACATTGCACTTGTTCCAGCCCTGGTACGTGAAGTTTTTTCGTCTGAGTATGGCTTACTTTATGAGCGTTTATGCATCTTCAGTCTCAGCCGCTGTCAGCGACATATACGTGTCTGCCTCCTAGGAACGTCCACTAAAATCTACACTCCCTGCATCCAAATTCGTTCTGCATCTTGGTGCGGTAATTGTGCGGCATACCAAGTGGGATTCAGACGCATACGCAGTACTTAAAACATCTACAAAAGCAGTTTCTGTATGCATGAATTACCTTATGTGCCAACATAGGATTCTGGTGGCATATTAGGACATGTGGATTCCATCCTAACATATAAGGGGCATGTGTGAGGATGGATGGATAGATAATTTTTGGGTTAAGCAACGCCAGGCCTCGTTTTTCTTTTTTAATAAAAATGATAAATACTGTATTTCTGTAAGGAAAGGACGTCATTTATGGACCAGTGCTCTGGACTTGCTCCCCAGGCTAAAAGTTGCCAGCCAGCCCCTGCTGAGCAGTCACACATAAGGGGGAAATCAATTCCTGTCTTCGACATGATGGGCCATTCCAGAATGGCACATAATGTCCTGTCAGCATTGCAAAACTTGCGATGGTAGCACTACTGTAATTGACAGATATGTGCACAACCACATTGTGCCCAATTTAATTCCCCCAAACTGATGCTTTCTTGCCAAACAAGTTGCATGCGGCACATTTAGGGGGGGAATTCAATGGATTTTGGGCACCCAATCGTGACCTGGAGCTAGTCAGTTGTTTATGCTAATGTGCGTGAGTGCCGCGGAGGATCATTATCTCTGCTCGCACCCTCCTGAGGCAGCAAGTAGAAATCTGCAAAAAGTCTGGCTTTTGGAGAGAAAACATTTTAATTCCTCCCTTACAGTCAAAGGGGGGAATCCAATTACCTGCGATGAAGTGGCGGCGCAAGCAAGTGTAGCTGTGTGCCGCACTCACGGTACCAACAGACTCGTGGAATTCTGGGGCTGCATACAGAAATGTGCGAGTCCAGCACGAGAAGGGGCCACTACGGGGGCAAATTCGGGTGCCAGTGCCATCATTTGAACACCGTAGCAACAGCAATTGGATTCCCCCAAAAGGGGCGACTCAATTCAGCGCAATGCTGAATAGCCCCGGGAGGGAAAACCTGGAGCTATTATATTCAGCGCGCTATTTACTGTAGGGAAGTAGGTAAGTTGGAGAATGATAGCCGTCGCAACTTAACCTGGGTGCTTAGTCGCGAGAACCGCCATTCTCTGACTAAAGGAGGATGCGAGCCCCTCCCAGGGCTATTCAGCATCGCGCTGAATTCAATCGCCCCCAAAGTAACTGTAGCAACAGAAAAAGTGTTTTCTACTGTATGTTATATTTCAATACACATGGCTCAATTTTTGCCTTTTTCCATATTAATAATGTCATTGCAGAATTAAAAAATATTACCTATTAATTATTTGGCTTTTTAAATGTAGAATTCAGAAGCCCTTTAACCAGGTCTTGAAGAAAACGATATTTTAAAGGTGCCTGAGAAGAGGTGCATGTTATTGACAACTACAGTAATAACTGAGAAATTAAAATATTAACAAAAACATTGTTGATTTTTGTTTTACCACATGGACAAAATATTGGAGAATTCAAAAGCCAGCAGAATAAGTAAGCCAGAAAGACTGGCCAGCAACACTTAGCCCAGACTCGCTTCCATATGTTTATATTGTAAAATATGGCAGCGCTGGGCTAAGAATTTCAAAAGTCTAGAGATTCAAAATGCATTTTCAATATATCAAAATGTGATGTCAACATATAAGAAAATTAGGACTACATGGGGGCGATTCAATTCACCGGGAGTTGAATAGCGCCAGGAGGGAGCTTCCGGAGCTATTCAATTCACCGCGATGTTTACTCAGACAGGAAGCAGATAAGTTAGATAATGCTGGTTCTTGTGACTTAACCTGGATGTTTAGTAGCGAGAACTACCATTCTCCAACTAAAGTGTCAGCCACGAGGCTGTTAGTGCCGCGCTAAGCCAGAAATCAGCCTTGAGGCCGGCACTTTAGTCAGATTTCTCCTCCATTAGTCGAGAGCTCCTCCCGGTGAATTGAATCGCTCCCTACGTATCCACCAGTAACCTTTCACCAGTTTGCCATCACTATATTATTTATTGAGGAAACATGATTTTGTTGATTTTTTTTTTTTTTAGCAATCAGTTTTTACTGTTTTGTTAAGTGCCCAAAGAAATACAAGATCTTGCACAAGTACAGCAATTATATTGAAGGGTAAACAAAAATGTTAACATTTTAAAGTGTCAAATGACAGAAACACATCACAAAACTAAGAACCAAATTAGAACTAACCGGGGGTAATGAAATGCAATTTTTTTTTTTTCTGTTGCCATGGACATGTTCTCAGATTCTACCATAAGCTTTAATCTCTTGGCAGCCAGCGTACTAAGGGCCTGATTCAGAGATGGACGGATTTGCAGAGCCGCTCACAAGCGGCTGTGCAATTCCGTCCATCTCAGATGCAAATGCAGAAGGTGGTGTCAGACACCTCCTTGCTGCATTTGCGATCACAGCACTGCAACTGACGTCACAGGCTGGGATCACCATCTCAGCCATCACGACTAATGGTTGCTGCTTTGGTCAAACTGCGGGAGCTGAAGCTTTCCGCAGCCTGATCGGGTGCTGGTCACTTAAGAGGCCACGCAGATCCTGGCCTCGTGCCTCCCGGAAAATGGGGGTGACACGCCCCCTTTTACAGGAATGGTGACAAGGCACACCCCCCTCTACCCCCCCTCCAAACGCCTCTACATGTCAATAATTGGGCAGCTGGGGGAGAGGGGGGGGGGCAAGATCACAGGCACAGACCCTTCAACATCAAATATGTACGTTATTCATTCAATTAACGTATATATCTCTGAATCAGGCCCCAAATCTTCTGGGCAAATTTGTACAAAACTGTGATGAGGAGAGTGGGAGCGGTTACATTTTTTATCTTAGAAAAAAGTCAAATTATGCCAAAACTGCGATAAGGTGATGCTTGTTAATATGGAATCATATCTAATAATGGATAGCATACAATTATTGAAAACACTACACATCACAAATAATTAAGGCCTGTGACCAAAGTATACTTATATTGCCAACTTTTGGCCTGTCAAATAATATTGAAATTTTGGCCGTGTCACACATGCCAGGCAGTGACCTTGATAGTGTCATATCAATATGTATTTTTAAAGTTACCGTAAGTAGTGCTAAAAATTTAGTCATCATGGTGGCATGTAAACTCTGTATAAACTTTAACCCCTCCCACTAGTTTAAGTGATGTTACTTCCAGAGTGTTACGGCATAACACACTAGGGATGGCCATCGGTGGTGTTACAATCGATGGTTTCCATTGATGGCAAAATAGCAAGTAGCCATTGATGGTTACAAACTATTCAATGGATGACCATCGATGGTTTTACCAACCGATGGTCATCCCGGTTTTGTGACTGACTGGCCTGTGGGCCACTCAGAACCTGGGGGCAGGGTATCACCGGTGACGGGGGGAAGTTATGCTCTGAGTCTTGGCACCTTGTAAAAAAAAATTAATATATCATTCGGGTTATGCTTAGACATCGATGGAGGGAAACCATCTGGTACTCCCCCCATCGATGGCAAAGGCATTCAACATAGGCCATAAACCACCGATGATTATGAATCATCGTTGGGACGATGGCCATCCCTATAACACACACATCGATGCACAGGCTACGTACAGAAAGAAAATAAAATGTTAAGAAAAAAGAAAAACACGAGGACATCCCAAGATGTACAACAGTACAGATGAAAAGAAAAAAGGTAATGCTTAGGATAATCTATATAAAATAAAATCAAGTGCTGATAAGAATAAATAAACAGACCAGGGGGAAGAGAGAGATGGAGCAAGTAAGGGAGAAAGAGTAGCAGAAAAAGGGGAGGTTAAGTGAGACAGGACAGAGAGAAAAAAATAGGGGTCACAGAGGACAACATCTAGGAGTCAATTCAATTAGAAGTGAGCAAGTCAGACCCGCAAGTGATCATGGGTTTTTGTTCACAGCCACATAGGGCTACATTCAAACATGTGATTTCTTTGTGAAATTTAAGCATAATGGGGGCATTTTGATGAGCATGTATGTGTTTCCATGCAGTTGCAAAGGCACATCAAAGGCTTTGCACACAATTGAATTGACCACTAGTGTTTTATGTTGCCAGCACTGGCTCCTAGATTTTAGAAGAATTTGTCGAGCCCTGTACTAGTCACCAAAATGATTTTCCTAGTCCGAGTGACAAGGTCCAGCCTCGTTTTACCAATTTTGGCTTGACTGAATAAATTTAAATTACATGCTACCCCCTATTTCTCTGTATATCAATTATACTGAAGAATGGTCAAGTTCTAGGTCATAAATAACCACAAAGTTATGGGCAACCCAAGGATTTAAATCCTTCTCTCATCTATTAAATATATATATATTTTTTTTATATTCAAAGGTGAACAAAAAGATGGGAGCTGACAAAGATCACTGATCTCTATGGAGTGCTGCTGGTGAAGTGCACATGGCTACTTTGTAGAAAAATACAAAAAACAGGAATGGGGGGAAATGTTCCACTCTGCCTTGTACCCATTGCATTTTCCACTGTGGTAAGACACTGGCCCTGATTCAGAGCCGGACTCTCTTTCAGAGCGCTCGCTCTGAATCAGGGCGTTTTTTTTTTTTTGGAGCCGGCCTCCTGGCCATTCGCATAGCTGTGGGTGACCACCCACAGCTTTTGCGAGCGGCCAGGTGATGGTTGCGACCATCGGGCTTGCGACGAGAGCCTTGTGGTAGGGTCTCGTTCCCGCAAGCCCCTAATAGAGTAGGAAGCTCAACTACTGACATCACAAGTGATGTCAATAGGGCCGCCCTCAAACGGCAGGCGTTCCTTCGGTAACGCCTCCGTTTGGCCAGCCACCACCCCCTCCCCGCCTACAAAACGGGGCGAGCCGCCCCGTTTTGTGGCGAGCCCCGGAGCAAGTGATTTCTAGCTGGCTCCGGGGCTCGCGCACATCGCATGCGCACTGCCCGGCCATTGACCCGCTTGCGAGCGGGTCTGAATCAGGCCCACTGTACCAGCATTATTCCATAGAGCTTAATGATTTCTATGTCAGCATCTGCCTCCGTTCACCTGTGAAATCCATTACAAAGAACAGAGTAAAATAATGTTCATGTGTAAATGCTCTAAAGTAAATTTGGAAAAGTAAAGTTACGTAAATGCTTCTGGTTTTCTATCATTTTATATCAACTATAATCAATTGTTTTTCATTTATTCAATCGCAATTTTAAAAAGGACCAGCTCAACAATGACAGAAAGCTGTCATAAAAAAGGAAGAACCTAAAAAGTCATTAACTCCTCGCTCCGCATGGGAAAGAGCATAAAATTTGTTAGCACGCTATCTGCAAATATAGGGGCCAATTTAATTAAGCGTGCGGTTGACAGCGCTGGGAGGTAGCTACGGTACTACATCCCAGCAGCTCACATTTGTTATTTGAATATAGCATTCAAAGAAATGTCATGCTCTTACCTGGGCAGGGAAACTGCAGAATGACAGCTTATATTATAATGTAAACATTCTATTAACTGATTGTAAATTCATTAAATCAGTATCCTCTACACAGGTGCAAAGGCTCAATTAGATAAAGACATGCTCTCTATAAAAAATAATCTACCTTCTTAAAGTCAGTTCACTAAAATAAATGGTTGTCAAAGATCTAACCGTATGTTTTTGCAGAGTGGGAGGAAATCAGAGCACCCAAAGGAAACTAACAAAAACACTGGGAAAACATACAAAACACCACACAGATGAGCCATGACCAGGAATTGAACTCATGACCTCAGTGCTGTGAGGCAGTAATGCTAACCACTATGCCATCCGTGCTGCATACTATATTAACAGGTATATACATTCACACAAATATTTCCAACCAAGATAGCTACAACAGAAAAACCTTCAGATTTTTGTGATCAATTTAAAACTGCCAGAAAACAAAATTAGTTACACAGACAAAAAAAAATTAATTGTAGTAATTTAATAAAAAGGGCCCATCAACATCATACATTTTCAAATTCAGCAATCAAGTGTGTCAATGCTATATGTGCAATAAACAACATACTTCCTACAAGTACTCAGTGATGTACTGATATGATGTAGTGAAGTAATGGCATGGCAAATATAACAGTAAACTCTTTAACCATGGAGAGTTAAGAAATATGATGTTGCTTTATAAATTAATATATGCCAGAACAGATCATGTACATTTTGTACTTTCTGACAAAGACTAATATACAATACTTTTGCTCCCAAGCTATGTTTCTCAAGCTGGAGCACAAAGCTCACAAGGCTCAAAAAAAAAAAAAAAAAAGAGGAGCACAGCTGCATCTAACCATATGCTGCAAATGTTTTGTATATGATAACATGAACAGCAATAATCCCCATAGGTATAAAATCCTGATTTTAGGCCTTAGTTATGGTGCATCCTAATATGAAAACCAACATGCAAGAAATATCCTGGTCCCCTCGCCTATATTGTTTGCAGCTGCTTTAATCCACATGTGGGAAGTAGGTGGTGTAGGCCTGGCAGGCTACCTATATGTGAAACACAACAGTCCTCCAGCATACAACCCTCTGCAGTACACACACACATGCTTATTGCCACAATAGTATCCATATTCATTTGTTAAATGCCCATATACATTTCACCCCGCACACCATTATCAATCAACTGACCTCACCGCCTTAACGGGGATAATGCATTGCCCTAAACCAATTCCTATTTTAGCATTTTCATGCCCTCACAGCTTACAGTTTCCCTACTCCTCCCCCACTTGGTACTGCCCACAGCACACGCTATAGTGCAGTGGGCAGATCCACGGGGGTATAAAAGGGGGATGTTGAAAACCCAAAATACGAAAACCTGCGAGGGAACTAGAGCAAGGCAGATGGAGGAGGGGTGCAAAATCCAGCGAGATGCATAATATATATATCTGTACTCTCCCGAGGTGGACACGTTTGCATACACCCCCCTCCTTGTGAAGCAGATACAAAATGCAAAGGAATAACCAAGAAAAATCACAGTTTCATTCATAAGAGACACCCAGCAAGGGGATGAATAGCTGCCCCATGCCCACAGTAAGATGTAGACAGCCAAAGATGCTGCAAATTAAAAAGTTAAGAGGAGAACTTACCTAAAATGGCCACTGCTGCAGCCAAAATACAAACAGCTATTATTTGGTGAAGTTTAGCACAAGACACCCTGCAAGGACACCCTAACATGGCCGGGGAACGCCTCCTCTTCTCACTGATTGGTTACCTCTGTGGTTGGCATGAACAAAGCTCAGAAATGATTGGTCTCTTGCTTGTCAAACAAGTGGTGGTCGTTTCAAGGATGGTTGCGGCGTGGTTATTGCTTTGCTCCATTGTGCTGCTATTTGCATGGATGAGATGTGCCCGCGGATTGGCTGAGGGAGGAAGGGGTATCGGAGGGGGTGCAGTCAGTGAGAGACAAGGGGAGAGCAGCTCTGGGGAACACAGGGGGTCCTGCTGGATATTTGAGCTGCTTTTTCCTGCTGGATTCATACTAATCTCTATCATGCATTTCAGTGCGAGCAGTCCCAGGTGTGCTGGTGTTATATTGAGGTCTACACGGTACCTTGGTTTGCAGAGATATTGCATGTAGTAGGAGGATGACATACAAATGTATGTGATGTTATGGAATATGCATATTAGTATTACTTTATATTACTAAAAAATGCTTTTTAGCTTGTGTTTCAAATATTATATTGTCACTGTACACTTTGCATCTTACAAACTTGTGGTAGACTGGAAAAACATTTAAAGATTTTACAACATGTAACTGGGGTTTATGTGCGGTTGATGGCAAACTGCAAATTGTATATATTGTATGTTGGCAACCATCAATAATGTTACTGAAAGTCTGAGATTATGAAATTAAATTCAGAAGTAATAAGGAAAAATCACTTCTGAAACTGTTATAATCATAGAAGCAATTTTACATGATGTAGGGCTGTGAAACATCCTAAAATTCCTGAGGCCTCTTTCTGTAGATGCTGCTGCTATTATTACAGATAGATGTGAACATATTTTCATACCGCACAGTAATACCCCTTTTACCACCACAAAAACCTGTTTTATTGCCCGGGTCGCAGCTCGGTGTAAAAAGTTTAACTCTGGTCCAGTGCCCCGGGAATCCAATCCAGCTAGCTACTCAGGTTGGTCCGGGTTTCAGTGCAGTGTGAACGGGTAACCCATATCATCCGACTTTGGTCCCGATTACAGCATAGTGAGATCTGAATTCCCGCACTTGGAGATACTGTCATCTCCTAGCGCCGGTAGATGTAAGCCCCTGCAATATCCCTGGTCCAGCCTGTGGTGTAAACGGGTATCAAGCCAAAGTGACATGGCTTGAAACCTGTGTTCAATGTCCTGGGCTTGACCTAGGATTTAGGTGTAAAAGGGGTATTATACTAGCTTTCAGTAAAGTCTTCAAAAGCCATGCTGGATATCTATCATCAGTGCCTCTCTTTGGCCAAATTACTCCTGCCACTTCTCATTTTCAAATTGTACTCTTTGTTTTGATGATCAATCAATTAAAAAATTAATTGAGGATATCTGGAAATGCACAAATGCTGCCACACAAAGCATATTCCATACTATCTCATCAAAATGGTGGCATCTGCATGGGGGGATGTATCAAACCTTGGCCAGAGATAACATACCAACCAATCAGCTTCTGTCATCCCTCTCCCGCTGGTTACCTGCCGCTGCTGATGCCTTTCCGGTTGCGGTGTCGACAGCCGCTTATGATGGTCACCGGCCTGGAGAGGACCTTTGGTGCTGTGGTCAACCCCTCTGCACCAGCCCTCCAGTATCATCTGATTGCCCCTGCATGGAGCTCCACATTGAGTTGCTGGGTCCCCTCCATTCGACCAGGCCGCTAGTGCGCTGCACACTCCCAGCACCAACTATGTTTTCCACAGCTGTCTGCGGCACCGTGTTTCCACCATCCTGATCCACTCCTGGCTGATCTCCCCATGCAGGCCGCTGGACCCCCCTTGAACTGAGCTGTACCAAGCGATACCAACGTAGGGATTCCTCAAATGGCCCCTGTGTCATGGTCGCCGAATACTGAGGCTTGTTGCAATTTGCTCTGTTATTCTTTCTTTTTTTGAATTTAGAGTTCTCTCTCCATAGATGTTATATTGCCGTCACAATTGACTTAATACTGCCATTTTATGTCTCCGTATTCAGCCTTTTATGTTCTCCACCTGGATGTTCTACAAGTTGAAAATGTAACCTATGCAGTGCGTCCAAGATGGCTGCCTCAGATGGATCCATCATTGGTGGGATGAGCAATATGTTGATCTATGCATGCAGTGCATATCACACCACACAGGTTTCCGTAATCTCTTATTTGTTCCTTGTTTGACTTATCTCACACACACTAACCGTCATAGTGTGCCCAAGATGGCTGCCTCACCTGGTATGCCTGTGGGAGGGATGAAAGATACATGTATCTGTTGGCTATGCAAGGGCCCTGCTGTTAGCTTTAATACACTGCAACTTCCCCGTTTGGTATCATCTAGGTGTTACCTATTTTAGTGTACACTCTAGGTCTGGTGCTGGACCTAGAGAAAGGGCACTTATGTGCGTGTCTGAAAAGGGGCGTGGTAAAAAAGGGTGTGTGTCTTTATGACGCGTTCCCTTTTCGTCACTCTTGGGGGCGTGCCCGGCACTTACAGACAGGCCGGGCAGCCCCCAAGCGCTGCGGTCACTGTGAATGGATGCCGGTCGCATGCTTAGATAAGCTTGAGTATTTCTACGAAATGTACGCACATTCCTTACCTTGAAACCAATCAGGTTTTGTCTTATCGTTTATAATAAAAAAAATATATATATATATATGTGTGTGTGTATATACAATATACACAGATGGTAAAATAAGTATTGAACACATCAACATTTTTCTCAGTAGATATATTTGTAATGGGGCTATTGTAATGAAATTTTCAGCAAATGTCAGCAACAACTCAAGTTATGTGAAATGACGGAAAAAGTATTGAACACATGAAGAAAGGGAGGTACAAAAAGGCATGGAAAGCCAAGACACCAGCTGAAATCTATCAGTAATTAGAAAGCAATCCTGCCCCTTGTCAGTGCAAATTAATATAAAATGGTTCAATCCCAACTGATGACCTATAAAAAGGTGTCTCATTACCAAAATGTCACACAAGAAACCTCTCATGATGGGTAAAAGCAAAGAACTCTTTCAAGACCTTCGCAACCTTATTGTTGCAAAACATACTGATGGCATTGGTTACAGAAGGATTTCTAAACTTTTCAATGTTCCAGTGAGCACTATTGGGGCCATAATCCGGAAGTGGAAAGAACATTTCACCATATACTGGCCATGAGCAGGTGCTCCTTGCAAGATTTCTGACAGGAGTGAAAAGAATTATCAGAAGAGTTGTCCAAGAGCCAAGGACCACCTGTGGAAAACTTCAGAAAGACCTGGAATTAGCAGGTACCATTGTTTCAAACAAAACAATAAGTAATGCATTCAACCGGCATGGCCTGTATGCACGCTCATCACGCAAGACTCCATTGCTGAAGAAAAAGCATGTTAAAGCTAGTTTAAAGTTTGCTGCACAACATTTAGACAAGTCTGTGAAATACTGGAAGAATATAGGGCCTGATTCAGACCCCGACGCTATCCGCAGTGCGTTCGCTATTGCCGATGGTTGCTAATCTGCGTAGGCAGTGCGTGTGCACAAACAGTGCGTTCGCAGATCCCTTGCTCGCACAGCAAAGCCAGCCCAGCAGAGTGAGTGACAGGAGTGGCCGTTTGTGGGTGGTAACGGGCAGCCAGTGAAAACGGGGGAGTGGAGGTGCAAACGCAGGCGTGCCTGAGTGTTTCAACGCCGTTTTAGAGGCTTGCATAATTAACAGGAAGCGTCATAGTACACGTCACCAGCCATTTTTTTACTCTGTTTTCCTCTCAATGCTTGTGGTAGAAAAAAACTACCACAAGCACTGCGTTCACATCCGATAGTGGTCGATGTACCAGTGTTTTCACAAACTTCCAGGAGATTACGTGGGGCAGTGGGCGTCTCTTCATTCGCTAAGGGGAGTCCTGCATGCACAAAGTGAACGCTCGTACAGATAAGATCGGCGTGCTTCTGCCTTGACGAGCGATCGCTCCCCACCGTGTCACTTTCAAATATTTGCATACGCATCGTGCGAGCGTACACTCATAGCGACCGGGTCTGAATTAGGCCCATAGTCCGGTCAGATGAGACCAAAACTCTTTGGATGCCATAATGGCACTGCACATCACCCCAAAACACCATACCAACAGTGAATTTTGGAGGTGAGAACATCATGGTGTGGGGCTGTTTTTCAGCATACGGTACTAATTAATTATATTTCCACCGGCCAATAACAGTTACCAACCTGATCTCTCTATCACTGTTGATACCTCGACCATCCACCCTGCCCCACAAGCTCACTGCCTTGGTGTCATCCTTGACTCTGAACTGTCCTTTGTTCCCCGTATTCAATCTGTCTCAAAATCATGTTACATACATTTAAAAAACATATGTAAAATTCGACCATATCTCACACAAGACACTGCAAAAACTCTAATCCATGCACTTATTATTTCCCGCATTGACTATTGCAAAAGCCTCCTTACTGGTCTTCCCAAAAACAGGCCATCACCATTACAATCCATTATGAATGCAGCTGCAAGGCTTATCTTCCTTGCGAAACGTTCTTCTGCTGCCCCGCTCTGTCAGTCCCTCCATTGGTTGCCGGTTTTCTACTGTATTCAATACAAAATACTTTCACTTACACATAAGGCTATTAACCAAACCACACCAACATACATCTCTTCACTCATTTCAAAATATCTCCCAACCCGACCTCTCCGCTCAGCACAAGATCTACGTCTCTCATCCCCATGCATTACTTGCTCCCATTCACGGTTACAGGACTTTATTCGCGCTGCACCCACTCTATGGAATAACCTACCTCGCACAACAAGACTTTCCTCTAGTCTCCAATCCTTCAAGCGTTCCCTGAAAACTCACCTCTTCAGGCAAGCTTATCAGATTCCAGAACCTCCCACATAACCTTCATAGCTTCCATATCTAATTACATCCCCTTCTACAGTCCACACACAATCTCACACATCGTCTTTCTCTCACATCCTCATGACATTTGGTCGACATGCCTGTTCTGGCTGGACCAAAATGCAATATATAGCACCTATCCTTGTGTATCAATGCCTATTTCCCTATAGATTGTAAGCTTGCGCGCAGGGCCTTCCTACCTATATATCTGTCTGTTATTATCCAGTTTTGTTCTATTAATGCTTACAATTGTAAAGCGCAACGGAATATGCTGCGCTATATAAGAAATTGTTAATAAATAAATGTGATTGAAGGAAGGATGAATGGAAAAATGTACCGAGACATTCATGATAAAAATCTGCTGCCATCTACCAGGATGCTGAAGATGAAACGAGGGTGGACATTTCAGCAAGACAATGATCCCAAGGACACTCAATTGATTTCAGAGAGAGAAAATAAAGCTGCTAGAATGGCCCAGCCAATCACCAGACTTGAATCCAATTGAAAATCTATGGAAAGAACTATAGATCAGAGGGCCTGATTCAGACCCGCTCGCGAGCGGGTCGATATTAGGCCACTGTGCATGCATCCAAAAAAAAAAAACGCCCTGATTCAGTGCATGCGCTCTTTCAGAGCGTCCGGCTCTGAATCAGGGCCAGAGTTCATAGAAGAGGCCCACGGAATCTTCAAGTCTTGAAGACTGTGTGGAAGAATGAGCCAAGATCACACCTGAGCAATGCATGCGACTAGTTTCTCCATATAGGAGGCGTTTTGAAGCTCATTACCAACAAAGGCTTTTGTACGAAGTATTAAATAAATTTCAGTAAGTGTGTTCAATACTTTTTCCCTGTGTCATCAGGTGTATTATCTGTTCTCATCAGTTAAAATCTAATACGCCCCTATATGGGAGCAATATTTTAAATGGTATTGCAGTTCTTTTACCTCCCTAGATGTAGGTTCTCCTCGAGAACGCAGTACTATAAGTACTCTCTAGGTAGACTTGCTGCGATTGGGAGTTGGGCTCACATGGGGCGGGAGTTTCGTTTTAAACTAGCTCCGCTTAGCTCTATTTCTCCCTTAGGAACAGATGGACATTCTCATACATATACATGCCTCTAGTTGATAGAATATTTTTACTTTAGATCTCAGGGGAAAATCTCTTTAGACCTTACTGGGGTCACGGCCTGTCTGCCACTCTATATTCCTCCTTTAAGTGACATGTCTACATGTTATTCTCTATCCTTCATTCAAGCCTGTATTCAAAATGTTTCGCACCCGCGATTACTTTTTTGCCTGCTGGACTTTTTGCCTACGTCGTGTGTTTTGCAGGCGAAAAAGTATCGCGCGTGCGTCCCCGCTTATCCCCGTATTCAATTTGAAAGGCCGCGACAACTGCCACCCAGTGAAACTGAAACAGGCGAATAGTCCTGTCAGATTTGGGGAAATCAGCCTGAGACCCTCCAAAAGATGAACTGACATGGGGTTCATTATGGGTACCCCCGTATAACCCTGCTGAAGGTATTTGGCTCCTTTAAATGGTCTCAATAGGTGCTATATAGCGTTTTTGCAGAAGTGGTGAAAAGTAGCATTTAGCAGTTGTTTTTGTTGTTGAAAATAACTAGTCCCAGCAAATTTGAGGTACTTGAAAATGGGGGGTAGCATATTTTAAAAGTTCCTAAAGTGGGGTTTAAAAAATCGTGAAATATCCACCTTCCGCAAGCACCTGCAATCCAAAAAACACCTGGGCCATACTTGGGGACCCCCCTGGTGTCTATTTCGCTAGTTTTTAACTTTGTCCCCCAACTTTTGTTTTTTTCGCCCCCAAATTGAAAGCAATTTTTTGGGGTGTTCTTACAAATGACTTTAGTTTTTTAGACGCAGTTTACCTTTGGGAGACTGTCTTAAGGCTGCACGGGGGTTCCCGCAATGTTGTACCACAAAACCCCAATTCTGCACTTTTTTCCGCCTGCTATTCGTAGGCAAAACTTTTTTGCCTATTACATTGCATTGACTTTCCGCCTAGGCGGAAAGTCTTTGAAATTGAATACGGCGATAGTTTTCCTTTGGCGAAATGACATCATCGGCGAAACTTTTTCTCCAATCTCGGCTTTTTGCTCCAAATTGAATACGGCCCTCAGTTGGGATCTCTAATATCAACGTTTTCTCCTTCATCCGCTAGGGAACACTGGAGGCTGCGTGACAGTGGGGTATAGATGTATGTAAAACGGGAGCTAGCACTTTAAATTTAAAAAATGTGAATAGCTCCTCTCCCTCTATACCCCTCTACAAGCCAATCTTAGTATTGTGCCCAAGGGAGCTGGTCATACTTTGGGCTTCTCCTCAGGGCATAGTTTAGTTTAATAGCTAAGTAAAGAAGATGCTGAAACAAGCATTGAGGAACATGGCCGGCAGCTGACTGCCCCTGCCTGTCTGTGATGATGGAGCTGCCGGGGGACACAATTGCAGCTGCTTGCGGCTCTCGCACGGGTCCTCGGCTACAGAGATCACTGTCTCTGGGGTAGTGCCAGGACGCGCTGCATGCTGCACGTCGCGGTCCCCCGTTAGCCTCACCACCACCGGCAGCCTCAGCAGTTACTGTGAGTATTATCCTGGCTCCCTGATTAGCAGGGTTGCCAGGCACAAAAAAGGTGGTGTGTACTGGCAGCGGCAGTCCGTGGGTGCCATATACAGTATTTCAAAGGAGTGTCATAGCGGGGGGGGGGGTGGAGTTTAATGCTGAGGGCTGCTTCTTGCTCCCAGCTATCCCGGCGCTTCCATAGCACAGCCAACGGTCATTACAGTACTGATGCTGCTGGGCTGCTCTGATCGATTTGACAGCGCTGAGACTGAGACAGCCTCCCCAGGATTCATGAGTGATCAGTAGGTTTAGGCTTTATATTATTGCTGTGATTTATGCATAGCGCTTTTGGCACTGCTAACAGCGATGTGTGGGCGGGTGTGGCTCTCCTCCCTCTCTGTGCTTATCTCCTACTATATGTCTGTCTCTACTCTTACACTGTCCACTACACTACTGTATTGTTCATATGTCAGTGTTGTGTACCATGGCTGGAAGAGGATCTTAAGCTTCACAGAAAACTTTTTCTTGCACAAAGTGCGCATAAAAGTTTACACTGGGACAATCATTTAGCTCCTTGTTGTGTGACAATTGTGATTCAGAGCAGCAGGCTCAAGGATCACCCCAGACGCAGGAACCGCCGTCTTGGGCTGCTCAGTTCACTTCTATTATGTCACACCTGTCTGCAGAACTGGAGGCCTTTCGTAAGGATAGAGAGGTTTCCAGATCTCAGAGTTCTACTCTCTCACCCCCTGAACCAGCCTGGGCTTGTTCCCTAGCTAAGTTGGAGGGGCTCGCAAAAGCCATAACCACGTCCCACGCCCCTTCCCCGGGGACTTCACCACAGGTTCCCAAGAAGAGGCTGTTACCCTCAGTCCTACAGTCAGATGACTCTGAGGATGAGGATATGCCCCCACTAGAGGAGGGTGAGATTCATGATTCTGGGGACGAACAGGTTCCGGAAGATCCGGAACTTTTGTCCCAGGGGATAGAAGCTCTGTATTAAAAGTGGAAGAAGAGGACCAGGGTTCTGCTCGGCCTTTTATCTTTAGTAAAAATCAAAGACAGCCTGCCTCCTTTCCAGCATCTGAAGAGCTGGATTTTATCCTGACCACTGCCTGGAAACACCCGGATAAAAAATTCCAGGTATCCTGTCGACTTTTGTCCTCCTTTCGCTACAGAAAGCAGGAAGCTATGTGAGACTCACCCCCGGTAGATCCCTCAGTGTCTCGTCTGTTCACAAAGACTGTTCTGCCAGTACCAGGGGCCTTTTCCTTTAAAGAGACTTCCGACAGGAATTGGTAAACACCCTAAAGTCCATTTACACAGTAGCGGGGGTTATTCTTCGCCCTGCGCTAGCGAGCTGCTGGGTCAATAAGGCAATTGAAGCCTGGGCTAAACAACTATCTGAAGGATTACGGACAGGACTCCCAGCTGAGGATCTTATTCCTTTAGCAGAACAGATTTGGAAGTCGGCTGCTTATTTTGGCGAGGCTTCAAAAGAGGTATGTAATCTCACTTCTAGGTTGTCTGCTCTAGCAATATCGGCCCGCAGAGCTCTTTGGCTGCGACAGTGGCAGGCTGATGCACAATCAAAGAGAGCGGTGGAAGCACTTCCATTCACTGGTGACGTCCTGTTCAGCCCCGAACTGGACAAGTGGATCTCACAGGCTATGGGGGGGAACATCTACTTATCTCCCCTCAGCTGCTCCGGCTTCCCATAAGCCTTATTCAAGACCGTCCTTTCGTGCCCCAGGAAGATTTGGAGGCCTTTCCAGACTCGGACCTACCACATCTCGTAGTTCCAGAGGTAGAGGTAGAGCCGCAGCAACCTCTACACACCAGGACAATAATCCCTCCTCCAAACCCAGTGCATGGCTGGTTTCCCTCTTATCTAGGGTACCCCAGGGTGAGAGCTCTTCGAGATTTCAGGGCAGTGTGGCCACAATCTTGTCCGGATACCTGGGTTCGGGACCTCATCACCCAGAGGTAACAACTCTATTTCCAGATCCAACCACCTCGGTTTTTCACCACAGGTTTGCCATTTTCCAATGATAGACAAGTTGTGATACATGAAGCTGTAGACAAACTTCTGAACGCTCGAGTGTTGGTACAGGTCCCCACACATCAATTAAAACAAGGGTTCTACTCCAACTTGTCCGTAGTTCCGAATCCGGAGGGATTGTGTCATTGTGGGGCTCGAGGAAAATGAGTTTCTGGTGTCCGCTGCCTATCTTTGGCTCCCAGGGTATTCCCCAAGGTAATGGCAGTGATGATGGCTCTCCTTCTGAGTCACGATTATCCCTTACCTGGTCGATCTCCTCCTGAAATTTCCTTCCAGGAACCAATTATTACAAAACATACTGGTGACTCTCAGGCTCCTCATATGACATGGGTGGATCCTGAACTTTCCCAAGTCGCATCTGCAGCCAACACAGAGGCTTCAATTTCTGGGGATGATTCTGGACACGGTAAATCAGATGGTCTTCCTTCCTCAGGAAAAAGCAACTTACATTCAGGAGATGGTGCGGCTGATCTTACAATATCGACATTCCGTAGAGCCACTTCCACTCCAGGCCTTTTCAATAGGATCTCCTCCCAGTGGTCGGGATCCCATCTATTCCTGCACCAACGAGTGAAGCTGGCCCTCAGAACTTCGATATCTCTTCTCTGGTGGCTGAATTCATCTCACTTGTTGGAGGGCAAGAGGTTCGGAATGTGGGATTGAATTCTCCTCACCACAGACGCGAGTCTGAGGGGGTGCGGGGCAGGGACTCTGGAGAACCACTTCCAGGGCCGCTGGACACCACAGGAAACGACACTGCCCATAAACATTTTGGAATTACGGGCGGTGTTTTATGCTCTTTAACTAGCGCTTCACCTGTTGCAGGGTCAAGCCGTCAGAGTCCAGTCAGACAATGCCACGGTGGTGGCGTACATAAACTGACAAGGCGGCACCAGAAGTCTGGCAGCAATGAAGGAGGTAAGCCACATTTTTCTCTGGGCGGAGGTATTCGCCGTGGCAAGATCAGCAATATTTATTCCAGGCATGGACAATTGGGAAGCCGACTACCTCAGTCGTCAGGACTTACATCCTGGGGAGTGGGCACTCCATCCCCAGGTGTTTCAACAGCTTGTTCAGAGGTGGGGCCTTCCACAAGTCGACCTCATGGCGCCCAGACACAATTATCAACTGCCTCTGTACTGCTCTCGGACGAGACCCAGAGACCGTGGCAGCGGACGCACTCGCAACACCCTGTCTGTTCTGATTCGTCTATCTCTTTCCGCCAATTCCTCTTCTGCCTCTGCTTCTGCAACGCATCAAGAGGTAAAGGGCCAGGGTTCTGTTAGTGGCTCCATATTGGCCCCGCAGAGCTTGGTATTCCAACCTGCGTCTACTGCTGATAGACGATCTGTGGCCTCGACCGCTGCGAGAGAATCTCCTGCAGCAGGGTCCTTTTGTCTCTCCAGACTTAAGGCGGCTACATTTGACTGCGTTGCTGTTGAAAGGGCAATCTTAAGGCGGAAGGGGATCCCATCTAGTGTGATTCCTACCAAACTCTGGGCCCGGAAGGAAGTTACTTCCAGACACTACCACCATATCTGGAAGGTTTATGTGGTCTGGTGTGAATGGCGGGGATCGCCCCCTACAACGTTCAAGGTGTCCAGGCTCCTCCTTTTCCTGCAGGCAGGATTCTCAGTGGGCCTCCCGTCTTTGGTCCCTGAAGGTTCAGGTTTCAGGACTGTCCATTTTCTTCCAGAAGAAACTGGCCTTACTCTCGGATGTTCAGACTTTTTTTGCAGGGGGTTATCCGTTTGCAACCTCCCTTTGCCCCTCCCACGGCTCAATGGGATTTGGATCTCGTCCTCTCTTTCTTGCAGTCTTCGCAGTTTGAACCATTACAGATGGTTGAGTTTAAGTACCTCTCGTAGAAGGTTAGGGAAGGTGGTACTTCTCCTAGCCCTGGCTTCGGCCAGGCGAGTGTTGGCGCTCAGGGTCTCTTTCCTGTCGTCCTCCGTTCTTGGTATTCCATGCGGATAGGGCTGAACTCTGTACACAGATGGCATTCCTTCCTAAAGTGGTCTCTGCGTTCCACATAAGCCAGCCTATTATGGTGCCGGTTCTTCCAGAGGAAGCAGACTATTGCACGCTGGATCCATCTGACCATCAGACAGGCCTATGTGGCCTCCTCCAAGGAACCACCGGCTTCCATCACAGCGCATTCCATGTGATCGGTGGGTCCCTTGTGGGTGGCTGCCTGCAGGGATTCCATGGCTCAAATTTCTCGAGCGGCCACTTTGTTGGGCCGACATACCTTTTGTCCGGTTTTATCATTTTGATACGTTCATGGCCTCTACCTTGTGATATATGGCCGTACTGTTTTGTAGGGTTCTCAGCGCTCTCCGATTCCACAGGGGACACTGGATGCCCACCCGGCGTTGTTCCTTCCTGCCATGGTTGGTTGTCATTCCACGTTATGACTGGTTGTTATTTCTTTGTTCTACTGTTTTTTAGAACCTTTTTACACATGTTATGTGTTTGTCATTATGTGTACTTGCTTCAACTCCTCCTCTGCAGTTTGTCTTTCCAGCTTTCCATGGGCACAGTTTCATAAGACTGGCTAGTAGGGTGTATAGAGGGGGAGGAGCTAGTCACACTTTTTCTAAATTTAAAGTGCCAGCTCCCGCTTAGCACACATCAGTACCCCACTGTCATGAAGCCTCCAGTGTCTCCTGTGGAATCGGAGAAAGGGATTTTTTGGTAAGTACCAAAATCCTATTTTCTCGCACCCCTTTCAGGGTGTCCGTTTTTATCATATTTCCATACTCCATAAAATTGTGTAGTTACAGTTGCTTCTTTTGCAGGCCCATAGATACGTTCCAGGAAATTAGGCAGGGTCAGACATGGTTTGATTAATATTGTCAGGCATTATATACAAACTAAGTGGCTAAGCGCCTGCGGTTCCCTTCTAATGGGGAATTTCTTTTGTAACCACCATATCTACGGATCCGTTGTCCCTGGTTGAGGTCCAGGGACAGTTGTGTGGTATCTCTATGTTTACCTTAAAAAGTACAGAGTTTAAGTAATATCTTAGCTATGCCTTCTGTGACTGTCTCTTTTAGCTTTTAAGCATTTGAACACACTATATCGATGCTTACACTACGTTCTAGTGGGTGTGAGTCAACTTAAGGTTGTATTGTGTATATATTGACCGATTTATATCTCATAGCATGTAGATTGGCGAAGGAAGACCGCTTTATTGTGTATCTGTACATCCCCAAGAGGGTACTCACAAGATAGTCTGGTGTCTCCCCTGACACGGTTCCTTATTGGACGTTCTACGGTTACGCGGTTATGATTTTGCAAGTCATAAAGTGCAGTTCCCTTTATATGACCATACATGTGTCCACTAACAATTCTGCTTGTTTTCTACAAAGGGCGCTTCTTTTGCTGCAACAGTTCCAGTTGAAAGTCCAGTGATGTAAAGCATTGGGTTTCAGACCACTTACAGCTCTTATTGGTACCTTTCAGGCCTGAGGATACTGGCAGCTGTGATGTTGATCAGGTCGGGAAAGTTCTACAAAGTGACCAGGTGGCTCCTGGTTGCTCACAGGTAAATGGTCTTGTTCCACAATGCCTAGGCAGATGCTCTTGTTAACCTACACCTTACATTGCTCCCCTGCTGTCTTTGCAGTTATCTGCCCCTATTTCTTTACAGGTTTCCCGTTTAAGTCAGTTGGATGTACACCGTTAGTTTGCTGGTGTGTGCATCATTAGTTCCTCCACAACTGTTATTGCTCCATCCATGAGAGATTTGTGTTGTGAGAGTGGTTGCCATGGGGCTTCGCCAGCCAGGTTGGAGTTGCTGGTTCTAGTTCCAGTCTTTAAAGGGGTCAGCCCTTCCTTGTCTCATTTTCCTTCCATGAGCGTTTTCCTCCACTTGGAAGGGCAGTATTTCTCTATCAGGGATTGTTATTTATTTCAACTTCTCTGCCTGGCTGAAGGGCGATTTAGTTGTCTCTTCGGAGCGTGAGGTAGCTCGCAATGTTTTCTCGACTGTTGGTTGCTTCTATGTCTTCTTATTAGTCTTTAGGCTGGAATAGAGGGAAGCGACTGTATTGTCGGGATTCTGCGGCAGTCAGGTCTACTTCGCAGAACGCCATGATTCAGTTTACGGTTCAGTTTCTATTCTTCGTAACTCCAATGGGGCATGTTTCTTTTGCATGATCTTGTTTCTTCGTCCACCTTTTGGTTTCCTCGTGGTACAGGTGTTGCTGCCTCCTTTGTAACATACCGGCCTGAATGACTTGTTACACAATTAGTCCTGGTTCTGTTCTATACACAGACCCTCCGTCTCTAGTGCAGCTTCACAAAGGTCCTCCTGGTGTTCTAGCTTCAATTAGTAGGGTACTTGCGTAGCTCTTCTTCTAAAGCGGTCAATTAGGGTCCTTACTCTACAGGTGTGGCACAGGATGCTGGGGTCATCTGCATTCTTCCATTTTCGCGAATCCCCTGTTGTTCGTATGCATGCGCTGGTTTGCTTCACTGCTGTTGAGGGGGGGTTGGTGTTTTCTTCCAGGCGAGTTGGACGCTGGTTCTCATCTGGGCTCGTTAAAAGGTACAGTTTGTTCCCTTATCCTTCTGGTGGCATTGGTTGTCTTGCTATCTGAGTCTCTGCAAGGAGGTTTTTAGTCTCGGGGTCACCCTCTGTGCCGCCTCCTGCCTTGGGAATCTCAACTCATTGATCACTCCAATGCTCAAATCCTCCTGCTGGTTTGGAGCCCCTCATCTAGAGGGATTTTCATTTTGATCCTGACCGACTGTTTGGTAATTAAATAATGTATACTCTGTTTTTTTTCTTGATCGAATACATTTTTCTTTGCTACTGTTTTCTGTGGAGATTTCAGGCTTTGAGTTTATAACTTTTTGATACTCTGCTGTTGTAGGTTTCTATTGTCAACTGCGACGGCTTCTCTGTTTCGGATCTGCTTTTGTTTGTCTCGAGTTTGTTCTCGTATTGTTTCTCTTCCACCATGGATTCTTATTCGTCTCTGCTACCAAAGGTCTGGGCGGTCCTTTCGGTTGGTTTTATGATGCTCTGTCGCAATATTGCCCACTTAGCGACTAGGATAATTTTTTTTCATCCTAGTTCCTTTCTGTTCACGTGGTGTATTAGTGGGGTTTTTGAGACTGTTCTAGCAGTGTGGTGGTTTGGTCCGCAGCTCTTGCTTTACACTTTTGTCTTACCGTCAGTTTCTGGTGGTTCCTGTTTAGGGTTGGTCGCTGGATTGGCAGGTTCTCAGTGCTTCCCACCTGGGAGCTCAGCTTTGGGACATCCCCATTCTTTATGCTCCAGTGTCCCCTAGTGGATGAAGGAGAAAATAGGATTTTGGTACATACCGATAAATCCCTTTCTCCGATTCCACAGGTGACACTTAATGCCCGTCCAGCGCTGTTTTCCTGCATTCTTGTTTTGGATATCTTCTAGTTATATTGCAGATTGTCTGCATTGTGGTGTTGTGTACTGCATGTGTTCCCTGCAGGGGGTTATTTTGTTCATTCCATACTGTGAAGTTCTCCTTTTCTTCTTTCTCCGTCTCCTCTCGGGCTCAGTTTCTTTAACTGGGGCTAATGGGGCATAGATGGGGTGGAGCCAGTCACACTTCTAGATTATTTAAAGTGCCAGGCTATACTCTACCACCATCTATATCCCATTGCCTATCCTCCAGCATCCCCTGTGGAATTGTATCAGTAGATAGTGGATACCAAAATCCTATTTCTACTTCAGGGTCCATAGGGGGTCCACAGGGTGACCTTGGGGTATAGGTGATGATGGGAGTCATCGGGCACCACGCAGTTAATTTTTCTTCCCAGGATTCACTGGGTCCCTCTCCTGTTAAAACAGCCCATGAAGATCTTTTTTATCTTTAAAGAAAATTCCTTCAAGTGCGGACAGTCCAGGGGATGTCCGTGCTGCCGCTCCGTCACCCTGCCGGCGCCAAGACGCCGGTACTGATCCAGGTATCTCGGCAGGCCTCTTGGGTCTTGGCTAGCAGGGACCCCGGAGGATCCCTGGACTGCAGGCGGACGCTACAGCGAGCAGGTAAGCGGCACATCACCGTGGTGGTGCGCGCCGAGTCGCAGTCTTTTTTTCCCCCAGGGCTGGGGATGACAGCAAGTGGAGCCAGGCACTGATTCCTGTGCTTCCACTAGGCCACCAGGGACATTGGGGCTGGAGTTCTGCCGGAACGCTCCAGCGTCCCGGGGGTTAAACGATGGCCAGGGGAGGGGAGGTAGCCTTCCCTGTCTAACAGCCGGCTCCTCCCCGCTGCACAGCGCACCTTTCCACTGTGGTCTGCGTAGTTGATCAGTAAGTGCCATTAAGTGCAGGTGTTATTATTCTGCATTGTATGTGACTGTATGCTAGCTCTGTCTGTCTGTCTGAGTTTCACTTTCTGAACTGTCAGCCATTTTACTTTCCCTGTGCGTGTTCTTTCTCACTGAGCCCTAACACTGGTGTTGTCGTGGTGCAGCCTCACAATCTGTTGATTTCTGTGCAGAAGGTCACATTCAGTATATTGGCATCCTCTTCACTATGTGGCAGTGAGAGTGATGTGCCAAATTTGGCTCCCGTCCGTCTATCCTAGAGGTGGGAGACATGGTCCTTGAGGGATTAAGGTCCTCATTCAGAGGCGATCGGAGGATGCAAGCGGTCGCTCAGAAACTGGGCGGCCGCTTGCATCTTGACCGCCCACCTCTGTTGCGGTCGTTAGAGCTGTGGGTGTTAACCTACAGCCTAACGACCGCTCCGGTAATGGTCGCGATGGTCAGAGACCATCGGGGCTTACGACGAGAGGTAAGCCCCGGAGAGCTTCTGGCTCTGTCTGAGCCGGAAGCCCTCCACTGACTTCACTAGTGATGTCAGTGGGGCCGCCCCCAAACGGTATGCGTTCCCGTTTGGGCTGCCACCCCCCCCCGGCCCGCATTCCAAACGGGACGAGCTGTCAATCAACATCGACAGCTCGCCCCCTTTGGATCGAGACCCGCTACGACCGGCGCTGTCGGTCGTAGCGGGTCTCACGCACAAGTGGACCTTCCAGTTTGCGTACCCGTTTCCTCCAATCTCCCTCCTTCCTTGAGTAATTCGGAAGTTCAAACAAGAAGGAGGCACTGTCCTGGTGGCTCCAGCGTGGCCCAGACGTCACTGGTACTCAGACCTTCAGAGTCTCTCCATCAACACTCCGTTGCTGTTGCCTCAGTCCGGACCTGTTGTCTCAAGGTCCTTGCCTTTACCTGGACCTGGGTCGTCTACCTTTGACAGCGTGGCTCTTGTGACATCCCTCCTAAGGTCCAAGGGTTTTTCCGGCTCTGTGGTTAACACCATGCTCAGAGCACGGAAACCTGCCTCTGCCAGGATTTACCACAGGGTGTGGCCTACCTACTTTGAAACGTGTCATCCCAGAGGTTACGACCCCCAAGTGTTTAGGGTATCCAGAGTTTTGGCTTTCAGGCAGGCGGGTTTGGACCTTGGTCTCCACCTTGCTTCACTGAAGGTACATGTCTCTGTCCTTTCGGTGTGATTCCAGCGAAGGATTGCTCCCCTTTCTGATATCTGCACTTTCCTTCGCATTCAGCCTCTCTTTGTCCCTCCTGTGGTGCCTTGGGATTAGGCTGTTGTCCTCAGGGCCCTCCATTTGAACCCCTGGACTCAGTGGATCTCAAATAGCTTACAGCTAAGACTGGCACTGGAAAGCCCTCATGAATGTAAGCCTCAGAGATTACCAGGCGAAGCCACCTAGCCAAAGTTTGCTTATTGGCTGGCCACCCCTTCTTGTGGAATCTATAGAGTACAAACAAGGAGTCTGACTTCCGAAATACAGTCTTGGCTTCACCTCACTATCCAACGGCCATTCTGATGGCTGCCGGATGGTGATCCGATGCTGTGTCCTCGTATGCAGTAGCTGATCACAGAAGTAGGCAGGAGGTGTCTCCTGTACTAGTTTTAGCAGGTGTGCTAAAACAGCCTGCCCTGTACCTTCGCCACTTGTGGGCCACAGTGTTCAGCAGGTGGGAAAAGTTGCGGTGACCGAACTCTGCTGGGTGAATAGATGCAGCATCTATTCAACGTGAGGGAAGAGCTTGGGGGAAGCCCAGCTTCTCCAAAAGTGCTGGGCACGTCCCCAAGTGTGACGAAAGACACACCCCAGTCGGGCACGTTATCTTTTCGGGAGCACATGTGCCTTTGGCACGTGCAGTTTCCCTGTCCGCGGTCTAGCGGGAACACTATCAAAACTTTGAGGGAAGTAAAGTGGAAGAGTTGCCCATAGCAACCAATCAGCTTCTGTCATTTTATATACTGTACTAGATAAACATTTGCTAGAAGCTGATTGGTTGCTATGAGCAAATTCTCCACTTTCTCTGTCGAAGGTTTGATACATCTCCACTTCAATCTTTTGCCAGCATTTACTTTCTGCATCAGGTTATCATCTATTCTTATGTTTACGCTAGCATTTATCAAATCCTGCCTGTTGTACGTGCCATCCTCTGTATCAACTCTACAACCTAACAAGCGGTCTAACCAGCAACTTTGTATTAGTACCTTGGCCATAGCCCAATGACATCCTCACAAACTCTGACGCCATTTTGGACCTGACTGATCAAATGGCCCCCAGTTCATCTGTCAGTTGAGTCCTAATTATAATGCTGAATGCTAGGCCTTACAAAGAGAGCTCGCCACCACCTTTCAGGAGTTTGTACCCTCATATAATTAAACTGCTGCTCAAACTCTTTTGACTATCCATTGTGGACCAGATTGGCACTGGGTCTTGAAGCGCTTTTCATAATTAATTCTACACAAATCTCCATTACTGAGCTCAGGCACAACCAGAAGGAGGCCCAGGGTTTCAAATATCACCGCAGGTAAGATAAGTTACTCATATACAATTGGCTTGATTCAGAGTTGTACGTTATTGCACAGCTACTACGACTTTTTACGCAGAAGCTGTGCAATAATATGCTAATGCCGCAGAAAGTGTCTTGTGTAAATAGACACCTCCTGCTGCTCGCTTCTGTGATCTGCTGCATCTATAGATGCAGCCATTGTATCACTTGTGTAAACATCGTCCATCTGAGTAACCCACATGAAATTCACGCTGCAGGGGCTTTTCTGGGATGCTTGTTGTCGCGTCCCCAAATTGCTGTGGTAGGATTGGTATGTGATGCTGGAATTCAGTATCCCAGCAGTCAGAATCCCGACACTGGCATCCAGACAGGGTTAGAATATTGACACTTGTCGGTCAGTATTCTCACCCTCCCTCCCCAGTGTCTAACCCTAACCTCCCCGCACCCTAAACCTAACCCTCCCCCTAAATCCGCTACTTACCTTAGGGATTCCGGCGGTCGAAATTCCGGGATTCTGACAGGTGTTAGGATTCCGGCATTGGCATTCTGACAGCCGGAATCCCCTTCATCTGCATTTTAGCCGCATCCCGGCTGCAGCATGTCAATCATTCTCCAGCTTGGGGACACTGCGACCGTTGCCACACACACCAGTCGGCACATGTGCAGTACAGGTACTGTGCATGCGCTGGTCAGGAACCAATAGAGTTGAGAGCGAACCATCGGGTTTGCGTACAACTCTGAATCAGGCTCAATATACAGAGACCAGATATTAGCACCTAATCAGGCCCAACATATTCATCTCTAACCACCAGTTGAGGTTACTGAAATTCTGCCTGTATATAACAATATGAATAATATCATCAGAATTAAAGAGAATCCATTACATTTTGCAATTAGTCATCTAACTGAAGATACAACAGACTTAAGTGAAATGGGGCATATGTTTGAAGATTTCTTCAGAAGGCAGTCTTGTTCTCTCTTAGATTTTATCGGGAAAGATTTAATGTTATTAGCATTCCCGTTAAACTGTTTTAGCGGGGCACTGTGCCTTGCCCAATTTCAAAAGGGCAGAATGCACCCTGCCCCCCTTAGCAGCTCCCAGCTAAAACAGCCTGCGGGTGCCATCACTACCCACGAGCCACAGTGTCCTGCGGGTTGGGCATAGCGTCTACCACCCGGCATCTATTCCCAGAGACATGAGTGCTTGGGGGCAGCACGGCATGTCCGTAAGTGCTGGGCACGCCCCCAAAAGTGATAAAAAGGGGGCACATCTTAAAGACAAGCCCCTTTTCTAGAGTGCCCTCTCGCTAGGTCCGGCGCCGGACCTAGAGTGAACACTAGGTTATGTATATTGACTTGACCCAAATATTAAGGCTCTTGAAAAACAAAATGTTTTTAGTTAGAAGTTAATGTTTGCTAAGAAATTTGTCCCCTTAATTGTCATTGTTGTAATGTCGATATGGGTTTGCTACTTGTTACATATGGGTTTGCTACTTTGCTAAAATAATATCTGGTTTTTAAGGGTTTATTATGCATCAACCTATAATCCATAGTAACATACCTTTTAAAATATACTGAATGTAGGACCTAGAGGAGGCAAAAAAACATTTGATACCACATGCTTGGGGGAGTTTCTGTTTTCTAAATCAAGTTCTGATTGATGTGTAAGCTATCTTTAAGGGTTTTTTTATATTTTTGTCCCTTTTTAATATTTTATTTCTGTCTGTGTTCATTTGTGTGCCTGATGTGTAGGATTTCTTTTTCAGAGTGTGGGTGGTATCCAATTAGCCGCGATAACCCGTTTTTCTCCAAAAAGTTTTCACTGATGAAAACTTTTCTCAAAAAATGGTTATCGGGCTATCCTATTAGCCACAGTTTTCACAAAAAGCGACAAGTGGTATATCACAAATTTCTTTTCACCACCTATGTTGTGCAAAACTCCTATTTTTGGCTAAAAATTTCAGGACTTGGTGCAGAACCACTGGGACACCCTCTTTAATGACTAATCAGGCAAAAATATTTTTATTAATTAATTTGCACGTCATTTTTGAAGTGAAAAGTAACAAGTGTTGGAAAATGGGTTTAAAGTAGTGAGGCAGGTATATGGGATTGCTGTATGGATGGGACAGGTGTTTTAAACATTGCAGGTGCAAGTGACCGGTATATTTGTAAAAAAAAAATTAAAATGCCCTATAATGACACAAAAATATACTTACACCCATTTTATTGTACCCCTAATTTAATTACAACATTTATTTTGAACAAAAAATTTTCTATAATTTTTTCACTGTTAGATAAATGCACATAACAGCCATTGGATTCAATTTAATAACTGCAAAATTTTATTGCATTTATATATATATCATTAATAATCTGGAGTTGTGCACCTGAGATTTGTCTGTTTCTGTGTCTGCAATTAGTCTCATCAGGTAGCACCTCCCTTAATATATAGAGTCAGGTTGTGCAGCCCAGAAATCTTTCCCATATGCTCCATTTAATGTGCTTTACTGCACTTCTGAGGGAAATGAGACGCCCTCATTCTGGACTAGCACCCTACCTTATTGGTTTAAAAGCATGTAGTATGGTAATGTATATGCACACTGTATTAGGCACAATTCTAGGTAAGTCCTAAAAGTTATATACTGTAGTGCAATTTTGGTTCATTTTTGGGGCGTGGGTCCCCCTGGATTGCATTGGCTGGTATGTCTCAGGGCACTGCATTATAACACATTTTAACCCTTCACTGTGTGTTTAATATATATGTACTTCACCTTTTTTTATTTTCATTCCTTATATGCAGCTGCTCTTAACTATCTCTTTACACTGCACTTTTCTTACTATGCTGGTGCCCTGGGGCAGCTTGGCTGGGGCATTTTTTGGGGGGTCCTGCGCTCTGGATTTGAACCTTGGTATGTTAGGGACCTACCCGAAAGAGGTTACCTGGATATTGGTGGGTAGGCCCATAAGCTTGGCCATGATTATGCTAAAAACCTCTATTGATTGCAAAATTTTATTGCATTTATATATATATATCATTAATAATCTGGAGTTGTGCACCTGAGATTTGTCTGTTTCTGTGTCTGCAATTAGTCTCATCAGGTAGCACCTCCCTTAATATATAGAGTCAGGTTGTGCAGCCCAGAAATCTTTCCCATGTGTTCATTTGTGTGCCTGATGTGTAGGATTTCTTTTTCAAAGTGTGGGTGGTATCCAATTAGCCGCGATAACCTGTTTTTCTCCAAAAAGTTTTCACTGGTGAAAACTTTTCTCAAAAAATGGTTATCGGGCTATCCTATTAGCCACAGTTTTCACAAAAAGCGAAAAGTGGTATATCACAAATTTCTTTTCACCACCTATGTTGTGCAAAACTCCTATTTTTGGCTAAAAATTTCAGGACTTGGTGCAGAACCACTGGGACACCCTCTTTAATGACTAATCAGGCAAAAATATTTTTATTAATTAATTTGCACGTCATTTTTGAAGTGAAAAGTAACAAGTGTTGGAAAATGGGTTTAAAGTAGTGAGGCAGGTATATGGGATTGCTGTATGGATGGGACAGGTGTTTTAAACATTGCAGGTGCAAGTGACCGGTATATTTGTAAAAAAAAAAATAAAATGCCCTATAATGACACAAAAATATACTTACACCCATTTTATTGTACCCCTAATTTAATTACAACATTTATTTTGAACAAAAAATTTTCTATAATTTTTTCACTGTTAGATACAAATGCACATAACAGCCATTGGATTCAATTTAATAACGCCAAACCCTTGGATTATGGCCACTAACAGACTTTTATACCATCACCCTACCTTTAGTATTCCTTTTTTTGGGGTACAGGCTGATTTCCTCATTTTCACCTGTACTTATCGCCGTCATCTGTGCAAGACTTATCGTGCAAATTGGTTATCTCCAGTATTGCAATAGGATAACACGATAAACAGGACCGTGCAAACATGCTATAAGTGTCAAATTCCAAAGTAAACTTATCATTATCAAGGCTTATTGGATACCTCCCTCAGTTTGTCTTGTCAGTCGTTTTGTGTTAAGATGGGGGAGGTGAAAGGAAGAGTGCAGAGGAAGATATTGAGTGTGAGGTTGGGGAGGTTGCGCAGAAGGTGGAGGTTGAATCAGAGAAGGAAAAGCAGCCCTCCAAAACAGTATCTGACCGTAATGTGAGGTTCTCTTATGATGAGCATATGGCCCTGATTTCTGCTCTAGTTCCAAATTAAGAGGTCCTTTTTGGAGTATTATGTAGTTAACGCCTCTGTCAGAAGAAAGTGGTAGAATTTGTATGCAGCGGTGTAAGCTGTTAATGCTGAGGAACAGTGAAGAAGAATATAGCCAAGGAACACACGGCAGTATTCTGGACCAGTGGTGATCCCCACTCTCCATGCAATGTCATGAGTATGAGGAGTCAGTGTGGGGGATCCTCACATCTGAGTTAGTACAAGGAATAAATGTACACGACTCAGATGCCCACCCCACCCTCCACAGCCTGGGGATTGTATATTATTTCATATTTTACACTTTTTTTTTTTTTTCCTGTTTTCATACATGTGACTATATTAATCTGCTTACTCATCTTGTCAAGGTAACTACCTTTGTTTAAGTTAGGCAAATGGACACTTTTTTTGTTTTGAGTTCAAAAAAGTGTTGCTCCTGTTTGTTCACAGCACCACCAATGAAAAACTCCAACCAAGGCCACATAAAGAACTGTTGTGGTAGTACCAGGTAAATACATTATAAAATAGTTTTACCTTGAAGGCCAATCATGGGCAAATTTCAGGTCCATCATGTAGGGTTTATCTGGAATCCATCTTCATTGTTCACCCAGACATTCATTGCAGTTCCTGTGGCTCCAGCTGGTGAGGGCTACGTATATTAACAGAAAGTGAAAAAGTTAATGTTATGCTGGGTACACACTGGCAGATATATTGGCCGATCAATTGATCGGCCAATATATTGTGTGCCCGTTGGCCAGTGTGCACCAGCGATATGTCTGTGAACGACATCGTTCACAGACATATCACTTCGGCTGTGTGATCTGTCCATCATGCTGTGTGTACGGGCGATCAGCCAACCGCCTGTCCACTTGCAGCAGCAGCCGCGGGGAGGGGGGTCGCAACAACCATCATCTGCAGATATATCTTCTAGGTGTGTACCCACCTTAAGCCATTGCAAGCTAGGTTGTGCACACATTGGTACTAATCGCACTTTAACTGGCCTCATAATTGTACACTATTATGAAGGTATGCTTCACAGGGAAAAACACAGTTAAACTGCTTTTAATTGTTAAGCTATGGGGGGGTTTTATTTTACCAACAATTTTTTTTATTGGTATAAATAACATAAACAACAAAAAATGTACAAAGAAATTTGCAGAGTCTCTACAATACAATATGTAGACAAAAAAAAGAACATAGAAAAGGCAATCAATGATAAATAACAATACAGTACAATTGAATGTAAACAGTGGGGAATACATTTTCATCTAAAATTTCTATAATTTCTGTAATAAAGTAGATCTTATCAATACATATAGCAAACTTAGCAAAAAACCTCCCCCAGTTTCCCTTCCCGAAAGCAGCTATGGTTTTTATTATTTTTACTTTGTGTTTTTTTCTCCATAACATTTTAAAAAAACAACATAGATACATAGATTGCTCCCCAACAGATTGTCCAGATACCCTAATAGAAGATCATGGTAAAATCCAAGATGAAAGGACTGCAGACAGGAGGAAGAGATGATTTGCCTTACTTCCTTCATCTCCAGCTGCATAATCTACCCAAGAACCAACTAGTATTACCACCCATTCTCCAACATCACCACCTGCAAGAGATCCTAGTCACATGCCCTGTTAGACTCATGTACCTGACTCAGCGGTACCGCTTTGCTGCCATTAATAACCTGGTTGGTCACCATAAGCCTTCCTTGCTATCAGCCCCAGCACTCAGCCATGTAGGAAGCGTTCCTGCTGCACTATTTCCTGTGTCATCCAGCATGGTCGCTGCCATCTTGGCCATTTCACATGATATAATTTTGACCAATTAGGTCCACCTGACCTTTACAGACTATAGGAGTTTAGGTCACCCTATTTAAGTCAGTTCCTGTGTTCTGACCTTTGCCAGAACAACTTAACCCCAGTGTCCTTTTCCTGGCTCCAGTCGGTATCTACAGTTCTGTTCCTCATCAGCCTTCCAGTCCTGTTTTACTCAACTCAATGGAGCAGTTTCAGCCACAGCTGTGTCCTGTAAATCACTGCTGTGCAGATAAACAGCACTGTCATGGGGTCGAGAAACATGTTGGGTGCCATTACTTTTTAGTCGCTAATGAGTGGGACCCTACAGCACAGCATTATTGGATTAGCTTTCTAACTTTAAGTTTGCACCAGGATGAACTGTCTAGCAGATGCTTTCCATGTATACAGCGTCATTCTGCACTGATGAGCTATGCAACTGCTGAACCCTGCTTACCGTGATGTTCCGCTATACTAATACTGTGACCACACACTTGAGAGCCCATGTGACAAATGGAATGGCTGAGCAGATCACACATGGTGTTGCCTTTTCTAATCTATTGTTTGACTGCCCAGCTCGTGCTGAGGACATTGGAAACACACTGACCTTGGAGCAGTTTTCCATGTTGGCTGCACATACCAATTAGATGTACAGTCCGGTAAGAGCTTAATACCATACCCACTGCAGCAGGGTATTTGATTCTATGACTTGTGCCTAAAGGTGCGTACACACACTAGATGATATATCATACAATCCGGCCGATATCAAGTGAACCGTACGAGATATCGTTCACACCGTCTAGTGTGTACGCACTATATATAGTATATGATGCATGCTCCCGTGTATCAGCCACATTTTTCATCATCTGTACATGCAGCCCAATCTTGCGATATCGTTAACTATTTGCAACATATCGTTAAATGTGTATGCATGACCAAACGATATGTGCTACGACCCGGCCGATGCAGATGTCATCCTGGACCCTCCCCTCCATTGCACCCGGCCGGTTGATGCAGCTTAGGGGAGGTAGGCTCTCCCCCTGCAGCTCAGATGCAGATCCATCAAAGGTTTTCCCGCATCTGGGTCGCTCCTACCCTCGTGCATATGAGACGCTCACGGTCCATTATCGGTGCTCTGCTAAAGCGGTTTGGTCTCAGGAGATTTTGGGTCAGTCTCCCTGTATATCTCTCCCCAGGGTCAGATATATAGTGCTCTATATCCTACCAAGCCTCGCGTTTGAGTAGTTGTTACAGGGTCTATGGCAACTTAATTATATATGCATTGTATGTGACTGTTTGCTAGCTGCTGTGTTGAGACTGCCTTTTATATTCTGACTGTTCGTTATAACTATCACTGTTTTTTCTCATCCTTCTGTGCAGGTGTGTGGGGGTTTTCCTTGGTACTTCACATTTACTTGTTATTTGTGAAGGCTGTCACATTACATTGCATTGTTACCTTTATAATTGATATGTCAAAAGGTAAAGGGAAACAGAAGGCGGAGGCCCCTGTGCTGGTTTCATTGTTATCTTTTTATCAGTCTGCTGAGCAGCTCACTGAACTTATGGAAGAGGCATGGAGTAACACGGATAAACAGTTCTATGTTACGAAAAGAGTAGCATCTTTGTATCTTTTCCCAGCTGCTGAATGTACTTAGTGGGAAATCCCTCCTACTGTGGATGCTCATGTGACACATTTAGTCAGGAATGCTACGTTGCTTATTCTGTCAGCATCTTCTCTTAAAGATTATACAGATAGGAAAATTTAAACATATCTTAAAGCAGTATTTTCATCTTTGGAGCTGTTACTCGACCAGCTATGGCTGGGGCTTGGGTAGCCAAGGCTGTTGAGGAATGGACGGGGGCATTGGAGGACTCTCTACCAGATGCTACCAGAGAACAGATGAAGTGCATCTCCCATATATGGGAAGCAGCCTCCTCTTTGAGAGGAGCAGCAATAGATGTCGGAATTTTAGTTTTTAAAGCATCAGTAGTGGCATGCAGGGTCACTCCAGGCCTCTGCAAAAATTGATTATCTCCCGGTGGAATGGACAGGATCATCTAATAAAGTCCCAGAGGATCCTTCTCACTCTGGAGGTTCATCGTCTCTCTTTTGTGGTGGCTACAAAAGGATCATCTAGACAAAGGGTGCCCATTCTGGATTCCAAATTGGGTGCTTCTCACCACGGACGGGGGGGCAGATGGGGGCAGTGACAGGTCATCACATCTTTCAGGGAAGATGTACAAATCAGGAAAGTCATCTTCCCTTAAACATTCTGGAGCTTTGAACAGTATACAAAGCACTCATCATGGCACAGGACCTGCTCCAGGGCAGGCCGGTCCAGATCCAGTCCGACAATGTGACCACAGTAGCCTATCTCAATCATCAAGGAGGTACGCAAAGTCACGCAGCCATGGGGGAAGTGACAAACATTCTGATCTGAGCAGAACGTTATTTTCTAGTTATCGGCAATATTCATCCCGGGAGTCCTCAACTGAGAAGCAGACTTCCTAAGTCGTCAGGACATACACACCGGGCAGTGGACTCTCCACCCTGGGGTTTTTCAACTCCTAGTGAACAAATGGGGCCTACCGGACATAGACCTCATGGCATCATGTCGCAACCACAAGGTCCCCGGGTCCAGGACCAAAGACTCCTCAGCCACCTTAGCGGACACACTGGCAGTAAGATGGGACTTCAAAAAACTAGCATATCTCTTTCCTCCAATTTCCCTCCAAAGGGTCCTCAGGAAATTCAAGCACGAAGGCGGAACTGTAATACTAGTGGCTCCTGCGTGGCCCAGACGTCATTGGTTCACCGACATATGGAATCTATCCATACACATTAAATTTCCTCTATGACCAGATCTGTTAGCGCAGGGTCCCTGCCTACATCCGTACTTACCCTGTCTTTGACTGCGTGGCTCTTGAGTCTTCCATCTTAATAGCCAAAGGTTTCTCCAGCTCTGTGATTCAAACAATGATCAGGGCATGAAAACCGTCCTCGGCTCGCATCTATTACAGAGTTTGGCATTCTTTTGGTAAACGGTGTTCCCACAGAAAGTATGACCCAAAGGTTTTTAGGGTTTTCCTGGTACTTGCTTTTCTCCAGGCTAGGTTAGACCTTGGTCTCCGCCTGGCCACCCTGAGACTGTCAGTCTGGTTCCAAAGAAAGATTGCTTCTTTGCCGGATGTTAGAATTTCTTTTTCAGGGGTTTCTCTGAGTTCAGCCACCATTTGTCCCATCGGTAGCACCGTGGGATTTGTCTTTGGTTCTCAAGGGGCTACAACTCCCCCATTTGAACCTCTGGACTCTGTAGATTTGAAATGGTTGACAGCGAAGACACTTTTTCTCCTCGCTATCTCTTCTGCACGCAGAGTCTCTGATTTAGCAGCGCTCTGTTGTCGCTCCCCATTTTTTTATTTTTCACCAAGATAGAGATGTTCTCTGTACAAGGAAGGGTTACCAGCTTTTCAGTCTTCAGACCTTTCTGTAGGTGAAGTCTCCCTGGATGTGGTTCGTGCTCTCCATATCTACGTGGTGTGTACAAACTCTGTTAAAAAATCAGATGCTCGTTTTGTGCTATATGGTTTTCACAAATGAGGATGGCTAGCTAACAAACAGACTCTGGCTCGATGGTTACATATGACTATCTCTCAGGTGTACACACAGGCCTGTCCCAAACATGGCAACAGCACATTCTACCCGGTCTGTGGGGCCATTGTGGGCATTTAGTCATGGTGCCTCTGCTGAACAATTGTGCAAGGCAGCCACATGGTCTTCTGTTCACACTTTTCTAAGGTTTTACATCTTTGATACTTTTACCTCTCAGGATGTTACCTTTAGGCGATGCGTTCTCCTGCTTAGGAGCATCTCCCACCCTTAGGGGAACTGCTTTAGGACATCCCCTTGGTATCCCTGTGTACCCTGAAGAAAATAAGAGTAGACTTACCATTGATAACTCTTTTCTTGGAAGTCTATAGGGTCCACAGGACACCCACCCTGATGCACCTGGCTTCATTGGGTAATGTCTCTTCCGGGCACGGATTCCCTCATTTGCTGAGAGGGTTTCTGGTGTACAATTGTTCTTCTCCTCTTTTCTTCTCCTGCCTGGGCTTGTTTACAGAACTGAATGCCTGTGGCCGGGGTATATGTGGAGGAGGACAGTGAGGCATCCTAGGAACTGAAAGCTTAACTGTTTGGTGCCTGGATCACTCCAACCACATTATCCTTGTGGACCCTATGGACTTCGAAGAAAAAGGGTTATCAATGGTAAGTCTACCATAACTCTTATTTTTACGCCTCAGAAAGTTATGGAGCAAGCCAAGACGACCCACTCTATCTTGTCCACATGCAGATTTATGGCTGTTTTGAATATCCGGAAGCCATTGCTGAGGATTCCAAAGGCGTTCTCCACAATCCGGCGTGCACGAGATAGACTGTAATTGTAGTTCCGCTTCTCCTTGGTCAGGCCCCTCTGCTATGGCTTCATAATATGCTTGTAGAGTGCAAAACAAATATCAGCCCGTGCTTCTCAGTTGATGGCAACTTGAGGGGTTTAGCGATGAGCATATCATAGAAGGGTGTCTGCGTGAAGGACCCTCTATCCAAAGCACGGCCACTCTTGCCTACATCCACAAAAAGAAATTCGTAGTTTAGCATTGACCGTGTCCAACATGACAATGCTAAAGAACCTCTTGTAACTATTATAAAATGAACTGGACTTGTCAGGTGGGCACATGCTTGCCATCAATAGCTCCTCCGCAGTTAGGGACGTTCCACCTGCTTGAACTCCTCAGCAATACTTTTAAATTCCTCCATGGTAGAAGGGAACTAAAAAGGGGGGTGAAAAAAAGAACATGGCAATACTTATGTTAAAAAACGAAGTTCATTATTTTACAGACTTTCACACCTGAACTGGAGGAAACTGTGGAGGCAACCATCCCACATCCAACAGACAGTGACTCTGACACCCAGGCAGTGCAGCACCCCAACACAGCCACTCACCGATAAGGTAAAAAAAAAGGCAGAGGCAAACACAACCACCTACTGCTGCAGTGTCCTTTATTTGAAATGCGGAGAAGGTGCTGGCTACCCCCCAGACCGCTTATCCTTGTATGCCTCATATTTGTCCAGTACTCTGAGACTAGTCCTCGAGGAAGTGGAATTTGAGCGGATATGTAACGATCTGCTCACTAGGTCAAGACGGACACTCTGACCCCAAATAGAAGGATTTATGAGTTTCCGCCCCAGCCCATTTCGCCACAACCTCCCCTCCAGCCAGCCTTTCTCCCCTAGTCAAGCACACAGAGGGCTTCTACCCTATCATATCCCCTCCTCACATACCTCCTCCATCCTCCCTTGTGCCTATGAGTCTACATCTTAGGGGCAAGTGTTTTCTGCCCTCATGCGGTGTGAGACTCCAGAGGAGGATCCCCAATTTTTTTTATTTTAATGTCATTTTGTTATCAGCACTGATGTGCGTGTTTGATAAAATGTTACAATGCACTTTTTTAAAAAAAGCTTACATTTGATGTGCCTAAGTATTTTTATATATTTATTTATATTTGTTTGCATAGAAAATGGTGCAGTTTCTATATAAAAAATATATATATTTTGCACCAAAAAGAGTGTTGTGTTTGTTATTTGGTGACTATTTATAAAGGAGTTTTAGACTGTGTTTAATGTGCAATTTTGACACTGTTTGGGCTTAAGGTGCCTATCCATTAGGCGACCTGAAAAACTGAACGACTAGCGTTCAGTACTTCAGGACGCCTAGGTGCATTGCCCGCACTGAACGGCATTCAGTGCAGGAGACCTACCTCCTATCTGCGAACATGTGGAACCTGACGATCGTCGTCAGGTTCATGAGCATGTTCCACAGATAGTCGACAAGGATCCAGCGTGCACGCGCATCGCTGGTCCTTGCCGGCTATCCATTAGACGACTTTCTAAACAATCCGACCAAAACCTCCTGGGTTTGGACGGATTGTTCAAAAAGTCGTCTAATGGATAGGCCCCTTTAGAGAGCACCACCATTCGATACATATTATTTCTATGACGTTTTGCTGTAGGTATTTGTCTATCTGATACAGGTTGACTTGAAAATTTTTTAATGTAGCTACACCGTATAGATTGTCTAAAATTGTGTATTAAATCTGAATACGCTTCCAATTCTTTTCTTTTTCCTGTTCCTCGTCAGTCTTGAAGTCCTTTTCTTCTCAGATCACTGGAGCGGTCCCAGCCACAGCTCTATTCTGTCACACAGGAGCAGTTATCAGCACTGTCTCCAACCACCAGCGCAGACACCAGTACTCATCTCTGCAACAGCCACAAGCACTGCCTGCCTATTCTGCAGGCATCTTCGCTATAACAGCTCATTCCAAATTTCATTGTAACCAGTACTTAGTTTTGGCTGCTGCCTATGGTGAAGGACCACGTCCTACATCTGTACCAGTAGCAGCTCTGTTCTGTCTCTCATGAAAAAGAGTTTTGTAAAGCACCCAAGCTTCCTTCACTACACTCACACTGCAGCCAACTCTATGGTACCTGAACCAAGTTCACCCAATTCTAGTGCCCTGACACTGGAGATGTTTGAGGATATAGCTGGATTTTATGGCTACCCATGTAAGGCAAAATACACACGTAAAGGCATGGGAGGAGGCGTACCCATAAGTTGTCTAATATCAGAACATTAATATGTTGTACACAGCTATAGAGGCACAATCTTCAGCATTTATTAGAATACAAGATGCTCAAATCAATGCTTCTATTAAGGTGCCTACACACATAGCCATATTTTACACGATTTGGCCGATTCTGACGCATCGTGACGACAAATCGTGTAAAATATGCCCAAATAGTGCGTTCACTCATGAAGCCGATGCGTGTCCCCGCAAGTCGTACATCGCATCTTCAGATCTGCCGTGCCGTAGGGCAGATTTGCCAATCTGGGAAACGATGCACTGGAAAAAGTTAAGGATGCACGATAGATTGTTTGTCACATTGGACATTTTTTACACCAAATTGTGAGCTGCCTGGAGAGCGTTCAAGGGAAATTGTACACGATGTCGGATCGTGAGCACATCGCCAAGTGTGTAGGCACCTTTAGAATGCAAGATTCACAGACCATTGCCATTATGGAATTAATATGCTCTCATTAGGGCTACAAATATTTTCTCGGCATACTACACCGACCAGCAGCACACCACAAACCAGTTCTGCACCACCATCTCTGGCCAGGCGTGGTCTTATTAGTTGTGGTTTTGCTCAGGAACTCCCTGAATAGACCTCCCCTGCTTCACATCTTAAAAGGTGAAAATAATTTACTGTTTAAGTATTGTCCTTAGGGGTGCAAAGCTTATAGTTCCATCTAGTTACAGTTAATATAAAGAGAAGTAACATGTAATTTTCTTTATGAAAAATGTTGATTTCATTATAAGAAAAATTATGAAGAGAGCAATTTTGTGGTCATGTTTTCTTGTAGGAATGGATAATTGTTACTGCAACCTGTTTTGTTTTTCTTGAAAATAGTCATCTGTATTATACTTCATTAATTGCCACATCTGTTATCAAGCTGTACATAGCATTGCTGTAACAAGGTAAGTTTTGTAAGAGTTAATCAAACATCAATACTATACTTACATGTTTAGAAGTCTGTCTATCGCAAAGTTTCCCAAACTCCACCCTTATAGTTTACATTTGAATGATCTCCATGCTTGAGTCCAGACGGTCTTGATAAAGGTCTATTATGACCGAAATGTCGACTGCCATATATGAGGTAATAAATTACTGTCTATGGCGAGTGCCTATCTCTTTGGAATTACTACATTTGGACCTCTAAGTCTTTAGTGGAGCACCCCTTATTTACTACAAATGGGTCATATGTGCAGTATTTTATATATATATATATATATATATATAATTTATTTATTTATTTTTTTCAGGTTGGATCTTAGATTGTTGTATGAACTTTGAAACTGCCACAAAGTAATGAGTTTTATGCTAGTTGTTATTATATCCTGATTCAAGCATTCCAACCATGTTGTAAATGGAATAGTTCAGATGCCATGTGAATGGGTGGAACTTTTTCAATAACAGTGGCTGATATCAATCACTGGGCCTGATTCAGACCTGCTCGCAAGCGGGTCGATGGTGGCCCAGTGCGTGTGCTCGCCCCGTTTTGTAGGCGTGGCCGGTGGGTGGCTTCACAAACAGAGGCGTTCCCAAGCGAATGCCTGCCATTTGTGGGCGGCCCCACTGACATCAAGCTCTCTGGGGCCTGCGGCCACGAGACCCTACCACAAGGGTCTCGTCGTAAGCACGATGTCCGCGATGGTCTTGACCATAAACAGAAACAGTAGCAACAAAAAAAAAAGGGAAAAGGGCTTTTGAACCCAAAAGTTTGGTGCTGTTGTTGGCAGTGGGTAGGATATGATGGTATAAGTGATGGAAAATAAAGTACATAATGCCCCGGGCAACCCTCTCCATATTTGGTGGTAATGCTCCACCCTCCAACCTTTTTGGAAGGGAGTTATTACTCTCTCTGCAAACATTTTAGGAGAAGCAGTCCCTACAGTCCCCTTGTTTTGGTTGTTCCATTTATCGTCCAGACCCCTCTCAAAATATAAGAAATCTTTGCTATGTCATTTGAATAATGCTGCTCAAGTGGTTACCCCAGTAAGATGGCGTTCCTATTCTCCAACGGTGATGGATTGGTTCAACAGGATAGATTTCTATATGGATATGGATGACATACTGACGTCTACTGATGGGGGTTAGGAGTCCTTTAGAGACACCTGGTGTGTCGTTGGTTGGATTTTAAGGATTCTGCTACCTTTAAGGCTATTTCCTGCTCTCCCTCCTAGATTTTATGGATATATTTTTCAGTGTGTCGGACTATGGCCTTTGACAGCTACTATTTTGGCTGTTCTGTAACTTCACTCTATATCTATTTTAGGTTTATTAGGTTTATGTAAATATGAATTTACACCTTTTGGATCGAAAGTGAGTGCTTATCCCCCTTCTTTTCTTCCCCTTCCCTTAACTTCCCCTCCTTTCTTCCCTTTGTCCTGATGTCTTTTTGTTTTTATTTTCATAATGTGTTGGAAAGTACTATTGGTTTTTGTATGTATGTTTTTTGTGATGTATTATTTATTTATAATAGGTAATATGTTAGATCGTTTTCAGAACCACTGGAAAAAACATCTAATGGAGCGTACACACGGTCAGATTTGTCAGACTTGTCAGATTTGTCAGATGAACGATTAAACGATCTGAACGATTTGAACGATTTTACCAAAGTTTTGAACGATTTGAACGATTGAACGATTTTTGACTACATTAAAATGAATGGAATCGTCCAAGTCTGACTGCAAACCCATCAGATGTCAGAAATCGTTATCTGACAAACGGGAACGCGCATCGTTGATCGTCCATCGTTCAGGCATGTCAGATATGAACGATTTTCCTTCAGATATGAACGACTGAATGATTTTTAAATCGTTATTGTTCATATCTGAAGGAAAAATCTGATCGTGTGTATGCACCATTAGTTTCTCCCCTCTTTTTATCTAGTGGTAGTTGCCACTGTTTTTTGAATGTATGTATTATCTATATTTTGTTGAATTTAATAAAATTTGCACTAAAATAAAGCACATGAGGGAAGAGGGCCCTGATCGTGAGAGCTTACAATCTAAGGGGGAGTGGCAGGCAGAAAGCGGTGACATGGAGGGAAGAGACAGTGAGTGAAACGCATGAAGCAATAGGTTAGGATGAGAGCTGGAAGACTTTAATAAAGAAGTGGGTTTTGAGAGCCCAATTGAAGCTTTGTAGAAAGGTGGAGAGTCTGATAAGGAATGGGGGTGCAGCATGGTCAAAATCTTGGAGGGGGGGAGTGGGATCAAGTACTCAGTATGGAGGAGAGGCAGCATTCATTTGTGAAAAGAAGTTGGCAGATTGGAGTGTGAAGGGAGATTACGTTGGAGATGTAAATAGGAGAAGATTGGGTGAGGACTTTGTACATGAATGTGAGAAGATTGAATTGGGTTCTGAAGGGGAAAGGGAGCCATTGTAGGGCATGTAGAAGAGGGGAGGCAGACACAGTATGTTTGGAGAGGAAGATGAGCCGGGATCCAACTGGACCACCTTGTGTTGGTTTCATCCCAATCTGTGCAGGGGTGTCTGAATGCATAGCCGGACAAACAAACAAAATACCAATGAAGTTTAGATGTAAAAGATAACTGCACTTTAAAGTTATATAACCAAGATGTCATGGAGAGACGGATTAAAAGGTCTAAAACTGTTCTCACTATTATTGACCCAGAAATGCATATAAAAGCAATTCATGAAATAAAATGTTAAGAAAATAAATAAAAAATATATAGCCTACGGAGCGCATGCAACGAAAAAGGGGCATGGCCTCAAGGCATGCTGGCCGAGCAGAGCGCCAGAAGGTGGAGCTGCTTGGCTGATCCTTCAGACAGCTTGGTTTGCCATTTGCCAGAAGTGTCAGATGGCCATTCTGGCAGTGCATGCAGTACATGAGAAATGTTCAGTAATTGACTGGTTGATTGCAAATTGTGTTCAATCATTAATTGTGTTTCACACAATGTACACACTCCTTGACCAATGAAAAGCGATACTGTAAGGAACAGCACACAAATCATACACAATGCTGATGTTGCAGTACCCTACTTGTATATTAAATACATATGGGAACAATAATATATCAAGTATGAGCTATCTTAATTGCACAGTCCACATATGCTGAAGTGGACGTAAGTGCATTTAAAGTACACCTGGTAGTAATCTGATCATTAGAGAGCTGGGTGTATGTTGAGATACATCTGACTCCGCGTGCACATGTAATTGGGGCTTTTTTCTGGAAGCATTTTGTTTACAACTACATGAGGTTCACAAAGAGGAGGAATGCCAGGGGCAGTGTGCTGAAACAAGGGTACAAATTTTTAATTTGCAAAACAAACATTTCTGCAGTTCCTCACAGAACAATTATAAAGCAAATGAAAAACTGGAATTATTAAATACAATGTCAAATGTATTATAAAAATAACATGCAATGCATTTGCACACAATGATTAACAATAAAAAAGGCTTTAAGGAGATATTCGCAGATATTAAGTATCCTCCGAATGTACTACAGAACGTCTGCTGCAGATATCCCTCCATTTACAACAGCAGCTGCAGCCCTCATAGGTTTCTATGGGGCCTGCAAAACTGTCAGATTACCAAGCTCCTAAATTTGGTTCTGATTAGTAACGTCATCACCAGATAGTAGCCTATTGGCTATATTTCTCAAAAATTATTATCCCTCCTGAACCTTCCCCGGCAATGGTCGCCACACGTGTGATCAGAAGACTACACATGCACAGAAAGGCCCTTGCTCATGATATAAAGTGAAAGGGTAACTTTTGTGATCATTTCACTTCTTTACACTTGGCAGGGACGGGCTCTTTTCAGAGCCCCTCCCCCTGCATGTGATTTTTAGTACGTGGGCAAAGTATAATTTCTTATTGCCGCAAAATAGCGGCGATAAGAAATTCTAATTAACGGGACTACAACTCGATGATTATTAAATATGCTACTTAATCTCTAATTGATGTACTCTGGGTGCTGTATGTCACATTTAATATATATAATTTTTATTTAATTACTGTATGCCAATTGTACATCTGCTTTGTGCATTTGCTCTTTGGGGCCCTGTAGAATATATTTTATTTACTGTTTTATACATTTCTATATTTTTTGATGGCCTGAGTACACTACAGCTTTGACATTTCACACAGGAGATCAGAGGGAGGGTGTGTGGACTGTGGGCTGTAGCACTGTGAGGCACTTTGTGTGTTCAGGTCCAGGCACTGTGTTAAAAAACATAATTTTGGAGCACTGTGTTAATGGGGCACTGTGTGATTAAACAAAAAAACCTAATCATAAGAGCACTATGTTAAAGGGGCACTGTGTTATTAAAAAAAAATAATAGGAGCACTGTGAGGGACTGTGTTGTTTGTTCAGTGCTTCATGCACTGTGTTAAAAAAAACACTGTGTTCGTGTTCAGGCACTGTGTTAAAAAAACACTTTGTGAGTTCAAGGCTTCAGACAGGCACTGTGTTAAAACAAACCATTAGGAGAACTGTGTTAAAATAAAAGGCACTGTGGCATTAAAAAACAACACCGTTATTACCCAGGCTGTCGGGATGCTGGCATTCTGAATGCTGGTGCCGGAATCTCAGCGGTATGTATTGGGGTTATGGGGAGGGTTAGGCACTAGGGAGAAAGTTAGGGTCAGGGGGGAGGGTTAGGCTGCAGTGAGGTGGGTTAGGCTGCGGGGAGAGGGAAGGTTAGGTTTAGGCTGCGGGGAGGGAGGGGAGGGAACTCTTTCTGTCAGAATTGTGACCCAGTGGGGATGCCGGCTTCAGGATTCTGACTGCCGGGATCCTGAGCGTATAAAATTCTGGATTGCATAAAGTAGGATGCTACTGTGGAAGTGCAATATGACGGGGGATATTTGTGCAGCTAACACAAATGAGGATGTTGTTTGTGCCAAAGTCAGGCACCAGTGCCAGCAGGTCTTGCCCATGATAAGCAGATGACCAAAAAAGCTAAATCTTTTGTTTGGAATTCTTTTTACCCAAATCCTGACATTTGTCAAGCCATCTGTACAGTTTGTGAAGCTAAATTAAGTAGAGGTAGGGACGTTAGCAATCTAGGAACCTCCTCCCAGTTATGAAATTTGCAGTACATTCATGCAAATTAATGGAGAAAATCTTGTAAAATAAAACAAATCAGTCCAGCTTAAGGTAGCAGCAGCCTGGATAGATCTCAGCACATGGAATCTCCGCTGCCAACTCCTTTTTTCATCGATCTCCTTTAATGATCAGAGGTAATCCTCCTGCATCCAATTTGCAAAGGCTAACTGACTCTTCCACCACCCAGGATTTCCTATAAGAATCTTTGCATGCTTTCTGTTGGGGATGAATCTTCATCCCAGAAGGGGACCAAGAAGACTAGTAGTTGCAAACAATAATTAACTATGAAACAAGCCAATGCAAGATGAAGCAGTATGAAAGCTGCCATCCATGCTAACATTAGATCTGTGACCAATAACTGCCATCAATGCATCTGGAGAGTTAATTGAGGTCCTGTGTACCTGCTTCCAAATTCCTTCTCGATTCCATTTCACCAAAACAGCAATTCCTCACCTGTACCGGGATGTTAAAAAAAAAAACCTAGTTCTTGGCTGACAAAATGCCATTGTACCCACTGTACACTTAACTACAGATATGTGGACAAGCGGTACTGGGCAAACTAAAGATTATATGACTGTGACAGCCATCTGGGTGTGTGTATCGCCTTCAGCAGCAGCAGTATCTAACACATAATACCAGCTTATTTATAGGCAGGCTACTCTCTTATCACCGGCTTCACTAAGAAGCATACCAGTGTCAACCTGTTAGAAAAACTTATGGATGTCAGCGAAATGGCTCTCAGATTAGTCTCTCCAAGCCCTCCTTCAGCGATGTCCTTAGATAAATTCTGAAAGTACATGTGCTGGGCAAAAAAGTGGTGGTGTCAGGCTTCCCTCAATAAAATGCTGCCAAGAGGCTGGTCAAGAAGCACTATATAACATGCAAACAGCCATGGAGACCATTACCAGATTATTGAGTTTGTGTCTTTATTCCAAGGTTTCATTGTGTTGTTGACCTGTGTTTCAGTATTGCCTTGATTTCTTATCTGACCTTATTACTGTTTCCTGTTTTCATTCTTGGAATCAGCCTTGCCCTGTTACCCAAGCTTGTTCATGATTCTGCTCTTTGATTTCTGATATTTGTTGTACCAGCCATTGAAATCCATCCTGCACACATTTTCATGTAATTATCCTGACAAAACCCTCCTGTTGGAAAACAGAAGCTAACTATTTTTATAAACGTAAATAATTTTACAAAAATGGGATAGTCAATGCTTATGCATTCAATACATCCCCTTCCAATTACCTATCTGATTGTATGCTATTGTGATTCATAATATTGCACCATTTCTTGGACTTGTTCTGTATTCCAATAGGATAACTTTGGTGACCCTGCAGAAATCATCACACTGTGTGGTTATGCAATATCATTAATAAAGTTCTTACTTAAAATATACTTTAAGTATATTTATAATTTTACATAACTGTATACTGATGTTTAGTCTTATTTTAATCAGCATTTAATATGTATTGTTTTATAGGTAAATACTGCATGCATCTCTGTTGTAAATATAATTGTTGTAATGTTCTAGATCCGTTTATTTGCAGTTAAGCAATGTAATGTGCTTCCCCTGAAACTCAAATATTTCCTCTCACCCATGATACTGTAAGACAAAGGAAATCCAGCATGGGATAGTCATCGGTGGGGCACTCTGGCCTTATGAAGATCCGGCTGCACACATAAAGGAGAAGGACCTGACCTATCCAACGTCGAGTATACACAGATCCCTGCCTGTACCCAATGATTTTATTCCCTATGAACTATTTGAATATGAACTTGTAAATTGTACTGCAGTGACCGTTGGAAGTCAGTGCATTCAGAATTGAAGCCTTGTATTGGTGCTAATCGCGCATGCACATTGTAGAGGGGTGGTACTCTATTTCTTTGTGCAAATAAATCTTTTGGACTTTGGAACTCCAAGAGAGCTGAGCAGGCTTCACAATTATTTTACTTTAATAGCCCTTGATGCTGGCATGGATTTGGGCACAGGGGCATGGTGATTACTCCCTTTGCAATCACCTATTACAATCGGCCTGGTCCTGCCCTCAACACTGCTGCCTGCTCTATTTGGACTTGGATCTGCTCTGCTGAATTTTGGAGACTGGTCCCTCCCCAAGGGCTAACCACCAATAAGAGGCCCTTCCCCTCCTCTCTTTTTGCTTCCTTTCGCAAGCAGCTGCATGGACAATGCTCTGTATATGCTGCCGCTAAGTGACAGTCACCATTACTGTGCAGGGAGGTCTATTCCTGTAAAGCAGATGTAAACTGTCACCATTTTCATTTTTCCACTACAATATTCAAAAAATATTTTTCCCAGTCACGGTAAGCAGCCTGGCTGTCTGTTGCTGAAACATTTCTTTATGTTTACACTTTATGCTTACAGTGTGCCCATCCAGGATGCCTCCATATGCATGCCAGAGAATGTAGATAGGTCTCTGTACATAACTCCAACTTGCCCCGGACTGCAAAGGCTGGTGCTTATATTGTTCAGTTTTTTTACCTTTTTGAAGTATGTTTTTGGCATGTGGAAATGTTTGTAGGGCATTCTGAGAGGTCTGAAGGCAGGGGCATATTAATGCCCAGAGGGGGCCAGTGTGTAGCACCCCTTCCTATGTTAGCACCTAACCCCACACACCTCCAACCAGCGACATCTTCCCGTGTTATATTTGGGAAGATGGCACATGCATAGAAGATAGTAAAGGATTTGACAGTGCTTTCACTGCATGACGCTATCTTTCCTTATATATCACTTGAAAGATGGCATCGCTGGCACACTATGTAGGATGTATCAGCTTGCCTGCATGAATGATGTGTGCTCTGGATGCTACAGTGCATTCATAATGCCAGCTTCAGCTGGAGCTATGTTTTTTTCCGGTAACTGAAAAGCTAGGCTTTACAATGCAATAATTACCTATAATCTTATTTTCATCATTCAATGTACAGTAATCCATAGGGAATAAAACAACAACAAAAAAACAATACAGACGAATGAGTTAATAGACCTGTAGCCAATCAGGTACGGTCACTAACCTGTAAGTAACTAATATGTTTTATTATCACATTTCTTAATACATTTAGTAACAAGGGCACAATTAACAAGCCAAGTTTGATTCCTGGAATCAATAAAGGAAAGTAATAAGGTGATATAACAAACAGAGGTCAACATTGAAAGGCAGGTGAAGTACACAATGAAACACTGGAATGAAGACAGAGGGCCAAATGTAATAGGGTGTCTGTTTTAGTAATACCCCTTTTCCACCTAAATTCCGGGTCTGACCCGGAGTTGGAACAAAGTTCCTATCCGGATCAGACCCAGAATTTTGCCGGCGCTGACTCGGGATATTCCCGAGTCAGCGCCGCTCACACCGCAGTCGGGTCTGCATAGACCCGGCTTTTGCGGAGTGAAAGTGGACGCTTGGAGATGACGTAATCTCCAAGCGCCACTGAAGCCGGACCAATCGGCCGGCTAGCAGCGCACTCCAGGTCATCGTGACCCGGAGTGCGCTGTTCCCATAGCAGGGTTTCACGGGCTACGCCCGTGTTTACCCCTGCTAGTTACCTGGGTTGGATTGCTGGGTCACTCGACCCGGCGATCCAACCCTCTGCCCTTTTACACCAGGGAGCTGCCCGGGTTAACCCTTCAAAAACCCGGGTTTTAGCTCCGGTGTAAAAGGGGTATAACAGTACAAACTCGCACCTTCTCGCATTTTTTTTAAAGGTGTGAGTTTGTGCTGTTACTCGCAAATTCAATAGCCTGCGAACTTTTCAGCTCGAGGCTACTCCATTTGCGATTTTAGGCGAGTTTTTCCCTAGGAAACTGACATCTTTTAATGTGAATGCCACAGGCAGTGAAAACCTTTCACCGGTGTCCCCGTCAAAGCATTACCCCTGACCGCTAGTCAGCCCAGGCCGGGGATCCCTGGGGAGTTGGGGACCCCCCCCAATAAAGTGGTCCCCCTTCTCAGGGTACCCCACGCCTAGACTGATAGCCCGGGTTGATAGTGTAATTGTGTATAGTGTAAGTTAAAGAGTTAAATATTGTCTCAAGTTTTGTAACTAGACGCACCAGCAAGCCTCCCCCGCATGCTGGTATTTGTAGAACCACTAATACCAGCATGCGTGGCATTATGGGCCCGCTGGCACTTGTAGTTCCACAACTAAAGAAATACGTGAAAAAACACAAACACACACCGTGATAGTAAAACTTTAATAAAACATACCTGCACACTCACACATACTCACCCGAAGTAATCCATAGGGGTACTGAAAAAAAATCCATACTCACCTCTTCTATGCGTAGATCGCGTCCTCTTGTCCAAGTAGGCATTCCAGGGGTTAAAACAAAACAACGAGAGTACCCGATTCCAAGCTGGACTGAGCAAATGCATATGTAATATACAGGGGACCCTACAATCGTTAATTTTAGGAAAAATCAGCTGGACTTGCTCTGGCACCCTGGTGATACCCCCCTGAGGACTAATCAAGCAATTGGAAGTTACCAATTAGCTTAATTAGTCCTTAATTACTAAACTTCCGAAGCGGTGTCTTCTGCATCCAGCGTCGGAAGCCGGGTCATCTGCAGCAGGGTGAGTACGTCAGTGTGTGATAGTGTTTGTAAGTGTGTATGAATGAGTGTGTGTGAGTGTGAGTGTGACCCCAGGTTTGTGTGGCCCCCCTGGAATGGGCGCTGGGAGAACTACATCTCCCAGCAGCCCTTGCCCCTCCCACCAGCCCCTGGAGCCTTCCCGCAGTCCCCGGGACTCCCAGCAGCCCCCTCTCCAGTGAGAAGACAGAGGGGAGGCCACCGGGAGCCGCAGAGACCACTGGAGACTCCCGAGCAGGTAAGTGCAACATTTTTTTTTATTGGATACCGCGGGTATCGGGAGAGCGCATACCTGCAGTAATCCGAAATTGGGCGTGAGGTTTTTCACCTCGCGAACCCTCGCACCCAATTGAATATGCCCCTTTATTGTTACATTAATGGTACCTACCAGGAGAGACCCAGTGCTATTTATCAGGCTTTGGATCTGTTTCAGAGATGCACACTAACCCGATGGTTAGCGTACATCTGCAATGTTTAGGGGTCTGCACAGGTGCAGAGCGGATCCTGCGATCTCGCTCAAAGTCCCCCCTTAGCTTCAGCATGATTGACATGTTGTGGTTTTTGGGGAGCAGAGCAGGGGCGTGGCTGGCCACTGTTCCCAGAAACAGGAGCGCGTTGCCCCCGTTTTCCAGGAGCGACAAGGCCAGGGTCTGCATCGGTGGACGTAGATTTCCTGGCCTCACAAGTGGACAGGCTGACAAAAGCATCGGCTTATGCAGCCTGGCCAAAGGAGCAACAATCGCAAATGTTGGTGATCCGAGGCAGTGTCTATGGATTGCAAATGCAATGCAGGAGGTGCTAGTGAAATAAAAAAAGTGATATTTGTGTCCAACTCTCAGAACTGTGATAAGACTTAAGGTGCATACACACGGTCAGATATGTCAGATGAATGATTGAATGATTTACCAACGATTTGAACGATTTGACCAACAATTTGAACAATTGAATGATATTTGCCTCTATTAAAATTAATGGAATCATCCAAATCTGACTGCAAACACATCAGATGTCAGATATCGTTATCTGACAAGCGGGAACGCTCATCGTTCATCTGACAAACATTTCAGATATGTCAGATTTTCCTTCATATATAAACGATTGAACGATTTTTAAAATCGTTATTGTACAGATCTGAAGGAAAATCTGACCGTGTGTATGCACCATAACAGCAGTAATGGCTGCCAATGATAAAAATATATGGACAAACAGAAGCACATTCCTGTCTACCACCATATACCTGAACCTAAGGATGACAGGTAAGCACAATTTACTGAATTTTATTATTTTATTTAATTATTAATAATTCTCATAAAACCTAGCCACCTCATTACATCTATTCAAGAATACTCATCGCCCTCTGCCCAACTAATCCATCTTGGAGCGCTGAACTCTGCACAATACCATATCATAAGTCAACCCTATATGCTTAAGCAACAAAGGGGCTTGGGCTCTTCGGGAGACAGCCGCAAGTTCTCCTACCTGAAATGCCATAGTGACAGCCACACTAAACAGTAGCACCTCATAAGAGGAATCACATACACTACTAGTAAATGACGGCAGCAGCGAACGATCGATGGGGCGGCACAGATCCGGGAGAACGGGGGCCACCCGGCCCATCCTTTCATAAACCGCATCAACAAAAAGGACTTGGTGAAATCCCGCAGCCGCCTCAAACGTAAAAAATAAGAAAGCCCAGCCAAAAACTGTACAACCGAAGCCCGAGATCTACCCTATACATAATGCCACCAGATGAAGGCTAGAAGCAAAGATTGTTTACTCCTACCTGATTTAGTCTTAACCACGCATACCTACCACACCAAATGCCTGTTAAACTGAACTGGTTGGAGAAGCCAAAGAGACCCCTCAATTTGGGTCAGAACCTGACTCACCAGAAGCAGCAGCCATGGGAACTTCAGCAGAAATAGCTGAACCTACCGACTTCTCTGGGAACAGCGTATCATCCACAGATCCTGTAGGGGAAACCATAGGGGAGACATCCCCCAAGTACAGGTTCCACTGCCATATCATCATTGTGCACCACATTTAAAAATGCACTGCCCTGTGACTGCAACGCTGAGGAGACAGCCGTACTTATTGTTTGCGATAGCTAAGTAGCCAGCTGATTTCCTGGTGCACCAGCTGCCCCACACTCCCTGCTAACAGACCCCATCATCAGTATGAGTACTAATGCTGTGACAATAGATGCACACAGTGAAGACACTCTAGCTGCATCCAAGCCCTGCAGAGCGCAGGCCCCCTTTCTATCAGACACGGTCCGAGAATCAGACCTAACTGAGAAAGTGTCTCAACAGAGATGCACAGTGTCAGTGCATGATCTGCCAGGCCGCACACTCCTGGCCACTACCTGAGCACCAAACCCACTATAGAAACATCTCTGCCATCCCTGCCAGTAGAGAGGGACCTTGTCCGAGCCCCAATGCCTGTGAGAGGGACCATGAGACATATGCTATCAACACCAGACTCCACAAGTGCATATAAGATGGGGGCGGATCTGCAAGGCCGAACTGCCCCATGCCATGCACACGCTGGAGTGCCATGACTCCTGTGTATTGTTGGACCTAGGTCTAGGCAATCCAAGACCCTCTGACCCAGCAACCATGTCCTGTGACTACTTCTATATATCTCTCCCGCTCACACATCATGCACACAGCTTAAGCCCCGTGTGACCCACGCAGCCTCCTGTGAGTGAGACACTTGGAGGACTGCGGACAGATTTCTCCATCAGGATAGACGGTGGTTTTGTGTGCAATATATATTTTTTATGCTGCTGGAGCCGGAGCTACCATCATCTGCGAGCCGCTGGAGCGGCGGGACCGTCAAGAGGGGAGTGAGTACAGCAGAGAACTGAGTTTTCTCATTCCGCACTATTACACTGGAAGCGCACATTCACAGCACATTGTGGAATATTGTCAGCTATTTAGTTTTATTGGGCCACTCAGCTCTCAATGTACTGCTGTTTAGCAGCTCTTTTCTCAGTCATTGGACACACTGTTGCTAATTGCTGTGGAACACTGTCAGCTACTTAGTTTGGAATTGGTATGAAATACCGCCGGCAGCGGCAGCCCGACAGGAGCAGAGTGCGACGCAGCGGAAGCCCGACAGCGCTGGAAATCCCGATCGTGGATAGGTAAGTATTTACTAACCTAACCCCCCTAACCCTAACCCTCCCTAGGGGTGCCTAACCCTAACTTACCCCCGAAGTGCCTAACCCTAATCCCCCCTCTAAGTGCCTAACCCCAACCACCCCCTTCCCCGCTGCATAAACCTAAGTCCCCTGGGGAGGGGTGCCTAACCCTAAGTCCCTCCCGGGGGTGCCTAACCCTCCCTCCCCCTAGCCTAACCCTAACCCTCCCGGGGGGGTGCCTAACCCTAAGTCCCCCCCGGGAGCCCTAAACCTAACCCTCCCCCCCGCAGCTGTCCACTCGCGGCGCCTGGCATCCCTACGATCGGGATGCCGGGCGCCGGACTCCCGGCATCGGGGAAATGCGGGCGTCTACATTTAGACTCCCGGCATTTCACCCTTGCCGGGAAATGACAGTCAGGAAGCCGGCTGCCGGTATTTAGGCAGTCGGCTTCCCGATTGCCTCCCCTTAGTTTTATTGGGCCATTCAGCTTTCAATTCATTGCTACATGAAAAAATTTTTCTCAGTTATTCAGAACATTGCTGCTAACTGGGTATTTTCACCTGGCTCACTGAAGCACCAGAGCTCAGATGTTCAATCCATCAATTTGAGAATATTAGAGATATTTTATTGTGATTGTTTGTCTTTTAATTGTGATTTTGTTCTTCATTTGAAGACATGTTATTCATTTAAATACATACTGTGTGTATAGAATTTTCTTATACTCCCGGGAGTTTTATTGATATTTTTGAAAGTTTACATATACTGAAATTTGAGCCTTTAATAAAGGTGGTTTATAAATACACTCCCTGATATGTATTCTTAGACGCCGCCTACTTTTTATGTGTACTCAAAGGCAGTACACTGATGGCTGCTGGTCCCGGGTGAGGGAGCAGCCACCATGCATAGAGGGAAGGGGGCAGGAATGGGCACTATTGCTGCTGCTGGCTGTGCTTAGGGACGGACATCAGAAGCTGACAATTAAATGATGGCTGGGTTTTCGCCATCAAAAATTTAGATGTGATAGTAAATAACCACTGCATCAAAAGCACTCCGTATTAAATTGCAGAACTTTACATGCATATGGGTGAACATAGATTTGGAGAGTTTGAAAAAGGTAGAGGAACCAAGGCAGACAATTCATCTTCACTGAATATATCCGACCTTTTCAGGAAGTAAAATAAAGTTCAAGTCCAATTTAATTTGAGAAAGGATATGAGGATAGGTAGCCTGATAAAGTTGTTGGTGTCAACGAGTGATAGTCATCCAGATATTTTTTCCTCTGCAAGTGCCAGTTAGGCGGAAATGATTCTTCCAAAGAAGATTTAGTCACACTGGATATATATACTGTAAGTCTAAAACCTCAGTCTTACCGGTATTTTATAATCTAAGTATTAGGCATATGTGTAGTTAAATTTCTGCGAAAAGAGGGTGGAGGGATCAGGATGGGTTAGTTAATGAAATGAGAACATCTTCCGCGTATATGTTTGGAGGAACCGACTTCTACACAATTAATGTTATTATTACCATGAATCTATCCTGCCAAGGGTTCCCTAATTAAGGGAAAAATCAAGTGGGAAGGAGTGCACTATAATGCAGATATGCCATCTAAACACTTGCCAGCAAAACCCCATCGCCCTAAGCACCCCAAATACAAAGGACTTTTGATTTGGTTTTTTAAGTATTAGTAAATGTGTGATTTAACCCCAGAAACACAATCTTGTTTTTTTTCATTTTAAATAGATCAAAATCATTTAAATTGACCTTTAGTAAATATTGGATGCAGTCAGGAAGCCGATGGTCGAAATGCCAACCACTGGCTATCAAATCCCAAGAGGGTACTAATGACAGGCATCAAAATCCCAATGCCTGTCATTAGACTTACCCCGGGAGCCCGATGCCCGGCTTAACGAATGAAGGTAAGCCGGGCGGCGGGGGGATAGGCTTAGGTGTTAGGGTTCTCGGGGGAATTAGGGTCAGGCAGCCCCTGGGAGGGTTAGGATTAGGCATGGGGAAGGGGGGGTTAGGGTTAGGCACCCCTGTGGGGTGGTTAGGGTTAGGCACCCCCCTGGAGACTTAGGTTTAGGCTGCGGGGATGGGGGGGTTAGGGTTAGGCACCCCTAAGGGAGGGTTAGGGTTAAGGGGGGGGCAGGGTTAGTTGTATTTACCAAAAATCCCTGTCGGGATCTTAACCCCTGCCGGGCTTCTCGCATCCGGATTTGAACATACCAATTCCGTAAGTATATGCCTAGGTGTGTGAATCCTTATACTCTCTAGCACCTACAGTAGTCACAGAGGGTTTAATAGGCAGCCTGATAGAACAGCCCACCTCCAGTGACATCGGCATACTTGCCTACCTTTAGGCTGTCCCTTCGGGGAGGGGACAGCATGGTCGACTCTCTGCACACAGCAGGTGGGCGAAGCGGGTGGCGTGGTTGCTCAATTGTGTCATCCTGGCCCCGCCCCCTGCTGTGCAGAGCCCGTAATACAGGCACTGTACAGCGGGGGGGGGGGCCTCGATGATGCGATTTAATGCAAATCGCGTCATCTGATCCCCCGGACTGCATACTAAGTGGCTGGCAACAGGGGATGCGGGCTAGCTGCGGCTGGTTCTGGGAGACTTGCCTGTTCTTCCGGGTGGTCGGGAGCGCAATCCGATTTTTAGGAGGCTCCCACCCATTTTGGGAGAGTGGGTAAGTATGGACATCGGTGATAACATGACAGAAGGTATAAGCAGCAAGGAGAGCAGAGCCCCTTCCCATATAGGGAGGACAATGCACAGGAGCCTCAAGCCGACAATGGAGACAGTAAATAAGAATCAACAGAGCCCCAGGAGACAGCAGCATCTGGCCCAGTAAGTGATTGCTAAAGACATGTGGTGTCTGACATCACAACATGCTAGAGAGAGATCTCAAAGAAGTGGAGGTCAATATTTGTTCAGTGTGTTGTGTAGCAACAATGGGCTGCATAATATACAGTATCTTGTCAATGTACTGTAGATCAGAAAGACTTGCCAACCTCTTTAATGAGAGATCTACTGTTAAGAAGAGAGGGGCAAACCGTAGGCCTCACTCTGTTCTTCCTGACAGGGGGGAAGGAGATAGCTAATGACTGGGAGTGAGATGCATGGAAGGCCCTAGGCATAGGCATTCTTAGCAAATGCCTAGGGCGACTGGAATGCCTAGGGGCATTCCAGGGCTCTGTTGCTGCCCCCCTCTGTTAAAGCTTCCTTTTTTTTTACCTGCTACACAGCCTGCCTCCGATGCCCCGCTGGAGGCCGTCCAAAGCCCCGCCCACTTAAAACTGGCAATGCCCCCTGCCACCAGGATTTTTTTTTTGCTCCTACAGCAGCTTGCCAGTGACCGCATAGGCCCTGCCCCTTACCGAGCCCCCCCATCCACAGACTGCAACCCACCCCTTCCCCACCGGAGGCTTAACTGAATGGGCCCCAGCAATTACGTAGTGTAGTGACTACCTGTATTTTATAACTGGCTGGAGGGGACCAGTCATAGCAGCGTCAGCGCAACTCCACTTCCTAGAGCTCCTCGCTCTATTCCACTTAGCACCTCCCCCATGTTTGACTGTGCACCATGCAGTAGTAGTGTGCACAGCATGCAACTAACTAATGATAATGGATGAACATGAGCAATGCGGGAGATTTCAACTCCTGACTCCTTCCCTTCTTACTTCTACTCAATGATCTTCAGTTAAGCAGTGATCCAGCTTCAGCAATCCAGATTCAAGGACTAATTAAATCAGGTGCAGCTATGTATAGAAGGGTGAGTATAAATGTCTGTATAGATATTCGTGTGTATATATGTTTATATTTTGTGTGTATATATATATATATATATATACACATATATACATGCTCTGCCCCCTTCCCATGTTCCTCCCATCACCACATGTGAACCTTTTGTCTTTCCAAGTTTTTCCCCTTGTCTTCCCCCTGTCTCTCCCTGTTTTTCTCCCATCTCCCCTGTTCTAATCATTCCAGTGCTTAGTACATTTTGGAAATGCAGTAAAACCTCATTGAAAGCAGCAACGTAATTTTCAGTGGTTTTACCTCATCCCGCCCTAGTGAGAGAATTGGTGTGTGGGGGGGGGGGGGGGGGGGGGGGCATTGAAGAAGTGTGGAGGGAGACAGTGGGCAGTTAAGGAATATGTTCTAACATTTTTTTTAAGCTAGGTACACATTAGACAATTTTTGGCCTGACATCATCAAAATCGTCTAATGTGTACCTACTATGTTGCCCATTGCGCGCTCTCGTGGGGTTGTCAGCTGCATCGTCAGGTCAACCCTACATGCAGCTCAACCTGATGATGCCACTGACGATCTCATACAGCGGGATGCACCAGGGGCTGACATATCAGGCGTTTGGGAACCAGATCGCCTAATGTGAATCGGTCGCCCGATATGTCGGCCCATCGGCAGCGGAGGTCATTCATCGCACCGCTGGGTACACATCATGTAATGTGTACCCAGCTTTAAATTTAAGGTAGTCTATATTATTAGCATCTTGTATTTAAAGTACTTTCCCACTATTAGTAGATTTCCCAAGACATCCTTAATCAAAAAGACAGAGGGCCTAATAAGAGGTGCACGCTATGGCGATGCCGCATGCAAGTGCCCAATATTTTCAGTCTGCTTATGCATCCAAGTCACACTGCACATGCATCCAGATGGTTAGCATCGAGAAATGCAGAACGAATTTGGATGCAGAGAGAGGCAATTTCAGTGGCGTTCCTGAGAGGTGACAGAGCGGTAGCTAGCCAAATGCAGGTGTGTCATGGCCAGCACCCGAGTCTTTTGCCACAGTTGCACTGGCACCGGTGACCATGTTCAGATGGACATTCTACACCTGGTGTATCTTTGTATGCACAGCGGTGGTTTAGAGACACGGTCGGTGGGCATGTCAGTAGGAAGACCATTGACTGTGGCATTAACATAAAGATGCATTCGGTCTGGGGCAAAAGACGCAGTGACAGCTGCAATAGTGTACACCTCTGAGTCAGGCCCTGAGTATTCATACAGCTCACCTATATTATGTGTAATATCCCGTTTGTTAGACAAGGGACCAGGTTCGGATTTGATCGGAGGGCAAGCAATGTGTTTTCCTTTTTTAAAACAGACACAATGATGAAGGTACAACAAGGAGGGTACAACTCAATTTTATTGTAACCAAGTTAAATCACATACATTTAGAATATAAATTCAGATGTCACTATTTCAACCATATCAGGGATTTGCAACATAAATTTCAAACAATACCAATTAGTTACAATAGTAGTCAATAAATCATAAACAGGTTAAGACCCCTTCAAGCAAACGTGTGCAACCCCATAACAAACTATAAGTCTTCATACTACATACAAGAAACAAATTAGTTTGCAAATATCTAATTGTTTTTTTGCCTAAGGTCAGGGGAACACAGTGTATGCCACGGCGGGTTGCAAACTACCATTTCAATGTGTTATTGATAATGTGAACAGTAAGTGATCAGCATAACACAAAACCATACATCAGCTAAGTATGTGAGCAGATTGTACATTTGCAAGACATCAGCATTTAACATGGCACACATTTCTATCACATTAATTTAAACTAGCAGGCAGGAAGTCCACACAAGAACAATATTGCTAAGAGTTGGGCCTGAACTGCATTTATGAATGTCTAAAGAAAAACTATTGCATATAAATCTAAACCAAGCATAGCACAGGCATCAAGTTGTAGAGATTCAAAGGTTAACCCCTAGCAAGTTTAACTACAGATAGTACGGGGACTCTCTGGACATCCGTCCTTTACCCACTTATTTAATGTACAAAACTCTTGACAAAGTGACTATAAGCTACAGTGGGGCAATACAAATTAAACCTTACCCCTTAGAGCATGTTTCTACTAACTAAGTGCACCACTGGCCCCAGGGGAAACTTTTACTACCCCTCCCCAAACTACCTATGAAGGGGGTAAAAGAGTGGGACCTAGCAGAGGGGCCTAACAACCTAACCCCAAAGGCTCTCACCCCTAGCAGTGGTGCTTGTGCCTCCTCCGATCTCCAGTACAGCCCAGGATGCAAAGCACCGCATCGGGCTGCGCCCACTCTCAGGGGTGGTCCTTACAGCAGGGGTCTTTCCAGTGGAGACGGACAGGCATCCAGAAGAGGCTCCTCCGGTTACTTCCCATGGCCCTAGCAGCAGTGGTTCCGGGTCTCTCTCCTCACTCAGCAGCAGTTCGTCACCCGTGGGCTTTTCTTTCACCTAACTGGGGTCCTCACCATGATCTTTTTCCAGGGGTCATCCTCGGCAGATCCCTCCTGATGATGTAGTCCTCTGAGGTGCAGCAAACCAACAAAGCCTCTCCCCGGCGATCCAGCCTCAACAAGGCAGCCCCGGCAGCTCCAGCAGCCAAGTCCCATGCCCAGGCATTTCCCAGGGCCTCGATCAGCAGCAATCCACTCCGCGTCGTTGGGCCTCCACAGCTCTCCTGTCCAGGTGAAAGGCGGGCAGTCCCAGCTCCAGGGGTCCTCTTTGTCCCAGCAGGCATCGGGCGCCGGGTCCTCGCGCCAGCCTCAACAGCCGGGATTCAGTACACTGCGACAGTTCCTCACTGTGTCACAGCCGCGGACCTCCGGCCCCTCCTGCACATTGCCCCATCCTGGTCTGGCAAGCATCTGTCCCTGCAGGTAACACAGCAGGCAGCCTCCTCTGGCCAGGGTCTTCTGGTGCTCCCAAGGGCTCCTTGCGGTGGGTGGCTGTCACACTACAGCACTGGGGCTTTCCATCCTCTTCACCCAGCGTCTTACGCAGAGCAGTCCTGGCTCCCTGCTCCAGGCCGGCAGATTTTCGATGGGGCAGATATGAAGAAGCAGTGGCAGGGGAGTCATGTAGGTGCTGCTCCAAACAGTCCCGGCTGTCAGTAGGGTCAGCGGTGGCACTTTCCTTAGGGGGTCGGTAGGTCCAGCCACACCACGCTCCATGCAGCAAAACCATCTCCACTCTACCAGCAGCAGCCAGGCCAGCTCTCCCCTAACCGCAAACGCTCCTCTCTCTAGACCCCCGTCCTCTCCGGGGTCCAGCTCTTTCCGCTCCACAGGCAGACACTTTCTCTCCAAGCAGCCCGATCCAACAGACCATTACATTCAGGGTCCATCATGGTCAATCCTGATCTTAGCAGGAGAAGTTGCACTGGCTTTATGCAGCCAGGTATACTTCACTGGGGCATCATCCTCAGCCGCACCCTCCTGCAGGTACACTTTTATTACATTCTACATGGCAGCTCCTACTGCCCAGCTACTTCCCATCAGGACATCTCCTCCCCCCTCCAGGGGATTGCTATTTTATAAACTCTCCCTTTCTCTCCTCCCTGTCGGTCCGGCATGAATAATTGGCCCAGGGCACCCAGTGGCAGCTGACCCACAAGTCCCTCTGCCCTACAACCTGGGATGACCAATCAATGGGGGGCATTTTTCCCGCACAAAAGGGGTTACCGGACAGAGGACAATTTCTTCCCTTAGACTGCACATGCCCAGAAGGGACTACCAGAGGCAGGGTCACACAAAGTTCATTATATCTGCCTATTATAAGGAATGGGGCTGCATATGACATAGAGGGTCTCATTCAGACCCGCTCGCGAGTGCAGGACGCTCGCAAGCGGGTCATTGGTACCCAAATGCGCATGCGCACGATGGAGGCTGCTCCGTCGTGCGCATGCGCGAGACCCGGCGAGCGACGGGGAAGCCGTCGCTCAGGGTCTCGCACCAAAGGGGGCGTGCTGTCGATGGTGAGTGACAGCATGCCCCCTTTGGTGGGCATGCTGCGGCGTGGCAGCCCAGATGGAGGCGTTCCCATGGGAACGCCTACCGTCTGGGTCCGGCCCCACTGACATCACTAGTGATGTCAGTGGGAGTGATTTTGGCTCTGATCGAGCCAAAATCACTCCAGGGCTTGCGGCAGCGAGACCCTACCGCACCATCATCGCGACCATCATCATGGACGCTCACATAAGCTGTGGGTGGTAACCCACAGCTATGCGAGCGTCCAGGGGGATGCACCAAAAAAAAAAAAAACGCCGATTCAGAGCGGGCGCTCGTTCAGAGCGTCCGGCTCTGAATCAGGCTCAGTGTCCCTAAGCTGTGGGGACAGTCCTATCTATTTAATAAAAAATTTGGGGGACCCCTATTTGGGAACAAACTTGGGGGTACCACATATGTATACCAACTATGTCTGAGTATTAAGTGACATATTTTAAGCACATAGGGCTGGATTCAATTAGCTACGGTTAATAACCACTGGCTAATTGATATGCTGGGGCTATTCAATTATTGGCCCTGATTCAGAGCCGGACGCAAGTGGCTGCTTGTTCGCTCCGAGCGATGTTTGCCCAACTGCGCATGCGTACGGATCGTAATACGCATGCGCGAACCACTCAGTGCGGCCGAAAATCGTGTGCTCGCAAAATAGCGAATGCCTGCTATTTTGAGTGACAGAATGAGGCGTATGTGGGTGGTAACAGGGGAAGGTGCTTGAAAATGGGGAGTGGAGATCCGATCGCAGGCGTGCTTAAAGGTCAAAACGGGCGTTTTATGGGTGTGCATAATTAAAACTTCAGCGTCATTGACAACGTCACGGGTTTTTTTTTTGCCAGAACTGCTCGCAAAATTGTGGTAGCAAAAACCAACCACAGGAATAGCGAGCAACTCATACCCTGTTCGATGTACTTGATTAATCTAATAAATAGCGGACATGACGTAGGATGCGAGCGGCCAGGAGGCGTAGTTTCCCAAAAAACGACCTAGAGGCGTGAACAGATTGCAAACAGCGAACGGTTCATTTGAATAGCCACCCCTATTTTCTAGACGAGCGAGCGCAAATAGCGTCCGGCTATGAATCAGGCCCATAGTCCACAATCTGCAGTTAACACAGATTTCAGCTCGAGCCTGAGGAGTAAGTGCCCTGATCAGAAGCTTTTATCCCATAGCTCCGGGAACTTATCCTGGATCCTATGGATAACGTGCGTTAGCTGGTAATTTACTGTGCAAGGAAAAGGGGCTGTAATTGAATAGCTACCACCCTTTTCCCGGCATGGTAATTAACAGCGGGGTATTGAATCCGGCCCATAGTGGCCGATTCAGTTCAGTGTAAAGTGCTGCTGTGCACATATCGACCAGTGTCAATATTGCAAGTTTTCCCTTGCACCTCTTTTTGAGGTAGTTTTGGAGTGATTGTAGTAGTATTGGTGCATTGATAATGGGTGGGGATAGTAGTATTGCTCTAATGTGCAGGAAATGTGTGGTACTGCTGTAATGTTGAGCCGGTATTGCCGATTGCTATAATGTGCAGGAAATGTGTGGTACTGCTGTAATGTGGAGCTGGTATTGCCGATTGCTGTGATGTGTAGAGTTGGTGGGCTATTGCTGTAATGGAGATACGGACTTCTATGCACACACTGGGATTCGGCAAAACACCAAATTAGATAAACAATGACCAAAGTGGTTTTAAGTTACATGTGTGTGCGTGGTTTTATATATATATGTGTATATATATATATATATATAATCAAATCAGAAACACGGCACTCCCATCGGACTTTGAGATAAATACGACAAAGCACTAAGTTGATATCGACGATTCAGATTTTACTCCTTCATCAAGATATACAAGAACATGTTCTTGTATATCTTGATGAAGGAGTAAAATCTGAAACATCGATATCGACTTAGTGCTTTGTCGTATTTATCTCAAAGTCCGCTGGGAGTGCCGTTTTTCTGAATTGATTGTATCTCTTGCTTAGAGCCTGAGCACCGCGGCAGCTCTTTGTTAATGTGACCGGCAGCTCTTTGTTAATGTGACTTGGAGTGCCTGCTTCACTTGGATGCTATATATATATATATATATATATATATATTTATTGAGATATGGTCGGGGTAGGGGGTCCCTCTCCTGGGGTAGACGGGGTAGATGGACATCTCCTTACACACAGCAGCCAGGAAAATAGCACTCCAGTCGTGGAATTTCGTGCAAGCTGGTAGGCACCAGTTTTTATTGTGCAATATCAATAATCAAATAAACTAACATTAAATAAATCCTAACCCGTCTGGGCTCTAACTAGACAGTAAGTTCCCTCACTAACCAAACACTAAAATAAGCTCACGTCCACAGTACCTTCTGGTTTGTAGCAAACAGTGTCTCAGAGCAAGCTAACCTGCGGGCCTGCTCTCTCAGATATGAGACACTCAGCCACAAGTAAACCTAGCTTATCACAGCCATTTCCAGGTGCAAGCCCTAATGACCTGCTACCAGGCTGAAAGGCCCAACACCCGGAGTGGCCTGTGGATGGAGCCCTCCCCCTCCTCACATCCACACCCCCAGGACCCATTCCGGCTTTTCACAAATTAATTGTATGCGATCACTTTTTCCTGATAGTCAGGACAGGCTGTTAACGGAGTCCTACCCATACTCCCGTGGCACTGGCCACACCCCCTGTGTTGGAATACAGTAAGCCCTTCAGAAATTTCATATCTAGGCCCATGAGGACCTTAATCTGGCACTGCCTCCACCGACCGGCTTCACTAGCCCTCACTCACTGTGCCACAAAGTGTCTCACCATCTGTGCCTCCATGTGATGTCACCTAGGTGACGCCCCCCCCCCCCCAGTGCGTCATTGAGCACTGCAGCCAATCAGACTTTCCGCCTCAGCTCCGTGAAGACTGTCCGACCAACCGGGTGACTTAGCCTGATTCCTGACTTTAGTGTCAGTCTTACAGTGCTGCTGATCGGGTGTCCCTTCCTGCTGGCTGCTGCTTTTGATCTGTTGAAGGTGTGCAATCACTCATACAAATTATATTTTTTTGAACAGTCATTTATATTTGTGCACACCGTGGCGTGTGTGTGTGTATGTATATATATATATATATATATATATATATATATAAAAATCACACTGTATATAGTTTAACTGCCTGTCACCTCAACCTCTAACACCCCCTTCCCCTTTCCCGCTCTGCTCTACCTTTTCCCTGGCTGATCCCACCCCCTCTCTGCTGTCCTCCTCCTCCGCCCCAACCCCCATCGCAGCCACCTCCTGACCCCCATCCCATAATGACTCCATCTCAATGCCCCTTTTCACCCCACCACTCCTATACTTACCCTGGTGGCCAGTGCAATGTGCATGATATATGTATATTTTTATAGATATGTATGTGTGTGTAAGCAGCTGTGCACCCCACTTCCGTGAAGATTGATGATGGGAGTGCATTATACTCAATATCCTGCTCATTGTCAGCGACATCTCTCCTCGGACCTACATGCAGGTCTGAATGGCGACATCATAGCGAGGGCTATGCTGCTGAATGCAGCATGGCTCCCACCGTCACTTCGTCGCTGCCAGCATCGGCAAGTGTGTATGCGCTTGCCGATGCGAACACCCCACCGGGTCCAGTCGCTAACATGGTCGGTACACACTAGTCATCTGCTAGGGGGCACCGGTCAAAATGTTGCCTAGGGCACCAAATTGGCTAGGGCCGGCTCTGGTGAGATGGGGTTCCTCCAGTGAAAAAACATGGTCTGTCACATGATTTTATTCTAGATGACGGGAGAATGGGTCTAATCTTGTCAACCTCGCTACCAGAATGCACATCTCAAACTGTGTTGTCCAGAGACTACAGTGTAACTCCTGCTATAGACTGCACAATGTTAGGAGAGAGCGTTATGTGCTGTCTCTCCGTCTGGACACTAGGATACCTGGATTGCTGGAGATGCGGCCTCTTTCTCTTATGCGCTACTGCACTGCGTGTTCGCGCATTTTCAGCTCAGTCCTCCATGATAAAAGGACATGCCCCTGAGAGTCTCCAGACTATACTCATGGGGAGATGCCACTGACCCCTGATAGTTGCACTGCACCACCACCGCTGTACCATTGCATAAACAGAACCAGCGTGCATACACCACTGCCACCACTGTAAGTCCAGACACAGGTGTGTCCTCCCACCTGTAGTATACTACCTGTGGTTCCCTTATACATTCCTAGCTGGATCTTGTGCACATTTTGTATACTGCACTGTGTACCTGTTACACCTGCTGCTATAACCCTGTGTCATCCTGTAAACCTGTTCAGTCTGGTTAATAAACCTAAGATCTGGTTAGGTAATCTACTGGTTGGACTAACCTCCATCACACACCTTACATCTATAGGATCTGGCAGTACACCATGGAGGCAGTCTACATTTGCAGCCTGAAGTTGGTTGATTGGACAGGCTTGATAACCAAAACAAATGATCCAGTCCATTTTTAAAATATTGTCAGGCTTTCAACGATTACTGTTTAAGTCCATACACTGAATAATAATAATTTTAACCGGTTGTTTGTGCAGTGTATCACCATCTTAAGTACTCTCTTCCTTGCAAAACTGTGATTACCATCTTCCTAGCAATCAGTATTGATTAGGTGAGTGGGTAATGGGCCTGATCAGAGCCAAAGATTTAGATTTATTTCTTTTTGTGGATAGGGAGAGGCAGATAGATGGAGGGCCACCAGAAGTCCGAGATTTGTTTGTAAACTTTGAATTTTTTGTAATTATATTTGGGACATTTTCAGAATGGCTAACAGTACCTCTCAAAAAAATCTAATGATAGGCTAATCAAGGGTACATTGGGTTAGATATTTCCTGGAAGCTTTTGTTTCAAGCACCATGGAATTTAAAATGGTTAAGAATCCCCAAAAATGTGTGGATATCTCTTGTTCACTGGTTATTTTGAGAACCTAGCACTGCTCCTGGTAATCTCTGAACATTCAGATTTTATTCAATATCTATAACAAAGGTGGCTTTGTAAAATGGAAGTTATTGGGGGCGTGGCCACAGAGAGCATGAGGTAACACACATCTTGTGCTCTCCGGACCCATATATCCGGCACTGAAATCCTGACGACTCCCCCGGGTTCCCATAGCGGTGTCTGGCTAGCGGAGGATACTGTGACCGCGGTGACCGGCTTGGTAGCGGCTGCGAGGGCTACACCCGGCGGGGTGAAGTAGAAGGAGACGGGGCCTGCTTGTGTGTCACGCCGGAGCAATCTTCCCTGCATGTGCGGAGTCCCGGCGGCGGCTGGTATCTGACTGGAGGCGCTCCTTCCCGGTGGCTAGCGGCAGACCGGTGCTCCTTCACGTGGTCTCCCTGAAGTGGCAGAGGGTGAGAGTAATCCCCTCTGTTCTCTAAAGTGGTCCCAGTCCTGATGCTTCTTCTACTGCAGTGCAGTGCTACAGCACATGCACAGAGTTATACAGGCGGAACCAGCCTCTTCCTCTCCATACCTCCTGATACTGCTAGTACTGTTACAGTTCTCATCTGTATCATATATATATAAAAGAGAGACGCCTTTTATATACTCCTCTACATTACTACTTCTCAGCTCTATACAGTAATATATGATCAGCCCCTCTCATATACACTCTAATGATGGGGAAAAATTCTGCTGCTGCTGCAAAATTGAAGAAATTCTCCAGGGTACCCCCTGCTCAATCCACTTCTACTGCACAGGGAGATAACTCTGCTCCTGCATCCCCAGCAGAGACGGCGGCCTTGGCTGAGCCATCAGACGCTGCGCTTCAACGAGTTCTTGAGGCAGTGACAGCTTGTGAGACTAGGCTGTCAGAAAAAATTGGAAAAGTGCGGTCAGATCTATCAATTATACACCATGACCTGCAGTGTGTGTGTGAGAGAGTCGGCGAGGTGGAAACCCGCACTTCAACCCTGGAGTATAAGATAGCACGTTTAGGTGTCCGAGTCGACTCTATGGATTCACAGCTTCTTTCCATACAGAGGAAAATGTCTGACATGGAGGGTCGCCTAAGGCGAAATAATATCCGATTCGTGGGGTTGCCAGAGAATGAGGAGGGTCCCAACCCCGAAAAATTTCTGGAAAAATGGTGGTCTGACACGTTTGGCTGTACTTCTTTCTCACCATATTTTTCAATTGAGAGAGCTCACAAGGTGCCTGCTAGACCCTTGCCGCCTGGAGCGCCGTACTCTAATAGCTAAGTTCCTGCACTATCGCGACCAGTACTCTGTCTTCAGATTGGCCCGCACTAGTGGTCCATTACAATGGAACGGGACTCGTGTCTTAGTGTTCCCGGATTTTGCTATGGAAATACAAAAGGACAGGGCCAAATTTCTCCCAATTAAAAGGCGTCTACGGAACCTTAATATTTCATATGCCATGTTATACCCATCTAAACTCCGAGTAGTTGCTGATGGTGAAACCAAATTCTTCACAACTCCGTGGGAGACTGCGCTCTGGCTGGATCGCCGCAGACCCGCCAGGGATGCAATGGCTAATGATTGACATCATGCTATCTTGCGCTACATCTGTCATTGTTGTTACACGGCTAGTGTCTAATGCTCCCAGTACTTGAATGGACAAAGTATATATATAAGGGTCAACTGCTGCTGACATCATATATCTACAGTTATTTTTCTAATATTTGTTACTTCATATTGTCTGGGTACTATATGCATTTACAACATTTATGTGTTGAGATTTCTAATCTCTTATGGATAAATTACCAGGTGTGTTCCGCTGGTTAGGTACCGACTAATTTTACACTGGAATTTTCAAAGAAGTTTGTCTAATCCCGGGGGTTTACTCCGCGTCTGGAGACCTCCATGTGCTGTGTTCTATTGCCATTTTATATTTTGCTCCAGTTATTTTATTAGTAGTACGGTAATATATTATAATTGTATTGCCTAGTTTAGTTTAATAGTGTGGGGTAGGGTGTTCAGGTACAAGGTATGCCTAGGTTGGGTTTGGTATACAGGGTAGGGGAGGTTTTAGGGAAAGGGCTCATATCAGTTGGTATGGGATATTTTATTTATTTTTTGTGTGTAGTGGTTTTCTTCTGCTATTTGTGGTATTGTATACACTTCCTCTGTATGGTTTCAAGGCTGTTTAAATATTCTTTAAGGTATTCAAATGACGGCATTGCCAAAGGTTAATATTCTTACTTGGAATGTAAGGGGTTTAAATGATAAAGTCAAAAGATCATTAGTGTTCAGACAGGTGAAACAGTATGCCTCAGATATAATTTGTCTGGTGGAGACTCATTTGATTGGAGGGAAATTGATGTCTTTGAAAAAGCCGTGGATTGGCTGGACATGTCATTCTACGCACACTTCTGCATCCAGGGGTGTGTCCATACTAGTGCGTAAATCTGTCCAATTTTCAATGGAGCAGGTGCAGTGTGATGCCTGGGGTAGATATGTGTTCCTAAAATGCAAAATTAACTCTATATCTGTACTATTATTGGCCGTATACATCCCACCACCATATTCACATGAGGTTCTCAAAAAGGTGGCTGAATTTTTGGCCATATTCCCGGACACACCTGCCTTGTGCCTGGGGGATTTTAATAATGTCCTAGACCCATTGTTAGACAGACATAGAGTGTCTGCTCCAGGTACACAGGGGAGGGGATCTGGTTTTTCAAATATGGTCCAGGGAATGGGCTTGGTCGATGCCTGGAGGATGAGATATCCTAATGTGAGACAATATTCTTGTTTCTCCTATACACTCATCATTTTCCAGGATAGATATGGCATTAGTTACATCAGGTTTATTAACAAGAGTACATAAGATAATTTATGAGACTAGGGGTATATCCGACCATTCCCCATTAACAGTCAGTTTGGACATGGAGGGACAACGGGGTCAACAATTCTGGAAATTTAACCAGTTCTGGTTGTCTCGCATGGGATCTGGGGCGGAATTAGAGGCCGCATGGAAATAATTTTTTTAATTAAATAATGGCACTGCATCTGCTGCAATTATACCTTTAAGTCATTCCTAAGAGGTTCTTTAATTCAGAAAGTTGCTCATTTAAAGTCTTCCTATAAAAAAACTGAAGTTGATCTGGAAGCTTCCTGCAAATCTTTAGAGTTAGCCTATATTTCTGACGGATCAGAAGCGAATAAAAGAGCATGGTATGATGCACAAAAATTATGGAGGGATTGCTTAATGGACAAGGCCCAATATAAAATTCTCTTTAATTCACATTTACAATATGCAACAGGTGATAGACCTGGATCATATTTAGCTAACCAGGCTCGAATAGAACAAAAGTCATCCAATACGGTGGTTAAATTAGTTGGTTCAGATAATGTTGCATGTGTGCGAACCCCAGAGATAGCAGAGGAATTTGTAAGATATTATCATCAATTATACAAATCTAGGCTGGTCTATACTCAACCAGAAGTGAGAGAATTTTTGTCTGCTATTTCCATTCCGACACTCTCTCCTGAGGCGAGGGATTTGCTGGATTCACCCTTGACACTAGAAGAAATCGAGGTGGCATTAAACTCGTTTCCCAATGGTAAAGCCCCAGGGTTAGATGGGATCCCACCTGAGTTATACAAAAAACATAATAAAATACTTGTACCCCAATTATTTGAGCTTTTTAATCAAATGTACACGAATAATACATTACCTAAATCTATGTCTGAGGCATTGATAATTGTATTACCTAAGCCGGACAAAGATACCACTCGGCCAGATTCATTTTAGACCTATATCACTACTCCCCACATATATAAAAATCCTAGCAAAAGTTTTGGCCTCCAGGATTAATCAGGTTATAACTCAACTGATCCATTCTGATCAGACAGGCTTTATGCCTGGTAAGTCCACGGCATAAGTCCACGGCCGATTATTCACGCACTTACAGTTAAAACGGGATGATGCACAAACCTCCATTATTGTCTCATTGGATGCCGCTAAGGCGTTCGATTCCGTTGAATGGTTGTTTCTTTGGGAAACCATGGAACGCTTTGGTATTGGCCCGGGATACATTAAGTGGGTAAAACTCTTATATATGAATCCTGTGACGAGGGTGTCGGTGAACAGTTATGTGTCTACATCATTTTCACTTTATAGGGGAACAAGGCAGGGGTGTCCCTTGTCACCCATTCTATTTGCTATGGCTATTGAGCCTCTGGCCTGTATGATTAGAGATCAATCAAATATTCCCGGGTTTCAGCTAGGTTCAAGGATAGATAAAATTGCACTTTATGCGGACGACATATTACTCTTTATTTCGCAATATGAGACCTCTATGCCTAAGGCCCTTGAAATTATTGATTTATTTGGGAAATACTCAGGATTATTAATTAATTGGGACAAATCCTGTATCCTTCCATTCAGGGGGCCTCACCCCAATGATCCTATTATAAATCTTCCCCTACAGTGCGTGGATTCGTTTAAATACCTGGGAATCTGGATCTCTAATACACCTCAAAAGTATATATCACTGAACGTACAGCCGCAGATTGAATATCTCAAGTCCTGCGTCCCGATATGGAGTAAATTGCCACTAACTTTTAACGGGCAGAGTAAATTTAGTTAAAATGGTTCTCCAACCCAAAATCCTATACATTTTGAATCACTCTCCGGTATATATTCCTCAGAAATTTTTCAAACAAATTGATGGTCTGTTGGCCTCATTACTCTGGGTTAACAAAAGAGTTGGATTAAATTGGACACTTTAACCAGACCTCGTGATTGTGGTGGTCTGGCGCTACCCCTTTTCAAATTATATTACTATGCCGCACAATTATCACACATATGGGAATGGATAAATGATAAAACGGCTGAATCCCTACCTGCCCTAATACTGGCTGAGTCCAAGACAGGTCTATCGCCATTGTGTCTACTCTTGAGTGATAATATACACAATATTTGGAAACTTGCCTTGCGTATACTGCAGGCAGAAGGCATAGATCCAGATACTCCGCTAGCACATGCCAATAACCTTAAGGAGCTCTCTGCCCTTCAGGTCAGAGAAACATGGGGTCAGTGGGACGTAGTGCCCCTGGGACAGATATTTCAGGCGGGAGTTCTAAAGTCCTTTCATCAATTGCAACTTGAATTTGATGTCCCTACCCATTTTTTCTTTCGGTATCTTCAGCTTAGACATGCTATTAATGCCCAATTCTCTGAAGCCCCTTTGATTATACAGGAATCTCCTATTAAAACTCTAATACAATCCATTAGTAATAGTCGTGTGATATCTGTGATTTATACTAGTTTATTGAACAAGCATCATAAGTCTGATTTAACATCCATAAAACAACAATGGGAAAATGACGTTGGGGTATTGGCGGAGGAGGACTGGAGTGTAGCTCTTGCTAGTCCACGCCTGGCCACTATGTCTGTAAGATATCAGCAGATACAGTATTTCATACTACATAAAATATATATGACACCCGTCCGATTATTGAGAATAGGGGGCAGGACAGATTCAAAGTGTCCCAAATGCAATTCGTCTGAGGGTAATTTTTGGCATCTGCTATGGCCATGTCCTGTAGTAAATTCCTTTTGGCAATGCGTACTCAGGGTGATTGTTTCTATGGGCATACCTCAGGATATTCTTACCCCTGCGGCATGTACTTTGGCTGTAATAAATGCAGATGCAATTGACAAACTGGCTATACGTTTTACTAATAATCTGTGTGCCCTTGCCAAAGTATGTATAGCAAGGGATTGAATGGCAATTGCTGGGCCAAATCTGGCAACCTGGATATCTCTAGTTGGAGTGGTTGCAGCACATGAAAAATATGTCTATACTGCTAGAGATATATCTCAGAAGTATTATAATGTATGGGACAGATGGCTAGATTCCCCATATAACTGTTCAGGGGCTGCAACACTGAGCAATTCCTTAGAATAAGCTTACAGTACTACATGTGGGATGCTGTAATTGCTGTCACTATTATGATTATATATACCAGATCAACATTTTTATTTGCTCTATATACAGAGGAAAGCATGTAATATACAGAGATATTTGAATAGTAAGACACTTCTAGTAAGAAATGAAACCACACATGTATTTTTGTCTTATTTTATTTGTTATTATTTTTATGTTTATTGTCTTTTATTTTTTATTTTTGTCATTGTAATGTTTACAATGTATTAGTGTTTACTAATGTACATTATTGTATATTCAAAACAAAAGTTAGTAAAAAATTATTGGATTAAAAAAAAAAAAGGAAGTTATTATATAACAAAAGGTAGAAACCCAAAAGGGAAGTCCCTATTTGGCGCTATGGAGAGATGGAATAAATATATGTATATAATTCACTCGCTACCACTTGGAGGAGCTGACCCTCCTATTTATAATTCACAAAAATGTTAAAAAAGGAAAAAATAGTGGAGCGCTGACTGTGACTGTCCAGATAATATTACACATTTAATTCAGGTAAACATATTGAAGAATATAACTGTAGTAGGACCACAGATGATAAAAAATTCAATCACATAAAAATACAAACAATCACAGAAACATATACACTATACACATGTATTACAAATGGATCTCATTTAAAAATTGCAGTAATGTCAACCAGGGTTATTAATTAAAGACAAATAAATATGTCTATATATTCTGGTCAATATGGTTAGTAGTCAAAGCAAGCAGATTCAGCAGCCATTCAGTTAGTAAGCCTTCAGAAAATCCCAAACTGGCATAAGCAATGTCAATAGTGAAGTCTGGGTATGTACAATAAGTCCTCCTAGTGTTGATCAGACACTAAGGAGTTAATAGAACGTAAGGTGCAGATACATTCAAGCAAAATCCATGCTAAATCAACACTTCTAGTATTAGAGATGACTATACTCCCATTCATCGGCAACTCAGATGTTGTTATGGTAACTCCACTGTTTGGAGGGAGTTACTCACTGTGCACAGTGTTCCGGTGGATGTGGCGCCAGTAGCTGACGTTGAGGAGCCGTTTGGATAGCCGTGTCTCAATCTGCACGCGGTCCTCGGTGCTGTATAAGGGACAGCTTAGGACTCTGCAGACTCGTGGCTCACAGCGTGTAACGCTAGCTGCCACTACTTGCTTCCTGGTTTGACATCAGGGGGCGTGGCTTAACGCATTTCTCGGTCAGGCACCGTTTCGTCAGAAGCACCCTTGCCCTTTTGAATCGCCTTTTATTCAGCTGCCAGCCAATCAACTATTGTATATTCTGTTTGATCTTAATCAGTCTGTTCAAAAATTTATTTTGATAGATACAAGATTTCTATGAACATCAGATATATTCTCTAAGAATCAGATCCACTTTATGTTCCATATGTTTGACTCAGCAGCACTGCATAAATATAAACATGGGATGAACACATGTATAATGTGTGAATAGTTTTAAAAACTTTAAAAACTTAAAATAGACCTTATTGGACCTTTTTTATTTTGTATTATTTGTATAGAAATCTCCCTAAGAGAAATATGTATGTCAGAAATTACTAAAATAATAAAACACTGAAAATAGCTGTAATCAAATATATACCATTAATCAGATTATTAAATTATTTAATTTATAAAACAACAATAATAAACCAATATAATGTACATTCATAAAGACTTAAATGCTATTTAAATATTCAATCTAGGGAAAGAGAGCACACTAACTATTCCCACAAAAAAACAAACTAGATGGGTATAAATAATGTGAAATAAAGTATAAATTATTATACTAAGAATATAAATGAATAATAAATTAACATGTATATCTAAAATATTCTGAATCTCAGAATACAAAATAAATGAAATAGTCCGTAAAATGGGAAGTGTGTGTATAAGTCTCAATCTAGAGTCCATTTGATGTCGCTAATTACCCTTAGGGACCTAAGGTGAAACTAATGACCCATAATCCTCTAGTGTTGATACACATCCTAAAATGGGGGGGGGGGAGGGGGGGCTTCATCAGAAAAAACCGAGATGACCTTATGGATCATATGCTATGGTTAGATATTATTAAGTTTCACCGTATCGTTTAAACCATAAGGGATTAGGGTATTCAGTCTAAAAATCCAGAATGCTTCTCTTTTGCATACTCTCTGAAATCTATCACCACCTCTATTTGTAGTCTTGATCTGTTCAATCGCTTTTACTTTCACATTCTTAATACCTCCCTGTGGGCAATGCGAAAAATGTCTAGGGACACTATGCATTTGGGGGCTTTTAAGTACACCTCGTCTATGTTCCAAAAACCTTGTATTTAGAGAGCGGATTGTGCGGCCTACGTATTGTAAACCGCACCCACAATGGATCACATATATGACAAATATTGATTGGCAGTTCAGAAAACTCTATCTGGAAAACCTCTTTATTAGAATGTGAAATCACCAAGGAGTTCTTATAGTCTGCATGATCACATGTCTTACAATTATTCTACCACATTTGAAAAAACCTTTAGGTTTGGGTGGCAACCATGTCAAATTAACTTCTTTAAATTTGTCATCTTCTTTCTTTCTAATGTTTTAAAATACTACTCTGCATGTACCATCTATTACAGGTGCTAAAAATCTATCCATTTCCAAGAGTTTTGAGTTCTTTTCAATAATCCTCTGGATATTATTTGCTGCAGAGTTAAATTGAGTAATAAATGACAGACTCTTTTCATTCAACCCACTATTGGTTCCTATAATTTTATCTTTTCTTGTGGTAATGACTACTTCTCTATCCGTCTCTCTAGCATTTTTAAGGGCTAGATCCAAGATATTTTGAGGGTACCCTTGTTCCAGAAAAGTCAGATACATCTGTTTACTTTGTAATTCAAATACCTCTTCATTAGAACAGTTTCTTTTTAAAACTATTCACACATTATACATGTGTTCATCCCATGATTATATTTATGCAGTGCTGCTGAGTCAAACATATGGAACATAAAGTGGATCTGTGTGATGTTCTGGGTTGTTTGTGGACCCGGGGGGGTAGCAGGAGCGATCACAGAAGCAGATTTGAAAATAAAACTAGTATTTTTAATAAGTGCTTGAGTAGACATATAATGGCAGTAAATAAAAGTCCAGGAATATATAAATGTGCACAAGAGTTCTGTGGTGGGAGTAGAGCTGTCCAGGTGTGCAGGTAGTGAAACTGAAAATAATCAAACCAGGTATGCAGGTAGTGAACTGAAGCGCAGGATGTCAGCAGGCTCAGGCACTCAGGTATGGGCAAGGGTGATGGAGGAAGCGGGGTAGTCCAGTGGGAGCTAGGAGCTGACAGGCAGACTGGCAGACAGTGAATTCACAGGAACAGGAAAGCACAGAGAACTCCCTCTCAGCTAGGCTGAGATACACGTTGCACTGGCAAAGAAGGAAGGCACTGACCCTTCCTAAATAACCCATGCCGTGCTGTTACTGGCCGGAGGGAACATGTGACTCACCAGGATTGGCCAGCCGCATCACATGGCCAGAAGGCAAGATGGCGGCGTCCATGCCAAACGGAATGGAGACGCCGCCAGGCCTTACCAGCGCAGAGTGACAACAGGCCCGCACAACAACGCGCGCAGCCAAAGCCCCCCGCCAGACACCAGCTCCGCCACCAGACAGCCCGCGCCACAATGACCTCACAGGTAACACTCGCCTAGCACCATGCTGAAATACTCTGGCCGTGACAATCTGATTCTTAGAGAATATATCTGATGTTCATAGAAATCTTATATCTATCATTATTAATTTTTGAACAGGCTGATTAAGATCAAACAGAATATACAATAGTTGACTGGCTGGCAGCTGAATAAAAGAAGGCGATTCAAAAGGGCAAGGGTGCTTCTGACGAAACGGTGCCTGACCGAGAAACACGTTAAGCGACGCCCCCTGATGTCAAACCAGGAAGCAAGTAGTGGCAGCTAGCGTTACACGCTGTGAGCCACGAGTCTGCAGAGTCCTAAGCTGTCCCTTATACAGCACCGAGGACCGCGTGCAGATTGAGACACGGCTATCCAAACTGCTCCTCAACGTCAGCTACTGGCGCCACATCCACCGGAACACTGTGCACAGTGAGTAACTCCCTCCAAACAGTGGAGTTACCATAACAACATCTGAGTTGCCGATGAATGGGAGTATAGTCATCTCTAATACTAGAAGTGTTGATTTAGCATGGATTTTGCTTGAATGTATCTGCACCTTACGTTCTATTAACTCCTTAGTGTCTGATCAACACTAGGAGGACTTATTGTACATACCCAGACTTCACTATTGACATTGCTTATGCCAGTTTGGGATTTTCTGAAGGCTTACTAACTGAATGGCTGCTGAATCTGCTTGCTTTGACTACTAACCATATTGACCAGAATATATAGACATATTTATTTGTCTTTAATTATTAACCCTGGTTGACATTACTGCAATTTTTAAATGAGATCCATTTGTAATACATGTTGTGTATAGTGTATATGTTTCTGTGATTGTTTGTATTTTTATGTGATTGAATTTTCTGTGGTCCTACTACAGTTATATTTTTCAATATGTTTACCTGAATTAAATGTGTTTAAATAATTAATATTATCTGGACAGTCACAGTCAGCGCTCCACTATTTTTTCCTTTTTTAACATTTTTGTGAAGTTATTATATAAAGCAAATTGTGTGACAGGAAAATCTAGAAATTAATTTAGGAACAAAACTAATTATTGAAGAAAAAGATTGTCAATAGCAAGAAATTACATAATGCAGTGCATGTTTTCCTTAGAAGTACTGTTGAAGCCAGATAATTGGCTGTGAGACAGGATTGGGTTATGATTAAATCTGCACGACGCCATTTTGCGAATGGCAATGAGACGCGATTTTGCGATGGGCCGCCCAGCGCCATTTTAGTGAATCTCGCTCATTATAAGTACATGCGGCGATGCTATTAATTAGCATTGTGCGATCCCACGCAATAGAAAGAAGTTAAAAGACCTCATCATGTAAATACTGACAGTCACTAAAACATATAAAATTATCAACCCTGCAAAACACGTACCATGGTGTACTCCACAAACACGTAGTCGCACAATGCTAACTAGCATCTTTTCTCAATTCCCCAATACTTACACACTGCACACTTACATAAAAGGTTCCCTAGTATTAAAGTGTAATATTCAAGGTTTATTCAGTATTATTAATGTTGTGAAATAAATATCATTTGATATCTAAGGTTTAGTACATGGTAAGCAGATCGTGTTTGGTGTTGTACTGATCCACTGTGTCTTTGCAGATTTCCGGTACCATCGGTGAGAAGATCGCAACATGTGTCTGCAAACTATGGACTATAGAGAGTTAAACATTAAAATGTACTCTGTAATGTAGCCAGCTTAGATTTATTATGCAGCGAGAAACAGGACACAAAGAGCTGTTGGAGGCTGGATTGTGTCCATTTGAATTGACCTATGAACTATACTGTAACAGAAGAACCAGGAAGAAGAACCAATGGAATCATGCCAAACTGTTCTATTGTATTGCCTATCCCTGTAAGAGTATATATGTGGGCTCTCTAAACCTGGATGCCAGTCTGCTTGCTTTGCTGTTAACGGAGGTTTCTACTTTGATGCTGGTACCTGGGTCCAGAGCGTGTGCGTATGTAACAACTGTACCTTGGATCTGTATGATTTAATTGCGCTAAATGTATTTAGATCACAGTGTGTAACCATCTGTTTTTATATTGAATAATAACTTTTCATGCTTTGGAACCACACTCAAAGTCTGAAAGCATTTATTTCTTGTGCGACTCATAGTGCTAAATAGTGACAATTTTAGAAGGTATAGACAGGCAGGAATCGATAGTACATTTTATGGTAACAGAAGCATATTAATGGCTTCAGCTCATATAATAATATTTCTATATTGCAAATTAAGTTAATATAAATCAAGCTTTAGCAGACTAGTTAAACTTATTTTCCATGCAAAATTAATGATCTTTTAAGCCTCGTTATGTTAATTGTTTTTCCTGGAAATCTATCAGCTTTATAGTTTATGTAAGGAAACAGAGGACTTTGTAGCTAGTGGCAAAGCCCTTCTGTTAATACCTATTTGGATTGTTGGCGACCAGGCACAATACCACATGAACAACTTTGGAGTATAGACCATCACACTCAAGCGGGAAGCAGCAGCGACTCGTTGCACTGTGCGGCCACAATCGGAGGAATTTTTGTTATATAAAACCTGACGGCCAAGTGGACTCAGGGCCTGATTCAGAGCCACTCACTATTTGCGAGCGCACACTCTGAATCAGGGTGTCCCTATTTTTTTAATACCGGCCTCCAGGCCGCTCGCACAGCTGTGGGTGACCACCCACAGCTTGTGCGAGCTGCCTGGCGATGGTCACGATTATTGCGACCATCGGCATTGCGAGGAGACCCTTGTGGTAGGGTCTCAGCTCTCGCAATGAGAAGTGGACTTCCAGTGGACCACGATTGATGTCAGTATGGCTGCCCACAAACTCCGTTTGTTCAGCCCCCCCCCTACCCGCCTACAAAACGGGGTGAGCTGTCGATCAACATCAACAGCCGCCCCGTTTTGCTGCGAGCTCCGGAGCGAGTGAAGGTCCCGCTCGCTACGGGGCTTGCATACGCCGCGCATGCACACTGGGCCACCATCGACCCGCTTGCGAGCGCAATGCACTTGTGAGCAGGTCTGAATCAGGCCCTCAATACATACCAAGTTTATGAGCCAAGTGTCACTAACTGCACGGACATCGCGAGTATGGGTGAGAGCCTGGACCTCTTGATAATACAGCGTGCTTCCATTCCTTACACACTGCTACAAACTTGCTACTGAGATTATCACTAGTGTTTATTTAGTTATTCATGTGAACTGTGTGGCAGCATCTATTACCAGTGGTAAGTGGTGTGTTATTGGATCCTAATAAGGCTATATGGAGCAGCAGTAAGCGATGTGTCAGTGAACTACATTAAGGCTATACAGTACAGTGAGTTTATATGGCAAAAGTCGTTCTATATATGGGTCTTTGCCACTAGTCTACATATTGTTTTATGCAGATGCTCATATATGTTTTAATAATATCACTTGTGTGTATGACCCCACTCCCGGGAGTTTTATATGATTGTTGCAGTATTAAATGTATTAATGCACCAATAAAGTGCTTAGCAATTATCCCCTTGTTGTGTGTGACAAACGTCACCTGCTATTATATATATGCATATATAGGTATATGTATATATATATATCTCGTTTATCACATTGTTTGTAAGAGAGTTGGCAATCTCTCTCTGTGGGTGAGCAGCTGTTACAGAGGATTTTTATCCATATACATCTACTGGCGCCTGGATTAACTGTTTGTTATTGAGCTTTATAGTTTAGCCTCGTAGTGTGACAATTTGTATTATGAAACTGAATAGGGGCAAAACATAATCAGATCATCTCTCATTACCGAATAATGAATGAGAGTACAAAACATATTAAGGGCTTAGGATAAAGAAATACATTTAATGATATATATGAATCATGGATGATTTCTTAAATGGTACTTGTTGCGGCTGCGACATTTGCATATTTTTGCATAGCAACTGCGTAAAATGTTGCCATCGCAATGGAATTAGAGTACAATTCTAAATCAGGCCCATGGTGTCTAACAAAACACTGAGTGTAAGCAATTTAGAGGTTAATGTTTTTTAATGTGTGCTCAAGAGGCCCGCTTTATGTCACGTGGCTCTGATTGATAAATAAAATATGGCTAGTGGCATAGTTATCCCTTGTTTATTGCCCAAATAAGAGCGTCATAGACCTGAAAAGCTTGATATTTGTTTAGCCAAAACAGGCCGTATTTGGGTTCACTCCAAGTACAGTGTATGTTCTTTATGAGAAATGTAATGGATCAAAGACATACCTTCCATAATTTATGTTTCAGAAGAACTTAAATAAATGTGTAACCATTAGAACTTTCCACATGAAATGTGTCATTGTTATATACCGATCCCATAAAACTATAGATAATGTATTTTCCCAAGGAATGAAAATGACAATCATGTTTCACATGCATGTGTGAAAAATCATACCATGTTTAATTAAATTAATGTCTTGTCTAAGCTAAAGAAAAGAGTAATAATAACCCATTACTAGAACAGTTTTTGGTCAATTGTTAATAAAATGGTTTTGAAACTTTTTAAGCACACCTTATTAAGGTGTCACAGAAGATGGGGTTGGACAGGATTTAAAATCAATTAACTTATTTTAAAAAGCACTATTTCTTGGGGGTCAGTCTTCTTCTAATAATTTGTTCATATTTTCAAGCCTCCCACAGGTGGAAGATTGTGTTTTATTTTCAGAAAACTGTTTTGTAATTATATTTCTTTTTGCCATATTGTTACCCCTATTTTTATGAAATAGGCATTGTGACTTTTTGTTATATTACATTTAATTTAATAATGTTACATCTTTGCACTGAATCGTCACAGGTTTTAAGGATATCCATGCTTTGCACAGATGGTATAATCACACTGTCTGAGGTACTAATTAAATCATCTGTGCTTGGATATCCTTAAAACCTAAACCATTAGGGTGCCTTGAGGACCGAATTTGGGAACCACTGTACTATAGTAATGCAGGGAATTGTTTAGTTTGCAGTAACTCCAATATGATCAGGCAAAGTGTAACTGAAGTCATCCTAAGAGAACAGACATCCAAAGGTTTTGAAATACTTTTTTTTAAAAATAGTATAAAACAACTCTTAAGTGATTTATATCCTTAAATTACAGTCACCATCACAGTCACCATCGTGGTTTAGTGAAAATACAAAATAACTAATGTATATTGCCATCTCTATATAAACTATTCAATCAAGGATTGCAATACAATAGTCATATATAATTAAGGAATTATTGTACTATCCAACAGCAGCCATTTTTGTTAATTCACTTACTTTGTATACTATTTAATATTTAACTTTTTAATCATAGAATATTTTTTAGAATGATTTAATATTTAATTCAATTAACTTTTTTGTACACATGCACTTTTATTGCTGAAAACTCCATCCACCAATTCATTCATTTGCCTCATAATCATTCCCAACAAGAGTTGTGCACCACTGAAGGTGCAAATGATAAATAACTTGCAATCCTGGCACTGCAAACTGACTCACTATATAGAAAAGTACCCTGTCTCTGACAAATGCCAATGGAGAAAATCTCTCTCTGATGCTTAAAGATCATCCTTCCTATTACTCTGCCCCTCAGGGGCATATCTATAATGGGTGCATGGTGTGCGGGGCACACGGGCCCCTGGGTCCAGGGGGACCCTCCACTGCATACACTGCACCCATAGTATTACTTACCTCTCTGGAGTCCCACGTTGGCGTGGGGGTCCGGCACTGTAAAAATGATTGGAAAATGACCGCCACGCCCATTTTCCCATAGTTTGCACATGCGCAGTACAGGGAAAATGGCTGCCGCGGCCATTTTCCTGGTGACCTGCGCATACTCTATCGACTCTTGGTGCACTCTAGTGCCCAGAGTCTATAACTCCGGTGCTGGCCATGCACAGGTCGGTGCACTGCTGGCCGCCGGACAGAGAGGAGGGGGCCCGTGACGGAGACTGCACATGGGCCCCCTCCTCTCTAGAAATGTCCCTGCTTTACTCAAGTAGGCATACTACAGAGTCCTAATCTACACCCTGTCCAACAACCCCTGCCACCTCTTCACTACCATCATGTCCCTTCTCTAACCTATGCCACCACCCACCACCTTTTACCTCACTGCACATAATTTCACAATTCACTTTAAAATTGACTCCATCCATCTTAAAATCTCCTCTCACCAACTCCACCTCCCATCACCCTACATATCTTCCACCCACCTTACCACTTTCAGTGCTTTCCCTACTTTATTTGGAGGTCTTCTCTATCATCTTCTCCCTCTCCTTTAACCTTGCCCCCATGACTATTCATTTTACTTTTGATCCTATTTTCTCTGATCACCCCCTCCCTCTAGATAGTAAGCTCTTATGAGCAAGACTCTCTCTACCTGTCATGTCCCACCTCCTTCTTCTGCCCCGGATGTACCGTCTTTATGTTTATACTCTATTTGTAGTTTTCTGTTTAACTTGTACTTGTTTATTTGTTTGTACTTTTACAATTTGTATTTTCACTCCAATGTTTTGTGTCTATTTGTAAATTTGTTTTTTTTCATATACGCATGATTAGTATGTTGACTATTTGCCACTGCAGAATTTGTGGTGCCTTACAAATAAATTATAATTGATATTTATTACCCAGTTAAGTATTTCACAGATACTAAATCTTGAAAGTATTTTGGCTAGAAAGGAACATATTTGATGTCACTCCATAATCTCAAATATACTTTATGGGAAATACAGTACATCAAAGAAATACTTAACATAATCGTGTTTGAGAAAACCTGTTAATAAAATTGTAACCAGTGGAACTATCAAAATATAATGTGTCCACAATATATTCCAGCTTCATAATTAACCTATCACAATACAATGCCTTCATATGAATTCAAACCTCTAAAATGTCAACAGATTTGGTGTATTACAAATGGAAATGACGCTTACACAAATTGTTGCAGACAGTATTTTTGTTGTGAACCACTAGGCTCTTAAAGCAAAAATTCTGTCATAGGGCCTGATTCAGAGCTGGTCGCTATTTGCACTCGCTCGTCCAGAAAATATGGGTGGCTATTCAAATGAACCGTTCGCTGTTTGCGGTCTGTTTACGCCTCTAGGTGTGAACGAGCGAACAAAACTTGCGGTCGTTTATTGGGAAACTACGCCCCCTGTCCGCTCGCATCCTACGTCATGTCCGCTATTTATTAGATTAATCGAGTATATCGAACAGGGTATGAGCTGCTCGCTATTCTTGTGGTTGGTTTTTGCTACCACAATTTTGCGAGCAGTTCTGAGTTAAAAAAAACCAAGTGACGTGGTCAATGACGCTGCTGTATTAATTATGCACTCCCTTAAAACGCCCGTTTTGACCTTTAAGCACACCTGCGATCGGATTTCCACTCCCCGTTTTCAAGCACCTTCCCCTGTTACCACCCACATACGCCTCATTCTGTCACTCAAAATAGCAGGCATTCGCTATTTTGCGAGCACATGAATTTCGGCCGCACTGACTGGTTCGCGCATGCGTATAACAATCCGTACGCATGCGCAGTTGGGCAAACATCGCTCGGAGCGAACGAGCTGCCACTTACGAGTGGCTCTGAATCAGGCCCATAATTCATTAATTACCTGCAGATTTTTTAAAAATAAAAACAGAAAAATGCTGCTTGCATAAGTTGTCAATCTTTGTGTTGTGGAAGCTCCAAGTTTGCACAGATGAAAGATATTATCCTACCAATTGGCTATCAATTTGTTTCTACCTATGAATAATTTAAAAAAGATAAGCAATATTTGTTGAGCAAGGTTCCTAGTAAGAAAACCAAAGATCAGAAGGACCATACATTGTTACTGTTCTTTGCTACTTCCTTCCAAATCTGCGTTTACTTTATCCTGTTGCAAATTGATAAAGGAACAATACTCCTGCCTAACTAAAGCACACACCTCACCCTGACTTACCATGACTAACCCAAACACATCCTAATTTGCAACACTATGTTTTTTTTTCATCTGTCTGGTCTCTTCATTTAAACTTCTAACATGCATCTGTCTGGTCTCTTCATTTAAACTTCTAGATGCTGGAAATACAACCCCCCCCCCCCCCCCAAACAACACACTCAACCCCAATAGGAAACTTCTGTAGTGATATCCAAGGAGAAGCTTTTCTACCACAATATAAAATATACCTTTTCATAGACTCTGGGGTAAATTCAATTCTCGCCAATGTGTGATCATGATATTCAGCTTCACACATCCCCCGAGAATTACATCATCCAAGTACACCTTTGTGGGGTGCAAGGGAAAATTGGCGATGTTGTTGCCTAAGAGGTGCCAGCATTCTGACTATCCCCACAGCATTCAGAGGGTACTTTGCAGACATTGTTGAAAATATAATTCATCCCTAAAGAGTCTTATTAAAAAGAAAACATAATACTAAGGAATTATTCATTTGTGGATTATCTACCCTATGTAATATCCCTAGATTTAGTAAAGTTTACACAAGTCTTAAGAATTGTAAATGTTTAACTAGTTACCAGCTTTATACTCACAAATTATCTTTCATTTTTCTTTGTCATATTTCACATTGTAATTAGAAGCATTATTTAATACCTCTATTAAATGATCTACCTCAGCATTTACAATCACAAATATAGATACTCAACAACAAAATTGGTCAACATTGCATGCTATAAATCATCTTGCAACAGCATCAGATTATTTGACCAATGAAGAAATAAGAACAATAAAAAACAAAATACATATTGCCTTCCTCCTGTCATCATTTTTGGAGGCACACAAACCTTTCAACAATCTTTGTCCCAGATGGCAGTACAGCTTGTTTTGTATCTGACTTCTCCTAAAGTAACAACAACACATCTCCAATCAGACTTACCAACATTGGGTACGAGGCGTCTAGGAGATCCATCCAAGGAAGGTCCAGGTGAGAAGGGAGGGGGCATCACTCTATGATTCACTTAATTGCGAACCCACCCCCCACAACATAATGCAGCAGTTCCACCAACTTCTCCCGTGGGATGTGGGAGAGTTGCCCACTATCGCGGGAGCCAAGAGAATGTCTCCAAATTCGTGAGTCTCCAGGAAATTCCAGTGGAGTAGGCAACTATTTCTTCAGGTGAGGATCTTAAATCAAATCTAGCAAAAATCTAACATTTCTTAATAAATGCACCAAAAGATGATTACTTATACCCAGTGCCTAAAGAGGTCCTGGAGACGTGGTGGAACTCCCCCCCGCCCCGATGCTTTTTCAATAAAAGGAACAGAGCACACAGCAAAAAATGGGGTGTGGCCTCAAAAGAAAGGGGTGTGTTCACACAATAGTATCCCCAATTCAAATTATGCCATACAGTAGCACAATCTTATTCACATTACACCGCACATAGTGCCCTTGATTCACATTACACCACATAGTAGTGTCCCTTATTCATTTTATGACACACAGTAGTGCCCCTTTTACACAATGCCCACAGTAGTAGTGTCCCTAACACAATGCTCACAGTAGTAGTGCCCCTTATACAATGCCCACAGCAGTAATGCCCCATACACATAATGCCCACAGCAGTAGTGCCCCTTATACAATGCCCGCAGTAGTGGTGCCCCTTATTCAGATCCCACAGTAGTGGTGCCCTTTATGCAGTGCCCCCTATGCAATGCCCCCATTGTGCTCCCAGTAGTAATGCCCCCTGTAGTAGTACACCCAGTAGTAATGCCCCCTGTAGTACTGCCCCCAGAGGTAGTGCCCCTTACACAATAAAAATACAATTAAAAATACAAACAATACTTACCTTAAGTCCCGCTCCTGTGTCTGCTGCCGTCTGGTCCAACTGCTCCTCGGAACTATGGGAGAGACATCATGATGTTATGATGTCTCTGCCATAGGCCCATTGGGGGAGCCGGTAGCCAGACCTTAGGAGTGAGCTCCAGCCTCTGGCTGCCGTTGCGGGAAAGGAGGAGGAAAAACTGGTTCCAGCCCACTTTAACCTCTGCTTATACCATTTTCTTTCAAGATAGTCCTGTGAATACTCGTGAAAGTGTTTCTTATTTAATTGTGCACTGGCAAAAATACTTGGGGGTAAATTTATCAAAGTTCGATTTTGAGTTTTAAATTTGGTTTTCATTCAATTTAGCCTTTGGAGATTTACTAAAGGCAAAATTGAATGTATAATCGAACATTAAACCGAATCCCAGTCAAATCACACTCGAATATCATCTAAACATTAGTAATTTTACATAGACCAACATAGAAATCCCTGATTTACTAATATTCGATCTAAAATTGAACACCAACTTGAACTCCCAAAATAATAGACCTGCTTCATGCTGGTCAATCTTAGCATGAGCAGGTACCAGTTACACAGAGACATGTACAGATCAGTGAGATCCGTGCATGTTTTTCTACGTGAATAAAAAAGTAGGGGTGAGCGGATTCGGTTCTACTCGGTTCCGTTCGGTTTTAAAAACCGAATCTTATTGGCTATCCAAATCTCGTGACAGCGAATACCCAAAAAGATTCGGTTTTTAAATCCGAACGGAACCGAGTAGAACCGAATCCGCTCACCCCTAGAATAAACCTATATAAAGTGGTAATTTTTTAAAAATTTTTAATTGACATAGGGTACCCCCTCTAAATGCACAACCAGCACCAGGCTCAGTGAGCCAGTACTGTGTTTGGAAATACAGGGGACAAAATGATTAAGGGGTCCCCCGTATTTTCCAAAACCAGCACCGAACTCTTTCCAGCGGGGGTGTAATGCAACAGCCAGGGTACCCTGGGAAAAGCATTATACCTGATCGCTATTCAGCCCAGGCCAGGGATCCCTGGGGAGGTGGAGACCCCCCAAAAAAGGGGTTCCTCCTCTCTAGGGCACCCCAGGCCTGGGCTGATAGCCCGAGGCTATCCCCAGCACCCCTGGGCAATGGGTGCTGGGTTGATTGTGTATAAAAATAGAATAAATAGCATTGTCTTTTACAGTAGAACTAGAGGTCCCAGCAAGCCTCCCCCGCATACTGGTACTAGAGAACCACAAGTACCAGCATGCAGGGCATTAAGGGCCCACTGGTACCTCTAGTTGACCTGTAAAAGAAATATTAAAATAAGGACAAGACTCACAAGGTTGTACTTTTCAATTACACATGCACTCACTCACTCTTACCTGCACTCACACTACATACTTACCTTCAGTGGCGTTAGTTCATCCCAGATGCCCGGAGGCCAGGGCCGGATTAACAATGGGGCGGATGGAGCTACAGCTCCAGGCCTCCCATTGAAAATAGGCCCACAGGATACAAGGACTGCAGTGCAGGCAGGAAAAAAAAAAAGATTTTTTTTTTCCTGTCACCACCGACAGCCCAGCGGACTCACTTATCGGCTCACTCACCTCCCAGCTCACTCACTTACTGGCCGCCCGAAGCTGAGCCCATTGTCACCCCCAACCTCTCCTCTCGGCTGCTCGACCTAAGCCCCGCCCACTACAGCCCGCCGAAGCCCCGCCCCTATGTGCCTTAAGCTCCGCCTCCTGTACATCCTACTGCAGAGCTGTGTCCTGTGACTGTGCACCAGACCAATCGCCTAGTTCAGGAGGGAAGGCACTTCAGCCCAGCATGTCACATTCCACAGGTCAGTGTAATGTTTGGCCCCTGTGTACAATTTATGTATGCTTTGTATATATATTTGTTTTGTATATATATTTATTTACATGGCTATATATATGTGTGTGTTAAATTAGGTGGGTACAGGAGCATATAATGTATAAATATGTGTATATGTATATATATATATATATATATATATATATATATACAGTTTGTGTAGGTATATATATATACATACATACGTACAGTATGTGTATACATATATATATATATATATATATACACACACACACACACAGTAGGTGCTTGTTCAATCCTAGGAAAGACAGAGGGGGCACTCCGGGACTTGAGTGCACAATGTATTTACTTGAAAATGACCAACGTTTCAGAGCCAACCTTGATAAAAGAGTTGGGTGGGCTCTGAAATGTCGGTAATTTTCAAGTAAATACTTTGTGCATTCAAGTCCCGGAGTGCCCCCTCTTCTTTCCTAGGATTGAACAAGCACCTACTGTATGAATATTCCTTGGGAGGGCACCTGGGCACCCTGCCTTTAGTTTGGACTGTGAGTCCCGATTGATTTTGTGTGATATACTGTATATATAACATATATATATATATAACACACACATTGGTAAATAGAGAGGGTACAGGAGCTTGAGGCACACTTATGGGGACTAAAGTGGGTGTGGTATTATATGTCGACATTCATCATGTAGACAGTGATGGAATGCCGACATATCATCCCTGTTGGCCCACTAACATGCTCCTGATGGCTGTAGCAGCTCCAGCGCGGCTTCCGGGTCCCAGCAGTCATGACCTCTGCTGCTCCTGCCTTCCGATGAGTATTACCCCCATCCCTAAACCTAATCCCTACCCCTCCCTGTAGTGCCTAACCCACTCCTCCCCCTGCAGCCTAACCCTAACCTTCCCCTAGTGCCTAACGCCCCGGCACAGCCTAACCCTAATCCCTACCTCTAACCCTCCCTATAGGGCCTAACCTTAGCCACGCCCCCCCCAATCTAACTGTAACCTCCCCTAATGCCTAACCCTCCGTGCAGTGTCTAAACCTATCCTCCTCCCCCGCCGCCTAGCCTTAACCTTCCCCTAGGTCAGGGATGGGGAACCTCAGGTCTAGGGGCCGTATAAGGCCCGCGGAGTCATTTGGTCTGGCCCTCTGAACTTTTCTCTGCTAGTCTCATCTGGCTACCAGGGTGCCTAGAATAGCACCCTGCAGCCAGAATCGATGCACCAGTGCCGCCAGGAGCCCTTACAGCTCCCTGGAAAATCCTTAGGATGCGCCGGGCATAGCTGTAATCGCCAGGGATTGTGGCCCCGCCTCATGTAATGTCACATGGAGGGAGCGTGGCCTGCACCTGGCCCGCGAATAATGTTATAAAATGGCCCTTGGAAGAGAAAAGGTTCCCCTGCCCTAGAGCCTAACCGGAATCGGTATGAAATACCGCTGGCCGCCTGGCCGACAAAAGCAGAGTTCCCGGCAGCAGAAGCCCGACAGCGCTGGAAATCCCGATCGTCGCTAAGGTAAGTATAAACTAACCTAACCCTCCTTAGGCGTGCCTAACCATAACCTCCCTCCCAAAGTGCCTAACCCTAATCCCCCTTCTAAGTGCCTAACCCTAACCCCCCCTTCCTCGCTGCCTAAACCCAAGTCCCCCGGGGGGTGCCTAACACTAACCCTCCCTCTCCCTAGCCTACCCCGTGGCTGTCCGCTCGCGGCGCCCGGCATCCCTTCGATCGGGATGCCAGGCGCCTGTCTCCCGGCATCGGAGAAATGACAGGCGTCTAGATATAGACGCCCGGCATTTCACCCTCGCCGGGATATGACAGTCGGGAAGCCGGCTGTCGGTATTAAGGCAGCCGGTTTCCCGATTGTATACCGGCCTAACCCCCCCACACACACAGTCATTTTTAAATTAACTTTAATGTCAACATAATCAATATTGACATTATGACTGTCGGCTTGTATAAAACACACTAGAATACATTTAAGTAATCAACGTCTCAGAACTTGTATTCATTATTTCGTCAGGATTAGCAAAATGACAAATACAAATTCTGAAACATTGCTTACATAAACGGGTCAGTGTGTTTTATACAAGCCGTCCAGAGTGTCACACACACAAACAGCTGGCTCCAGAGCGCCCTGTGCCGGCACTGCCCCATAACCACATGACGTCATGCTGTCGTGTAGAGGGGCCTGGGCCACCGGCACCTGGAAGTGCAACACTGCCCAGAGCATCCGGAGTAGGCTGCAAAGACTGCAGGGTGTCTGTCTGGGCAGTACTGCAGCAGTGATACTGGCTGCAGGGTGCAAGCACCATGCTAGCCAGTAACAAAGGCCATAGGGTAGCGATGGTGCTGCAAACAGAGCCCTGCGCTCTGTGCAGCATCACCGGTCGCATACCTGCGGTTATGGCACTGTATGCAGTCAAAATACACCCACAACACAGGCCACACCCCTATGTAAATCACAGCTACACCACACTAGTCACAACCCCACATCACCAGTCACACTTCTGCAGCGCTGGTCACACCCCCTGCAGCGGCACACAATAGGCCCTTCATAACTTTCAGCTCCAGGCCCATGTGGACATTAATCTGGCACTGCCGGAGGCAAGTTATAATTTGGTGCCCCCCCTTTTAAAAAAAAAAGGGTAAATATGGTGCATATCTATCTATCTATCTCATATCTATTTATCTATTACATGCAGTATGCACAAAAACATAAATATAAAATAGTCTTAAGTGGGGTGAATATATTGTGAGCAATGGAAGAGGTGCCCCTTCAGTGCTGGAGTCCGGTGGCAGGCGACTTCCTTGTATCCCATAGTTCTGCCCCTTAAGTACACACTATGCAATCCATTGCACGATATATCGTTCTGAAACAGATCGGAACGATATATTGTGCGGATCGCATATTGTGTAATCCCAATCGTGCATGCCCAGGGATCGTTCATCGCATCGTCCCATCTTCTGTAGGGCAGCACAGCATTTGGGAAGATGCGATGAACAACACCATGCTGTAAAATGCAGCATTGAACTACACATCGTGCCGTCGTCCACTGCATCGGCTAACAATTACGGACGGCACAATGTATTGTACCGTGGCTGGGTACACACATCGTGTGGTGTGTACCTAAGTACTCTCCAGGTAAGGTACTGCTGTAATCATATATAGTTACACATTTAAAAATCATAAAGTAGTTTCATTCATACAGAACTAGAAACATAGGGATCTCTAAATTATAAAATTGGCTACTACCGCTGTTTTATTTATTTCCAATGGGTATTTGAAGTTGTACAAAAGCTATAGCAATAACACAGAAAGAACGATCCAGCACATACCACAACAGAGATGTGACTTATGCTGGCCATACACGCTACAATTATTGGGGTGATCCGCCTGATATCGGCGGATCGCCCTGATAATTGTAGCGTTTGGGGGTTTGACCGAGGGTTAAATATTGCTCGGTCGGGCATGCCGGATTGTCCAGCATGCCCGTCCGATGCGATATTTACCGGTAAACTGTCTGCCGACAGACAGACATTTCCTGTGTTCCTTCCTACGGAAGAAACATGGAAATGTCTCCTCCCCCGAGGGCGGAGCGCGGATGTCAGGCTGATACACTGTGAGAGAAATTTCAGTGTATGCCGGTGACATCTGCGGCTGGCAGGCTGCCAGATAAAATGTCTGTCGGTCTGACAGACATTTTATCTGACCGTGTATGTAGTTTTTGTGGCACTAGAAGCAATTCTTATATACAGATGTTGGCTAAAAGTAGGTCTGTACTAAAATACTCTTAATACAAAAAAAAAAACTTTTAGTACTAAAAATACTTACTACCCATGATAACTGTGCTATGGGCTAGCAGTATCTATGATCAGAGCCGGATTTAGACCTCACAGGGCCCTAGGCACGATACCGGTTTGGGGCCCCCCTCCAATAAGCAAACCTGTGCATATATTAGAGTAGTTTTTGCTGAAGCAAGATGCACACATTATAATATACTGTATATGTATGTGTGTATATATATATATATATATATATATATATACACACACACAGTAATATGATTTGTATATGTATGCACAGTTATTATTACTTTAGGTGATGCTAGATCACATTATGTTATGAATATATTTATATATACATGGGAGAGGGGGACAAAGAGGGAGACAGGAGGAAATAGGGAAAAATGGTGCGAGACGGGAAGAAAAGGGGACGAACAGAGGTGAACGGGAGGAAAGCGTGATGGACAGAGGGAAATAGGAAGAAATGTGGACCGACAGAGGGGTCGGAGAAAATAGGGAGGAACAGAGGGGACGGGAGGAAATGGGGGAAGAACATGGTGAGACACAAGGAAAAAGGGAATAACAGAGAGAAAACTGAAGGTGGAGCATCAGACAAGAAAATAAATACATACATAAAAGCTAGTGAGTTGGCGAATATATACAGTATATATATATTCATAGTATTAGCATATCTTTTTTTAGTTAAACTTACCCAGAGTGCTGGAGTGCCATCTTTCTGTGTGTGCTGGGTCATGTTGTCCTCATAAGCAGAAGACCATTGTCCAGAGTAATCACCCCATGGAGCTCAGTTGGGGGGTGAAATTAGTCAGGGCAGGGCAAGGGTGACACTGGCTAGGATCAGCGCATGCTACACGGGGAGATGGCCACACTGCTGGGGTGGTTGCTTGCTATCACTGTGACTATGGGGAGGGGGGGGCACTACTTACTGCCCATAGCTACGGGGGAGGTTGGTTTGTGCTAGTCCCATATCCTCAGACACCATTCCAGAGTGCGGGCTAATGGTCACTAATGGGCAGCACAGGCTGAGAGGAGTCAGGTGACCAGGAACTGCGGGTGTCCTGAGCCTGTGCCCTGGGAGCGGGGGCCGCAGATACAGAGCTTTGCAACAGCTGACACCAGGTCAGCGCATGGAGGCAGCAGCAGCCTGGAAGTGCTTACTATCAGCCGGCGGAGAGGAAATCTTTGAGCTGCCCTGCTGCAGGGTAAGTGCTGCAGTGTCTCTGAGTTCTGGTAGGCTTAGGCGGGTTGCGGTGTTCACATGCTATGTGACGTCTGCGACCATAGAGCACCACTCCAGCAGCAGCACTGCAGCAGGTCATGAAGAATGAATGCCGCTGCTGATCAGCGCTCAGCTGCTCCTCTGTTTCTTAGCAGCAAGTGGCCCCGGAACGGCCGGATGACAATGGAGCCATGTGCCCCCTTCAGGGCTGGCGCCCGGCGGCAGATGACTCCATGGTCTCTGGGAGTTCCGCCACTGCTTACCTTGTCCCTAGCACAGTTCTGTCCCCTTCTCCAGTAGAATCCAAGTTCGGGACCTGTAAAAAACAAAACAACAAAAAAAACAAGTCCTCTACTTTCCATGTAGGCATCCATCTTTACAAAATGAAAAAAATGCGGGCCTTGCGAACCAACCTGAATAAGGCCCTGTGTGTGCTGTCCCCCAGTGCGTTTGTTCACGTACATATAAATGCCGTGACTGCACGCAGTGTGAGCTGAGAAAAAAAAAGTTGAAATAAATATTTTCTTCGATTGTTTGTACTAAAGGCCTGATTCAGCTTGGATTGGTCATTTGTCGCGTTCTACACATGTGTATACATCGCAGTGCACGAACTAGCAATTGCAAACAGAATTGCGTTTGCAGAGGCTACCCAGACCCAGAGCAGAGTGGTTGACAGGAAGTGCCACTTGTGGGTGGTGATGGGGAGTGGTGGGGTGAATGCAGGTGCGCCAGTGCGTTTCAACGCCGTTGCAGGGGCGTACAATAAATTAGCCACTGCGTGGATATAAGCAGCCATAGAAAAAGTAAAATAAAAAAACAATGTCTTCTAGTGTTTGTACTATGGCGCTTATTCAGAGCCGGACGCTCTGACAGAGCGCTCGCTCTGAATCAGGGCCGGGCTATTTTTTTTTTTAGAACGGCCTCCTGGCCGCTCGCATAGCTGTGGGTGACCACCCATAGCTATAGCGAGCGGCCAGGAAGATGGTCGCGATGGTCAAGACCATTGCGACCATCGGGCTTGCGACGAGACCCTTGTGGTAGGGTCTCGTTGCTGCAAGCCCCAGAGAGATTTCGGCTCTAACAAAGCCGAAATCTCTCCCGCTGACATCACTCGTCAGTGGGGCCACCCCCAAACAGAGGCGTTCACATGGGAATGCCTCTGTTTGGGCAGCCACTCCCCCGGCCCGCCCACCAAAGGGGGCGTGCTGTCACTCAACATCGACAGCACACCCCCTTTGGTACGAGACCCGGAGCGACGGATTGCCCGTCGCTATCCGGGTCTCATGCATGCGCACGACGGAGCCGGCTCCATCGTGCACATGCGCTCTGGGCCACCATCGACCCAGTTGCGAGCGCTCAGTGCTTGTGACCGGGTCTGAATCAGGCCCTATGTCTGTACGCTGTCCCCCAGTGTGTTTGTTCACTTACATATAAAAGCACTGTGTCTATACGCAGTGTGAGCTGAGCTGCAAATTAAGAAAAAGTAGAAAAAATACACTGTGAACTACACGCATGCGCACATTAGCGAACATCGTCTGTAACGAGTGGCCGCTTGCTAGCGAGCGAGTCTGAATCAGGCCCTATGTCTGTGCATTGTCCCCCAGTGCGTTTGTTCATATCAGGGCCGTAGCTAGGGTAGTGCGGCCGGTACCATCGCACAGGGCAGGGGGTGCTGTTTGGGCCTATCAAATTTCTGTTTATTATCATTCTTGCTTGTAGCTTCCTCTGATTTCATCCCCAGCATCTCCTATCTCTTCCCTGGCCCTTCTCCATAAAGCCATGGCCCTTTTTTGGGTGCATTATGTCCCTTTGAAAAATGAGGGGGGCACCAATGCTCTTTCTGGCACAGGGCACCAAAAAGTCTAGTTACGGCTCTGGTTCACATACATATAAAAGCGCTGTGTCTCCACACAGTGTGAGCTGAGGGCCTGATTCAGACCCGCTCTGAATCAGGGCCGGTCTTTTTTTTTTCCTTTTTTAGAACGGCCTCCTGGCCACAGCTATAGTGAGCAGCCAGGAAGATGGTCATCAGGCTTGCGACGAGACCCTTGTGGTAGGGTCTCGCTACCGCAAGCCCCAGAGAGATTTCGACTCTAACAGAGCCGAAATCTCTCCCACTGACATCACTCGTGATATCAGTGGGGCCGCCCCCAAACAGAGGCGTTCACATGGGAACACCTCCGTTTGGGCAGCCACTCTCCTGGCCCGCCCACCAAAGGGGGCGTGCTGTCACTCAACATCGACAGCACGCCCCCTTTGGTACGAGACCCGGAGTGACGGATTGCCCATCGCTATCCGGGTCTCGCGCATGCGCACGATGGAGCCGGCTCTGTCGTGCGCATGCGCTCTGGGCCACCATCCAACCGGTTGCGAGCGCTCAGTGCTTGCGACCTGGTCTGAATCAGGCCCTGAGTGTGTTGCAATTGGTGGACAGTTTTACTTTTATCAAAAATCAAAAATTCAGGCTGTGATACAAAAATGTTTAAGAACACTAATGATCAGTAGGTCAAGGGCCACCACCTTAATATCTGCACAGGGTGTTGCCGTTGGTGGCCAGTGTACTTTTTTATTTGTCTTACTTTTATCAAAATCAAAAATTTTTGTATTATCCCAGACCCAGACTCTCTGGTGCACCTTATAAATGTACTACAGGGGTGTGTTACTCATTTAGGGGTCGAAAGGGTGGTGGGGAGGGGGAGTAGTATGGCCAGCAGGTCAGCCTCCTTATATTTCTTAGTATAAGATAGGCTGATTTGGAATTAATTACAACTATTCATTTTCTTGGCTTCTCTTTCAACCAGTGTGAGGAATTCTTGGCTATTGACAATGTAATCATTTATGGCCTTAAATTTTATTTTTCTTAATCAATCAATAATTAATTAATCAATTAATAAATCCAGGGACGTTTTAAGAAAGGAGGGGGCCCGTGTGCACTCCCCATGCGGGGCCCCCTCCTCTCTCTCCGGTGGCCGGCAGCCAACTGATGCGGCTAGCCAGCCACCGAAGCCTTAGTAGACTCCGGGCACTAGAGCTCTAGTGCCCGGAGTCTACTGCGCATGCGCAGAACACCAGAAAATGGCCGCGGCGGCCATTTTACGCTGTTCTGAGCAGCACAGCAACCCGACGTGGGACCACGGACAGGTAAGTCTAAAATAATATGGATGCAGTGTGGGAGGTGCGGGGGCCCCCCTGGACCCGGGGGCCTGTGTGCCACGCACACACTGCACCCATTATAGATACGCCACTGAATCAATCAATTAATGCACCACTTCCATCCATATTCGATGCTTGTTTTTTAATAGCATTTTCCACTTCTCTTTGTTTTTGTTTTTATAGCAGTAATAAAATAATGATTAATCAATTAATCAATCTATCTTCCACTACATACTCCACCTCCATTTCCCTGTACTGCCCTCGTGCCTATGACCTAGTTCTTGATTAATTAAAACATTCTATAGCATCATATAGTTTATATTAAACTGCTATCCTGTCTGCCACTGTAGCACCACTCTGTTTCCATGATGTACCATGTTTGAAGTTAAACTTCCACGTGTTTGTGCCATGTACTGCTGTTTGTGCCGTGTAGCTTAGTCAGCCAGCTAGCTCAGTGCAACTTTTTGGCCTAAACTGGAGGAAAACAATATTGTGAGCTTTGAGGTGGCCAAAATTGACTAGAAATGACTGGAAATTAAGGTTATTGAGGTTAGTCATACTGTAGGAACAAAAACAGGCCCAAATTATGTGATTTTATTAATTTTTAAACATTTTTGGAAAAAAAAAATAGATCCAAAACCAAAACACTTTGGCGGTTTTGTCAAAACCAAAACCAGACGATAAATCAGAACCAAAACACAGGGTTTGGTGCACATCTCTAATATATTATGGTGGTTAAATAAATAAGGTCTCATTGCGTAAATTTATTCAACTCGTACATATACATATAATCAATTGTATGGCCTTGTTACAGATTATTAGTCCCCATACTTGTCTAAGCATTTGTTCCAACAGTACACCAAGGCATCTATCCCGGAAATAGAAGAAATCAGTGTCAAGCACCTGAAGCCAGGACATGACGGCTTGCTGAACTTCACCGTCGGTTGCATATCACCCAGGTGCTTTTTCAACGGTATCACTCTATCTTTTTTACCTTGCCCAGGTTTCTCCAATTCACCTAGATCTGGGGTATGAGAAGCACAGTGTTTGAATCTAGGTACACACTATACAATTATCGGGCCAATTTGCTAATGATCGGGTGATCAGCCTGTTTTCACATGTAGCGTGAAGGCATTAGCATTTTGCTGATAAAATGGGCAAAAAGTCCACAAGCACTCTCCTTCACTTATCGAATAGATCAGTCTCAGCAGACGATATCAGCCAAATGGTCCCGATATCGTGCAATGTGTGGGTGCCAGAACAATTTTTTTGCTGCCCCCCCCCAAACATAAAATTGTTCTGATGTGTCGAAGCTGAATAATTGGCTGAGACAAGTTCAGTTTAAAATTTAATCGCGGCGACGCCATCTTGCGAATGGCCGCAAGACTCCATTTTGGAAATGAGATCGCAAGACACCATTTTTGTGGTCAGCGTCAATTCAAGTTATAACTCAGGAGCTAAGAACAGATGGCAATGTTTTTGTTAACCTACCAAGGGCAAACAAGCTTTCTGAGTAAAAGTAAATAAGAAGAGACAATGGGTATTTTTACATACAAATTGGGAATCCCTGGATGCAGATAAAGTATAGTTGTGGCAATTGTAATATAATATCTACACAATTGGATTTGTCTGAATCCTAGACAGGATGGCCTCAAATTCCACAGCTTGAGGTGGTAATACATTTGCACTTCACACAAGAGTCTGTGAGAACAAAAGAGGTTTTGTTTTCCTTTGAACACACAACAGGTGGGGGCCTGCTGACAGAGGGCATGTAGAACTACAACCCTCAGCAATCCACACTGCTGGATGTTCACTTCGTGTATGAGAAATTATGCACTTAAATCTCACCCATTAATAACTAGCGTCCTTATATCAAACCCCGAATACTCACACACTACATATTCGCACACAAGGTTCCATTAGCATCAAATTGTATGATTCAAGTTGGTTAAGTTAGTTTAAATGCTAAGAAATAGAGGTTTTTGATATCTAAGGTATTATACATGATAAGCAAGGTGTGTTTGGTTTCGTTCTGATGCGTACGCTTTTTACAGAATCCCGGTGTTATCGGTGGAGAGATCGCATCATGCAAACTCAAGTTACGGATCGCAGAACTTACAAGCAATAAAATGATTAGTTGATGGAATGTTACAGGAGGCGTTACCAGAAAGACTCCGGCTGTTAGAGGCAGGGAAAGTCTATTTGAAACAACCTGTTAAATGTGTCGTTACATATGCTTCTCCTCTGGGAACCAATGAGATCAGCAGGAAGTTCCCCCTTTGTCCTGTTTCAGTCTGGGGGGGAATAAATACATGTGTCCGAACACTGGTTTGCCAGTTCATGCTGAATTTTGGGTGAACTGAGGATATCTAGTCAGAAGTCTATCTCTGGGTCCAGAGGCGCAGCGTATGTATAACCGTACTTGGGTCTGTATTATTTCCTTTTACACCTAACTTGTGTATGTATAGATTGCGTGTAACTGACTGTACTTTTACCTGAATAATACTTGTGCATTGGAAACACAGATTCCACTCCTGTCTTTATTTGCGGTTAAACGGCGTACGCAATTAGCGTTCTGTTTAGAGGTTTTAGGCAGGATTTTGTATTAGAGGTTCTAGGCAGGTGAATCTTAGAGGTTTATAGGAAGGAATATATTAAAAGGTTTATTGACGAATTCAACAGTGGGGGCTCATCGGTTTATCACACTATCTGATACACGATAACACTCGGTCAGTCCTCTCTCAGCAAAAGGGTGGAGGCGCCTTTTGGGAGACGCATTAGTCTTTCATTACCACAGTGTTGCTGAGAGCATACTGCTGGTTATTGTGTAGAGGAAGCGCTGATTAGAATCCAGGGACAACAGAGGAAAAAAGTTTGTTTTTCCTCTGTTGATAGAACCTTGTGTTTAGAGGGGTGCTGCAGTATTTGCATACGCAGCTAAAACGCATTTTTGCGTACGCAGTTAAAAAAAAAGTAATTATACGCTTGTGTGGTAGTCGCATAATTGTGTATGCGGACGATCGCACAATAGCATATACGCACTTCCAGTTCTGCTGCCACGTGTTTGAACAAAGCCATTGAGGTTTACATTTTTTTCTATCTACCAATATCTGGGTTAAACGTTTATTTTCTGCACAGAGAAAAAGTGTGTAACAGTGTGTGTATTGTTGGTAGGGGTAATTTATTCCCTAAAGTTAAGGGTACCGCATGATCCTTAAGGGCTAGGTGCAAGGGTTAGCCTAGTCGCTCGGTAAGCAGCTTTACCATTCTAAACACAGTAGCAGGTGTACATGTTGTCTTTGTTGTATAGAGGTGCATGAGAGTGGCCGACATACAAACTCTCATAGGTTTGGAAGTTACCTTACTAAAGCTTATCCGGGTCTGGAAGTTGCCTGCTTCAAAACTTATCTAGGTGTGGAAGTGGCCTTACGAAATCTTATCCAGGTGTGTGGGCGCCGCCGACTTAAATCGTTCACAGGTAAGTGAAAGTATCTTGATTGTCTTTCACCAGTTTAAATTTTTATTGAAAAGCGTAGGAGTTGTCTCAAAATGGGAGCCACGCAAACGGTAGAAATGTTAAGCAATGACGTGCTGCTAATGGAGGCTCTGATTGGATCAGCCCGTCGTATTATGCATACTAAGTACGGTACTTATGCAATAAGGTATTGTGATATATGGTTTAATATGACGAGAAAGAGTGTTAGACCGTTTCCCAGAATTGGTAGTTTTGACAAAAATGTGTTAGATAATGTCCAGGATCACATCAGTATGGTGTGATCCCGAGAGAAAAAGATTAAGTATTTTGAATGTTTAAAAATATGGCAGCATGAAGGGGATGCTTGGCTTAAAAATGTGCAAACGACGCAAACTAGCGTTGCGAACGCATTGCCAGAAAATACATCCGCGACGCTGAGTTGCAATACGGGCGAGCCACAAATTGGCGCGCATGGGCGGCAAAGTAGTGTCGTGGAGAGTATTGCCAGCAGTTCACGCTCACCTCCCCCACCTTATGTGGATGGAGGTGCAAGTACGGTTACCAAAAATACCAATAAAAATGTAACAAGTAATTTGTACCCCCTCTTAAGTAACCATAAAGAAAATGTTTATGATGTAGAAGATGAGCCTATTGTAATGTCTGCTATTTCCCATGCTGTACAAATGATAGATGCTGCATCACCACAATCACGGGTGGTGCCGCCATCTCCATCGGTAACAGCAAGGGAAGTGTTAATACACTCGGCACCCATTGAGGAAGTTGTCAATACCATACGTAGCAGCAGCAGATTTATCCCCCAGCCAGGTAACCAGGTCAGAGGTAGCAACGCTGCCGGTCTGCATCCCATTCGGACAATAACTGTTCCAAATGGAAATGCAGATGCAAACGGTGTAGTGCCCACGAGGGAAGTAGTAATGCATTGTCCATGGACAAGAGCAGAACTGAATTCCATCATAAATGATTTCCCCAATCCCAAAAAGGAACTAGCCAAATGTCAAAGATTTTTGAGAAATTTGGGTAGTTCTCATGAGCCCACTAATAAAGATTGGCGTGTGGTGTTAAGGGCCTGCCTGCCACACAATACCGACATGACAAAATTTATCACGGACTGTGTATTGGATGGCGACGTTCCCTTAACAGACCAAGTAAACCAAGGTAACATTTCCCGCATTGTGACTCAATTGGGTGTATATTTTCCAGTAGTAGTTAACTGGAACAAAATCTTCACAATCAAACAAAAAGAGAGTGAAACTGCAGAAGAATATTGCGACCGGGCTCTGCAGGCTATCACCCAGTACACTGGGATAGAAGAGATTAAAGATAGCATTCACCACAGGGGAATGATAGTCACGATATTAATGGATCGGTTAAAAGAGAATTTAAAAACTCGGGTTCAGACCTCACAGCCTGGCTGGCGGGGACTTACAATAGATAACCTCATAGAGTCTGCCATAGAACATGACAAAAACATCTAAAAAAAGAGGGAGACCCAGAGCGAAAAATTAATGGCTGTCAGTATACAAGCTCTGGAGAGAATGACGTTAACATCACAGCCAACAGACACGCTTGCACTTGCACACACACTCAGGTCAGAACAAGTTGCTCTCACTAACCCCACTCAACAACAAACACAACTCTATCCCACTAACCCAATACAACCACAGGTCCCAGGATATCCACCCACTTCTTTTCCCCCACAATACCCTTACCCTCCCTATCCTTACCCATATCCACCACCTTTGCCCTCTGCTGAAACTTCACAACAACACATGCTTTCACCTGAATCACGGACATGTTTTAATTGCAAACAAACAGGACACTTAAGTAGAAACTGCACAGTAAAAAGAGTATGGACCCCACACCAAGGGAAACCTGGATATCCCCATAAGGGATATGCACAGAGATCAGCAAATATTCAGCAAGCACCAGCTCCAATTGTAGCCGTAAATGCTTTATTGGAGAATGGTAGCCAATGCTAGGGGTCAGGTCATACCTGCAGTCTACAGATAGTCAGGTTAACGGGAAGTACTAGGGAAGAACCGGTCTTGATGGTTGATGTAGCTGGTACTGAATATCCTTTTCTTGTAGACACAGGGGCGACCAAGTCAGTGATGAAATCTCCCGTTAATTTACAGGTGACCAACGAGACAATACCAACAATGGGTGTGACAGGTAAAGTTGAACGTTATCCTTTAACCAGACCCGCAGAAGTTAGTATTGGGCCGTTGCATACCAGACATTCTTTTCTTCTGGCTGCCGCGGCTCCTACTAACCTGCTGGGCAGAGACTTGTTATGTAAAATGGGATGTGTCATATATTGCACCTCTGATGGTGTATATTTAGATATCCCAGAGAGAATGGTATACGAGGTGCGGGATATGTTAGACACCCCACAAAGGATAATGTACCACTCTACAGTTTTAAAAGAAAATCCATCACAAGTAGATGAAATGTTGTCCCAAATTCCAGATTCCCTTTGGACAAAAGATGGACAGGACACTGGATTAATGGCAGACGTAAGCCCGGTAATGATACACTTAAAAAGTGGTAGGCAAGCTCCAAACATTCCCCAGTACCCACTAAAACAGGAAGTAGAACTAGGGGTGTTTCCAATAATCGAGCGATTATTGCAACAGGGAATTTTAGTTCGTACAGCTAGTGTAGCCAACAGTCCCATTTTTCCAGTAAAGAAGAGTGGTGGGAGGGGTTATAGGCTGGTGCAAGACCTTAGAGGTGTTAATAAGGTAGTAGAGAGCCAATTCCCTGTAGTGCCGAATCCAGCTGTCATCCTGATGCAGATCCCACCAAATGCAACCCATTTCACTGTCATTGACCTCTGTTCTGCTTTCTTCTCTGTGCCTCTACATCCTGACTGTCAGTACGTATTCGCATTTACATACAGAGGTGTGCAATATACATGGACACGATTGCCCCAAGGTTTCATAGACAGCCCCAGTATTTTCTCCCAGGCATTGCATGACTGTTTACAAGCTTTTCAACCTGCCAATGGATCAGTTCTAATTCAATATGTGGACGATTTATTGCTATGTTCTGACTCATTTATGTCATGTGTGAATGATACTAAACTTTTGTTACTTCATCTCTCGCAAACAGGACACAAAGTGGCTAAGGACAAGTTACAGCCGTGCCAGCCCAGAGTAAAATATTTGGGACATTGCCTAACCCAGGGGTTACGACATCTCACAAATGATAGAATCCAGGCCATACAAAACATGACACTGCCGCAGAATCAACAGCAAATTCGTACCTTCTTGGGAATGTGTGGATATTGGCGAATGTGGATCCCAGGTTTTTCTATTTTGGCCTTGCCTTTACAGGAACTAGTCTCTTCCTCAAAGCCCGATCGCGTCATACACACTGAGGAATCAGAACAGGCTTTTCTTAATCTTAAGGATAGCCTGACAAAAGCTCCTGCATTGGGAATACCCGATTATGAAAAACCTTTTGATTTATATTGTACGGAAGCTGATGGTTGTGCTGCAGGTGTCCTTAAACAAAAACATGGTGATGCCAGTAGGCCCGTAGCATACTACAGTGCCCAAATGGACACGGTAGCAAGATCACTCCCCACCTGTTTGAGAAGTGTAGCAGCTACCGCTTTACTGGTGAGTAAAAGTGAGGACGTAGTATTAGGCCATGATATGATTGTCTACACTCCCCATGCTGTATCTGCTCTGTTGAACTGAGCTCAAACCAGACACGTCTCCTCGGCTAGGTTCACCAAATGGGAACTAGCCCTAATCGCTCCTGCAAATATTACAGTTAAACGTTGCAGTACGCTGAATCCAGCAACATACCTGCCATATGTACAACATGATGTACAAAGGGTGGAAGGAGAGGAGTTGCTGGCGGGAGGTGAGATCAGCAGACATGATGACACCCACGATTGTATGACATATCTGAATCAGACCTTTACTGCTAGACCTGACATACATGACACACCCTTAGAGAATGTGGATGTGACTTTCTATATGGATGGGAGTTGTCATAGACAAACAGACACAGGTGAATTATGTACAGGTTATGCTGTTGTAAATGACACAGACATCATGGAAGCTAAACCTCTCGGTCCTCCTCACTCAGCCCAGGTGGCAGAGTTAGTAGCACTGACTAGAGCATGTGAACTGGCAGCAGGCAAATCTGCTAACATTTACACTGACGAGGTACGCATTCGGGGTGGATGATTTTGGGGCTCTATGGCGTCTGAGAAATTTTATGACAGCAGCAGGCACACCAGTTGCACACTCCCGACACATAAAACATCTCTTAGAAGCAATCCAACTGCCCAAAGCAGTGGCAGTAATTAAATGCAAAGCCCACACATGTGAGGATGACCCAGTGTCACTGGGCAACAACAGAGCTGACGAAGCTGCAAAATGGGCAGCAGGGTTAAAAATGCCTTCTCCAATTGAAACAATTATGTAATTCCAAACCACTGATATGCTGAAATTAATTGAGATGCAAAATTTGTGTTCAATTCAGGAAAAATCCATATGGAAGTCCAAGGGGTGTGGGCAAGAGTCCTCCAGGCTCTGGAGGGACGGACATGGTAAGCCAGTAGCCCCCAAGGCATACTACCCCAGCCTGGCTGAAGCAGCACACGGTCTGACTCATCTGGGTAAACAGGGCATGTGCAAGTTGGTGAGGGCATACTGGTGTGCACCAGGGTTTTCTTCACAAGCAGAGAAGATAGCAATGTCCTGTCTGACCTGCTTGAGAAAGAACATAGGGAAAGCGATCCCTACTGAACCGTCCCACATTCCACCGACTGATGGACCTTTCCAGGTGATACAAATTGATTACATCCAATTACCACCCTGCAGGAACCTTAAGTATGTATTAGTGTGCACAGACGTATTCTCTAACTGGGTTGAGGCCTACCCAGCAGCCACTAATACTTCTGCATTTACTGCCAAGAAAATAGTTCAGGAATTTGTATGCAGGTACTGTATCCCTAGAATCATTGAGAGTGATAGGGGTACCCATTTCACAGGTGATGTTTTCCAAAATATGTGTAAGCTGACGGGTATTAATAGCCGACTTCACACCCCCTACCGACCGCAAGCCAGTGCCAAGGTAGAGAGGATGAACGGGACTATTAAAAATAAGCTAAGTAAAATCATGGTGGAGACTGGACTAGGATGGCCAGAAGCTTTACCTTTGGTCCTACATAGTATAAGGACCACTCCTAGATTTCCTCTGAATCTGTCCCCATTTGAAATATTGTTTGGTAGACAACCTCATTTGATTATAAGTCCACAGGAAGATCTAAAGGGTAACAACGAGGTAACTGTGAAGTATCTTATATCAATGAGAAAGCAGTTAAAGCAACAGCAGCAGAAACTGAAATTGTTGTCCCATGATATGCCTGAAATGAACTGCCATGATGTTGAACCAGGAGAATATGTAATGATCCGAAATTTCTTACGTTCAGGTTGTTTGACTGATCGGTGGGAAGGTCCGTACCAGGTGCTGCTGACAAGTACTACATCTTTGAAGGTGGCCGAGAGAAATACCTGGGTCCATTCCACTCACTGTAAAAAGGTCAATCAACCGGTGGAGAAACAGGTCGGAGACAAAGCTGATAGTGTGGATCTGTCACTCGTGAGCTTGTTCCGGGAGGATTGAAAAGGTTGTAGTGAGATACCTGAACTGAGAGAAATTTGCAGGTCTTGTTGTGACAATGGACGGGCCTGCTGTGTTCATTTTCATATTCTCTTTTAGAGTGTTCACCATCCTGGTCAGTTCGGGAATACCCAGTGTCTGTGATGGGGGACCTATTGAGGAAACAGGAGCTGATGGCAGTGCTGATGGAGTGGAGAATGGAGGAGTGCACTGCCAATCAGGGGAGTGTCTGACCAATCTTAGTACTGTTATTGTTAAGAGAGCTGTCATTCCGGATACTCGGGGAAGGTGTGAAGGGTTATCGTCTGAAGATTCCTGTATTTGTGAGTTTTGTGGGTCCCTAGTTGATGAGAACTGTATTAAACGGTGCCAACCTAAATATAACCCGTACTGGGGAGGGTATCCTTTAGAGGATTATCACAGAATGGTAGGCAAAGTGTTAAATCAAACCGATTGCTGGGTGTGTTCACATGTGCCACAGGGACAGCATAATGTAGGGTTGGTGCCATTTCCGCTGAATATCACGGAAATTTTAGAATTACAAAAGGGGAAAACATTGGATGGAAAATTCCTCTCATCCAAACCACCTAATTTCAAACTCTATCAATTTCAAGTAGATAAATCACTTTTGTGTTTAAACATAACCAGCCCCAATAAACCCGGAGTTTGGGAAGTGACGGGGAATAATCAGATGATGACCTTCTCACAAAGAGCTGATAATGAGTCCATAAACTATGATCTGCTACGCTCAATTAAATCAAGTGGGAAATATTTTAGGTAGCGGTATACATTGAGTTCCACCAAAGAAATGATTGGTAAAGTACCAGATGGTTATTGTGCTAAAATAATACAACCAGAAACTTGCGTATACCAGATGGAAGAGCCTGAGATAGGATTGTTTGCAAGAGAAATGTGTTTAATGATAATGATGCATACCATTCCTTATATTCTCCCTGATAATGTATATTTTATATGTGGAAGAAAAGCGTATAAATGGCTCTCCCCGAGTTCCGAAGGTTTGTGTTATCTGGGAAGAGTTGTCCCAGAAGTTATGACCCTCACACATGTTGAAATGTTGGGAATACATAAAAACACACCATCACCATATCTTCACACACAATATGAACACAGAGGCAAGAGAAATATGATACCTGGTGATATGCATAAAGCCGCTCAGTTAATCAGTGAGACAACTGGCTTCCAAGTTTTAGTCGCCCTGGATCCCACCAGAATTGCTAGGGGTACATTAAATTTTAGATATATCCAGGAACTTGCTAAATTAATAGATAATATCACCGAGATGTACGATGACACATTCAGGTACACAGGGAGAGAATTGCAAGCGTACAAGAAAGAACTAGTGCAACACAGGCTAGTGTTGAATTATTTAACTGCTGTTACTGGAGGGTATTGCATAACGTTAGCCACCCAATTTGGAGTAAAGTGTTGCACTTATGTCACCAATGATACCAGCGACCCTAAGGAGGTGATAGACCAGAAGATGGATGAGATTCTGCAGCTAAAGTGGGAATTTCGTAAGAACCATAACGCATCAGTGGCTGAAGCAGGGGAAAGATAGAAGGATGGGTGTCATGGCTGAACCCAGTGAAATGGTTCTCGGGTCTAGGAGAGTGGGTCCAGGAAGTGGTCGCCAGCGTAGGCAAATTCTTGATCCTTATACTGATTGTCATCATAGTAATTGGCATATGCGTCCGGTGTGTTCCTATTGTGTTGAAGTGTGGAAAATGTGAAAACAGAGTGAAACGAAGGGATGAAACTATGATGGTGGTCAGAAATTATAATATGTATACCGAGGTAGATACAGAACTGCACTACAACCCTGAGCTAGGAAGTACCATCATTTAAATGTATAATATTTAGACATGCATAGAAGATATTATTGAAATGTTATTTATAGAACACCCAGACAATGTAAAGTCTCAAATTCCCCTTCAAAACTACTGTTATAAGACTGGTGCATCCCCACATCTGTCACATGATCTCCCAAGATCCGCGGTGTGCATATAATAGTAGTTTTATGCCCCCGCCTAGAGACACATTGTTGATGGATTAAGAACCACCTTGTGCCATCCCATGATAACACTAAATAATATGTGAATGTAAGCCCAAAATAAATTTTTATAGCAGATTGTGATAGCATGTTGTTTGCTATCAAAGGGTGGACTGTCGAAGCTGAATAATTGGCTGAGACAAGTTCAGTTTAAAAGTTAATCGCAGCGACGCCATCTTGAGAATGGCCGCAAGACTCCATTTTGGAAATGAAATCGCAAGAAACCATTTTTGTGGTCAGCGTCAATTCAAGTTATAACTCAGGAGCTAAGAACAGATGGCAATGTTTTTGTTAACCTACCATGGGCAACTGGAAAAACAAGCTTTCTGAGTAAAAGTAAATAAGAAGAGACAATGGGTATTTTTACATACAAATTGGGAATCCCTGGATGCAGATAAAGTATAGTTGTGGCAATTGTAATATAATATCTACACAATTGGATTTGTCTGAATCCTAGACAGGATGGCCCCAAATTCCACAGCTTGAGGTGGTAATACATTTGGGTATACAGTCTGTGAGAACAAAAGAGGTTTTGTTTTCCTTTGAACACAACAGGTGGGGGCCTGCTGACAGAGGGCATGTAGAACTACAACTCTCAGCCATCCACACTGCTGGATGTTCACTTCGTGTATGAGAAATTATGCACTTAAATCTCACCCATTAATAACTAGCGTCCTTATATCAAACCCCGAATACTCACACACTACATATTCGCACACAAGGTTCCATTAGCATCAAATTGTATGATTCAAGTTGGTTAAGTTAGTTTAAATGCTAAGAAATAGAGGTTTTTGATATCTAAGGTATTATACATGATAAGCAAGGTGTGTTTGGTTTCGTTCTGATGCGTACGCTTTTTACAGAATCCCGGTGTTATTGGTGGAGAGATCGCAGCATGCAAACTCAAGTTACGGATCGCAGAACTTACAAGCAACAAAATGTTTAGTTGATGGAATGTTACAGGAGGCGTTACCAGAAAGACTCCGGCAGTTAGAGGCAGGGAAAGTCTATTTGAATCAACCTGTTAAATGTGTCGTTACATATGCTTCTCCTCTGGGAACCAATGAGATCAGCAGGAAGTTCCCCCTTTGTCCTGTTTCAGTCTGGGGGGGAATAAATACATGTGTCCGAACACTGGTTTGCCAGTTCATGCTGAATTTTGGGTGAACTGAGGATATCTAGTCAGAAGTCTATCTCTGGGTCCAGAGGCGCAGCGTATGTATAACCGTACTTGGGTCTGTATTATTTCCTTTTATGCCTAACTTGTGTATGTATAGATTGCGTGTAACTGACTGTACTTTTACCTGAATAATACTTGTGCTTTGGAAACACAGATTCCACTCCTGTCTTTATTTGCGGTTAAACTGCGTACGCAATTAGCGTTCTGTTTAGAGGTTTTAGGCAGGGTTTTGTCTTAGAGGTTCTAGGCAGGTGAATCTTAGAGGCTTATAGGAAGGAATATATTAAAAGGTTTATTGACAAATTCAACAGATGCCCCTGGTCGTACATATGTAAATTATTGATCCATAAGCCAAAAAAAATTGTCAGATTTCTGATTTAAATTTTATAGTGTGTGCTGCTGTTATTATCAAAAATCTGATTGTCGGTTCGACCGAAAAATTGCATAGTGTCTGCCTGAGAGAGCTAGTGACCGATTGCCAGGTGTTAGGCCAACGGTGATGTGCCTTGTCAAGGACCTCAGGATACAGAGAGATGTGTAGCTTGACAAAAAAGGTCCTGGTTTTATAGTGATTTGTTATGTAAGGCACCAGGCCCGGTTACATGGACTGATGGATGGGATAGCTGTAGGCTTGAGGTGTGGTGGGGACTGTTGTATTTATTACAACTGCTGGAGATGCTATTTGCTGAGTTCCTTGCAAAATCCTATGGCCACAATCCTCATATCGCAATTGCCACCCAATTTTTTTTTAATGAAGTAATGCAGACTGATATAACACCCCCCCTCCCATTTTTAAACTTTTATATAGTTTACAATAATTTTTTTATTGAATGTGGAACTGTTCATGTGAAAATATTTATTGTTGACATGTAACAAATATACCACAAAAATTAAAAACGTATTTAAATTGGCGTATCTCGTATTTTTATCTTTAACAGGGGTGGACATAGGGCCTGATTCAGACCCGCTCACGAGCGCAAGGCGTTCGCAAGCGGGTCGATGGCCAAGCAGTGCGCACGCGTGGCGTGCACACTGCATGTATGCGAGCCCCATAGCGACAAACGGAGGCGTTCCTGAAGGAACGCCTGCTGTTTGTGGGTGGCCCTACTGACATCACCAGTGATGTCAGTAGTGGACTTCCTGCTCTATTAGAGCAGGAATTCCACTGGGGCTTGCGGTAGACGAGACCCTACCACAAGGATCTCGTTGCAAGCCCGATGGTCGACCATCGGCAGGCCGCCCACACGCACTGTGGGTGGTCACCCACAGCTGTGCGAGCGGCCTGGAGGCCGGTCCAAAAAAAAATTAGGGATGCCCTGATTCAGAGCGAGTGCACACAAATAGCGTGCGCCTCTGAATCAGGGCCATAGTGCTGATGTTTGTGCATCTGTCCATTTTTTTGTACTGCATCAGCATCCCAGTTGCATTGCGGATGCATCCCGACGGTTACTGCTTGTGGTTGCAGAACGAGGCAATTTCGATGGGCTAATCAGACATGGGCCCATCGTGGCCAGCGACTGCACCCAAAAATGCAGTTGCAATGGCATCAGCAGCCATGTTCCGATGAACACTTTAAGCAACCATAGGGCTGCTCTAATTGCATTGCATGTTGCGGCTCTTTTTTTGTAATCTGTTTTATTGAAAATTTTCAACATATAGACAATGTAGTCCACTACTGACATCACTAGTGATGTCAGTAGGACCGCCCACAAACAGCAGGCGTTCCTTCTGGAACGCCTCCGTTTGTCCAGCCACCCCCCTGCACGCCTACAAAACGGGGCGAGCTGTCAATCACAATTGACAGCCACCCCGTCTTGTAGTTAGCGAAAATAGAAAAGGAACGATACAATAACATACAATTGTATTATAATGAAGGATCTAACACGATCCCAATATATGCAGTCAGACATTCAATACATAAAAAAAGATGGAATGATGTAACCAATAATCCGTATGGTACTATTAAATGAGGCATAGAAATTAGATACATATATATACATAAGTGAACCAGCAGTAAAACCTAGAACAAGCAAGTAGGTCACTTGATATATATTATAAAATGAAGCTAAGCAATAAAAATGTTTAACAATACGATGTATGAGTTGTATATAAATTCTGTCGGAATGTGCACATGGAAAAACAGATGCATCCATATATATGTTTTCAAATACAGGTAGATAAAGGGAAAATACATAAGGGAGAAGAAAGGGGAGGGAGCAAGGGCTGAAAATGTATTTTGCCATGTAAAGGTTATATGTTGCGGCAGAGATAATACTATTTATCGAGTAAAATTTGTCTATGAAGAAACCATTCAGTTGAGCTAAACATCTAAAAGATTTGGTCCTGTTCAGCAGTAGGTAACGTGTTGATATATAAGCCCCTTTTGCTATAAAATTTAATTACACCTGTGTCCAAAGCAGGAACAGAGGTCCTCCGGTCAAAATAGAGTATCTGGAGCAATTTCACTTTAACTTCCCCCAAAGAGAGAGAGGTTTTTTGAACCCAATGAGAAAGGATCACCTTCTTAGCCACCGTCACTATCGTGGACAATAGGGGGATTAAAGCCTTTTAACCTGTCCCTAATGACCAATTGGAATAATTTGCGCAGAGACAAGCCAAAGGATCAGGGCGGAGATGGCGAGAAAGAACTTAAATAATAAATAGTAAAGACATGGCACTTGCAACAATTACCGGTGTCTCCAACAACTATATGCTTATGTTGTATGGGAGCTATATAAGCCCTATGCACTATCTTAGTATAGACCTGTTGTAAATATGTGGACTGTGAAATCTTTAAAGTAGATTCGTAGTGTTGTAATAAAGATGAAGTGTCTTGGATAGATGGCATATCTCTCTGCCATGGGACTAGAAGGTTATCTAAAGCAGAACGTGTCTGCATTCCAACAAGGTCTTTATATAGAAATGTGGTTCGATAAGGGATGGATAGAGGAGAGCTGTAGTATTGAGCCAATAAGGTCTATAGAGGTAGCATATTTAATAGGGGGAGGAATAGAGTTGATAAAGTGTCTAGTTTGCAAGTACATATAAAACTCCCTATGAGGAAGTTGGTACTTTTGTTGTAGAGAAGAAAAGGATAGCATTGAACCACCCGGATCAAAAACCTTAGACGTTAAATTTAGTCCCTTGTCTATCCATGTGTAGAAGGTACAGTAGCATTGTCCAGTGATGAAGGGAAAGATGAGTTTCCCCACATGGGTATGTACATGTTGTTAAAAGATCTGGATAATTTTTTATTGAGACTAAGCCAAGACAGATATGTGTCTTTGAATATAATATTGTTGGAAATTTGCAGGGGAATATTAGTTGACTTAGTATGTAGTAGAGCCCCTGGTGAAAATGGGGCAAATAGAGCACAATCGAGATTCCAATCAGTGTAAATGCTGGATTCCAGTAACCAATCCCTTATGTAACTGTCGAAGCCGGATAATTGTCTGAGATGATATCAGTTAAAAATTAGATCGTAGTGACGCCATCTTGCGAATGGCAACAAGACTCCATCTTAAAAATGAGTTCTGCATGACGCCATTTTTCAAATGGCTGCCCAGGGCCATTTTAGCGAAACTCACACTTAAGTACAAACGGCGATGCAATTATTAACATCGTGCGATCGCATATCTCATCAAACCCCATATACACATTAAATATGCACAGTTCCGCTGTTAATACCATACGCACATTAGCGACTGCATAATACCCCGTGTACGAACGCTGTTTATTAGTTTCATGCGTTCGCAACTGCTCCAAGTTAAAAGTCCTCACTATATAAATACAGACAGTCACTAAAACATACAAAGGGATCAACCCTGCAAAACACGTACCATGGTGAACTCTAACTAGCGTCCTTTCCCAAACCCCTAATACTTACACACTGCACATTTACATAAAAGGTTCCATAGCTCCAAAGTGTAATATTCAAGGTTTATTCTTTTATTACTAATGTTGTGAAATAAAGATTATTTCATATCTAAGGTTTAGTACATATAAGCAGACCGTGTTTGGTGTTGTACTGATCTACTCTGTCTCAACAGCTTCCTGGTGTCATCGGTGAGAAGATCGCAACATGCATCCGCAACTTATGGACTGTAGAGAGTTAAAACACTAAAATGTACAATGTAATATTAGCAGCTTAGATTTGCATGCAGCGGGAAAAAGAAGACAAAAGGCTGTCGAAGGCTGACCTGTGTCCATTTGAATTGACCTGTTAACTGTCCTGTAACAGAAGCATCGTGACGGAGAACCAATGGAATCATGCCAAACTTGCTTATTGTATTGCCTATCCCTGTAAGAGTATATATGTATGCTCTCTGACCCCAATCGAGAGTCTTTTTGCTGATGCTGTTGACGGAGGTTTCTTGCTGATGCCGGTATCTGGTCCCAGAGAGCACGCATATGTAACAACTGTACCTTGGGTCTGTATGATATATTTGTGCTAATTGTCTTTAGATCACAGCGTGTAACCTTCTGTTTTTATGTTGAATAATAACATTTTGTGCGTTGGAAACACATTCAAAGTCTGAAGGCATTTATTTACTGTGCGACTCATTACGCTAAATTGCGACAATTTTAGAAGGTATAGGCAGGATCATATAAAAGTGTAGAAGATATAGGCAGGATCGTACAGAGGTTTTTACTAGGTATCGATATAACGGAAATGGGCAGATAGGAGGAGAAATCCGGGGTCCCTATCCCTCCCTCTTTACGAGCAGCCAATAACTTAGAAAAGGCAATTTTAGGTTTTTTTATTCTGCCATAAAAACGTAGTGGCTACTCTGTTGAAGTGTAAAATGTCTTGTTTAGATGTTGCGGCTTTTTATGCAAAGCGGCGAATTAGAGATGCAGTCGGTGGGTATTGCAGTAAGAAGACCATTGGCTGCGGCATTATCATAAATTCGCAATTGCTCTGCACAAAAAGATGCAGTCGCAGCTGCTATAGCGTCCTCCTCTGAATTAGGTCCAGTGTGACGGGGAAAAGAAACAATATAGTAGCACTGTAATGAGTAAATATATATATTTTTAATGTTATCTATATATTTATCACTTTAATAAAAAAAGATTTTGCATACAATACAAAATTTCATATATGAGCAAGGTGCCTCACCCTAGTGATTTTCCACACAAGCAAAGCCTGTTCCTATATATACTTCCGGATTCAATGGTTAAACATATATAATGCAAATATAGTATATCTCCTTAATAAGGAATAGGAATGTCCAATAGGTATATAATTACCAGAACTTTTCACCGGTAGGGGGATGATCCTATTAGCAAATAAGTTCCATATGCAAAGCTTGGAGCCCTCAGATGTTAACGGTGTGCAGGTATGGTTCAGTCCAAAAGGAAGATGAAGATGGAATAAGGAAACCAAGATGACGGCAAGTTGGACCAGGATTTGAACAAATAAGGCCGTAAGGTCACTTGGTGGGTGAAGGCAGATAACACCTAATGGATTTCGCTGTGTAAGGCTGACAGCTTTTTCAAAGTATGAGAGGGTCACAGGGGCAAGGGGCCCGATTCAGACCCGCTCGCTAGGATGCGTTCGCATGCAGCCTGCCGATGTTTGCATTCTGCGCATGAGTACGCATCGCAGTGTGTGTGCGCGAACCATTCCATGGGATCGCGAAGCGCTCGCTCAGTGAGCATAGATGCCTCGCTTGTTTGAGCGGGGCCGCAACTAGGGGGGGGCTAGAGGTGCACGTGCACCGGGTGCCGAAATGCAGGGGGTGAAAAAGGGCTGACTCACGGTGGCTTGGGGGCTGCAGATTCAGAAAACGGCCATCCAAAAATGGCTGCCGCCAAGGAGGAGACAGATGCTGGAGGTCCTTATTGGACCTCTAGTGTCTGTCTCCTCCTTGGTGGCGGCCATTTTTGGATGGGCATTTTCAGCAGATTCCATGCAGAGTAGCCATCCGCATGGACTCTGCTGAAAACGGCCATGCAAAAAATGGCCACCGCCAAGGAGGAGACAAATACTACAGGTCCTACTGGACCTCTAGTGTCTGTAGGCCAGCACAAGTGCCGGGAGAAGATGCTTAAAGCTGCATCTTCTCCCGTGAAACCCCCTTGTAACAAGCATGAAAACCCCTGACAACGAGCATGTAACCCCCTGGCAACAAGCATGTAACCCCCTAGCAACAAGCATGTAATCCCCTGGCAATGAGCATGTAAACCCATGACAACGAGCATAAACCCCATGGCAATTAGCATGAAACCCCACGGCAACGAGCATGTAACCTCGGGCAAATATGTAAGTGGCACTTTGGTAATAGGCATTACAGTGTGTGGCATAATGTGTAATGGGCATTATTGTGTGTGGAATAATGTAAGTCACTATACCAGGGACGTTTGACTAGTGCACTGCACTTATGGAGGAGCAAGGACAAAATCCAGGTATGGGAAGGGAGGGGGCGCAAAATTGCTGCCTTGCACCGGGTGACAGATATCCTAGTTTCGACCCTGGTTTGAGTGACAGGACGAGCCATTTGTGGGTGATGACAAGGGTTAGTCGCTGGAAATGGGGGAGTGGTGGTGCAAATGCAGGCGTGTCTGAGTGTCATAACGCTGCTTCAGAGGCGTGCATAATTAAGAGGCAGCGTCATGGTACACGTCACTTGGCTGAATTTTATACTGAAGCGCTCGCAGTGCTTGTGGTAGGGTATGGTCAAGCACAAGTGCTGCGTATGCATCTGATGGTTCTCGATGGTACCGATGGTTGCATACACTTCCTGGAGATGACATGCATTAGTGGGCATCTTAAGACAGGCTTGTGGGTGTCTAGTTACACACCACGATCGCACGCTAAGACATAGTGGGCGTACTAATGCCTTACCGTGCGATCACGGAATTGGCATACGCTGGCTGCGTGCGAACGCATCAAGCGAGCGGGTCTGAATCGAGCCCAAGGTTCCAAGGGAGAAATGAGAGGGTGCCAAAGGAAAAGATACCAGGAGAAAGGATGTCAGAGGAGGCAGTAACAGGGTGTCTGTGGAGACAGAAGAGTATCTCGGGGGAGAAAAAAAGAATACAAGGAGTAAATATACTAAGAATTGTGTTTGGGCGAGATTGCATTCTACTCGCAAATTTACTAAGGGCAAACACATGCGAACTTGCAGGAAACTAACATCAAAACTCACACAAATTTACAAAACACGACAAAATACACCATCGGCCAAACTTGCAAGTACTTTCCATAGGAAACAATACAACATGCAAATTTACCAAGAATCCAGTTTTGAAACTCACACAGAATTTACCAAAATAGACTTTTCAAATAGACTACCCCCTGAGGTGAGTGTTTGCATGTGTTCACAGGTGTTTCAAGTTGCAAATACTGAACGCTTTGATTTGTGTGAAGCAAAAATGGCAGAATTGACTACAGTGCTGTACACTGCATATGGCTGGGCAGAGCCGGCTCTAGGGGTATTTGACCAGTGCGGTCGCACAAGGGCGCCACCCGTAGAGGGCTGCACCCCTCCCCAGCATCCCAATTTCAGCAGAACAGTACTGTCCCGCTGTTCCACCCGCGGGCCGAAGTGGCCCGCGGGTGGTTAAATCGGGAGGCTGGGGACCCCCACCGCCGCAGCTGTGCGGCGGTGCTGGACCCCCGGAGAGGGAATGGATGCCGCGCACATGCGCGCGCCAACCATTCACTGACGGGAGAGGGCTGGGGGAAGCCCAGCCAGTGATGGAGTGCTGGGCTTTACCCCCAGCCTGACATTATTTGGAGGCGTGCCATACAGGCATGCCTCCAAATAATGTCACACAGGGGCGTGGCCTACGGTAATTAGGCCACGCCCCCAAATTCGGACGAAGCCGCGCGCGAGCTTAGGGCGCTCTCTCAGGGTCTGTGGCTGTCCCTGTGGCTGGGACTTCAGATGCTCTACCACCAGGCTGGAAGAACTCAGGAGCAACAAACTAAGCCGACTCATGAGATAATGCAGGTACCACAAAGGCTCCACAGGCAACAGTTTTTAGGAGGCGTTTGAACCTGAATGAATTATCCAATGCTCCGGCTGAACCGTAACAACATATTCCATCTATATGACCAAGTCAAACTGGACCTAGACAAAGTTCCCACTCTGTCTCTGGCCTGCATAAGCTGTGTTGCACTTTCTGGCTACTGGTAATTTTCAGTCTGTGGGCCTGATTCAGCAAGGAAAGCACGGATGCAGATGCACACAATCGGTCGATGGTTTTCCTCTGCGCATGCATCGCAGTGCACGTGTGCGAACCGGCCAGTGCGATGGAGTATGCATACGCAAAAGTCCGCAGCCCCAGGGACATTTGATTGACAGGAAGTGCCATTTGTGGGTGGTGACGGGGGAATGGCCGGGCAAACGCTGGCATGCCTGTGCGTTTGGATGGATTTCAGGGGCATACATTATTAAGCCCTTGCGGTGGCAGACGCAGCCTGAGGTCTAGTTGCATACAAGAAATCTCGCTATGTCTGCAGGAGGGTCAGGTCAACCACTATTGTGCGTATGGGTCCGATGGTTCTCGATATTACCGATGTTTCCATTGTCTTGCCAGGTATAGAGTACACAAGTAAACGGAAGTGGATGGTATTATGTAATGTTGGGCGTCTGCTTTTTCTGCTGCGATTGCCATGCGTATGCATTCATTAGCATATTCTCGCAATGGCCGGGTGCGTCCGCCTGCTGAATCAGGCCCTGTGAAAGGTTGAGTTTTCGGGATATCCCAGTCAACTTTCTCACGGTACCTAACTCAAGTAATGGCAGTATTTCAGCCACTAATGGATACCTGCATCTGCTTCCCTAGCCTGGAGTCACAGTGCCATGCAGTCAGGGTAGCTTTTTAAAGCATTTCAGGCATGCCTAATGTCCTGGGTGATATTGACGGCACTCAAAACCGCCGCCCAGATGGCATTCTTGTGGTAGGTCGATGTGCTGGCAGCCTTTCATCAAAACAGCATGTAGTGGGATTTCATGACCTCCTGCACAAGGACCATATTCTCCGCAGCAGAGAATTCCACATTGCGCCCCATCTTGGTCTTGCCCCTCTGTCTGGGCACCTCATCACTGCTGCCTGTACTGCTCAATAGGGATCCTGGGCAGCAACCTCCTCCACAAAACACACACAAAAAAGACAAACTAACACAAACCTCCTATCCTACTACCCACACAGACAAATAAAACACTGACAGGATAAAACAAAAAAACACAATCAAGAAGACAGAAAAATGAGACAAACAGATAAATAAGTAACAAGACAACATTAAGCACAAAACAACTTTCACAAACCAAGCAGCAATTGATTCCACTAGCCAAAAACTCTTCTACACAACTAAACACATTCCTTACTGTCCCTCTGCAACTCCAAACAACAAAACCCTCAAAAGGTCGGTATGTTTGTGGCATTTTATATGCTTGTGCAGTGTGTACATGACGTGACTGCTTCAACCAATCAGAACATGTTTCTAGGATGATGCATACATTCTCATGTGTATTTTAAAAACTCATCCATTCTCTCACGTGTTTTGCCAAAAAACTCGCATGATAAAACACATCTGCTTTCAGCATTGAAAAACAAGATTTTGCAAAACTCAGTTCTTGGTAAATTTGAGAGGTTTCACTGGAAAATCTCTTGCGTGTTTGTGGAAACCTGTTTGAGTTTAATCTACCCCCAAACTTGATTCTTAGTAAATTTACCCCCTACACACCATTTAATGACACCGCTATTTGCAGGAGTGCACTACCACAGGAAAACCTCTGTGCCGCTCTGACAGAGCAGAATTAAGTTTGTGGCCAGCATGTGCACCAACCAACAGCGCCTAACATGGTCACATCAGAAGCAAAGTCATTCTTGCAAAGTTTTGCAGGCCTCCATCCTGGAGAGAGTCCCAGAGAGGGCAGCCATGTCAGAAATGCTTAGGAGGCAATTGCGTTATCATGGCCTCACACATTGCTGTTCAAACCGGTGATTTGTGACATTGCTGCAGAGGATGAGGCCACGGTGACATACAGTAATTCAATGCCAACTGCATCATATAACCCCTGAACCACTACTTCACTCAGGATGTGATTAGCATTGTTGAATTTGTCAATAAACCTTTTAATACATTCCTGCCTATAAACCTCTAAGATTCACCTGCCTAGAAGCTCTAAGACAAAACCTGCCTATACCTTCTGAAACCACAAGATGTCGCTAATTAGCGCTGTGTTTGATTATACCATTAATGAAATACTGAGACAGTTGAATAGCGGTCCAACGCGCTAAAGATTATTATTCAGGTAAAAGTACAGATGTTACAACGCTATGATCTAATAATGAGCGCAAATAAATTGTACAAACATTAGGTCATAAGGTACAGTTAAAATACATGAAACGGTTATTAAAGATCAAAATACAATGAGCAATATGAGACAGAGAGACAGAGAGAGAGAGAGAGAGAGAGAGAGAGAGAAAGAGAGAGAAAAAGAGACACATCAAAATACAATGAGAGGGATATCAATGTCTGCTGGGAGCACATGTTCAAGATGGCTGGTGATGGTGTGTGTTTGTGTGTGAGGGGGGGGGGTTTAGGAATGCTTCCTGCCCTATTGTCCAAACCGCATGGTCTACAAACAAACTCCATTATGAAGCTACCTCATTGAAATCTCCCATAATGCCATAGTTAATTAAATATGCAAGCTGGATATCATATGCCAACACATCAGGCAAACACTGCACCATTTAATATTCCAACATGTACAACACAAGCTGATTCCAATATACAACAATACCATCCTACAACAGACCTCATCCAGTACCCACTAGACCGTGGGGAGGGGGAAGGGCTGAAGCACATGCTCTTCCTTTGTTTGCAAGCCTCATGATCCCTAGGCAAACTCCAATTTGAAAACTCACATTAAGTTGTAACTCTGTAAATCATACATCCATCAATGATCACAATTATAATAAAGACAATATACCTATCTGACCCATACAACACCATAACTGGGTAGAATTATAATTTCCTTTGTTCACCCCACATGGAAGTAGCCATCTCTAATAAACTGCAGACAATATACCTATCTGACCCACACGGCAATTACTTATGACCATTCAAAGCTGTTATTAATTCAACTTCCATAATATATAACTGATACCACCCTATGATTACATTCATGAGTACACAACACATACCAAGCCTATCTCTGTCAAGCAGAGATATTGTTCAAGCACATGGGAAGGCCCTAACACAGAGCACATGGGAAGGCCCTAACACAGAGCACATGGGAAGGCCCTAACCAGCATCAATCATTTACAAATATTACAAAAACTCCATAATCAATCCCTTTCCTGCATGCTGATAACAGACTATTGTACCCTACAGTGTAGATGAAAAGTACAGATTAGATAACATATCATCCACTGTATGCTAACACAGACTCATGAATATCCTTAGAAAACTACAAACCACACACCATGCTAAGCTAATAACAGATTAACACCAAAAATAGCTACAGACACCCAAATAGGCTAAATATTGCACAATTTATACTTAGCTGTAACCCAGAGGAACTGAGACCCATTTTCCGTTGTTTTGTGAGGGAGGGAACCTCTCTCTTCCTTCCAAAATCTGCAAGTGTGTCTGCTGGCTGTGTGTTCTCAGAATGTGCATGCTATGTTCCCGCCCCCTTTTACCTGTGAGGTCATCAGAAAGGGAGTATCCTTTTGGTTTCCGGAAACTACTGTTAATTAGGTTCTAGTCCTAGTTAGCTATCTCTATTGATTAGACTGGAATAACCAGTCCTTTGGACAAAAATGTAAACAAGCCTACACCATGTCATTGTCTTTTGGTAAGGGTTAGAAATCTGTTACAGGGCATTTATTGGACAATTCCAAATGGATACAAAAGGTCTCCAACCTCCCTTTGTATCCCCCACATGCAAATCTAAGCTGCTATGGCAAACAACATTTCAAATAGTTATTCTCTCTAACATTCATATTTCATAGCCGCATGTTCTGATCTTCATATTGATGTCACCGGAACGCTGTGGAAACAGAGTAGATCAGTACGGTTCCACACACAGTCCAATTGTCATTTACTAAGCCATAGTTACAGAAAACATTCATTTCTTTATATACTGACATTGCGTTAAACCAAGTAATAATTATCCTTTTTGCGTTACGGGACCATTGCTTTTAAATGTATGTATGCGGGGAAAACACCACTGCCTTGCTGTTGCTCAAATATAAGTCTGTGGTGATTTTAATGTGTTGGAAAGTTATTTTATGTATTCTGAACACTGTCGGAATGTGTTTGGGGAAGATTGTTAAAAAGCTGTTCGTGCTACTTTTAGCAACTTTGCACTGTGGTTTGTGTACTATGTATTTTTGACAAAATGGCACTTGTGTAAGCTTTCTTTTCTAAAATGGAGTCTTTCTGCCATTCACAAGATGGCGTCGTGCAGGTTTTCCTGATTGCAAACAGATTCTGTCTTACCCAATTATACGGTTTCGACAGCATGTAGGAGACTGACCCATTTTTTCGAGAGTTTGCATCCAAAAGTCAGGACTCTCTTTGACAGCTCGGCAAGGAGCAGAAGGAGCCCTTACTAGCACAACCTTTTCTGGTGGGAACAGGAAGCCCAACAGAGACACATGGGGGTGAAAGTCGCACCAGACTAATATTAGAGACCTACTTTCAAGTCCCACAGGGCCTGAAGTACGTACAAATAATCTTATACCAATTCCATTAGTTGAGCCTCTACTCTGTGGGCCAGTTTTATCGGTTGGTGGTGCTCCCCAAAGTCAGAAAAGGAACAATATATGACCAAAGGAAAAAGAAGACTTTTTGTTGGGGGCACTCATTTAGAAATAAAGATGGTTAAAATATAACTTTTAATATAGTATTGCTAAAACATGATAAACTACACAAACGGACATACATACATACAACATATACTTTATATTTAACCCTTATAGTTGAGGGAGCCAGCTCATATAGGGAAAGAATTACCCTCCATAAATTCAAAAAAGCTTAGTTAAGCGACATGAAATTAATAGAGTAATCCCTCTGCGCCTTTAAATAACGCACCCCTGAAATAGCAATAGTTTTGTCTGATAAAGATAATACCACACCACACGCAGCAGCAGGTGATGACAGTCACTTACAATTTAGTAAAACAGCAATGCATATCAGGAGGTGTAATGCACCTTAACAACAGATTATAGTTTTCTCAAATCAAGCTCTGATCACAGAGCATACATGCATATAATAGAGATATACATACATACATACACACCTGCGTGTCACATATACATTGAGTCACTCATCCTGACATATGAAAAATTGTCAGGATAAATTCCTGTGCACAAGGCTGCAGCAGATTCTTCCACTGCCACAAAGCCTGAACAGTTTAGATCAAATAGGCAGGAAAACATGACAATAAACATAGAGGCATGGCTGTGTGTAATTATATATATACAGAGTGATAAAACAAGGTAGATCACTGTAGTAGTCAAACTAATAGTTTATAACCAGATCAAACCACTGCAGTGGGTTCTAGTCAATCCTTCCAACAATGTTTCACTGTCCTGTTAACACATCTGTAAAATATATATGTAATGAATCCCAGTTAATATATTATGATAGACAATCTATAAATGTCCATATCCACCTTACCCCACTGTTGTACTAAACATAATACAATGGTAATGCTGTTAGAGGTGCATACATCAAAGGCTAGTCCTCACACAGCAGATAGCAGCGTGCTTTGACTTAGAGATTTTGACATACAGTGAGTGTGTCTGCACGGGTGTGTTACTTAGCTTGATACCGATTGCATGAGGAAATCCTCAGATTGTGCTGCTACTCATAGGGGGAGAGGTGACCATAGACGCGCACAGAGGGCACAGGCTTAGGAGGAGACGGCAGCGGCAGTGGGATTCTCCTTCCACGCGGCTTCCCCAGGGAGATACCTGGCCGTCTCATGCAGATTCGGCGGCAGTTGCGAGAATATCCTAGCACACTGCCGCACGGAACAGGAAGCCCTAAGTGCATTGTTTGGGAGCTTTTTTGGGGGGTAAAACTGTAAACCAGAATCCATAGATATATAGAACGGTCTTTACCTAACCTTACCTACCCTTGGATCTCACTAACAGTACACGTTATGTGGCTCTTATCCCAGGAACAAAGGTGCATCAATCACTAGTTCACACACCATGACACGTCCATCTGTGCTGCGGGACGATCCACACAATATGCACTCTGATGCCAAAACCAATGCTATAACGAATATAACTGATGGTGCATGGTTATTTATCTATGTTAAGTATTGTGGTTGTAATATTTTATTATTATAATATCATATTTCACTTTAATATGAGACGGTGTGATAATCTTTGGGGTATCTGTATGCTTAACACTATACGAATGCTTACTAGTCTTATGTTAGGAAAAGACTGACCGGATTCACTTGCCTTTCTTTAGCAGGGCTGGTATATGTGAGATTCAGAGCACTGCACTAATAAAGGCAGAAAATCATGGCAGTCTGAACTGTCTGTAGTACTATTTTGCATTGAACAGTAAATTTAGTTTCTCACTCATACAGGAAGCTGCTAAAATGCTGCAGCACAGAACAGTATTTTTACATTTGTTCCAGTCTATTACAAATTATGTATGTGTGGTATTCAGGAATGTAGTGAGGGTAATCAGTACAGTGATGGAATCTCCCTAGAACAGATGAGATTATTATAGGAAATGAGGATTTGTAGGCTTGGCACTGGATTCACTATCCTTGATAGGTCTCTGTCTGAGTTCCATATAATAGGCTGCTGCAGAAACTCGCAACCACAGAGCGGTAAGGGTCACCCAAACGCAATAATGAGAACCAAGGCAGAAACGGTTGTCTCAAACTTGGTGAAGCTTTCTGACAATTTTAACAAATACGATATTATTATTATTATCCTTTATTTATATGGTGCCACAAGGGTTCCGCAGCGCCTAACAAAGTACATAAACAGTTGAACAGAACAAGAATACAGTGATATACAGTACAAGACATTGCAGGACAAGTACATGGTATATAAATATTGCAACAGTTGCAGAATGGCAAAAGTCAAGGGTTAGGTGCTGTTGTAAGGAGTATAGAGTAGATAACAATATACGTAAAGGAAGGAAAAGCACATGAGGGAAGAGGGCCCTGCTCATTAGAGCTTACATTCTAAAGGCGAGGGGCAGGCAGACAGACAGGAGTGACACAGATGGGGTAGATAATGAGCATGAGACAGACTGTTAGGATGAGAGATGGTTGGATTCCTACTATGCAGTATGTGAGGAAGTCATTTGGAGTAAGAGATTTACGCCACTGACATTCTACTTTACTTGAGAGTTTTTGAAGATGTTTTGTTACTGTGGAAAGCCACGGTTGTCATTTCAGTTTACATGTATCTTACTGTAAAGCTTAGAAAGAGTTAAAGTAAAAAAAAAAATATGTAGGCCCCCCCCCCCCCAAAAAAAAAAACAGAACCAGCACCGGACCAGTCCTGGTTGTGTAAGCAAGTACAGAGAAAAAATCGTGTAAGGTTCCCCCTATACTTAGCACAACCAGCACTGGGTTCTGATCCGGTCCTAGTTCTGGAATTACAGGGGAAAAAATGTGTAGGGTTCCCCTGCAATTCCCACAACTAGCACCGTACCCTTTCTAGCAGGGGCTGATGCCACAGACAGGGGAGCACTTTCACTGGGCCACCCAGCCAAAGCATCAGCCCTGCCCACTAGTCAACCCAGACCCCAATAAAGGGGTCCCCCTCTCCAGGGTACTTCTGGCCTAAGTTGATAACCCAGGGCTATCCCCGCCACCCCTGGGTGGTGGGCTGATAGTGTAAGTGTAGTGTAAAAAAAGAAGAGTATAAACATTATCTTTAGGAGTAGAACTGCAGGTCCCAGTAAGCCTTCCCCGCATGCTGGTACTTGGAGAACCACAAGTACCAGCATGTGGGGCATTAAGGGCCCACTGGTACCTGTAGATGTTGGTCAATGTTTGTTCATCTGTTTGATTAATTGTTATCTTAGCACACATTGTGATTTAACACTTCTTGTATTTAACCACAGCTGACAAACAGCCACAGCTGCCCCTAGACTGAATCTATAGGAATAACATGTAATACTATACAGCATATACCACAGTCCAAAAATCAGTGCAATTGGATTGAATTACTGGGTATAAGACATTACATGTGAACTTCTGACACCACTAAAGATCAAAATATCTTGAATTATAGACTCTTCTGCTCAATTTTGACATGGTTACTAAACAATGAACAAACCCATATGGTAAATAACTAGATATTTAGACTGTCTCAATTATAATCTGATTGTAGAGAATAAACTGTGCAGCTGGTAACTATACAGAGCATACTTGTTTGCTTTTGAAAACTAGTTTCAGGGAGATTATAACGTCATTGAGGGGGCATGTCTAGCTCCACCCAAAGGGTGTGTGAACGCCACTTATGGGAGGAATCGGTATGATTTACTGCCGGACCCCTGCCCGGCGGTTGGAATCCCGACACCAGGAGGCCGGCAGAGGAGGAAATCCCAATCGTCGAAGGTAAGTATTAGCTAACCTATTTATAACCCCCTAACCCTAACCCTCCTTTAGGGTGCCTAACCCTAACCCCGCCTTCCCCACTGCCTAACCCTAAGTCCCCCCTGGGGGTGCCTAACCCTAACCCTCCCACCCCCTAGCCTAACCCTAACCTCCCGTGGGGGGGTGCCTAACCCTAAGTCCCCCCCGGGAGCTTTAAACCTACCCCTCCCCCCCACGGCTGTCCGCAGCGGCTCCCGGCATCACTTCGATCGGGATTTAGACGCCTGTCATTTAACCCTCGCTGGGACAAAGCAGTCTGCAAGCCGGCTGTTGGGCTTAGGTCCGCCGGCTTCCCGTCTGCATACCCTTATGGGCATTTCTATGCTTAAATGCTTGTTGCAAGATATTTCTTTATAATGGGATGTAGTTATGAGACCGGCGGCCTTCTCAATACTGACATCCGAATTCCGTCAAGGGACTTAAGAAAGGCGTAGAAATACTGATGCCTATCTTAATCCCAATGCTGGAACGCCGAAGGACGCCAGCCCGAACGAGGTAAGTCTGGGGAGCCCTTAGAGTTAGCCGTGGGGGGGAGGGTTTAGGGAGCGCAGCAGGGATAGGTTTTTTGGGGGGAGATTAGGGTTAGGCACCCCAAGGTGGGAGGGTTAGATTTAGGCACGAAGGGGAGAGACTTGGGTTTAGGCATTAACGGGGAGGGTTAGGGTGTGGGGTAGGGAGGGTTAGGCTACAAAAGGGAAGGTTAGGATTAGGAGGGGGAAAGGGGGAGGGTAAGTATACTTACCCGACTCCTGTCGGGATACCAACCATCGGGATGCCGCTGTCGATATTCTGACAGGAGGCATCCCAACAGCCGGCATTACATACCCATTCCCTTTAGAACATTAGTAACAATATATTTTGGGAATTTATTTCAATATTGATACTAACACTGCTGCCTGCAAAGCTTGAATTCTTGTTTACTCCTTGGTGGGACGCCGCAGCAACTATGAATTACATACAGGGAAGCAGCCAATTTTTGAGTTGAGCCAATATCCAGTCTATGAAATTCAAAGGCATTAGTAACCTCACTGACAAAGTACCTCATGCCTCATTTCAAGCCTCAGCAATGTCAGCAGCTCTTAAGGGACGATTCAACTGTTTTAGCAACCCATAGGGTATGTAGTCAGGAACCCGGCGGTCGAAATGCCAACCGTCGGCTTCCCGACTGTGAAATCCCGGCATGGGACTAATGATAGGCATCTAAATATGACACCTATCATCAGCTCCATGTCGAAATCCCAACACCTGGCGTCAGGGCCGCCATCAGAGGGGGACCGCCGGGCCTCGAGTCCCGGGCCCGGAGAGAGAGGGGGCCCCGGGTGCAGCAGGTAGAATTGTTACAACGCATGATAATGGAGACGGCTGCGGACCGGCAGCCAATCAGGAGTGTCTGCTCCTGATTGGCTCGCAGCGGTGCCATATTTGAAATGCCATTGCCAGTACAGCATGGCGCTGCTGCACTACTGCCAGAGCCACCACCACCCGGGTCCCCCTTTCTGCTCTCTCCATATTTCTATTGGCGCTGATTCAGGCAGGTTAACTGGCTGCACCAGCGCAGCCACCTGAAGAAATTATAAACAGGTACAAACCACATAGCCCTGTCCCCCTCCCAGTCCAGCCAGCCTTCCCTAGCTTTCCATGTAGATCTGGCTTTTTCGGTGTATTTTATGTGGATTTGACCTTTTCGTATGTTATGGGGAGAGGGAGAGAGACAAATTGGTGTCCCACCCCCTGATGTAACTCCATCCACTTCTATTCCCCCCGCGTTGGGGGGGCCCTGCCTGTTTTATCAGTACCGAGCCCCACAATTTCTGATGGCAGCTGTGTCGGACGCCAATTAGTTACAGCTACGCTAAAAACAATTGAATTCACACCTTCGTTTATTGGTATGCTGCTTTCTCATGAATATTGGTTTAGGCAGAAATTGCTTTTTTTCCCCCAGAGCATAAAGGTGATAGATCAACTTTAGAAACCTTTAGATAAACATAAGGTTACCCCAAAAATTTAACTTTAACTCTGTAATCATAAATAGAAAAGTTAATAGGTAAACGATTTGTTACTGTGCTTGGCCATATGAATATGTTTCTATAATGAACTCATTAGATAAAGTTATTTAACAGTTTAATTCAAGAGCTAGCCAGTGTTTCCATAGTTAGCACACAACATAGTACAGTCCGGGCAGTATTGTATAGACCTGTACATGTGTGTGAGGAAAGTCTCAGTGTGGATGGACGTAGTCTGGTTGCTAGGCTACCAGATCCGTGTATTCCTTGCACGTGGTGCTGGTTGTCATGGAAATGACTCCCCTGGTATCCTGATACTCAGCAGGTCTATGGCGCTTTGCCTCTGGCTTCGGTACAAAAAAAAAAAAAAATAGTAAAGGAGGGGAGCAGAGTCAGAGGCAGACACTGAGAAGGAGACTGCGTTACACTGTAAAAACCATGCTATGTTCTCCTATGACTGCACAATCTCACAGTGTTGTAATGCTACATTTTATACATGTGTACTCACTTTGTATCTCATAAACTTGCTGATGGTTTAACCAATCTTTCCACATTCATTATGGTGCCACCTTTTCCATATTTAGTGCATGTTTTAGGGGCATATTTATTAAACTAATTTTGTAGGAAATCCCCAAGCAAATGCAGTTATTTTCAGGGAATACTCACAAAATATAAGTATACCCTGGATGTATTAGTGGTCCCAGAGCACATGCGATCACTTTACACATCGCAGGGACAGGCTCTGATTGGAGCCCCTGTTCATGGATGTGATGTTTAATACAACCGGTCTGTAAAGAAATTCATATTGGTGATAAGAAATTCTAATTATTGATAATTAATAAATGGACCCCATAAACTGCTACTGACATCACTCGTGATGTCAGTAGGTGGCTTTCCTGCTCTATTAGAGCTGGAAGTCCACTGGGGCTTGCGGCCACGAGACCCTACCGCAAGGGTCTTGGCGCAAGCCCGATGGTCTTGACCATCACCTGGCTGCTCGCATAAGCTGTTGTTGGTAACCCACTGCTATGCGAGCGGCCAGGAGGCCGCAACTAAAAAAACAAGCGGCCGTCCTGATTCAGAGCGAGCACTCGCTTTTTGCGAGCGCCTCTGAATCAGGGCCACTGTCTAATCCGCAACTATCTGCCTCTCTCCTATAGATTGTAAGCTCTCACAAGCAGAGCCCTCTTCCACTTTGTACTATTCCTTCTCTGATCTATACCATCACATCCCCATTACCAACCGCAGCACCGGACCTTTGAGCTCAGCCTTGTACTGCTTTTGTGGCTATTCTGACTGCATATGCTGCAATGTTTATATAGCTTGTTATCCGTTTTTTTTATATGTTTTGGGGTTTAAGTCACTTGCACTACTTTAATTTGTTATGTTCTGGCACCATAAAGTAGGGGTGAGCGGGTTCGAATTTCTGAAATCCGAACCCCCCGAGCCCCCCCGATCCGAGGCTGATCCGAGTCAGGCTTCACTTTTCCCGCCTGACGCGGATCTGAAATCGAGGCAAAACGTCATCATCCTGCCTTCCGGATCTTTTTTTTTCTGTGTTTGTGAATTGTATGCACTGTGGCTGCACGTGCATCAACGAAGGAGCAGCGCCAAGCGTGCGCCTGTGTCCCATAAGTAAAGGGCCGGCTGGCTCATTTCTTAAAGGGTGGTGTAACCCACAAAGTGCACTAGTCTCCAACAAAAATAAAAAAATATTTTCTGTGTTTGTGTGCGCCTTAGCTGCACGTATAATATGAGATATGGTAAGAACTTACCCTTGTTATCTCTATTTCTACGAAGTCCATAGGGTTCCACAGGATACCTTGGGGTATAGGTGTGACGTCAGTCGCAGGGCACCAAAGAGTTAAGCTTTCAGCCTCCCAGGATGCACTGGGTCCCCCTCCTATACCCCGCCCCCGAGCCAAGGCACCTCAGTTAGTTACCAAGCCATAGGCCGGAGGAGGAGAAGGAAGAGAGAGAGAGAACAAGGATCTGGACACATACAAGAATCACATTCTCACCAGAGGGAGACGGAAAACCGGTGACCAGAGCAAAGCCCATCTGCAGCACAGGTGCGACAGGGCGGGAGTCCTGTGGAACCCTATGGACTTCGTAGAAATAGAGATAACAAGGGTAAGTTCTTACCATATCTCATATTTTCTACTTCAGGGTCCATAGGGTATCCACAGGATACCTTGGGGATGTCCCAAAGCAGTATCCTTTAAGGGTGGGGACGCTCCTGTGCTGAAAGGAGAATCCGCCGCCCGAAGGAAGCATCCTGAGAGGCGAAGGTGTCAAACCTGTAATACCTCACGAAGGTATGGACAGAGGACCACGTAGCAGCCTTGCAGATCTGGACTGCAGAGGCACCACGTCGAGCTGCCCACGAAGGACCCACAGACCTAGTGGAATGAGCCTTCACAGAAGGAGGAACCGGCAGGCCTTCATGAAGATAAGCTTCAGAAATAGCCATACGGATCCAGGCTGCCAAAGTTTGCTTTGAAGCAGGCCAACCCTTTTTACGGAAGCCATAGAGGACAAACAAAGCGTCCGACTTCCTAAACGAAGAAGTGCGGTCAACATAAGTCCTTAAGGCCCGCACAACATCCAAAGAGGCCTCACCCACGGAAAGACCCGGTGAGTTAAAGGCCGGAACAACGATTTCCTCGTTAACATGAAACTGGGAAACATTGGGAAAAAAACTCGGGCCGAGTGCGGAGCACTGCCCTGTTCCCATGAAAAACCAAGAAAGGGGGTCTACAAGAAAGAGCCCCTAACTCAGAAACACGTCTGGCCGAAGCAATAGCCAGAAGGAAAACAGTCTTAGCTGTTAGCCATTTAAGATCCACTGAGCCCAGTGGTTCAAACGGCGGTCCTTGGAGAGCCCTCAGGACCACAGCCAAATCCCAAGGCGCCACAGGTGGAACAAAGGGCGGCTGAATGCGGACAACACCTTGCATAAAGGTGCGCACTTCCGGGATTGTAGCAATGCTACGGTGAAACCAGACAGACAGGGCTGAAACCTGTACCTTCAAAGAAGCAAGGCGAAGCCCATGATCTAGTCCCGCTTGCAGGAAGGCGAGAATCCGAGACAGACGAAACTCCCGCGGTGCATAACCTCTCGGTCGACACCACTGGAAGAACGTATGCCACACGCGATGGTATATCCTCGCGGAAGACGGTTTCCGAGCTCGCAACATGGTACGCACCACAGAGCTGGAAAACCCCCGGGACCTCAGCATAGCCGTCTCAACAGCCACGCCGTCAAAGACAGCCGAGTCAGGTCCGGGTGACGACAAGGACCCTGAGACAAGAGGTCCGGTCGTAGCGGCAACCGCAGAGGACTGTCCACGGACAGACCCTGAAGGTCTGAGAACCAGTGCCGTCTGGGCCACGCGGGAGCTATCAACAGGAGCGTCCCTCCTTCCTGTTTGAATTTCCGGATAACCCGTGGAAGAAGAGAGACCGGAGGGAACAGATATGCGAACTGGAACGTCCACCGGACGGACAGAGCATCCACCAGAGACGCCCCTTCGTCTCTTGTGCGAGACCCGTACACCGGCAACTTGTTGTTGTGCCGGGACGCCATGAGGTCGATCTCTGGAAGACCCCATCTGTCCACCAGTAGTTGAAAAACGTCCGGGTGCAGGGACCATTCCCCCGGATGAACGTCCTGGCGACTTAGAAAGTCCGCCTCCCAATTGAGCACTCCCGGGATGAAGACCGCTGATATGGCCGGAAGATTGCGCTCCGCCCAAACCAGGATCCGAGACACCTCCACGAGAGCCGCCCGGCTTCGGGTTCCTCCTTGCCTGTTTATGTAGGCCACGGTGGTAGCGTTGTCCGACTGGACCTGTACCGGATGACCCTGGAGAAACCGATGTGCCTGCTGGAAAGCATTGAAGACCGCACGGAGTTCCAAGATATTGATTGGAAGCTCCGCTTCTGTCGGAGTCCACCTGCCCTGGAACAGATGTGGACCCGAAACTGCTCCCCAGCCCCGAAGACTGGCGTCCGTAGTCAACAGGACCCAATTTGGAATCCAGAACGGACGTCCCTCGGTGAGGTGGGTCGTCTGTAACCACCAAGCAAGGGACAGGCGAACCTCCGGGGTGAACACAATCATCTGGGACTTCAGCGACTGAGGCAGCCCGTTCCACTTTGACAGGATCAGGTGCTGCAGAGGTCTGGAGTGAAACTGGGCATATTCCACCATTTCGAACACCGACACCATGGAGCCCAGTAACCTCATCGCCGAGTGTAGAGACACCTGGCGGCTGTGCAGACAACTGCGCACCCTTGACTGCAAAGCAGAGATCTTTTCCTCCGTCATGAAGATCTTTTGCTGTCCCGAGTCCAATAAGGCTCCAAGATGCAGAATCCTCCGAGACGGGATTAGAGTGGACTTCTGCCAGTTGATTAGCCAGCCGTGCCGTTGCAGCAGGGCAATGGTCAGGTCTAAGTGGCGTAACAGGAGCTCTGGAGATCCCGCCACCAATAACAGGTCGTCCAAGTACGGCAACATGCGGACTCCCTGCAGCCGCAGAGAAGCCGCCATGACCGCCATCACCTTGGTGAAGACACATGGTGCTGTCGCCAGGCCAAAAGGTAACGCCTGAAACTGGAAGTGGTCGCTGCGGATTGCAAACCTGAGGAACTGTTGATGGCGCAAAAGAATAGGGACATGCAGGTAAGCGTCCTGTATGTCCAATGACACCATGTAGTCCCCCGGTTCCAGCGCCAGAATGATGGACCGTAGGGTCTCCATCCGAAACTTCGGTACCCGCAAAGACTTGTTGAGTGCTTTGAGGTTGAGAATCGGACGATACGACCCATTGGGTTTCTGTACCAAAAAAAGATTTGAATAGAAACCCTGGCCCCTCTGGGAGAATGGAACAGGCACTATAACTCCAGCCTGGAGCATAGTGTGCAATACCTTCCGCAGCTCCGTAGCCTTGTTTCGGTCTGATGGTAGACCCGTGGTGAAGAATCGAGCCGGGGGTCTGTGCCGGAAGGAGAGGGCGTACCCATGGGAGACTACCTCCAGAACCCAAGTGTCTGTCGTAGTGACCGACCAACACTGGGCGAACTGCAGCAGGCGGCCTCCCACCCTGGGATCCCCCAAAGGGAGGCCCGGACCATCAGGCCGCAGGCTTGTCATCTGGCTTGGGGGCCGGACGTCTGGTACTCCATGCCTGCTTCCGGGGCTTGACCGATTTCCTAGGGCCAGCCTGACGAGGAAACGACTGTGGTTTGGGCCTGCCCTGGGCCCTAGATGACCGAAAGGACGATGGTCCAGAACCAGAAAGAGCAGCGGCCGACGGGGGACAAGCCGATTTGGCTGCCGCCAGCGTGGCCACAATCTTATCCAGATCCGGACCGAAGAGAACTTCTCCGGTAAACGGCAAGGCTTCCAGACCCTTCTAGGAATCTGCGTCCGCCTTCCAGGATCGCAGCCACAAGGTGCGACGAGCAGCTACCGCTGCTGAAGAAATTCTAGACACCAGAGTACTAATGTCTAGACCCTCTCACCAATTATATATTAAATAGGCGAGAGACCACCCTGCAGCACCGCACCGCAAGGGCTTAGCAGAAAGAACAGGGACAGTAATAAAGCTGACAGTTTAGAGAAGAAAAGTTACAGGCAGCGCTAGCACAGTCACATACAATGCAAAGAAAATCAATTCCTGCACTAACAGCGCTGATCACTCAACTACACAGACACAGGGCCTGGTAGGACACAGCGCTGCATACACAGACCTGACCACAGCGGAGGAGAGGTATGCGGGGGGACCCAGACCACGATGCTTCCGTCCAGTGCTTCCAGCAGCGTTCACCATGCGTTGAGAAGATGGCCGCCGAGGAGCAGAGAGAAGGCTGGCCTGGGGGAGGAGCGCTGACACAGGGCCAGTCAGCACAGTGCAGAGAGGGCTGTGGGCAGCGGGGGAGGCGCCGGCTGTGAGACAGGGAAGGCGCGCTCCCCTGGCATGCATTTAACCCCTGGGACGCCGCAGCGCTACCGCTCTGCTGCGGTCCGCTGTCCCAGGGGGTAGTGGAAGCGCAGGTTGGTCGCCTGGCTCCACGCTGCAGCCAGTCCCCAGGGAGCCCCCTGCCTGGGGACTTAGGACCATGTGATCAGCGGGGACCCACCGCGGGACCCCGCTGCTTACCTCTGTCCCCCTTGAATCCGGCCATGGTCCGGAACATCTGGGGTCACCGCTAGCTGTGACCCCAGATGCCCACCAGCATCCCCGGATCAGTACCGGCGTTCTGGTACCGGCGGGGTGTAGGGAAGACAGCATGGACGTCAGGACTGACTGTCCATGCTGTTCATCCAGATGTGCAGCCACAGCTGCATGAAGAAAAAGCTTCAGGGGCTCTTCTAGCCCCCACTCCAACAGGTGCACCCGACTCCGGCCGAGCACCAAACTAAACTGAGGTGCCTTGGCTCGGGGGCGGGGTATAGGAGGGGGACCCAGTGCATCCTGGGAGGCTGAAAGCTTAACTCTTTGGTGCCCTGCGACTGACCTCACACCTATACCCCAAGGTATCCTGTGGATACCCTATGGACCCTGAAGTAGAAATATCAATATAAATGGAGGACCAAACTTTCTCCAATAAAAATAAAATAGGGAAAGATCAAGAACCACTTCCTCCTAGTGCTGAAGCTGCTGCCACTAGTCATGACATAGATGATAACATGCCATCAACGTCGTCTACCAAGGCCGATGCCCAATGTCATAGTAGAGGGCACATACAATCCCAAATGACAAAGTTCAGGAAAATTACCTTGAAAAAAACATTTAAATCATCTGAAGAGAAACGTAAACTTGCCAATATGCCATTTACGACACGGAGTGGCAAGGAACGGCTAAGGTCTTTCCCTATGTTCATGACTAGTGGTTCAGCTTCACATGACGATGGAAGCCCTCCTCCCGCTAAAAAATTCAAAATTCATCGAAGAACTGTGCGTTCTAAGAAGATATCACAAATCCCCAAGGAGAGTCCAAGTGTGGTGGCGGTTGTGATGCCTGACCTTCCCAGCACTTTACGGGAAGAGGTGGCTCTTTCCACCATTTGCACGCCCCCTGCAAGTGCTGAAAGGAGCACCCACAGTCCACTTGCTAATATGCAAATTGAAGATGTCACTGTTGAAGTACAATAGGATGAGGATACTGGTGTAGCTGGCACTGAGGAGGAAGTTGGCGAAGATTCTGATGGTGATGTGGTTTGTTTAAATCAGGCTCCGGGGGAGACAGTTGTTGTCCGTGGGATGAAAAAGCACATCACGCTCATGCCTGGGCAGAAGACCAAACATTCCACCTCTTTGGTCTGGCAATATTTCTATCCAAATTCGGACAACAACTGTCTTGCCATATGTAAAGGTGAAATAAGTAGGGGTAGGGACGTTAACCCCCTAGGAACATCCTCCCTTATGCGGCACCTGCAGCGCGTTCATAAAAAGTTACTGTCAAGTTCAGAAACTTTGGCTAAGACCGTAAGCAGTCCAGGGACACCTAAATCCCCTTTTCCTGTTTTATCCAAGGAATCGGTGGATGAGGAGGATGAGGACGACATCTTGCCTCCGTAGAGCCAGTTTATGCAGGGACAGATTAATTGCCAGCTTGTTTTGTGGGGGCTCAAACGAACCAATCATTTCAGCCACAGTCATGTGGCAGACCCTGGCGCTGAAATGATTGGTTTGTTAAAGTGTGCATGTCCTATTTATACAACATAAGGGTGGGTGGGAGGGCCCAAGGACAATTCCATCTTGCGCCTCTTTTTTTTCTTTGCAGTATGTACTGTTTGGGGCCTAGTTTTTCAAACTGCCATCCTGTCTGCCACTGCAGTGTCACTCCTAGATGGGCCACGTGTTTGTGCCGCCCACTCGTGTCGCTTAGCATAGTCATCCAGCTACCTCGGTGCAATCTTTTGGCCATAAAAACAATATTGTGAGGTGTTCAGAATAGACTGCAAATGAGGGGAAATGAAGGTTATTGAGGTTAATAATTGCATAGGAGCAGAAAAACCCACAAATTCTGTGATTTAAGCTGTTTTTATGCTTTTTTTTTTCAAAAAAATACAGATCCAAAACACAAAACCCAGAACCCAAAACACGGAAGGGTGGTTTTGGCAAAACCAATCCAGATCCAAAACATGAAGAAAGATCCAGATCCAAAACACGAAAAGTGGCCGGCGCACACCCCTAATATAAAGGGTTAGGAATAATAATAATATAGAAATTCAGATTTGTAATTGTATCAAAATGTTTATGTACAGGCTTATTCTCTCCCCTTTTACCTTACTAACATATAACCCAGACTGGAATGTACGAGAATACAGAAATAATTTGTGCTTCTTTCCTGGGCTACTGAAACTATACACAATTGCGTTATATAAATAAAAGGGGACTGGAGAAAGGTTACTGTTCTGGAAATTAACGAACTTTGAAGGTTTACGTATTTATCTCCTATTGCCAGCTCACATATAATGCTCATAAAACACTACCGGACAAACATTCTTAAGCCTATGCCAAACACTCCTCTGTATTATTGTCACTAGAGATCCTTGGAAAATCTCAATTCACAAATCCTCATTCTATTGCTAAAGTCATTAAAGTTATAATAACACGTTCTCCATGGAGGTGCACTATTGTACCTTTAGTGTCAGATGGTTTACCATTACAAAGCAAAAAAAAGAGATTTCCCATATGGCATGACACGCCTATTCTAAGTTAATAGTTCATGTTTAGAGTAACTTAGTTTCAAACTTGAGTTAGTCTTGTGATTAGTACTACGGGCTTGATACAGAGTAGGGCATAGAGTAATAGCAAGTAACTGAGTACCTGGACAAACCATGTTGGAATGCAAGGGGTGTAAATCATATTTGCCTACTCTCCCGATACTGTCGGGAGCCTCCCGAAAATCGGATGCCACTCCCAGGACCCCGCAAGGAGGCGGCAAGTCTCCCGCATTGTCCGCCGGTGAATGTGGGCGGTTCGGGGGAGCGATGACGCAATTCACGCTGAATCGAGTCATCGAAGCCCCGTCCCCTGCTTTGTAAGGTCGGTAATATCGGCATTGTAACGTGGGGGCGGGGCCACGATGACTCGAATGTGTGGACACGCCCCCGCTCTGCTCACTTCAGCCCCCCCCACCCTTGTTACATACTGCACATGCATCGTAGTGCGCGACCAGGCCACTGCGATCGGGACTGCGATCGCTGCAGCTACGCAGACCAATCGCAGAGTGATTGACAGAAAGTGCCATTTGTGGGTGGTGAGGGGGGGGGTGGTCGGCGAAAGGCAGACATGCCAGTGAGTTTGAACGCCGTTGCATTGGCGAGCATAAATTATGCGGTGAAGTTAGCAATTCCCGAGTGAGCTCTCACCTGCCTTAACTCATACTTACCTACACTCCCAGAAGTCGCGGGATGCTTTTTCAGGTAGACCCCCGCACCCCTGGTAGCAGTGGCGGACTGGGCCAGGGGGCAGGGTGCCATCTGCCCCCCGGGCCGGTACATTGTTAGTACTTGAAGGCCGCCTGGCTGTGGCAGAGAGTGCTGCTTCAGCTCTGACAGGGGAAGACCAGCTACGCAGCGAGTGAGATCTAAGTTAAAGAGGCTAATAAAAAATGGCTGCCCCCATGCTAAGCTACAAAGAAATGGCCGCTGTCGACCAATGAGGAGCCAGGTGTTCATTCCCAGGATCCATAGAGGCTGGAAAGTGGAGTCTGACAGGGAAGCTGAGCTGAATAAGAAGCGTTATGGCACCCAGGGAGGAGAGAGACAGTGAGTGCAGAGGTGAGGAGTGCTCCACAGAATGCAGGAGAACATCCTTTCTTCTCTACACTTTTAGAAACCAGGTAAGTAGAGGGTGGGGCTTATATACAGTGTGTGTGTCTGTCTGTCTGTCTGTCTATCTATCTCATATCTATCTATCTATCATATCTTGTATAAAAGTTATATGTGTCAGTGTGGCATAAACTTTGTAAGGAGGGATGTTGTTTTGTACTTTATAATGTCCATGGGCGGAATTCAATTCAGTGCCATGCTGAATAGGACCGGGAGGGAGCTCGCGGATCTATTCAGTTCAGCGCGCTGTTACGTCGGAGAATGCTAGTTCTCGCCACCTAACTTAGGTATTTAATCGCGAGAACCAGCATTCTGGGACTAAAGTGCCAGCCGGCATTTTTGTAGAATTTCTCCTCACATCCCCAGGGGGGTGCGAAAAGAAATCCTTTAGCCCGACCAACATCGCTTTGAATAGCTTCTGGAGCTCCCCCCCAGGCCTATTCAACATCGCTGTGAATTGAATTCCCCTGCATGTGTGTGGACTTAATGTGTCTGTATGTATGTATATTATTAGTGTTCCCACTAGGTACTTTTAGCAGGGCACTATGCCCTGCCCGTTTTGTTAACTGTGAATTGCACCCTGCTTTGTCCGGGTCAGACACACACACTCTGTGGGACAGAGGACCTCATTCAGACCCGCTCGCAGGCGGGTCGATGTTTAGGCCCTGCGCACGCGCAGCGGCCACACTGCGCGTGCGCAAGCCCCGGAGCGAGAGAGAAATTCTCTCGCTCCGGAGCTCACTACAAAAGGGGCGGCTGTTGATGGTGATCGACAGCTCGCCCCGTTTGTAGGCGTGGCGGGGGGGGTGGTTTCATAAATGGTGGCGTTCCTTAAGGAACGCCTGCCACTTTGTGGGCGGCCGCACTGACATCAGCAGTGATGTCAGTGGGGAGCTTCCTGCTCGATCAGAGCGGGAAGCTCCCTGGGGCTTGCGGTTGCCGAGACCCAACCTTAGCGTCTCGTCGCAAGCCCCGATGATCGCGATGGTCTTGACCATCGCGACCATCAACCTGGTCGGTCGCTAAAGCTGTGGGTGGTAACCCACAGCTTATCTAGCGACCAGGAGGCCGCACTTCAAAATACAAGCGGCCATCCTCATTTAGAGCGACCGCTCGCATTTTGCGACCACCTCTGAATGAGGGCCAGAGTTTTAGAGGAAGGCGGAACAAAGGGCCGGGCACAGCTGCTCAACCCAGCCCCCAGGAGACGCACACAATAGATGGTATTTATTTGTAGCTCTTTGTCATAACAATTTTCCCTCATATGCTTCATTTGCTATTTAAACCACACGCACATTACGGAAACCATGTCACACCAAATTTTACATTGCATTTGCTAGTAGAAAAACTGGGCCACTTGCTTGTGTCTGCCCCCCAGGCTGAAAGTTGCCAGCCAGCCCCTGCCTGGTAGTGTAGGCAGATCTCCCGTATCCTGCCCATTTCCTAGTGAATCGGGTAGGATGGAAAGATTTAATGGGGAATTAGTGCATCCGTCCCCTCCTCGCGGGTCTAGGAATCACAAACTTTTCCAGGAAAGGTGTGAGGCCTAATTGCGTAATCAGTCCGTCCCCACCCCCCGAACCGGCCACTAGCGGCAGCTCTCGAGGCTGCTCCCGGAATGGATGTCTATAAAGTAGAGAAGTACGCCTTAACTGTGCGAATGGGTCCGATGTTCCCAATTATTTCACTATGTTGCTAAAGTATACTGTTGTGAGTAAGGGGAAGTGGGTGTCCTTATATTAGGCTGCGATTGCAATGCAAATGCAATTATTTGCATATCATCGCTGATATTAGCAACTGCGTTGCATGTGTAGTAGAAGAATAGCGATCATTGCTGAATCAGGCCCTCTGTTCTAAAATCTGAATCAGGCCCTATGATTGGAGTTTGGGCTAGGATTATGGTTACACTTGGATTGCTGTTTGAACTAAGTTTATGGTTAGATATGGATTACACTTTGGGTTTAAATTTGATTCAGTTTTAGGATTATTTAGTGGCATTACTTTTGCATTGTACACTTGATGGACATGTGGAGTTTTGCTAGATATTGGGCAGACTTCTCTGCTGTAACCCCAGCTCGCCACAGACAGCACCAGCAGCTGGACCTACCTTGCAGGAAGTATTCTGGTCACATTTCATGCCTGACTATAAACCTCAAGTATTGGTGGTCCTTGCTAAATGCACTTACCATTGAGCCATGGGAGATTTCTGAAAATCCCCTCTAGGTTTCTCTCAGCTGTATTTGTAAAACATTCTTCATTTCATATGCAAGGTGTGTTTGACACAGCCCCAAATTACTGCTCTGTAGTTTTAGGGGTTGTCCTATAATAGTAATAAACCCCAAATGACATGTAAGGTAACACACGAAGTGTATGTACTAAGTCTTGGAGAGAGATAAAGTGGACAAAGATAAAGTACCAACCAATCAGCTCCTGTCATTTTTCAAGCACAACATGTAACGTGATAGGAGCAGATTGTTTGGTACTTTATCTCTGTCCACTTTCTCTGTCTCTGTTAGTACATAGACCACTAAAATAGAGGGAGAGTGCAAGAGAATGAGTGTGTATGTGTATATTATATATATATATATATATATATACACATACACACACACACATATATACTGTGTGTATGTATGTATATATATATATATATACATATATATATTTACACATACAGTCAGGTGCATAAATATTGGGACATTGACAGAATTTTCATATTTTGGCCTCTATTCACCACCACAATGGCTTTGAAATGAAACAAACAAGATGTGCTTTAACTGCAGACTTTCAGATTTAATTTGAGGGTAATTACATCCAAATCAGGTGAACGGTGTAGGAATTACAACGGTTTCTATATGTGCCTCCCACTTTTTAAGGGGCCAAAAGTAATGGGACAAACTGAACAATCCTAAATCTAACTTTCACTTTTTAATACTTTGTTGCAAATCCTTTGCAGGCAATTACAGCCTGAAGTCTGGAACGCAGAGACATCACCAGACGCTGGGTTTCATCCCTGGTGATGCTCTGCCAGGCCTCTACTGCAAATGTCTTCAGTTCCTGCTTGTTCTTGGGGCATTTTCCCTTCAGTTTTGTCTTCATCAAGTGAAATGCATGCTCAATCGAATTCAGGTCAGGGGATTGACTTGGCCATTGCATAACATTCCACTTTTTAGCCTTAAAAAACTTTGGTTGCTTTTGCAGTATGCTTCGGGTCATTGTCCATCTGCACTGTGAAGCGCCGTCCAATGAGTTCTGAAGCATTTGACTGAATATGAGCATATAATATTGCCCGAAACACTTCAGAATTCATTCTGCTGCTTTTGTCAGCAGTCACATCATCAATAAATACAAGGGAACCAGTTCCATTGGCAGCCATACATGCCCACGCCATGACACTACCACCATGCTTCACTGATGAGGTAGTATGTTTTGGATCATGAGCAGTTCCTTTCCTTCTCCATACTCATCTCTTCCCATCACTCTGGTACAAGTTGATCTTTGTCTCATCTGTCCATAGGATATTGTTCCAGAACTGTAATGGCTTTTTTAGATGTTGTTTGGCAAACTCTAATCTGGGCTTCCTGTTTTTGAGGCCCATCAATGGTTTACATCTTGTAGTGAACCCTCTATATTCACTCTTGTGAAGTCTTCTCTTGATTGTTGACTTTGACACATATACACCTACCTCCTGGAGTGTTCCTGATTTGGCCAACTGTTGTGAAGGGGTTTTTCTTCACCAGGGAAATAATTCTTCTGTCATCCACCACAGTTGTTTTCCGTGGTCTTCCGGGTCTTTTGGTGTTGCTGAGCTCTCCGGTGTGTTCTTTCTTTTTAAGAATGTTCCAAACAGTTGATTTGGCCACACCTATTGTTTTTGCTATCTCTCTGATGGGTTTGTTTTGATTTTTCAGCCTAATGATGGCTTGCTTCACTGATAGTGACAGCTCTTTGGATCTCATATTGAGAGTCGACAGCAACTGATTCCAAATGCAAATGTTACACCTAGAATCAACTCCAGACCTTTTACCTGCTTAATTGATAATGAAATAACGAGGAAATAGCCCACACCTGTCCATGAAATAGCTTTTGAGTTGAAACCGTTGTAATTCCTACACCGTTCACCTGATCTGGATGTAATTACCCTCAAATTAAATCTGAAAGTCTGCAGTTCTGCACATCTTGTTTGTTTCATTTCAAAGCCATTGTGGTGGCGAATAGAGGCCAAAATATGAAAATTCTGTCAATATCCCAATATTTATGCACCTGACTGTATAATATATATATATATATATATATATATATATATACACACACACACACACACGCCTTCTTTAATGTTACATGGCCTTAATGTAACACATCATTGATATATGACCGTATACAACCTTAATGTCCACACTCCTATTTTCTATTTATTTTTGTTTTCATGGACACATTACTTATTATGCAGCTTGCATGCGTCTCCTTGTAGCAGTTTTCTGTGGTTGCATATGGCAAGCAGAGCGGCTGTGTGGAGAGGTGAGATAATATCTGCATGCAGAGGATGTAAGCTCTGCAATCTGTTTCCCACTGACTCACTGCTTGCTGGAGACCACCAGAGGACGCTGCTTGATCAGCATTAACTGCAACAGGTTCTGCAGCACAGCTAATCTTCCAGGAGTAAAGATCCTATCTCTACAGACAGTGTAACTTTGTATCTTATATTGTCTATACAAGCAAAAAGCACAGACATTTTTTAGCTTTATTTGGCCTTGAGCAAAATAGCGACAAATCTAATGCTGGGTACACATTAGACGATCAGCAAACAATGCGATGGTCATCCAGAACTCCCTGACAAACGATATAGTGCATACACACTGTGCAGTCTTCTAAATGACCGAAAAATACATCTTGCATAGTTTGGTCGTTAGATCGTTAACTATATGTTAACATATCACCTGGTCATCCAGTAGTGCGTACACACTGCACGTTTTGACAGAAATCTTGAACGAGATTGACAGATTGAGGGGAATTCAATTAGAGGCGAAAAGCCATATTCGCCTGTTTTTTTGTATAAAATTTGCCTAAAAAAAAGTTTGCCAAATTCAATTCCAGGACAATTTCGCCTAAGTGGAAACAATTCTCCAAAAATGACTCTCCAATCAATAGCTGGTGAAAAGAAATGCAAAATCTTTATTTTGGGGTGCAAACATGGGGAAACAACTCAGACCCCTTGGGACAGCCCCCCCAAAGGACAAATATGCAAAAAAACAGAAACTAAAACCTAAGAACACCCCAAAAAAGACATGTCATTTTTGGGGTGAAAATTTAAAAAGTGGGGGGATAAACATTAAAAGTAGCGAAAAAGACTTATTAGGGGCCCACAAGTATGGGTCAGGTGTTTTTGGGATTGCAGGTGCATGCAGCAGGTGGATTTTTCACGTTTTTTAAATGTTCACTTTAGAGACATAAAAACATGCTTGCACCCATTTTCAAGCACCCCAAATTTGACAGGACTACTTATTTTCACCAAAAAATACAGCTTTATGCCATTCTTCACCACTTTTACAAAGACGCTAATAGCAAGCAATTTACACAACTTAAGTACGCAAAATAGCTTTATTAGGGCTATTAGTACACATCTATATTGATTCCCTATGTTAGAGCATCTTTTTCTGGGGTACAGACTGATTTCCCCAATTCTTTCAGTACTTTTCACCTGTTCCGCATTCGCCTATTTCCGTTTTCGCCTGTTTTGCAATTGAATTAGGCGAAAAGCGGGGACGAGCACGGAATAAATTCGCCTCTGAAACAGGCGAATAAAGCGAACAGTCGGACAGGCGAAAACTTTGCCTCTAATTGAATATGGCTCATTGTGCGGCATGTAGAGACCTGAAGATGCGATGGACAACGCCATGGGAGTGCGCATAGTGCCTACACACTTACGATGTGAACGATTTGTCGTTTCAATCCATCAGAATAGGGCATATCATCCGAGAAACAGTCTATTGTGTACCCAGCTAAAGAGAAATGTTACACAAAAGGATAGTGAGTGCCCTGCTCATAAGATTTTTATATTTAAAATGCATTCAAAATCATCCAGCTTAATCTTTGTGTGGTGATATTTGGTTTGGTATTCCGAAGAATCATCTGTAAAAGTACTCAGGATTTGAAAACATGTATCTGGTGTTTTCATTACATTTGAGATATATTTTGTGGGTGGCATCTCCTGGGTGGTAAATGGTTGACTTTATCATGCAGCAACTAAGTAATACTATACCAGGCCAGAGCCTTGGTACCAAAGCTCTTTTTTTTTTTTTCGTCAGCAACACAAAAATAAAACAAAAGTAAATCTTGGCCTGTCTGGCTCTAACTAAACAAATGGATTCCCTCTCTGAGTGGAAGGACCTAACGTCCCTCTCACACAAGTCTTTAGCACAGCACTTAAATTACGTAATCACAATGTGTCTGCTAACAGGCATCTGATCTGTTCCCCAGGCAGTGAGAGACTGACAACCTTTATCAGCCTCTCACAGGTGGTCATGGTCTGGCAATCAAGACAGACCACCTCTACCAAACAGAAGCGAAAAAACTGGGACATTATATAATCTCCCCAGACAACCTTTCCAGTGATTTGTCATATATATGAGAGACAGGGTCAGCATAATTCCATATTAAATAAATTTGAAATATCCAGATCTCCCAGGTTTGGCAGAGCAAAGGCATTAGGATTGTGTAAATGTCCAGTTCAGGTGTTGCCGTAATCAGGTGCCTGGAACGGCAGCTGATTACAGACACCTGTAAGAAGCTGGTTTAAAAACTGCAGACACACTGGGGAAACTGAGCCTGATGGTGAAATAGTAGCCCATCTTATAGGCCTGGGGGTGACTAGTGTTAGGGTTCCTGGACCTGCTAGTCCACTGAAGACATATTGCTGTATTGGAAGACTTTGTATGACATCTTGCCTGTGAAACTGCCATATCCTGTGTACCTCCCAGTGGTGAGCAAAAAAAGCTTCTGATGGATTTTACCCAGTCTATGTGATTCTTGTCACATTTGGCGCCCGAAAAGGGACTTTGCTGGATACTGCTATGCAGCAAGAGCCCAGACACAGTGACCAGATCCACCCACAGCGGCAGTGAGACGCTTTGCAGGATGCTACCCACTGCACAGCGGCTTGGTGAGTAAGTCACTTTACTAGCAGCTGGGTAGGTGGGCGAGTGTGGCAAGCCAGCCATAAAATGGAAGTTGTTCACAGTGATAATGTCTGTGTATATGCAAATTGTGCACATTATAAAAACTGCTTAATTCCTGTCTATGGGTGAATGGCTAGGGAATGTGGTGCAGATTTAAGAGATGCCAGCTGATATAGTTGGGAATCTGGCTTCCAAAAGAGAGTTTATAAAGCCTCCTAAGTTTGTCCATAAAGGGATAAAGCAGTGTAATATGGGGGAGCTTTTGAAAAGTTTTGCTGAGATAGCAGCAGGGCAACAAGCTCTGGCAGCAGCGCATCAAGCACAGATGCAAGCGCAACAAGCTCTAGCAGCAGGACAACAAGCGCAGGTGTAAGGACAACAAACTCAAATACAGTTATTACATGCAGAGTTAACTGAAATAAGAAAGGTGGGCAGGAGCGAGAGGTGTTACAGAAGTTTACTCCAGCTGATGACATTGAAGCTTTTCTGTGCACCTTTCAGCGTACTGCTGCACATTTAAAATGGCCCGAGGAGGAGTGGGCTGCCAGACTTGTTCCCTGTGTCACAGGGGAACCTTACGACAGCATATGTTGAATTAAACGTGACTGAGACAAATTCCTATCCGCACTTGAAAAAGGCCATATTAGGTAGAGTTGGAGTGACTGGACCTAGCAAAGCTCAGGAGTTTCAGGAATGGCAGCTAAATTTGTCTGAAGCTCCAAGGGTCCAGCTGGCCAAATTAGCCAGGCTGAGTAAGGAGTGGTTTGCAGCCGGATAAGAACTCTGCTCAGGAGTATAGTAGAGATGGTGGCTTTGGACCATGCTGTGCAGGTACTAGATGCTGTGGTGCAACAGTGGGCTCTACAGGCTGATCCTCAAACGTTTGAGGAGTTAGCGGTGGTGATGGAACAGTACCCGACTCTTGGGAACAGGGATTCCAGCCAGCTCCGAAGTCTGCAAAAGGTTTTGGCAGGTGTGAAAAAAATGCTGCAAGTAAGAATGCTTTCAAAAATGGAAGTATTAATAGTTTATTTTATTTTCATTATTATACCGATCTCCACCCCTTCGACGAACAAACTGCCTTCTATTACAGCCAAATATTTTCAAATTTTGTTCATCAGTCCAGAGCACCTGTTGCTATTTTTCCTATGTTTTAGTGCATAGCTGAGTCACTTGGCCTTGTTTCCATATCAAAGGTATGGCTTTTTGGACACAATTCTTCCATGAAGACCACTTCTGGCCAGACTTCTCCAGTAGATGGGTGTATCTGGGTCCCACTGGTTTCTGCCAGTTCTGAGCTGATGGCACTGCTAGACATCTTACGATTTCAACGGGAAGCAAGCATGATGTGTTCATCTGATGCACTAAGTTTCCATGGCCAACCACTGTGTCTACGGTCCTCAACGTTGCCCCGTTTCTTTGTGCTTCTTCAAAAGAGCTTGAACAGCACTTCTTGAAACCCCAGTCTGCTTTGAAATCTTTGCCTGGGAGCGACCTTGCGTCTTGTCGCTGTGCTCAATCTTGCCATGGTGTATGACCTGTGACATGAAATGGTCTTCCACAACCTTACCTTTGTAGCAGAGTTTGGCTGTTCCTTGCCCAGTTTTAAGCCTCCTACACAGCGGATTCTGGCCCTGATTCACAGCCGGACGCTCTGACAGAGCGCTCGCTCTGAATCAGGGCCATCCTTCATTTTTAGAGTGGCCTCCTGACCGCTCGTATAGCTGTGGGTGACCACCCACAGCTATTGTGAGCGGCCAGGAAGATGGTCGCGATGGTCAAGACCATCGGGCTTGCGACTAGACCCTTGTGGTAGGGTCTCGTTGCCGCAAGCCCTGGAGTGCTTTCAGCTCTATCAGAACCGAGAGCACTCCCACTGACATCACTTGTGATGTCAGTGGGGCCGGCTCCAGAAGGTAGGCTTTCCCATGTCTGGCAGCCACGCCCACCAAAGGGGGTGTGCTGTCACTCACCATTGACAGCACGCCCCCTTTGTAGCGAGACCCGGAGCGATGGCTTGCCAGTCGCTATCCGGGTCTCGCGCATGCGCACAACGGAGCCGCCTCCGTCGTGAGCAGCACACTGGGCCAACATCGACCCGCTTGCAAGCGGGTCTGAATTAGGCCCTCTGTTTCAGTTAATGACTGCTTCAACCTACATATGAAAATGATGATCATTATCACCTGTTTGGTATGATTGATTAATTGTACACCTGACTATAATCCTATTTCTCTTCTGACCATACACTTTGCATTTTGTTGATAAAAATAAACACTTTTTCCACACCTGACTCAAACTTTTGCACACACATATTGTGTGTATATAATTAGTCAGTACGGTCCGGCACTCCTGTCCTCACTGTAAAGTGGCCTCTGTGCCCTCCTTGGGTTGTAAATATAGAGCGAGGAATAGGCAGCACTGAAGTAAACAGCAGAGTTTTATTATTCCAACGTTTCAGCGCGCAATAACAGCCTTTTTGTCAAGGTAAATATAAAAACAAAGTGAAATCGTCAGACCAATTTGGATGGAGAAATGCATTAAGGGATTACATACTACCGCACAAGTGTTTTGAAAACCGGATTCCCCTATGCTAACTTCTAAGTGACGAGGCAAGTGTGATTTCAGCTATACAGCACAGCTAATTTGAACAAACAACTAAAGCTAACAGTCAAGCGGAGACACTCTGCAACATGACCAGCTGCTGGCTAGGAGTTGCGGAGCAGAGCGACCAAGCTGGTAAATATATCGGGACTGTATTAGCCCTATGTGGGCACATGCTAATTAGCTATTGAACTGCTACATAGTGCCACACTTGCAGACTACATCCAGAAGCTCTCTACATCTTTTGAGGGGACTATGGCTGTTTATGTGTTCTAAAGTCGGTCAGGAGCCAGTTTTTTTTTTTAGTAGATTATGATGCTTTATTATTGTTATGGTAAATGATTTAAATGTAATAAATTGTTCACCTGCTTTTTACATATACATGTGATGTGTTTCTAATTTAAAGCGCTCCTTAGACTTATCAGTCTAAATTTTTTTTAATTTAAATACCCAAAAGTAATAATCCCAGTTAAACTGCTTATCTGTTAATATACAGCCATCCCCCTGTAGTCTGCAGTGAGTCTCCTCCAAGCAGAACTCCAGCAGCTCTCCACCTGTTTGTGCTGTGAGCTGCTGATACTCAAATACCTGGGGGAGGTGTGGCTGGGGCCACAATCGGCATCCTGCTTCATTCAGGACGCTTGACATCATCCTAACCTCCGGTGTTTCTATTCAGAGACCTCCAATGATACCGCGGCAGATACTGAAGTCACAGACGGCGTGCCAGCACGTAAAGCACTGCGTCCTTTGGGCGTTCCACAAGCCTCTCTCTCCCACAAAGCCAGCAGCATGTTGCTGCTCTGTAATCCCAGTCGGCGGTTTTCCAGGAGGAACAGTCGGGCTTGAAAGCGGTGGGTGCTGTGAAAGCCCGTGGAGGTGTGAGACACGCCGACCCTACAGCTGTAGCCACATAAGTAATAACATTCCTAACCTCTCTGCTTAAAAGCGGCAAGCCGGGAGGCAGTAATACGGCAACATGGTCTTTTACATACAATGTATAAAGCTTACCTTTTTTTTTTTTTTATTTGCCAGCGGTCCCCTTCGATTTGTGTCTGGTATGGAGAGAGACCCAGGGACTATGTAGTTTGGTGACTCTCCCAGGGACAGTCTTTAGAGTGGGATACAGGGTTCATACAAACCTCTATTCTATCTTAACTCCAACTCTGCTAGTGCTTGTTGCCTGTTGCCAGGAACTAAGCACCCAAACCAAATATCAAAATAAAGAAATTAAACCTAACTAAAATCTAGGACCTAGCTAGTGCCTTACTCCAAGGCACTAAAAACAAGACTGAGGTTCTGGTGAATGTGTAGGGTTTGTATAGGGGCTGGGAGCCAGATTTAATTAGTTAAAACCCAGAAGTAATGGCATCCCCCGGATGGATGGAGGAATAATAATAATAATACGGATTTGAATATAAAATACTTTTACTTACACATTAGGCTATTAACCAAATACTAACATACATCTCTTCACTTATCTCAAAATGTCTCCCAACCCGACCTCTCCAATCAGTACAAGATCTGCGTCTCTCATCCACATCTGCTTCCATTCACGATTACAGGACTATTTTCGGGCTGCATCCAATCTGTGGATTTCCCTCCCACACATAATAATGTCAGATTGGATTTATTTATTTAGCACTGATTTTTTATAATATTATACATAAATATAGATAGATGTGTCCACATATACCTATCCTTAACCAAGGACTTTGCAATTTAGCTGCGCCATGTAATTTTTTTCTTAATATATGATGCGTCTTAATGTGCCTGCTACTTTATACCAATATACTAATCTAAGTATTTAGTACACTATTAGCAATTTAGGGCCTGATTCAGAGATGGATGGAATTGCAGAGCCGCACACAAGCTGCTGTGCAATTCTGCCCATCTAAAATTCAAATGCAGCAGGTGTCTGTAGGAAATAGACACCACCTTCCTGGATTTGCGATCCCGGTGATGCGACCAAGGTCGCAGCCTGGGATCACCATCGCAACCATTGGCCAGGCTGTGGTAGCTGAAGTTTACAGATGGCCGATCCTGGCAGCTGTGAGGCCAGGAAATCTGCGTCCACCAACACAGAACCCGGACCCTCCTGGGAAAATTGATGCAACATGCCCCCATTTCCGAGAACGGGGGCCAGCCATGCCACCCAAGTGCCGCAGCATGTCAATCATACTGTGGCTTGGGGCAGTCTGCGGGTGAAATCGCAGGACCCATTCTGCAAATGCACAGAATGGGTCCTGCGCAGACCCCTAAACATAATATATGTACGCTAACCATCGGGTAAGTGTACGTCTCTGAATCAATCCCTTAGTACAATAATAGCGAATAATACGCAAAATTCAGAGTAAACTACGTAATCGAGGTAAAAAGGGAAAATACGGGGGTCCTATACAAGTGACTTGCGCCACTCATCGTTATGCTTAATCTGCTACTTTATACCACTTCCTTTGTGACAAAACACAAGTACAGTACACTATTAGCTACTTAAGGCCCCCATACACCTACGCGTTTTCTAGACGATCACACGATTTTCGACTCCATGTACGTTCAGTCTTGTTGAAATCGTGCATTTTTTCATCCGATGCGCACCCGCGTGGGTCCTTCAATCGTATCTTATGATCATATGTGCAGCACATATGTTCTATCGTATCGTGTTCAGAACGTGGCATTTTTTATTCATGTGATCCATCGTGTGGCAATACAGTAATTTCAATGACTGTTTGTCCCTATTCCCTAATGAGCGCGTGAGGCACAGGATCGATCATACGACTGACCCTGTGCAAAGAAAAAAAAAAAAAAAAAACGTGCCGACGGACCTGCAGGGTAATCGGATGAAAAACGGATCGGAAGCTGATCGTGTAGGTGTATGGGCCCTATTACACTATTAATGAATTAGGAAGCAAAATTCGAGAAAACGTACTCAAGTACAAGAATCACTGCCCGTGGCGGAGCTTCTAAGAGGTACCAGGTATCTCATGCCATATGGCACAAAAAGTATAGGTGTATGAGGACACATCTGTATGTAAACTTCTCACAAGACACTTGCTAGTACGTATGAATTAAACACACCACGGTTTATTTTGTTAAATAATTTCCTTTAAAATTTATTAGACTATATGTGTTACATTCAATATCTGATGTGTTCCTTTCAGAGAAAGGTGACTGGCATGAATAGAAACCATATTTTGTGGCTTAACAGGAAAAAGGTTACAGGAAACCTGCTAAAGAGAGTCAGTCCTTCCTATTTACAATGACTCCACAGCTCTGTGCTAACACCCTATTTACATAGAAATTACAGTAACTGGGGAACAAAATTGCATTTTAAACACACCGAAATTCCAGTGTCCATGACTTGCAACAGGAACTTAAAAACAGCATACAAATTTCACTTCTGTGGGTGCAAAGTAAGTGACTAAATGTGCCGCTTACAAATAAGGAATTATTTCATAAAAATATATATATATATATATATATATATATGAAGCTGTTACAGGCTTGTTTTTCAGTACAAGTGAAAGAATGGTTTTGGAGTGCAAAATGGGGGTTATCTTTAATCTGCAAGCAAGATTAATGAATAAACAGAATAGTTTAAACTTTTAAAAGGAAACTACGAATCATACCAAGTCAGTACACCACACAAAAAGGCAATAATTCAAGTGAGATATTTTAGATAAATGGAACAAAAAGAAAAACCCTGGAAGGCTAAATTAACAGAAACAAAATTATGTACATTTAAAAAGTTTTAGTCTATTTACCCTTATAACACCAAAGGGGAACCAGCCCCTCTGACAATGTAATAATTCCTTGTACAAATCATAACTGATCGAAATTAATATGGTCTGAATAATTTAGGATCTCAGATAATAGCAATGTAATACAACACAAAATATGCAGGTGGCAGAAAAAAGAAAATTGATTATAAAAGGTACTGCAATGACTTGGAAAGGACAGTTGGGATCTTATCTTAGGGGTAGATAGAACGGCTTTTAAGTTGCATGGTTATTGCCATCAACAGGACCCTATACAATTGATTACAAAAAAACAAAACATTTAGAGTGCAATAATCAAAAATTAGTTGGGCTGTGCTTATGACAACTCACTCAAAAAGAGGAGTATTAAAAGTCAAGTTATGCATTGTTGTTCCAGGTCCTGCGATTCAACTAGATACCACAGGGAAGCACAAAAAATCTGAAATTTCGTGGCCACCTTCAATTTAATTTTTTTGTGCATATTAGATAGATAGATAGATATCCATCTTTCAGAAAAGTGTACATTTTGTTATGGTTATGTCCCTTCAATGCTTACATTAGGTTCTACATCCGAATTCTTAAGAAGACCATTAAACAACTACAATTTTAGAGCTTATTACACGTAACCATTTCCAAAAAAAAAAAGACTGCATTCTGGGAGGTGTCAGAGGACCTTTGACCCTACCAGTATTAGCTTGTAATAAAAAACAAACAAAAAAAACAAAAACATGTATTCTAATGGACAAATCCCTTCATCTCAGGAAATCAATATACTTTTAATAGAAAAAAAAAACAAAACCCTACAGAGGCTTAAGTATAGCGGAAAATGCCTCCTTAACCTACAATTACAAAATATGGTATTTAAAAGGGATAAACTGAACTACTATATAACATGTGAATGGATATTAGCAACTGCAGTTGAAATATATATAAAACAAATAAATAAAAAATGATGTAGTTGTTTAAACCAGATCAACAAAGTGGACCATATTTAATATGGCTAATCACCTATAGGCGCTGCCTACAATCTGGAGATCCACGGACAATGGCTAAGATGCTGAAAATGCAGCTTTAAAAAAAAGAAGATTTGCAGCCCCTTTGGAAATTAAGGGGTTAAACACCACCTCAGAATAAATGTGATAATTCTGATGGTTAGAGAGACCATAATTACGTAGGGTGCATAATGTATCTGCATGCACCTCTACAACAGTCTTTAATGATCTTAGTGGCATGACAACTATATATGGACTAGAAAAAAAAACCTACAATTAGTGAAAAAATAAAAGATTGCATACATATTGTGAGGTTTCTCAACCTCAATATACGGTCTCCTTACTAACAGGCTTGTTGTGATTGTAAGGCTAAAAACGCACTAGAAGGAGAGGTGTTAGCAGACTGCAATCGCCTTTCATATAAATGCAGACCATTTTATGCACAATTGTGGTATAAGATCTGTTACAGAGTGGCGTGTATAAACCTTATATGGCAAAAGCCCTCACACATCTGTCCACAGTCTTCCTCACTCAAGCCTCAGATTTTCAACATTGGTGCCTCAGTTGTGGTGTTGGCCACTACTTGAATTGAAGATCCACGTGCTGCTTAATAAACTAGTTACGAAATGTGGTCAGTGACCAAATCCTCTGCCATCTCCAGTCAGTATTGGATAGAATCCAATTGGATAACACAGATTGTATTTAAAGTGTCTTGTTACATAGCCCTACTCAAGCACACACTTAGTGCAGCAACTCTTATTTTTGGTTTCCAGACCCTGCCAGAGTGGCCCTTTATACAAAGTCATCTTCCTCTGGGCCCCGGAGTAGGGATTTTGGTTTTAAGGAGTGCAGCTCTTTAGGCCAACGTCATGGAAAAGGGATGTGTAAAACTCAGGCTCGAGCTGCCTGTTCCTGTACTTGTTGACTATATCTGTGATTTTCTGCTTTCGGCGCACATGTGGTGTGTTGGAGTCGCTTTCTAATCTCTTTCTTCTGCAGATGTTGATGACTGTTTGTCTCACTAAAAAGCCTGAAAACCAATTGAAACGCGTCAGTCATTATACAAAATTCTTCAAGGATATACCTTACATTTCTGGAGAGGAGAAAAAGGTTAAGTACACGTCTTTAGGAGTGTATCTAGTGAACTACCATATGTGTTAGGCAGTGTTATTTCTTACTGCTCAATAATCCCCTAGTGTGCTATTAATCCCATTGTCTCTGCTGTGTAGGAGATGAATAATGCATTGTAGCGCGGATTTAAATCAACCTGGTGCACTTGTCCTTAATGTTACAATTACGGCTTACCAAGAGCTCTCCTGCTCACCACCATTCCATCCACCAAAGGAATAACCATATTGAATTTCCCCGAAGCCCCATGTACTTTAACACGGAACAGACCAGTGTACAGAGGGTGTATGAATATTACAGGGACTTCCTTATCAGGCGTGCTGTTCCTGAAGAAACATAAAACCATACATGATCACAGCTTAACAAACACGTAACAAGTCAGGAGACCAACAAGCCATGTGTGATGGTTACCTTATAGAAGTGCTGCTGTTTGTTGTAGTCTCTATACCAGTGCTGGTCTCTGCCACTAGGTCTGAGAGTGGGAAGTTTTCTGGATAGTAGAGATACTATTATTAAGTTTACAAGTCTGTAATGTTTGTCTTGCAGAAAAAAGGTGATGAACAACAGAATGGTAGACTGGGGGTCTGATTCAGAGATTTACACGATGCTGATATTTACGCAGTTTAAGCGATTTTTACCCGTTGTGCATGCGTGAAAGCTGTACTTAGAATGTGCAGCAACTGGTTTGCGAATACACTCGCACAGAGGATTCACTTGCAATAGAGAGCGGTTAAGGAAACTCAGGCTGCCTGATCATTGAAACCCTGTTTCATGGGCATGTATAAATTAGCCATTGCCTTCTCCTTTGTAGTATGAGAGCTCTCAGCGTGTCAGGAAAGATCCAGTATTTGAAACAGGTCAGACTTTACTCAGAAGCTGCGTGACTGCCCGATCTGCGTTTATGTACCCGATGTTTACACTGATGCCAGCTGTTGGACGGATATGAGAAGGCAGCAGTGGGAGTCCCTATGCTCGAGTAGGCTTTGGAGACATTAGCATATTTTCACTACTGTGGTCCACGAGAGACCACAGTTGCGATTACATTAGCATAAATCTCTGAATCAGCATCAACTTTTAGTGTGCATGTGAGAGCAAGTCTATGCAAGAGCAATAGGAGAAAGAACAAGAGAACAAAAGGGTGGTGAGCAATAAAAGAGCAGGTAACAGATGGATTGAAATTAAATAAAAATGAGATTAACTGAATGAAGGTGGCATTTTGAGGCAACAGGGCAGCAAAGATAATGAGGTAAAGGACAAAGGAAAAGCATTTGTTGAATGATGCAAAGAGGAAAGATATGAAGAGGAAAAATACACTATAGGCTGCAGGGATTTAGAGATTCTATAACTGTGTGTTTTCCAAGTGAAGGTTGTAAGAACTGTACCCAAGTCATCATACTGCTCCAGCCACACAACGGCCACCTTGGTCTCTGGTCCCATTGGGGGGATGGTGCGTCCATGCGGCAACTTCTTAGTGCGAGACGTGGGACTGAGCTGGAAAAAAAAAAAAAACATCTTCTGCTTTACAACTAATGACACTGGGTTGGGTACGGGATGCTGGCGCTCGGGATCCAGGCGGTCATAATCCCGATGCCGGCATCTTGACAGGGTTAGAATAGGTATCCTACCCCTACCCCACCTCTGCACCCTAAACCTAACCTACCCCCCTAGTGCCTAAACCTATCCTCTACCTCCCCCCCCTCCCGCAGCCTAAACTGAACCCTTCGCCCTAGACTCCCCCTAGTACCTAACTCTAATCTTAACCCTCTCCCTAACTCCACTACTTACAGTCAACATGCTGGCGCCGGGATTCTGACCGGTGTCGAAATTCCGGCGTTGGCATTCTGAGTGCTGGCATCCCTCACACCGGGATTGTGACTACCAATGACACTAAGGGGTACATTTGAAATGTGGCGATTTTTCAAAGGCGCTATTTGTATTTACTATTAATGCACCTTTTGCCTCTCGCAGCCAAAACTGCCAAGAGGCCGCTTAGTAAATGTACTATTAATTTTCCCCCATTTCCTCCTCCATCCTCCATAAGTGCTCCAAAGAATAAGTTTAACCTGAATGAAAATCTAAAAATATTGCCACATGAAATGTACAGTATAACTCCAAGAATCTTCCTAACTGTAGATGATTTCAGTTATGAATGCCTTACTGTGGTCATCACATTAAAATTTTATAAAGTTTTCTGAAGTGCTTCAAAAAAAATAAAAAAAATAAAAGATAATAGTAAGCATATCAATTACATTTTATGTCCCAAATTAAGTGACCTCTGTCTCTTTCAGAGATAAAATTTCAGCCATTAAACAGGACCTCACCCTCTGTGTGGAATTCAAACTTTCTGTATGATTAGGGAACAGTTCCAATGTTAGAGGTTGCTTTAAAATTCCAGGCAGAAGATCCATGTTGGAGTCACTTTCCTGTTCTGACACATTACTGTCTGAGGATTCCGCTGACATAATAAAAATAAAAAAAAATGTAGGAACTTACAGTTGATCATATCCTTTATCATGTGTAAACGAGTGTCAGGTTTTACAAGATGTATATTTGTATATATGTCATATTAGAACTTACTCAAAGAGTCTGCTGCTGATGGCACAACAAAAGCAATCTCAGTCAGGGCATCTGCATAATAGAGGACTTTCTTCTCCCCGTTAAATATACTCCCACCTGTATCCTCTGCAGTAATAGCTTCATCTATATAAGTGATTAAGCAAAATGTCAGATGAATTACATAGTGAAACACTGATTACAGTGTAAAGCTCAGTGGTATACCAACTTAAGAATAAAAACTGGGCTGTAACCGGTTAAATGATCTTGTTAACTGTATTGTGAATGCTCACTGCTGTTTAACCGCATCCCTGGCTTCCTTTACATCGAAAATAAAAACATTTCTGTCAACAAGATCTTAATACAATATATTTAATTACTTCCTCCAGGTAAAACTTTTGGCACAAAGGGAGAAAGAATACTCAGTATGCATACACATTACCTGTTTTGTATGAAATAAATATAAATTACTCTTCGCTAATGGTCTTGTTTTTCAAAATTAAATTCCCTACCCCATTTCATTGTAAGTGCCCCTCTTACATCTATGATTATTTTGAATATAAATTAAACTGAATACATTGTGAAATCCATGGCCAGTTGCACAACTAAAAATTAGAATTGTCAACTTTATGAGAATTGTCCCTTTTATGCATTGTTTGCACTTACAGATGGGTCCTCATACATCTAGCCTCCTTGCGCCTTAAACAGGCCTTCTAGTCGCGCCATGCTGTGGCTCGGTAAAGCAGAGCGTCTTTTTTGAGACTTTTTACCTTCAAATGTGTCTTATTTGCATAGCGATGTGAATAGATAGCACAAGCAGCTTATGTTTATTAAAATGATATGCAGCATGCCTATGTTCTGTTAGCGAGTGCGGGTGTATCTGCATGCGAAATGCTACATTACAGTGTCAGCGGCTGTAACACTAACGTAGTGTTTAGCATGCAGATACACCCGCAGTCACACAGAGATCATAGGCATGCTGCATATCATTTTAATCAGAAGCTGCTTGTGCTATCTATTGCATCGCTATGTGAATAAGATGCATTTGTTGCACGAAAAGACGCTCAGCGCTACCAAGTCACACGGCGCTCCTGCGTTGTATGTGGCGCAACTTGTTGTGCATGGAGGATAGATGTATGTGGACATTGAGACCATCGCGACCATCACCTGGCTGCTCGCAATAGCTGTGGGTGGTCACCCACAGCTATGCAAGCGGCCAGGAGGCCGCACAAAAAAACCCCAAAAAAACCCCAAAACGGCCTGATTCAGAGCGTCCGGCTCTGAATCAGGCCCTTTGTCTTTGGGAGGGAACACACTCTGAAGTGACAAGCAGGCCCAGGAACACACAGAAGTCAATTAGGATAGGTTTAACTTTGGGCCTGACTATACTTTAGCTCAGTGTTCTCCCCAGGCTGTTTTTTGCGGGTGCACCGCCTGGCAAGAAACAGCCTACCACCCGGCATTTTGGGAGCCTGCAAGTGGGGACAGTATCTGGGAGCTGTATAAAAAGTACCAGATCCTACAGACTTTACAGCTTTTTCATAATCAGACGACTGGGCCTCTAATAAGAAGAGATATAATATATAATATGTTGTTATTTCAAGTTTAAATCACTATAAGGCTAGGGTTTAAAACATTGTATTATTATGAAGGCCCCCACCCGGCTGGAAACATTTTCTGGGGAGAACACTGCTTTAGCTGCATAATACTAGGGAGTATATTTATTAAACCTACACTTTAGTAAGTATACCACTAGGAGTCAGATAATAAACTAGAGATGATGAATCTCCAGCTCCTTGAATTGGGCCTTTACCAATTATAGTAAGGGACTAATGATTAAAACACCCACAAAAGGCCATGACCTTGTGAAAACGCATTGAGCATCCTGGAAGACAAAGAGAAGAAAATGCCTCATGAATTTTCCATCAGAAGATATAAAAAGATACGCATGGTTAATATCTAGAGACACCAGAATGCCATTCTCTAACAGCCTAAAGATTTTGCAAGAGAGCATGAAGTCCCCCCTGAGTGGCTGCGACTGAACCCAAAGCCTCCTGACCAAACAAACTTTGGGGACTAAAGACTGACCCAGAAGCCTCCCCATAAAACTTAGTGGAAGAAAATATTTCTCCAATGCTAGACACCATCAGCACAAGTTGAGCAATGGCGTTAGCCATTGACATGGACCACACAAAGTGAGACCATGTTACATTAGCTCTAAATTAATACAATTTGTAATTTTTGGAATACGATATGCATCAGTCCATATTAATGTTATTAGAATTGTTACAAAATAAATGCATGTGGAAATGTCTTTTTTTTTTGGAACGGTTGCTCACACAAGAGTGCTATGGAATATGTGTGCACTATATAACTGATAATAAACGACTATTATATTTTTTTTATATGGCGCCACAAGGAGTCCACAGCGCAATACAATGTACAGAAACAGTATGAACAAAACAAGAAAAGGATTACTTACAGTACAGAACATAGACAAGGTTTATAAACATTGCTGCATCAGCAGTTGTAATACCCAAATAAGCATCAGGACGGCAGAACCCAAGGGACAGGTGCCAATGAAGGCAGTGGGGAGGAGAGGATGATAGGAGAGTGGGGAGGAGAGGATGATAGGAGAGTGGGGAGGAGAGGATGATAATAACAAACATCATTATAAAACAGGGCTGTGGCGTCTGTACGTTGAACTTTCGACTCAAACACCTTTATTTTACTACACTAACTTCTTCAGGAATGGCATATGTATAGTATGTATATTAATGTAAATTTATTAGTTATAACAAATTTACTATAGTACAATTGTAACACAAGGCATATGGCTCATCACCGCCTAAATAAGGCTACTTAGAGTGATTGAGTATAAAATATAATTTATTTTATTCAAAGCTACAGTTTTGTTTTCAACCAAACTTTATTGTTCTCCAAACAGAGAACAAGCCAGCCTGCTGTGCTTAGCCATGGCTTTCTTCCCCCCTGCAACACAATACGTGATTTCACTGTGATACAGTATATATTCTCTCCAATAACTAATTTGTCGAATTAGCTATTAGTTAGGGCGCCCAAAACAGCAGTCTGGGCGCCCTAACCAGGACTTTACACGGGTTTAGCCGTTTTACACAGCTAAGCTCGGTCTAATAGGGCACGATGACCGTGATAATTAATGAGTGCCCAGAACAATTGAATTGCAACACTGGACGCCCATTAATTATGGCCACCCACAAAACAACTGAATCACCCCCAGAGTTGCTTACACTCACAGATCAGTTCCTGGTGACTTTTTACTTCACTAAGCAGCTACAGTTTGGTTTTCCTCTCATTTTCAGCAGAGCTTTATTGTTCTCCAGAGAACAACTGCTGCGTTGCTGGTATTTGTTTTACCTTTCTTAGTTTCAACAACACTTTATTGACTTTCTCCTCCTGCCATTTAGCGCTTTTTCTGTGAGACTAATGATCAGGCTCATGTGTTCAGACACACATAAAGCCAATCTGGAGGAGCACCTTGGAATGAATTGTAGACACCTAAAAGAGAGTTCATATGATTTTACAATCCCGAGATCATATGTTTTCATTTTAGCTGGAGTTAGAATATTTTTACTGACTCCACAACCCCTGTTTTACAAATGTCTGAGGATTGCCATGCCATGACTATTTTAGGAAATCGGACTAACCAGACATGTGGCAGTAGGAAGGGTAAATTTGAGAAAGGAGATATGCAAATTTTCTGTAAAGATACTCTTATTGAATTGTTGATACGATTTATAGAATCTGAAGGTTTCAAGAAAAGAAACGGAAACACCATTTCCTCTAAATCTAAGTAAAAAGCCAGTATCCTATAAAATGCTCAGTTGATGTTTATTCTAAGTTAGTAAGTCACAGAAATTAATCCCAAATCAGTACATACAATCCATACATACCCTGATCTTGCTGCTCATTCTCCCCAATGCAGTTGATTGACCAGCTTGTAGACACATGACCAGTCCAACCTGGGTGCTTCCCTACATACACAGGCCAGCCCAGTGACAGCAGGAACTCCAGAAAGTGAGGCTGAACATTACTAGAAGACTCTACATTCTTCAGGATCTAAGACATGCCACATAAGAGTGAAAAACAACAACTATACGTGTCAGCACCTTCCTATGGGGAAAATTAACCAGCATAGGCCCGTATTCAATTTGAGCGGACCCGCGATACTTTTTCGCCTCCCGGACTATTCGCCTACATCGCGTTTTTTGCAGGCGGAAAAGTTTCACGAGCGTGCCCGCGTATCGCCGTATTCAATTTGAAAGTAGGCGAAAAAGAGACCCGGCGAAACTTAAACAAGTGGAAAGAACTGTCAGATTTGGGGAAATCTGCCTGTCACCCCCCAAAAGATGCTCTGACATGGGGGTTAGCTATGGTACCCCCGATTTGGCTTGCTGAAGGTATTTGGTGTTTTTAAACGGGCTCAATAGCTGCTAAATAGCATTTTTGTATAAGTGGTGCAGAATAGTATTCTGAAGTTTTTTTTGCAGAAAATAACTTATCCCAGCAAATTTGGGGTACTTGAAAATGAAGGCCAGCATATTTAAAAGTTGCTAAAGTTTAAAAAAAAACATGAAAAATTCACCTGCCACAAGCCCCTGCAATGAAAAAAACACCTGGGGCATACTTGGGGACCCCCCAGAGTAAAGTTCGCTAGTTTTTAACTTTGTCCTCCAACATTTTTTTTATTCGCCCCCAAATTCAAAGTGATTTTTTGGGGTGTTCTTAAGTGTTTTTTTATTTTTGACACAGTCAACCTTTGGGGAACTGTCTGAAGGCTGCACGGGGGTTCCCGCAACATTGCACCCCAAAACCCCAATTCTGCACTTTTTTCCGCCTGCTATTCCTATGCGGAACTTTTTTGCCTATTACATTGCACTGACTTTCCGCCTAGGCAGAAAGTCTTTCAAATTGAATACGGCGATAGTTTTCCGCCTGGTGAAATGACATCATCGGCGAAAATTTTCCACCAAAAACACATGAAAACTGATTTTCGCCTCAAATTGAATATGGGCCATAGTGTCCTACATTGTCAGATATAACTTTTTCCATAATAAGCAATGCTAGTCTCGCTCACCTCCTGGCTTGTTTTCTGTCCAGCTTTCATGTAGAAAACAAAAACTGTATCGAAGGGACGACAGGGAAGCAAATCCAAGTATCCAATATCATCAAAAAACCCAGGGATGTGAGAGTCAAGTCCAATGAGATGAGGAGGTAGACGGCTATTTACAGGTTCCTAAAAAAGAAAGCTTAAATTACAATTACCTACTGTATATTATGTGCAGTAAAAACCTTAACCTCTTACTTATAACAAAGCAATATGGAAGCCTGGGCTTCTACTGGGTGAAGAGACACCTAGGGGGCAATAAGAAGACATACTTTGATTGTGAAAAGGATTAACCTTTGTGTTGGGTTCTTCAAACATGTCTCACCTTACAAAATTACATTTATTTAGTATCCATATACTCAGGATAACATATACATTTATATTTTGTGATTATCTTCTGGGTGTACTAACTGGGTAAAATTATACAATGGAGTATTACAAATGGATTTTCTTCTCCTAGTTCTGCCACATAAATGCATCATAAAAGAACCAATTTAATTCACTATTCTATAAAATAAAAAAGGTAGATTTGGTCACCTCACACTTAACCAGCACATGTAACAACTGGAATGCATACTGACCATGATGGTGAAGGGATTAAGCTTAACATATAGGTAATATATACATAGCTATAGTGCAAGCATAAAAAGAAACAACGTCACTTTTACTTCCAATACTAGTGACAACTTGCACTCATATTATTATTTATTTATATAGTGCCCCAAGGGATCCACAGCACCTTACATAGTGTATAAACAGAAGCAGTGCAAGAAAACTAAAACTAAAAGATAAAACAAAAAAAACTTGCAGTACAAAACATTGCAGTATGTAGGATGCAAGTGATATAACTAGTTCTGCACATGCAGTCTTAACACCACAAAAGCAGTGCAGGCAGTACCCAGAGGTTTATTGATGGGAATGGGAGGATAGGGTAGTATAAAAGTGATGGAAGGAAAAACACATGGGGAAGAGGGCTCTGCTCCCGAGAGCTTAGAAACTAGCAAGTCCTGATCAATTGAAAACCCCTTACTTACTTTCAGTGCTTCAAGAGACAAGAACCCAAAGTGTGAGAGGAACAAGCGTGCAGTCTGGAACTCCTGTGCAGGAGGTGGCGGTTTGCATTCAGTTACAGGGTCCGGATAGCTTTTCTTCTTAAACTCCTCCTCTTTCACATGATCCAGCCCAGCCTCATAAGCAATCTGTTTAGCCATACCAAGCTTCAACTTTTCATGCCTCTGCTCCAACTTGGAAAACAAATAATGCTCCAGTATTACACAAATATATTTAAAATCATTGAGTTGGATGGTGTCTGATCTTCATAATGTGTTTTAAATCAACCAGAAGGAAAAAAAATGAAAACCACTCCACTACCTATTAAAAGAGTATCCAAGTTACATACACTACAATTTCCCACCTGAATCACAGCCACACCTACTATCTACATTTCGATTCCCACTTCAAAATGCAATCTCACCTCTTCAGTAACAATTTCATGCAGGTCTGGAATGCTAAGATCAGCCTTAACAAAAGGGATCTTATCCACCTCCTCTGGAAATGGACGATGCTTTACACTGTACTTGACGCCCACGTCATTCTTAGGCTCTGGCCTGGCTTCAGGAATGAACATCTGAAAAACGGAAGGCAGAAGTTAGTGAGACATTCTCCTGAATCCCCATTTTACAGTGTCTGAGAAACATTGCAGAGTTTATATGCTTGCTTGAAAACATAACTAGATTCAATAGTAAACATTTAATATATGTGCTACAGCTAAACTTCTCAGACAAACCAAAACAGGCTAAGGGAAGTAAACAACATGGATAGTTGACCCCAGGGCAAAACATTTTGTTTTGTCTACTGCAAGTCCTGTAGCGAAAAAGCACGTGGGCAGCGACTTCAGGAGATCTATAAATTACTGACTGATGATGCCTCACACATGGGAACCTGTCTTGGAATCGAACTACTGGTCCCGGAAAAGAAGCAGGAAAGGGTACCCTGGGGGGAAACTTGCCATTATGCTGTTTGTCAGGGGGCTTGCAAGTTGACCATTTAGCCTGTCTATAATGCTGCAAAGCTCCATGGAAAGTGGAAAACTGACCCTTGTTTTCCCAAAGGAAAACAAAGCAGCAAAACCTAGGTTCCTTGGGGTTAGTAGCGCTGGCAGGAATAATGTAACTTTTCCCAGTGGCCTTGAAAATTATTTTGTTAAAGCACTTTTTATTAAAGTATCACATCAAATCACAAACAAACACAATGTGTCAGAATTCCAGAAGAACAACAGTTCCAAATTTATAATCGTTTACAGAAAAAAAAGGAAATTTATTTAATACTTCGTACAAAAGCCTTTGCTGGTAATGACGCCTCCTGTATGGAGAAACTTCAAGACGCCTCCTGTATGGAGAAACTAGTCGCATGCTTTGTTCAGGTGTGATTTTGGCCCATTTTTTCACACAAACAGTCTTCAAATCTTTAATGTTCCATGGGTCTCTTCTATGAACTCTGGACCTCATTCAGTCGGTCGAAGCGGCCGCACGGTCGTACGGAAAAAGGGGCCGGATTTGCAAATGATTCCCTCGCAAGTTGCGTCCCTAAGTTCGGATCGGCAGTTGGCCGACCAAGGGGAGGAAGCGATCGGAAGACAAAAAAAATACGCCCCCTTCTCGTACGCATTGCACGTCATCTCCAGGCATATAAGGATTAATCGAGACCATCGGAACTGGTCGTAGAGTTTAAGGTTGACCATACTCTCTCTTAAGCTCTACGATCATGTCAGTGTAAAAAGCTCCCAGGTCAAATGTGCCATGACGCGACTTTGTTAATTATGCACTCCCATTATCCGTATGCACTCCCATAAAATGCTGTTCGCATAATGAGGCACGCCTGCGTTCGGATCTCCACTCTCCCGTTTTCAAGCACCTTCCCCTGTTACCACCCACAAACGCCTCCATCTGTCACTCAAACTACCGACCTGGCTGTGTTCAAGGAGAGAGAAATTTCTGATCGTAGCAGCTAGTTTGCGCACGCGCATTGCGAACTTTACGCATGCGCAGTATAGCGAACATCGGTGGGGTACGACCGTGCGGCCGCAACGACCAACTCTGAATGAGGTCCTCTGATCTTTAGTTCTTTCCATAGATTTTCAATTGGATTCAAGTCAGGTGATTGGCTGGGCCATTCTAGCAGCTTCGTTCTCTGAAACCAATTGAGAGTATCCATCGCTGTGTGTTTGGGATCATTGTCTTGCTGAAATGTCCACCCTCGTTTCATCTTCAGCATCCTGGTAGATGGCAGCAGATTTTTATCAAGAATGTCTCGGTACATTTTTCCATTCGTTGTTCCTTTAACCATATGAAGCATGCCAGTACCGTATGCTGAAAAACAGCCCCACACCTTGATGTTCCCACCTCCAAACTTCACTGTTGGTATGGTGTTTTTGGGGTGATGTGCAGTGCCACTTTTCCTCCAACGTGGTGTGTATTATGGCATCCAAAGAGTTACATTTTGGTCTCACCTGACCAGACTATATTCTCCCAGTATTTCACAGGCTTGTCCAAATGTTGTGCAGCAAACTTTAAACGAGCTTCAACATGCTTTTCCTTCAGCAATGGAGTATTGCGTGGGAGCGTGGATACAGGCCATGGCAGTTGAGTGCATTACTTATTGTTTCTTTGAAACAATTGTACCTGAGAATTCCAGGTCTTTCTGAAGCTCTCCACAAGTGGTCCTTGGACAACTCTTCTGATTCTTTTCACTCCTCAGAAATCTTGCGAGGAGCACCTGGTCGTGGCAGGTGTATGGTGAAATGATGTTCTTTCCACTTCCGGATTATGGCCCCAACAGTGCTCACTGGAACATTCAGAAGTTTAGAAATCCTTCTGTAACCAATGCCATCAGTATGTTTTGCAACAATAAGGTTGCGAAGGTTTTGAGAGAGCTCTTTGCTTTTACCCATCATGAGAGGTTTCTTGTGTGACACCTTGGTAATGATACACCTTTTTATAGGGCATCAGTTGGGACTGAACCAGCTTATATTAATTTGCACTGACAAGGGGCAGGATTGCTTTCTAATTACTGATAGATTTCAGCTGGTGTCTTGGCTCTCCATTCCTTTTTGCACCTCCCTTTCTTTTCCCTGAGTCATTTCACATAACTTCATTTATGGACATCAATGGTTTGATTCCCGTACACGTGTTGTTGCTGACATTTGGTGAAAATTTCATTACAATAGCCCCATTACAAATATATTTACTGAGAAAAATGTTGATGTGTTCAATACTTATTTTACAATTTGACTGTGTTATATATATATATATATAATGCCCAGCACAACTTTTATATCACTGGAGACAGAAGGGGTCAGATATCCTGAGGGAAAGGAGAGATGTCAAAGAAACCAACTATCCAACATTATGGGAGGATCACCCATCAGCAGTCTGGTTTCATACTACCGTATTCCGTATTAGTAAGGGAATGTCTAATCCGACCCTGAAAATCTACTGGAAGGATAGCAATATAACTTTCCCAGGATTCAAAAAAATGTAAAACTAATTTCTCTTTATCTAAGATAGTCTCCAGTCAATCCACTTGAAAAATATGGTGTAGCTTCCTTTTAAACAGGTTCAGAGGAGGTGGGAGGGGAACAATCCATGCCTGCAAAATAGATTTGCGGGCTGCCGTACTTATTGCTAACAGTAGCTTCCTACAACCTCTAGACACCCTCTGGATTTCGGATACAATTCCAAAAATCGTCCAATTCACAGTGAATGGTAGAAAATTCACTAACTAATTGAATAATTCCGAACTTGCAGCCACAATTGTCTTATCAAAGGGCATGGTCAAAAGCAGTGAAAAAGATCTGCTTCTGGCGTATGGCACCGACGACATTCATGAGAAGCAGACATACCTGACAAGTACTGCCTATGGGGTGAATAATATGCACTATGAAATATATTTAAGAACATTTCTTGGTATTGTATTGAGGGAAGCAGACGGCATGAGGAAATCAAGTTCTTAAGTAGTATATAGCAACTAAGTGATGGAAAGTCTGTGAGCTATAGAGTTATAGAAAGGCCCATGGGAGATCGCAAATAAGAATAATGTGCAGATATGGCTTTTCTGGCGGCAGGTGGAGACCCCAACAAACTGTCCAGAGTATTCCACCACTCTAGATCCGAAAAATCCCCAATTACTGAATTGGCGTAGTGTTGCATTTGGAAATATGCCAATGGAAAATGTTGAAGAATTGGAAAGATTTGTTTTGTCTTTGCAATTGGTCTTAGCTTTTTCGTAGCAGGGTCTACTACACCACCGATATTTCTAAGCCCCTCACGCCAAAGTGTCGTAAAGAGGTAGGCTGTCTCCCCATGTTGGAACTCCAGGTTAACCAGAAAGGTCAATAATAGAGACCTATGTGCTCTGATGAGCTTTGCATCTCAATATATGCCATAAACGATACACCGACCAAAGAAAGGGATTTTCCCTGGTCTCCTGGTCAATCTCAGCTTCGAATCTATGGAGGAAAGTGATCAGATTACCCTCAGGGAGAAACGGATTCTCCAATGTAGTATTTGCATATATTTCACTGTTGGAGATCCAATCGCACATATATCTCAATACTGCTGCATAGTTATACAATTGAATCTGCGGAAGATTAATGCCATTTAATTTAGGTTGCTGTAATTTTAAACAAAGCTATACATGGCTTCTTCCCTTTCCATATAAACTTGCAGAATAACATTCATTTTGGTCAAGTCAGCTTGATCAATCAACAGAGGTAAAGACTGCACTAAGTATAGAAGGCGTGGGAAAGTAGACATTTCAATTAAATTGGCTCTACCAATATAAGAGAGCATTAAATAGTTCCATCCTTCTAATTCAGATGAGATAGCCATGATCGCTGCTCCTATGTTTATACGATATAGTTCCAAGGGGGACTTTGGAAGCTTTTTGCCTAAATAGACAATGTGGTATTTTGCCCAAATTAGTGGGAGTTGATCTCTCCAAGCTGGTTTAGTCACCTCGAGACAAGGTACATACCCACTGATTTGGTTAGATTCACCTCGAATCCTTACATCCTCCTGAACTCCTGTAAATGGTCAAGGATCTTGTGGGGAGAATTCCTGGGATTGCCATTATATAATAAGACATCATCTGCAAATGCAGAAAGCTTAACCTTTACGTCTCCGATTTGTATACCCTTGAACACAGATGAAACCTGTAAAATCCGAAATAGGCGATCGATGGATAAATTAAAAAGTAGGAAGTTAAGTGGGCATCCTTGTCTCATGCCCTCTTGCATTACTTACTTTGCCATCACATGGGTCGTACTTGCAGGTGACCGTCCTCTGCCTCACATGCCATGCAAAAGGCATCCACCCTGAAATGGTCTTTGTCACTTTTCCAGGCTGAGCCCTGAATGTAATACCCTTCTCATACACAGAAAATATGTGAAGAGAAGTATACGTCAGATGCAGTTGCACAACCAAGGAGAATGTGGAGCTGCAAAAGCCACAAACCAGATCAGGGAAGAACCCAGAGAGAGAAAAAAGCCCAGCACAACAAAAAAACACCTCATCACTACTTCACTGCAGATGAGGACAGATGGGGATGAGAATATAACTGGCTGTTCCCTGAAAATTCCTGCTGTAACAGTTCCGGTGGTATTGTCAAGTGGGAAGCCACATTAGGAATGAAGTCCTAAAGGGATAGTACCCCCCCCTCCTTCCCCATGGGGCCTAGCACAATAGATTGACCACTGTCTAAAGACTGTACCCCTTCAGGCATTCCAATATCTGATGTGATGCTGCCCTCCGGGAACCTCCCTACCTGAGCCCACTGTCCAAACACCCCTCCCCATCCCCCCCACTGGAGGCAAAGGGAGTACATCAAACAGTGAAAAAACTCAAAAGCTTTGGCTGCTGTCAGCAGCCATGCAACAAGCATCCAGCTCCGAAAACTGGGACTCCCAAGCAAACACCGGGGTATGAGCTTTTTAGCAGTTTTAAAGTGCCCAGGTTACCTGCACCACTCAGTATACACCATGAAACTTATTCTAGTGTCCTCAATAGATGCTTTAAGAAAGAAGGTTATCCTGTTCAGGACCAAACATGACCATCACAAAATATAGGAAGTTACTCCAGGGTCCCACTGGACCCAGCGATCGTCTCCCAAGTATGAAGCTAGAATGAACTGTGTACGGAGACTGCCAAGTCTGTAATTCTAGCCCCAATGAGTCTGATATCAATTACAACTTCCCAATACACCTTACTGACAAGCTCCAGTCTGCCACACTTATTGTTCCAACCACCTCTCCATAGCCTTATTGTTTCAAATTTCAGCTAAACTGGGTCTAAGGTAGGTTCAGATTCGGAATGGTAGTGCTCCCAAACCTCGCCTCTACAAGATCACCGACAATAAGCAGGGATTCCCATTTTGCATGCAGTAACCTCGCCACAGGGAAGATAAAAGTAATGAAATCTGAGGTCCTCCAACTGAGCTGAAGATGGGATGAGAGAATCTTTGGTACTCACTGTTGAATATATTTCTCTTACATCCATTCCCAAGACACTGGTAACCATGATACTTTCCAAAGGTAACCCTAGGGCAGAGCATGTTGAGCCAAAATGTGCAAGCATAACCCTTTCAGCAAAGCAATGGTGTCTCTAGCCACAAACACATTGAACTTGCAGAATTTTGTGAAAGTGTGAGTGGAGGACCAGTGACCGCCCTGTACAACTGCTCCATCAAGGTGAGCTCACCAATCTGGTCGAATGAGCCATAAAACTCTCAGGAACAGGGACCTGTTTTGAAACATATGTTTAATGAATAGTAGCCGTAATCTATCTGGCCACCTATTTTTTTTGTTTGTTTTCGGACCACTCTTCCGTGCGCATCACAAGATTAGAAGACTGACAGTCTTCCACAACAAAGCCAATCTATCCACATAGATCTTCAAGGCCTGAACCACATCGAAGACTGATAACTCATCTCCACTGACTAAGGCTATATGTTCTCGCAACACAGGTATTACAATGTGCTATTTTAAATTAAACCTGGACAGCACCTTTGGCTGAAAAAGAGTCCAGTTTGCTAACCAGTATTGTCCTGGCAAAAAATAAGAGTTATGGTATGACATACCTTTGTTAACTCTTTTCCTTCGAGGTCCATGGGGTCCACAGCCATTATGTTGGGCTATGAATCCCGGTCACCAAACAGTCAACACAAACGAGCTCTCTGCTCGCAGGATGCACCGGGGTTCCTCCTCATATACCCCACCCCCTGCCTCAGGTAGCCAGTTCTTCCTGTTTGGTGTGTACACCACATAGACAGTGGGACTGCAGGAGCAGTCCTGCAGACGAGTAAAAAAAAAAAAAAAAAAATAAAAAAAAAAATAAGAGAGTTTTACTCTCTTATCTCAGTGGGTGGTCTGAGCTGTCCTCAGGTAGCCAGTTCATTACCAAGCTCAGGCAGGCGGAGACAAACAAAGGGTAAGAAAGAAGAAACCCATACTCATGAATCCAGACTCTCAAGAGAAGAAAATTACGGAAACTGCCCCCAGAACTACAGGTGCGTCTGGGTGGGTGTCCTGTGGACCCCATGGACCTCGAAGAAAAAGAGTTAACAAAAGGTATGTCATACCATAACTCTTATTATCTTCTTCAGGGTCCATGGGGTCCACAGCCATTACGTTGGGGATATCCCAAAGCACTAACCCTACGGGCGGAGATGCTCCTGACTCTCAGAAGAGAGGAGAATCCTACGCCCGAAGGAGGCATCCTGAAAGGCAAAAGTGTCAAAGGAATAAAATTTGCCGAAGGTATGGATGGAAGACCATGTGGCTGCCTTGCATAATTGCTCAGCAGAAGCACCCCGGCGGGCCGCCCATGATGGACCTACCGCATTAGTAAAATGTGCAGTCACTGAATCGGGCACCCTCATACCAATTGCCATGCGAATACACCTGGCCAGTGTCTGTTTATTGGCTGGCCAGCCACGCCTATGACAACCATAAAGCACAAAAAGTGAATCAGACTTCCTTCATTTGCTCGTGCGTCTCACATAAATTCTCAACGCACGGACCACATCCAGGGAAGCCTCACCTGGTGAGAGACTAGAGCCCTGGAATGCTATGAAATTTAGACACTACTTTCGGAAGATAACCCTCCCTATTTCATCCCTATCTTGATGAAATATCAAGAACGGCTCACGGAAGGAAAGCGCAGCTAAATAAGACACTCTACGTGCAGATGCCATAGCAAGAAGAAATACCGTCTTTGCTGTTGGCCACTTGATATCTATTGAATTTAAAGATTCGAATGGAGGAGCCTGTAAAACCTTCAGAACTAGAGTCAAGTCCCACGGAACAACCAGGGAAACGAAGGGAGGCTGAATCCTCAACACCCCTTGAAAAAAGGTCTTTATATCTGGTCTCTGAGCAATTTTATGTTGGAACCAGACTGAAAGAGCAGACACCTGTAACTTCAAAGAGGCCAGGCAGAGCCCTTTTTCCAGACCGCTTTGAAGAAAATCAAGCACTCTGGATATCAGACATTTCTGTGGGTCATACCCTTTCAGTGAAAGAAAGTATGCCAAATTCTACAGTATATACGGGCTGAAGATGGTTTCCGTGCCTTCAGCATCGTCCGTATAACAGACTCGGAAAACCCCTTCTTCCTCAAGACAGAGGCCTCAAGAGCCATGCCGTCAACAATAGCCGATGAAGATCCGGGTACCAGCAGGGACCATGTAACAACAGATCCGGTCTCAATGGCAGAGGCCATGGAGTGTCTATGGAGAGAGACAGTAGATCTGTGAACCAGTGCCGTCTCGGCCACGCCGGAGCTATTAATATGACGGTGCTGCCCTCTTGTTTGATCTTTCTGACCACTCTGGGCAGAAGAGCAAACGGGGGAAACAGATATACCAGCTTGTAACGCCACTTTACTGTCAGTGCGTCTACAAACTCGGCTCTCTGATCTCTTGTCCAGGATCCGTACCTGGGAACCTTGTTGTTCCTTCTTGATGCCATCAGATCTATTTCTGGTAGACCCCACTTGTCCACAAGGTTCCGAAAAACCTGTGGATGTAGGGCCCACACTCCTGCATTTATCTCCTGCCGACTGAGAAAGTAGGCCTCCCAATTCAGGATCCCCAGAATGAACACGGCAGATATCGTGGGAAGATGAGTCTCTGCCCAGACCAAGACTTTTGATACCTCTGCCAAGGCAGCCCGATTCCTTGTGTCCCCTTGATGATTTAGGTAGGCAACCGCGGTGCGATTGTCTGACTGTATCTGCACCGGCCTGCCCTTTAAGATTTCTTGAGCCTGCACTAAAGCTTTGAATATAGCTCTTAGTTCCAGGATGCTTATCGGTAGCCGGCTTTCCGCCACTGACCACTTTCCTTGGAAAGTGTGCGACCCCCGTCATCGCCCCCCAACCTTGAAGACTGGCGTCTGTTTTGACCAATGTCCAATCCGACACCCAAAAGGGGCGAGCCTGCCTGAGATGCTTTGTCTGCAACCTCCAGGACAGGGACAACCGCACCTCTGGAGAGAGACTCAGCAACTGAGACCTGATCGTGCGTTGATCCTTGTCCCAGCGAGACAGAATTAATTGCTGCAGTGGTCTGGAGTGGAATTGAGCGTATTCCACCACCCTTAAGGTGGCCACCATCTACCCCAGTACTTGCATGGCCACTAGAACGGATATCTGCCTGATGCGAAGCAACCTGCGTATTCGTGATTGTAAGGCAAGAATCTTCTCCTCTGGCAGATATATTTTCTGCACCACGGAGTCCAATCTTGCTCCCAAATGACATCTGTTGTACCGGACAGGGTGACGACTTTTGCCAGTTTATGATCCAGCCGTGACTGTACAGACCTGATACTGTCAGCCTCAAATGATCCTGTAACTGCTACGGGGACTGCCCTAGCAACAGGAGGTCGTCCAAGTACGGCAAAATCCTGACGCCTTGGCGTCTGAGGCATGCCATCATCACCGCCATCACCTTGGTGAATACCAAAGGGGCTGTGGACAGGCCAAAAGGTAGGGCTTGGAACTCAAAAATGTTCCCCTCCTACCGCAAAACGAAGAAATTTTTGATGAGCCTGTGTGATTGGTATGTGGAGGTAGGCATCCTGTATATCTAAGGATACCATATAGTCCCCCTGCTCCATTGCCAACACAAATCGATCGCAATGTTTCCATCCTGAACCCAGGGGCTCGAACAAATTTGTTGAGCTCTCTCAGATTCAGAATCGGCCGGTACGACCCGTTCGGTTTTGAACAAAGAACAGATTGGAGTAAAACCCCTCTCTGAACTGATTCTCTGGCATCAGAATCACTACCTCCGATGCTAGTAAGGCAAGAATTGCTTTCTGAAGGGCCAAAGCTCTTTCTGAACCTTCCTGTGATTTTACACAAAAAAACCTTTGAGGAGGAGTCCTCCAAAACATCAGGGCGTACCCTCGGGAGACAACTCCTCGAACCCAGGCATCCTCCGTCGTGAGGTGCCAGGGCTCTGAGAACCGAAGCAGTCGGCCCCCCACCCTGGGATCCCCCAGAGAGAGGCCCGTCCCATCAGGCCACTGGTTTATCCTGGACCCTAGATCCTGGACATTTGTTCTGCCAGGGCTTCCTGGGTCCTGCCTTTTTTAGTGGAAATCTCGCTGAGGGCTGACCATTGGCCTTGCCCTACGGCCGAAACCCCTGAAAGGACGCCCCTTCTCAGTTTAGACGAGGTTGCTGATGGCAAACCTGCCGTCTTTGAGGCTGCCATGGAGGATACAATTTTGTCCAATTCTAGACCAAAAAGAACACCCCCTGTGAATGGAAGGGATTCTAGGGCTTTTTTAGACCCGGCATCTGCCTTCCAATCCTTTAACCAGAGAATCCTACGTGCCACCACGAACTCCACTGAAACCCTGGAGGAAAGGAAGGCGGCATCCCCCAAATAAGAGGCACCTTCTCTAATATAGGAGATCATATCCAGTTGCTCCTTAGAGGCATCTGGTAAAGACTCCATTAAAGTTTTTGGCCCACTCCTCAATAGCTCTTGCTACCCAGGCAATGGCCATAGCTAGGCGGGTGGCCATTCCTGCCAGCGAGAAAATTGATTTGAGACAAGTCTCAAGTCTCCTATCCGTGGCTTCCTTCAGCGAAACAGCTGGAATTAACAGAGTGGTACGTTTAATCAGCTGCGCCACATGTGCATCAACTGACGGTGGATTCTCCCACCTGGCACAGTCCTCTGCTGGAAAAGGATATAGAAGCGTCATTCTTTTAGAAGAATGGCTTTTCTTATCCGGACAGACCCACTCTTCCTCCATAAGTTCTGACAAATGTTCAGACTTTGGGAAATCTGCCTTAACCACCTTCTGGCGCTTGAACAGGGGGGCCTTCCTAAGCGGAGGATCCCCTTCCTCGATATTTAACACCGATTTTACGGCTACTGGGAAATTATCACCCTCCTCGGAGCTAGACTCCTGTGAAGAATCCTGTGCCTGTTCCTCCTCGGAGTAGGCACTGGAGTACTCACCCATGTGAGAAGGCAAATGACGCCTAGATTTAGGCTGCTTTGGTTTGACAGCCTGAGGCTGAAAACCCCCCGAGAATGATGCCATAACCCTACAAGCACCAGGGTCTATCCAAGGCGGCCACATCATGGGCATAGGATGCATCTGCTGAGGCAAACCCCAAACCGGTGGTACTGGGGCAGCCAGCCACTCCGCCACCTGAGCCATAACCTGAGAAAATGATGCCCAAGGTTGCTCAGGGCCTGTAACAGGCAAACTTAATTGGTGTGGTGGCTGTCTAAAACAGTTCCCACAAAGTCCATTTTGTAGAAAGTCCTGTGGGGACAAGCCTGCCTTGCAGGCTATACAGGATATCAGCAACGGGGCTCCCGCCACCTGACCCTCAGACATGTCAACTATGCCAATGGTTCTGAGTGTATGTGCTGCTTTCTACTCTCAACCCACACCTGTAGCAAGAGAAGGGGAGAGACAGTGACAGTATACAGGAATTACAGTTCTTTTACAGAAGAAACAGTATCCATAGACAACAATCACATGTCATGCATAAACATTTCTATGAGTCATATGCATATAAGCTCTCACTACCAACAATTAGCCTAGGCTTAGGTAGGATAGAGCCCTGTAAAACATGAACCAGCAGTAGGAAAGGTATACAGGGAGACTGCCCAGTGTCCTGCAGCAGCAGCGAACAGAGAGCAACTGACATACACGCTGGCTGCCTTATATGGAGGCTGGGAGGAGCAACCCACAAACACTGCGCCAGAGTACTGAACTGTGTGGATTGGGGGAGGGGCCGCCGGGGAAGCGTTCCTCCCCTATGCTGCTTGGACCTGCCCGGTAAACTGACCTGGCCGCCACCACAAGCCCCGGCTGGTCAGGAACATCATATCCCGGTGGTCTAGTGTAGGACAACAAGCTGTATGCATCCTGACTGCAGCGTGCCTCCGGCCAGTCTCACCGCCGGAGGCCGGACCGCTACGTGGTCCTGGCGTCAGCGGCCGCCGCAACCACCTGCTTACCTGCCATCCCCTTGATCCGGGTGCGGTCCAGGGCTGAGAGCCCCTGCCGAAGCCCTAGCCATGGACCTGCCAAGGCTAGCGGTTTGGCGCCGGAGGAGGTAGTTGCAGTGCGTGGCCAGTGCGCCTCCAATCAGATGCGAGGCTGCTTCCAGGACAGCTCAGACCACCCGCTGAGATAAGAGTAAAACTCTCTCTTTTTTTTTTTTTTTTTTTCACTCGTCTGCAGGACTGCTCCTGCAGTCCCACAGTTTATGTGGTGTACACACCAAACAGGAAGAACTGGCTACCTGAGGCAGGGGGTGGGGTATATGAGGAGGAACCCCGGTGCATCCTGGGAGCAGAGAGCTCGTTTGTGTTAACTGTTTGGTGACCAGGATTCATAGCCCAACGTAATGGCTGTGGACCCCATGGACCCCGAAGAAGAAAACTAAATATGGGGACATATATGAGAGAGCCACTAATTCAGACATCTGGCTGAAGAGCTGAAAAACATGCAAACCAGGGAATCATCACTCAGTCTAACATAGTAGAGAGAGTGGACAGACAAATGACAAAACAAGGAGACAGTACTCAAACTAACCTAGAGAGAATAGCTTATAACATAACATGTGGGCCATGGAGTCAGTACTGAATCCCATTAGAAAGTGTGAGTAGCGCGTCATAACAAGTTGGATAACATGTGTGTCATGGACTTAGAACTCAAACTAACCAAGAGAGAGAGAGAGAAAAAAATAGAAGTGTGTCATAACATGTAAGCCATGGAGAGGGTACTCAATCTAACCTGAATAGGGTGATATAACATATAAACCACAGACTCAGAATTCAACCTAGGAGGAGAGACAGAGAGAGAGAGATAGAGAGATATCCAGAGAGTTCTGTAGTGGGTCGCAACATGGAGCCATAAAAACCAACAATGAACCTAATCATGAATCGTGACTACCATATGAGCCAGCATGTCAGCACTCTGGAACAGATTCAGAGATTTATGCAATGCCGATATTTATGCAGATGGAGTGATAGTTTGCCATTGCGCATATGTGTAAGCTACACTGCATACGCACAGCGATTATTTTGTGATCACGCTCGCACAGAGGTGTCCAGACGGAGGGGGAGTCAGCCAAGAGGAGGAAGCTACAAGTGAGAATAATTGTAAACAGAAAATTGACAGGTGCCACTGAACAGCATCTCCTGCACCGCAGTGCCCTGTGTCGTGGCACGTGTTGCACCACCCTAGTTACGGTCCTGTAGTCAGCATTTGGGGGGAGGGGCGGTGGTTAGGCAAAAGTAGGTGCATAAATTAGCTATTGCGATCTCCTTTGCAACATGAGAGCTCTCTGCATCTCAGGAGATCTGTAGTGTTTGAGGCAGGTCAGACTCGACTAACTTACAAACTGCATGGCTGGCCGATCTGCATCAATGTTACCAATGTTTATGCTGCTGTACGTTATCGGCCGGATATGAGAAGGCAGCATTAGGCGTCCCTATGCATGGGTAAGCTTTAAAAACATTAGCATATTTACGCAGCTACAATATGTGCGAAATCGCAGCTGTGATTGCATTAGCATACATCTCTAAATCAGACCCACAGTCTGGACAGGGAGAGGCAGAATATCATGCCATAACATGCGAGTCGGGGTTAAACTAAAACACATAGCATGCCAGATGACAGCCCCATGAACCAGGGAAACCATATTACATCTAGACAGAGTAATGACAGAACCTATTAGTAAAATAGTTAATATTCAAACTAGCATTGAAAGAGAGAGGCATGCAATAATGTGGTACAAATGATCCAACAAGTCAGTAGTCAATAGATAGAACATATAGAGCACTTGACAAACCTAGAAGCTTCAAAAGTCAGTAACAGAAGGTAGAAATGTGATAGTACAACATGAGCAGAACTCAAGCATTAAAAAAACAATACAATAGAGCCACATGTAATTCTGACACATCTGTATCAGGAGCTGTGGAGGCTGGTGTAGAATAGAAGATTATTATTCCACTGCATTAAACACTGGTGAAAAGGATATCAGGAGCACAATAAATGCTTGTTGGCAGAATAAAATAAACAAAAACAGAATGGCTGACACCATCCTAATGAGCAAAATTGGATGAACTCAGAGGCATATGGACAGAGGGCCTGAATCAGAGCCGGACGCTCTGACCAGAGCGCTCGCTCTGAATCAGGGCCCTCCTACATGAAAATGGAGCGGCCTCTTGGACGCTCGCATAGCTGTGGGTGACCACCCACAGCTATAGTGAGCGCCCATGATGAAGGTCAAGACCATCGCGACCATCGGGCTTGCGACGGAGACCCTGTGGTAGGGTCTCGCTGCCGCAAGCCCTGGAGTGATTTTGGCTCTATCAGAGCCAAAATTACTCCCACTGACATCACTACTGATGTCAGTGGGGCTGGCTTCAGACGGTAGGCGTTCCCATGGGGGCGTGCTGTCATTCAACATCGGCAGCACGCCCCCTTTGTTGCGAGACCCGGAGCGACGGCTACCCCGTCGCTAGCCAGGTCACGCGCATGCGCACGACGGAGCTCCCTGCGTCGTACGCATGCGCAGTAGGGCACCATCGACCCGCTTGCGAGCGTCCTGCGCTCGCGAGCAGGTCTGAATCAGGCCCAGAATTCTGGAGGCAGAGCAGTGGTTCCCACACATTTTTGAATCACGGCGCCGTAGAGTATCAGCATTGTTTTCACGGCACCCCTAAGCCAAATGTTTATGATTGAGAAATTCAGAAAACAATGTAGTAACGTAGTAAAGTGAAGTAAATTGTGCTGACCTGTCATCCTTAGGCTCAGTTATGTGGTGTGGGAAGGTTTGTGTTTCTGTTTGTCCACATATTTACATTACATTGGCCATAAATCATGTGACTTGGTGCTGAACCACCAACCTGAGGCACCCCTGAAAGTGTCCTGAGGCATCCCAAGGTGCCACGGCGCACAGTTTGGGAACTACTGAGGCAGAGCCTTGATCCTCATCGTACATATTTTCTGACACCAGTCTCTAGAGGGGAAGTGGCTTCAAGATACATGAGCAGTCCTCATCGGAAAAGCTTATTCATGCATATGCCGTTAATAGACACAGGTATGCGTGCGATGAGGGACAAGATGTATCGCATAGAATATGCCATACATAATACATCTCGCCTTACAGTGCAAACATAATGTATATTTAAATCAGTGTTACTTTGCTTATCTGGGACTCCCACAACAACCTGAGTATATCTGGGAGGTGGATATATCATATCATATCACACTCACTCTGCTCTATTAAGTAGGAAAAAATGGGATGTTGTTGGCATCTCGGCGCAGAAATCCCGACAGGTCGGGATCCCGGCACCAGGATCCCGACCGGCGGCATCCCGAAGGTAGGTATCAGAGTTCAGAGTTAGGGTGAGGCACTAGGGGGAGGGCTAGGATTAGGCACTGGGGAGAGAGTGTTAGGATTAGGGTGCGGGGAGGGGGAGGTTAGGTTTAGGCACTGGGGGGGGGGGATGGGTGGCTGGATTTAGGCACTGGGGAGGGGGTGTTAGGTTTAGGGTGCGGTGAGGGAGTTTAGGCTTAGGCACTAGAGGGTGAAGGGAGTTAGGGTTATGGGCAATGGGGAGGGAGGGTTATTGTAGGTGTTAGGAAAACACAGTTCATTCCTATGGGATTCTGGCTGTTGGGATGCAGCTGTCGGTATTCTGACCAGCGGCATCCGACAGCCGGGAATTCATTCCCAACCCGGAAAAAATATGTAGGACACAGCAATGGAAGGCAACAGGGAAAGCATTTTAGAGAGGAAGGTGTGGAAAATTTCAAAGGCAGTAAGGCAGGACAAAATACAAAGCCTAAGTGCCCTGTTGTGAGCTTCAGATATCCATATTCCAAGAAAACAGTTGCAGAAAAAGAGGGTTTTAAAAAAAAAAAAAAAAACAGGAGTTTGCACAAGATGTTAAATAGCTTGGTGCCATATACTCCTGGATTGATCACTATTACAACGGAACATGTTCTGTCTAAGGGGATTTAAGTAGTAAATGGATGACTCAATTTCTCTTTTTGATGTGCCCTGTTGTACAGGTGGTCTTTTAACAGAATATGTTAGCAGAGGGCCCCCATAAAGCTAAGAAAGAACAGTTTACTAAAGATCTTAAAATTTCTTCAGATTGGTGCATGGTAAAAATAAAAAGGTATACAAGTAATAAATAAGCTTGTAGCAAACATTCCTGACTAAATAAATAATGCAATAAATGCAAGTTTTAGTGGCAGTTTCCAATTACTCACTCGCTGGTTGGCTCTTGCTGCCCGGGGTAAATGGCAGAGTTGCATGGCCCATGCGTGGCGGCCAGACATGCCTCTGATCAATACAGTGATGGATGGACTTGGATTGCCTAAAGAGCAGAACAAAATATTTAGCTATTATGTAGAGATAAAAGAATAATAATAATAAAATATATAATCAGCTAGCAAAGAGAATATTTTAAAATATATTCTGCAACAGTATGCCACACAGATAAGTGTGATGAATGGGTATCAATGATGTATTATGTCAGTATAGAGTTGTAATATCCAGGTAATAATAACCTCATATAGCCAAGAATGATGTTATAGTCTAAGGGGGGGATTCAATTAGCCGCAGGATATGCCCCGCAGCTAACTAATCACGCCATGCGGGGAAATGCTATTCAACTAAATAGCATTTTCCCTGTGCATTAAACCAGGGATTAACATGGCTAACCCATTGATTCCGTGTAAAGTGCAGAATCAATGGAGTTTTCCCTCGTGCTAACCCCAGGGGGGTGCTTTTTCTGGTGGACTTTTCCTCGCAGCTCCTGAAGCTTCTGTGGTTTAATGCAGGAGGTAAACCCGGCTAATTGAATTGGTTGAATTCCCCCTAAAAGCATTATGCACTGTTAAATCATTCAACTATCTCAATCTTGCAACTGCTATTCACAATGGAGCGAGATCACCCTTTACATTTAAACCAATTACCTAACATGAACATAATCCAATTTCTGACAATAACATTCGTGAGATACAGAATTGCCATAAAAATTCTACAACAGGTTTATCTAAATATGTAATGTTACTTTTGTTTTTGATCTGGAAACGTTTTGGACGGCCTGTTATTTTTTTTTTTTATTAATGCCATTCAATTCTGTACTACTATTCAGGCTGCCCTAGCTTGCAGAACCGGTTATCACTACTACCTTTGAAAAGAATGCAAAATTATCTCCTTACTCTGCTCATTCCCCAGAGGCTGCTCCAGCATGGCCAGTATGACGCTGTTATCAAGCACAAAGTAACGGAAACTGTACTTGTTGACAGTGGGCAGCCGGGAATAAGTTATCAGTGTCATCTCATTCACTAGACTGCAGGGGGAGGCTGGGCCGCTTGGAGGAGGGAAAGCCCCAAGTAGCTGCATGATACTGAAAAACAGATAAAAAAAAAATAGAAAAAGTTAGCTTGCAAATAATTTTTACATTTTAGTCATCCGGTATTTATTATAATACTTCCAATTTTGTGGTGGAAATCTCACAACACTGAACAAGATTTTCAAATAAAACTTATTACCAAATTAGGTTCAATGAGTAGAGACCATTTTCAATGGGATAAAGTTAATACCTGTACAGCCATCACTTAAATTCTTACTTCTGGCTAACTGTTCTAAAAGACATAATAGTTAAAAAATAAATAAATAATGGAAACAAAACCAAACCCCAAAATACTATGGAACATAAGGTGATTATTTAAATGGTACCAAAAGGGGTTCAACAACCCTGCCTTCCTCATTGACCATCAAGTCTTATTACAGATAAACCCTTCAGTTGCAGAGAGGTTGGACATAATTGAAGATGGGAATCATATACTTAGGAGGTTAAATACTTGTTTCTGAATCTACTGAGGGACACTGGACCATGTAGTATAAAATCTTCATTAGGACTTTTCACTTTAAATATTCAAATATGTTTTTGCTTCTTTAATACCACATCAATTAAATGCCACAGACCGTGCAGAACCACAGAAAAACAAAACCATGGAGAATTAAAAAATAAAAAATACCATCAACGCTAACATTATAAAAAAAAAAGAACAGCCGTTTGCACCTGAGATAAGAGTGCAAACCACTTCTTGAAGAAAGAAGAGGGAGCAGAGTTTTGAACCTTTAACAAACTCTGTTTTGATCCATTACTTAATCCGTCTTGCAAGAAGCCTACAAGCACGCTAACTGGAACAAAGTACTTGTAAACTTCCTCTTTTCACACCAAGTGACATGGGTTTTTCAGAACCTATGAATATTTATTTTCTAGGCTCTAGCATCATCTCTCTACCACACTGACCGAGAATACATCTGTCTTAAGAATAATGGCTTCAACACACCATTGAGGACAGAAGTGCCCCTTGATGGTAAAACGATCCCTGAGATAACAGTTCACCTGACTATGAAAAAGCTGCCACAACGATCAACAGCACAAGGAACCTTTGTTTCACAGTTTAGAAAATGCATGGTAGCTTCTGTACTGGAGGAATAAAATTATGTTCTTACCTTGGTGAATCCTTTTCGACTCCATAGGAAGCACAAGGATGACAATGGTGTATAGGCTGGAGAGGAGAGTCTGTGCATCAAACAGTTAAAATGTATTTTCCAGCAGCCCAGGCTCCCTCTCCTCTATACCCCATCAGCAGCCAGTTAAGTTAGCAAGCCCATGGCAAGGAGCGAATAGGAAGACTGGCACATATTCAGAACCACACACACATAGGGAAGGTGAGCAGAACTGGTAGTAAAGGAACCAAACCCTGTAAGCTAGGTGTGTGTGTCAGGGTGGACGCCTTCTGCCCCCTATGGAGTCTAAGGATTTAACATGGCAAGAACATGAATCTCCCTTTCTTCCTTCTCCACTGGGGGCACATGGATGACAATAAGATGTCTCAAAGCTGCCCCCCTATAGGAAGGACTGAGAACTCTACGCCCGAAGGCTGCGTCAGAAGATGCAAAAGGTATGAAAAGTATAGAACCGAATGAAAGTGTGGGCAGAGGACCACGCGGCTGCCTTACAAAGCTGCTCTGCAAAAGCGCCACAGCGAGCTGCTCACGAGGCTCCCACTGACCAGGTTGAATGAGCAGGGGCAGGAAGATCCGCCGTAAAATAGACCTGACGGAGAGTCAAACTGAGCCACCAGACCAAGATCTACTTAGTAGCTGACCAGCCCCGATTGAGAGAATCATACAGGACAAACAGAGAATCCGTCCAGTGGAAATCTCTGGTCCTGGCCACATAAATCCGGACAGCCCTCAACATCCAAAGAGGCCTCTTCTGGCAAATAATCTGGAACGCTTAAAGGTGGGACCACAAACGAATGTAAAAACGAGACACAATCTTGGGAAGGTAACCCAAGCGAGTCTGCAGAACAGCCTGATCTGAGTGCAAAACTAGAAACGTGGAGCGACATGACAAGGCACTCAAGTTGGACACTGCAAGCCTGAGGAAGCGCTGGTGGCCGACTCTGATGTGAATTTGTAAATAGGCATTATGAATGTCCAATGATGCCATAAAACCCCCTAGTTTCATAGCCAGAATAATGGAGCACTGAGATTCCATATAGAACCTGGGAATACGGAGGAACTTGTTCAGGGCCTTCAGAATGAGAATGGGCCAAAATGAGCAGCCTGGTTTCTGGACCAGGAAGAGGTTGCTGTAGAAACCCGTACCACTCTGAGAAAGGGGGACCGGGATCATGACTTTGGAGGCCAGCAGGTGGCAAATTGACCCCCCCGAGAGCTCTTGCATTTCCTGAATGTGATGGCAGGCCGGTGGAAAAGGATCGGGCTGGAGGACACCTCTGAAGAGTCAGAGCATAGCCCTGAGAAACAATGCCTGTCGTGGTTCCCATACAAACCTCTGAAAAAGAAGAAGAGAGCATCCCACCCAATCATGCATCAGGCTTGTCCACAGGATGCCTGGTGGACCAAGGCTGCTTAGCTATGGACTTATAGCCTTTCACGAAAGAACCCTGGATTCTGGAAAAAGGGTGATCTCTTGTGGGTGAAAGGAATGAAAATTAGACAATTTGGACTTGGGAGGAGAAGCAGAAGGTACGAAAGCAGTCTTGACAGCCACCGTAGCAACTGTCTTGTCCAATTCTGGACCAAAGAGGCCCCTCCCCTGTATATGGAAGCGCTTTTTAGAGTTCATGTCAGCGCACCAGGAGTGCAGCCACAGAGCTCTCCTGACAGCACCAGCAGATGCCGACACCTTAGAGGTTACGACTCCTGTGTCAATGGCCGCAGGTGGGATGTCGTCTCTCTAATGTGCCCCACAAGAGACAATAACTCTTCTGTGTGTACCAGAACAGAGACTGTCCTCTACTGCATCAGCCCAGCGACCAACAGCCTTAGCACTTGCATTAGTATATATTGTCTTAAGGAAGTTCTCCAGCTTCCTATCCATTGGATCCTTAAGGGAATCCGTATTCAGAATAGGGAGGATAAATTACCTAATAAGACAGGACTCCCACCAGGCCCCATCTGCAGCTGGTAGTGAGTAAATGAGTCCATGCCTCCATAGGGAGGCCTCCAGCTGTGCAGCAGAAGAAACCTCAGTCATCACCTTTTTCTGACGCTTGAATACCGGGGCCTTGGACTTGGGAGTCCTTGATCAGGAGTACAGATTTAACTGCCCTGATCAGTACATCTACCTGTGACATAGAATCCTTCAGCACCGAAGAAGTCACAACGTTGGAGATGACAGACGCTAGCCTCGTGGTCCGAGAAAACTCCAAGTCTGATCCTCCCCGATAGTGGAGTAGAGCTCTCCTGTCTGAAAGGCCTGTGCCTGGATGTAGTTTCCTTGTCTAGCATCTGCTGGAAAGATGCCGACACCTGCGCCAACCCCTGTACAGACTGTGTGAAGGACTGCATCCATGGTTGCTTTATAGTAGGCTACTGTGGATTCTGAGCTAGCAGAATGTTAGTAACCAGGAGCGCACCTGTACATAGACTAGCATGGGGAATTGGTCCGGGAGCTGCAAGCTCATTACCTGTGTCAACATGGAAGCCAAGTCGGATTCTGACTGGACGCCGCAGCTGAAGGAACCTCCCGCAGTGGAGACGTAAAGCAGCAAACACAAAAGCCATTGTGGTCTGGGTGCTGGGGAGAAATCACGTTAACACATGCTTTACAAGTGCGCAGCACAGATGCACCCACAGCCTTGCGAGCTTTGTTCTTGTAAGACATTGGAATGCAATCCAAGAATGTTCCCACACACAAAAGCAAAAGAAGTGGTGTGTATTTCACAGGAGATCACAGAGCGGCAATCAGTATCAAAATACACTAAGTGCTCAACAGGTATGAGATATATATATAATATATATATATATCAGTGGATGATTCAGCGGCAGACGCAGTGAAAGGCATCATGCAGATTCCATATTATCGGGCATCTACGCATGCGTCTGACACGTACTGTGCATGTTCAGTACAGGTCTTTGACCCTGCACGCAGTTCGGCAGCAGACTCTCAATAATTGACAGTTTGCTGCCATTGCTGGGAGGGGAGGGGGTGTGCGACGGTCTTTATTTCCCAAAACAGAGATGTGTCGCCATTTGTGGGAGTGGAGAGGCCAGGATGTCTGCTGGCTGACGGAGATTCCCTGGCCTCTTTTACTCATCTGCGGTGGCTGGCTCTAGCGTCCCCATGGTCTCTCAGCTGGCCGAAGGGATTGCAGATTATCTGATGCTGATGCATTACCCTAATACAGCTATCGCAGCTGCTAACATGTTAGTAGCTGTGAGAGCATATGCGTCCAGAGCTTGTTTTTTATTTTCTTAATAGCCACACTTCGTATAACAACAATCAGAAGGCACATGAATAAAGCAGCCACAGATATCAACTAATGGTATAAGGGCTGAACACATAACAATAGCATAAGTAACATAATATCCAAATATAATACACACTAGGAGGAGCCACAGTGAAGTCCTAAGGGAATCATGTGATAAACATGCAAAATGAGAAAGAAGAGGAGGGGGGAGGAAGGCATGGGCATCAGCCATAGTAAACCGCAGGACAAGGGCAGCAGCCAAACAGCCATAAGGATACATCCCATATGAAAAGTACTGAAAAATGGTAAAGAATAATCACAAGGATTGAGTAGGATACTTAGCATATTTAGATTACAGCTATCTGCCCCAAATGTGTTCACATTTAGACTCTACTTTCCGAGAAATGTATAAATAGTTTTCATTGGCAACCAACATTAACCAAAGAAACCCAATACTGGACCAACTGGTGCCATCCAGGATCACACTAGGCAGACTTTGGCAAGAGTACACATTTATCAAATTTTGGCTGCTGTACTGGTCCAGAATTTCCTCTCTCGGGGCCCCTAAATACACACCTTTGGTGTAAGGATAGACAAGGAGATACCAGTGTAGGAGAGCTTGGTAGTAGTACTTGGCTCCAAAAATTACTAATCACAGGACATTCTCATATTCGTGCTAGCAGGTACAGTGAGGGCAACGACATTTAGGGCAGTCTGCATTGGCGCTTCCCCCAAACCTCCGCAACCTGTCGGGGGTAAGGCATGTTCTATGTAAAAAAAACAAACAATTGTATCTGTTGGAATCTAATAGAAGCAGTGGAGATCAGTGGGCATGCCACAGCAGTATTCCATAAGACATCACACATGGGACCGACATCTAATTTCCAATTGTGTCTAAGCTTTAGTAAGCCTTCAGAATGATGGGCAGTCAAAACAAAAGAATATAAAGATGAGAGGGTCCTATGGGAGGTGAGCGTCGAAAGGAACAAAATGAAAATCTTGTATATGAGGGGGTGAATCTTTAAATTGCGTTGTAACAGCGCGTCCAAGTTCTAAATATCAGTGAAAATGGTTGGAAGGAAGCCCATCTTCACTACGAAGCTGCGTATATGGTTTAAGAATGGGACTATCATAAAGTTGCCCCAGTGACAAAATACCCCAAGCACCAAATGCCCCCTTAATTTGCAAGTAGGAGAGTTCAGACAAAGGTTTACAGTGCCAGATAGGAATGCCTGATCAATAACTTGCAAAATATGTGTAACATTCACCCATATTCTGATGGCCTGGATAATTAAGGGGTGACCTGAGGATGGAATCTTACCACTTAGTAAAACTTGTAAAGGAGAATGAGAGGAAATGGTTTGCGAGACTAGTAATGTATGTAGGGCAACTGCGCAGATGTCCTGCAACCAAAGCAGCAGATGAGTAAGCTACGCTGTCTAATAGCAATATCTAAAGTGTGGTAGAGCTAGGTCACACAAAAATTAGGAACTAGTAATGGTTTTGAACTGAATACGAGGGCGACAATCCATCCAAACCAGAGTGGAAAATAAGCCATCCAGCTTCCTAAACATGGAGAGCGGGAGAAATATAGGGGACTGCTGGAAAACATAAGAATTTTGGCATGGCTATCATTTTTATCAGATTGACCCTACCAGTGAACTAAGAGGGAGTTTGCACCAAGAACGGATCTAATCTCTTAAATATGTAAAAAGAGGTTGTATATTCAGGTTAACAGACTCCTGAAGTGTTAGTCATCCAAATTCCTAAATGCTAAAATCGATCCACCCACTGGAGAAGAAGGGACAGTCTCGAAGAGGTGGGACAGGAGCCTCTAAGGGGGAGAATACAGGATCTATAATACAGATGTGTTCTCACTCGTCTTTGCTGTACTAGAGCCAAACAGCCTCTTCCGGCTGGCGCGCCTGGTACCTTGAGACTCTGCTAGCACCAGGCATTTTTTTTTGCAAAGAAATAGTCTATGGACCAGATTCAATTAGCGGTGAAAAGCAGAGAACGGTGAGAAGCGCAATGTTTTCGCCTCATTCACCTGTTTTGAGGCGAAGTTTTTGCCTACTTAAGCAATGCGCGCTCCTGCTTTTCGCCCTATTCAATTGCAAAACAGACGAAAACGCATGTGTGCAAATGCAGCGAATAGTGAAAAGGACAGTTTTTTTGGGGGAAATCAGTCTGTAACCCCTAAGAAGCCTAACTGACCCGGGGGATCAATATAGAAGTGTATTAATAGACCTGATAAAAGATTTTAGTTTCTTAAATTGAGTCATAGGGCTGTTATTTGCATATTTGCATTAGTGCGGAAAATTATAAAAAGCAATTTCTTATGGGAAAAAAATGTTGTAGTTAAATTTGGGGTTCATTTAAATGGGTACTAGTATATTTTTGTGTCTATAAAGTGCGTTAAAAACACCTGTTCCATCCATACAGAAGCCCAACATACCCAAACCAATACTTTATGCCCACTTTCCAACACTTTACATTTCGCCCCAAAATGTATGTGTTTTTATATATTTTTTTTGCCTAATTAGTCAATAGTGGGGGGTCCAAAGGGTTCTGTACCAAGTCCCCACATTTTTAGGCTAAAATAGGGAGTTTGCACATCTTTTCTCCTGCCTTTGGCTGGAGAAACTTTCGCCTGCTTTTGCCTATGGAGATTTCACACATGCGAAAACGTGCTGGAATTGAATAGGGCAATGCTTTGGAACGTGGCGAAAACATCGCATCGGCGAATGTTTTTCGCCGATCGTGGCTTTTTGCCTCTAATTGAATACGGGCCTAAGTTGCATAATGCGAATAGGAGACTGTACTGATTAAGTTGACATGTGACACTTGTATATGTGTTTGAGTCTGTCAATCATTATGCGAACGCTATGATGCGGCGGCCGCAGCTTTTTTCCACGTCAGATTCCATTTACAGACTCAGGTGCACACAGATATACAAGTGTCGCATACCAAATTAATCAGCACAGACTCCTGGTGTGTACTAGTCACATCGTATTGCGCATATCAAGCTGCATGGCATATTGAGGCTAGATATAAGACGACACATATGCAGTCATTGTTTTTGACGGTTTTGCTATAGTCTGCCATTTATTAGTTAAGGGATAAAGATTGTTACCTGAAGCCTCAGTTCAGGTTTTATCGGTTGCAAAGAAGGGAAGGAAAAGAACGGCTTCTGCCTCTTTAACAGTATGTTGTCAGGCTCTGCTGTCTCTTTGCACTAAATCACCACCAATGCCATCTACCAGCAAAATATGAGGAATTCTCAATAGCATATTCCACGGTTAGTTCACCCATTTTCTGGTAAGAGCACTCAGAATCAGACCAGGCCCAGACCAAGACAAAACAAATGTTTAGGAGACTTGGTCTCATTTTGATGAATTACTCAATGACCATGTAATGACCAGGACAGTCTAAAGGTGTTGATAAGAGACCTGGGGGTAAATTTACTAAAGTGAGAGTTTTTAGAAGTAGAGATGTTGCCCAGAGCAACCAATCAACATTTAACTAGCACCTTCTAGAATATAATAACTAGAATCTGATTGGTTGCTCTGGGCAACATCTCCACTTCTAAAAACTCTCACTTTAGTAAATATACTCCTGGTGATCCTTCATCCAATGCACTTAGATAGGGACAAGTAGCTTTCTCTACAACTAAGGTCATGTAAGCTGCACAAGCTGAGCAATACATTGCAACAGTCACTTTGCCAAGGCTGGTTGCGCCAGATACCCTAGGCGTGTATGGCAAAAAGCAATTAACTTCATTCATAAGCAGTGCCAAGCATAAGGCATTCATGCCAGACTGCCAACTGGAAAAACTTACACATTTAGATGAGGAATTACTCTCCATGACAGGAAGAGATCAGAAAAAATATGAGATATGGTAAGAACTTACCCTTGTTATCTCTATTTCTACGAAGTCCATAGGGTTCCACAGGATACCTTGGGTATAGGTGTGACGTCAGTCGCAGGGCACCAAAGAGTTAAGCTTTCAGCCTCCCAGGATGCACTAGGTCCCCCTCCTATACCCCGCCCCCGGGCCAAGGCACCTCAGTTAGTTACCAAGCCATAGGCCGGAGGAGGAGAAGGAAGAGAGAGAACAAAGATCTGGACACATACAAGAATCACATTCTCACCAGAGGGAGACGGAAAACCGGTGACCAGAGCAAAGCCCATCTGCAGCACAGGTGCGACAGGGCGGGAGTCCTGTGGAACCCTATGGACTTCGTAGAAATAGAGATAACAAGGGTAAGTTCTTACCATATCTCATATTTTCTACTTCAGGGTCCATAGGGTATCCACAGGATACCTTGGGGATGTCCCAAAGCAGTATCCTTTAAGGGTGGGGACGCTCCTGTGCAGAAAGGAGAATCCGCCGCCCGAAGGAAGCATCCTGAGAGGCGAAGGTGTCAAACCTGTAATACCTCACGAAGGTATGGACAGAAGACCACGTAGCAGCCTTGCAGATCTGAACTGCCGAGGCACCACGTCGAGCTGCCCACGAAGGACCCACAGACCTAGTGGAATGAGCCTTCAGAGAAGGAGGGACCGGTAGGCCTTCATGAAGATAAGCTTCAGAAATAGCCATACGGATCCAGGCTGCCAAAGTTTGCTTTGAAGCAGGCCAACCCTTTTTACGGAAGCCATAGAGGACAAACAAAACGTCCGACTTCCTAAACGAAGAAGTGCGGTCAACATAAGTCCTTAAGGCCCGCACAACATCCAAAGAGGCCTCACCCACGGAAAGACCCGGTGAGTTAAAGGCCGGAACAACTATTTCCTCGTTAACATGAAACTGGGAAACAACTTTGGGAAGAAACTCGGGCCGAGTGCGGAGCACTGCCCTGTTCCCATAAAAAACCAAGAAAGGGGGTCTACAAGAAAGAGCCCCTAACTCAGAAACACGTCTGGCCGAAGCAATGGCCAGAAGGAAAACAGTCTTAGCTGTTAGCCATTTAAGATCCACTGAGCCCAGTGGTTCAAACGGCGGTCCTTGGAGAGCCCTCAGGACCACAGCCAAATCCCAAGGCGCCACAGGTGGAACAAAGGGCGGCTGAATGCGGAGAACACCCTGCATAAAGGTGCGCACATCCGGGATTGTAGCAATCCTACGGTGAAACCAGACAGATAGGGCCGAAACCTGTACCTTCAAAGAAGCAAGGCGAAGCCCATGATCTAGTCCCGCTTGCAGGAAGGCGAGAATCCGAGACAGACGAAACTCCCGCGGTGCATAACCTCTCGGTCGACACCACTGGAAGAACGTATGCCACACGCGATGGTATATCCTCGCGGAAGACGGTTTCCGAGCTCGTAACATGGTACACACCACAGAGCTGGAAAACCCCCGGGACCTCAGCATGGCCGTCTCAACAGCCACGCCGTCAAAGACAGCCGAGTCAGGTCCGGGTGAAGGCAAGGACCCTGAGACAGAAGGTCCGGTCGTAGCGGCAACCGCAGAGGAATGTCCACGGACAGACCCTGAAGGTCTGAGAACCAGTGCCGTCTGGGCCACGCGGGAGCTATCAACAGGAGCGTCCCTCCTTCCTGTTTGAATTTCCGGATTACCCGTGGAAGAAGGGAGACCGGAGGGAACAGGTATGCGAACCGGAACGTCCACCGGACAGACAGAGCATCCACCAGAGACGCCCCTTCGTCCCTTGTGCGAGACCCGTACACCGGCAACTTGTTGTTGTGCCGGGACGCCATGAGGTCGATTTCTGGAAGACCCCACCTGTCCACCAGTAGTTGAAAAACGTCCGGGTGCAGGGACCATTCCCCCGGATGAACGTCCTGGCGACTTAGAAAGTCCGCCTCCCAATTTAGCACTCCCGGGATGAAGACCGCTGATATGGCCGGAAGATTGCGCTCCGCCCAAACCAGGATCCGAGAGACCTCTACGAGAGCCGCCCGACTGCGAGTTCCTCCTTGCATGTTTATGTAGGCCACGGTGGTAGCGTTGTCCGACTGGACCTGCACCGGGCGACCCTGGAGAAACCGCTGTGCCTGCTGGAGAGCATTGAAGACCGCACGGAGTTCCAAGATATTTATTGGAAGTTCCGCTTCTGTCGGCGTCCACCTGCCCTGGAACAAGTGTGGACCCGAAACTGCTCCCCAGCCCCGAAGACTGGCGTCCGTTGTCAACAGGACCCAATTTGGAACCCAGAACGGACGTCCCTTGTTGAGGTGGGTCGTCTGTAACCACCACGCAAGGGACAGGCGAACCTCCTGGGTGAGCACAATCGTCTGGGACTTCAAAGACTGAGTCAACCCGTTCCACTTGGACAGGATCAGGTGCTGCAGAGGTCTGGAGTGAAACTGGGCGTATTCCACCATGTCGAACACCGACACCATGGAGCCCAGTAACCTCATCGCCGAGTGTAAGGACACCCGGCGGCTGTGCAGGCAACTGCGCACCCTTGACTGTAAAGCAGAGATCTTGTCCTCCGTCACGAAGATCCTTTGCTGTCCCGAGTCCAATAAGGCTCCAAGATGCAGAATCCTCCGAGACGGGATTAGAGTGGACTTCTGCCAGTTGATTAGCCAGCCGTGCCGTTGCAGCAGTGCAATGGTCAGGTCCAAGTGGCGTAACAGGAGCTCTGGAGATCCTGCCACCAATAACAGGTCGTCCAAATACGGCAACATGCGGACTCCCTGCAGCCGCAGAGAAGCCGCCATGACCGCCATCACCTTGGTGAAAACACGTGGTGCTGTTGCCAGGCCAAAAGTTAACGCCCGAAACTGGAAGTGGTCGCTGCGGATTGCAAACCTGAGGAACTGTTGATGGCGCCAAAGAATAGGGACATGCAGGTAAGCGTCCTGTATGTCCAATGACACCAAGTAGTCCCCAGGTTCCAGCGCCAGAATGATGGACCGTAGGGTCTCCATCCGAAACTTCGGGACCCGCAAAGACTTGTTGAGTGCTTTGAGGTTGAGAATCGGACGATATGACCCATTGGGTTTCTGTACCAAAAATAGATTTGAATAGAAACCCTGGCCCCTCTGGGAGAATGGAACAGCCACTATAACTCCAGCCTGGAGCATAGTGTGCAATACCTTCCGCAGCTCCGTAGCCTTGTTCCGGTCTGATGGGAGACCCGTGGTGAAGAAGCGAGCCGGGGGTCTGTTCTGGAAGGAGAGGGCGTATCCGTGGGAAACCACCTCCAGAACCCAAGTGTCTGTCGTAGTGGTCGACCAACACTGGGCGAACTGTAGCAGGCGGCCTCCCACCCTGGGATCCCCCAAAGGGAGGCCCGGACCGTCAGGCCGCAGGCTTGTCATCTGGCTTGGGGGCCGGACGTCTGGTACTCCATGCCTGCTTCCGGGGCTTGACCGATTTCTTAGGGCCAGCCTGTCGAGGAAACGACTGTGGTTTGGGCCTGCCCTGGGCCCTAGATGACCGAAAGGACGATGGTCCCGAACCAGAAGGAGCAGCGGCCGACGGGAGACAAGCAGATTTGGCTGCCGCCAGTGTGGCCACAATCTTATCCAGATCCGGACCGAAGAGAACTTCTCCGGTAAACGGCAACGCTTCCAGACCTTTCTTGGAATCTGCGTCCGCCTTCCAGGATCGCAGCCACAAGGTGCGACGAGCAGCTACCGCTGCTGAAGAAATTCTAGACACCAGAGTACTAATGTCTAGAGCCGCCTCGTTGATGTAGGTGGCCGAATCACGGAGATTGCCAATCAACTCCGCCTGATCGGCCGGACAGTCGGATTCAAAAGAAGCCTCTAATGAATCCGCCCAGCGCTCCATCGCTTTGGCAACCCAGCAAATGGCCATAGCCGGCCGTGCTGCCCCCCCTGCATGGGAATAAGCGGACTTCAGGCAGATTTCTACCTTGCGGTCCGTAGCATCCTTAAGGGAGGACATGGATGGCATCGGCAATGTGGCACTACGGACAAGACGGGTCACGTGAGAATCCACCTGTGGAGGGGATTCCCACTTAGCAAAATAATTATCCGCGAACGGATAAGCCACCGCCAGGCGTCTCTGCGGCTGGTATCTTTTGCCAGGTTGTTTCCACGCCTCCTCTAAATGGTCCACCAACTGACCCGAAAGAGGAAAGACTGTGGCATCGCCCTTCACATCTTTGAAAAAGGCATACTTAGATTTAGCCGCTGGGGGAACTTCGTCCTCAATCACCAAGGCTGTGCGGACCGCCCGAATAAGTCCAGGAATATATACTTTGGACTTAGCATCAGCGTCCTTAGTATGGAGAGGTTCCTGATCGTAAGGATCAAGAATCTCCCCATCATCAGACGTCCCTTCGTCATCCTCATAAGGAGCGGACAGAGACGCCACCGGCCTTTTATGAGGCCGCATCACAGACTCCCCTTGCAACACATCCGACAAGTGCTGTACAGAACTCGTCAGGGAGTTAACCCACGCTGGCTCCTGAGAACCCGGGAGCGGGGAAATAGGGAGACTGTGGGGTACCACCAATTGTCGCGGGAACCCCTGCATGGGTGACGACACCACAGACTGCTGGGACAAACCCATCGGAGTAAGCGCGGGCTGCGGAGCTAACTGGCCCACTAAAGCTGTTAACGCCTGAGCGAAACAAGCCCAGGGCGGCTCCTGTACCGGTGCTGTAACCGTAATAGGCCGCGCCATGGACAAACACTGCCGGCAAAGGCCCTCCGCGCTACCCTCCCCCTCCGCTAACGGTACTTTGCACGTGGTACACTGTAGCCGGAGGGGAAAATCACTTTCAGACATGATGGCACCACGTATGTGACCTCTCTCACCAATTAAGTATTAAATAGGCGAGAGACCACCCTGCAGCACCGCACCGCAAGGGCTTTAGCAGAAGAACAGGGACAGTAATAAAGCTGACAGTTTAGAGAAGAAAAGTTACAGGCAGCAGCGCTAGCACAGTCACATACAATGCAGAGAAATAACAATTCCTGCACTAACAGCGCTGATCACTCAACTACACAGACACAGGGCCTGGTAGGACACAGCGCTGCATACACAGACCTGACCACAGCGGAGGAGAGGTATGCGGGGGGACCCAGACCACGATGCTTCCGTCCAGCGCTTCCAGCAGCGTTCACCATGCGTTCTGGAGAAGATGGCCGCCGAGGAGCAGAGAGGAGGCTGGCCTGGGGGAGGAGCGCTGCCACAGGACCAGTCGGCAGCGTGCAGAGAGGGCTGTGTGCAGCGGGGGAGGCGCCGGCTGTGAGACAGGGAAGGCGCGCTCCCCTGGCATGCATTTAACCCCTGGGACGCCGCAGCGCTACCGCTCTGCTGCGGTCCGCTGTCCCAGGGGGTAGTGGAAGCGCAGGTTGGTCGCCTGGCTCCACGCTGCAGCTAGTCCCCAGGGAGCCCCCTGCCTGGGGACTTAGGACCATGTGATCAGCGGGGACCCACCGCGGGACCCCGCTGCTTACCTCTGTCCCCCTTGAATCCGGCCATGGTCCGGAGCATCTGGGGTCACCGCTAGCTGTGACCCCAGACGCCCACCAGCATCCCCGGATCAGTACCGGCGTTCTGGTACCGGCGGGGTGTAGGGAAGACAGCATGGACGTCAGGACTGACTGTCCATGCTGTTCATCCAGATGTGCAGCCACAGCTGCATGAAGAATAAGCTTCAGGGGCTCTTCTAGCCCCCACTCCAACAGGTGCACCCGACTCCGGCCGGGCACCAAACTAAACTGAGGTGCCTTGGCCCGGGGGCGGGGTATAGGAGGGGGACCTAGTGCATCCTGGGAGGCTGAAAGCTTAACTCTTTGGTGCCCTGCGACTGACGTCACACCTATACCCAAGGTATCCTGTGGATACCCTATGGACCCTGAAGTAGAAATGGCAGATACAAAGTATACAATATGGAAAAAGAACTAGGTACTGGCAGACAGAGCCCAGTAAGAAATGTGTTGAAAAATGAAACATGCTACACCCTGTGCAGCCACACTGCGTTCACCGCTAGAAATGTATTTCCTGCAGATGGGGACAGGCTAGAAAAAGGGAACATGGCATGGTGTGTGTCTCTTCTGACTGTATTTCAGTGCTCGCACCCATGACTTTAGCTTCCCCCACATTATTCAGCTTCACAAGCAATCCCCAGATCCCACCCAGGAGCAGGACAAGGATAGTCTTACATCCACCTTTGCCAGTATCGAGAGGAACTTACTTTGGAGAGAGGCGGGAAGAGCATAAACATATTGACTATTTCAAGTGCCAAAGTCCTAATGAAGCCACCATATCCCAGTGTCCCCCCGAAAAAATGTAAGCAAAAACAACTTTGGACTTTCAACTCCATTGCTTGGTATATCCCCTTGCTTTTCCACAATGTATGAAAAGAAAAAAAGGTAAGAAGATTTTATACTGCTAATTAAATCAACTCTGCACACAGTTTATTGGGGGAACAGAGAGGCATTTCCTATTCTAATACATGAATTGATTTTTTAATCCATTTAAAAGTGACATTGAAAAGGATTATCTACAGGAACAAATAAATGCCAGTAAAAGTATTCAAGTCAAAATTTCCCTGGCTTTTCTATGGGTCTGTTTGGTCTCAGTGGCAAACGCAGGATTTGTAGAGGGGGTTTTCCAAATGCTTGATTTTAGAGTGAGTCCATGAAGAGGGCATAATTAGCACTTATCCAGCTTTAATATGCTACATACAAAGTATATTGTGTTGCATAATTCCAGCATATACAGGACCAGCGATCACAGTAAAGCTGGTTACACACATAGCGATATTTTACCCAATCTGGCCGATTCCGACACATTGGAACGACAGATCATGTAAAATATGGCCAAATACTCTGTAAATCGTGAGTTCCCCACTCACAATCACGATGCGATGCGCGTCCCCGCTGGTCGCACATCGCATCTTCAGATCTGCCTTGCAGTAGAGCAGATCTGACAATCTAGGACACGATACACTGTGAAAGTCTGGATGCAGGAGAGATCGTATGAAGACTGGACACCAAATTGTGTGCAGATCGTGTGCAGAGCTGCCGGCGAGACGTACACAAATCGTACACATCGGCTGATCGTGTGCAGATCGCCATGTGTGTGGCCCCTAGAGCCATTAGATGGGGCAGTAGGTCCATCCTGTCTAAGCAGAATGTTTTTTTTTTTTTAGATGTGAGCACCATTCCTGAGCATTGGAGCAAGTTTGGGAGTCTGAGGGAGCAGCAGAAAAACTTAGCACTGCCCTGGACATATACTGTATGTACATATCGGTCTCCTTATGTTCTGGATAGTGTATTATTATACAGTATCAATTATTAACCCTATTGATGGTCTATAGCAGTGCACCCCTAACAGTGCATGTATTCCACATCTCTTAGTTGGTGCACAGGTATATTTATTACTGGCTGACACATTTTAAAAGATCCACAGTTGGTGCTAATCATTTCATTTATGATACTGAGAACATGCAGCACTAGTAACTTTGGAAAAGACGGAACCCCCCCCCCGAGTTTGCCTATGGGTCTGTAGGTGTAATGGGATATACCATGTGACTGCTTATACTGACACTTCTGTGGACTATGTTGGAACTAGTAGTGTAATACCATGTTAACGTGGCTTCTGCAGCATCCTTCACTCTCATGGAAGCCGGATTGTGCTCTTTATCTCCTTTGTAGCGCACCTCCTGTTGCTCCGGGTTTTTAGATTTGCTACCAGATATTCCTAGTTCTACAATCTCAAGCACCTCCTTCAGACAGTCCTAGAAAAGAGCAAAGGGTTACAACGTTAGTTCCACAGCACTTATGTAAGACTTCTGCAAGCTCTTTTATCGGTGTAAAGATATACTGGGATCTATTGCACTCTCTTATAAATAGTACAAAGTAATAGAACTGCATGAAGATGATCGAAGTCACATGAGGTAATACATAGATTTCCTGTTACTAACGGAAATCTGTTCAGTGCTCCAAGTCACATACCCACTAACGTAACAAAAAAAACGCTGAGTTACCTTTTCATTTAACATGTCTGGGTGCTCAGTGAGCCAGACACACAGGCACTGAAATGCAGCTACAATCATGGAGTGCAGGTCCCTGGAATGATGTGGAGCTGGCCGGGAGCACTGGTACACAATGTATGTGCAAACAGAGATCACAGCTCTCTTCCTGTCTGAGGAGTCAATGCTCACCTTCACCTGGCATAGGGGGAAAGAAGAAACACCTTCGTGCAATTACGCCTACAGATCCGATTTACAAAGAAAACAATAACATGCACCAAAAGGTAATACAGGCTGCAGTGACATAACTGAAAGGTCAGGCCCCTCCCCTTGACTACAGTTGTCAAACTAGTTCCTGGAAATTACTACAGTGCACTTATCTTTGATTAAATGGAACTACTGACCTTTGCCAGTCCAGACAGTAGCTCCAGGGCAGCCAGCGAGATGCTCATGTCTGGCCTCCACTGCGAGTTGAGTCTCTGGGTGACCAAGTGAATGCTGCGCATGAGCAGACCGGCAGCTGTATCTGTATGAAGAGCTAGGATGTAACCGCAGAACCAATGCAAAGCAGGGAAGGGAAAACAACCGCTCGTTAGTAACAGGAAGCGGACAGCCCAGGAGCAGGGCGCAGCCACAGAGCAGACAATTACAAACCAGACACTGTTAACAACTCCACTCTCCCACATGACCGTTGGGTGACACAGGTTGATGTTCAGTAAATCAATATAAAATCAGATAATGGAGCATGATAATTTACAGCAGAATCATCACAAGGAGTAAACCAAAATTAATCTGAACACAGGTTAATTTTGTTTATATGCAACTAATCACGCTTGGCTGTACAACAGAAAAACATCCCACGTTTAATAAGAGCGTAATACATTGTTCTATACAGCCAATTTCTAATTACAATGTAGCACAACTAGTCTTTGGTTGTACAATGCTGCAATTTAAAAGCATTTTTGTGAACTTCAAGCCATTAACAACATAAACGGACTATAATGGTTTCAGAGATTAACTGCTTATTCATCTAATTTTTTTCTGCCCATTCGCGGAGGAAAAGCAAATCTGACTTGTGCAATTAGATATCAGACAGATTCATCAGAGCTGCTTGATGGTGAAATGTAGCATAAAGTAACAGTATTTTCTAATTTTATAAGATTTATTCACGTGGATAAAAAGCACCTGTGTAGTGCAGTCCTTAGTGACTAGGATGAAGATACACTAAATAACGGGGCACTTACACCAAATAAAGAAGATGCTAGTGTAGCTAACACCCCACAAGCCCTGGATGAAAACCCAGTGGGGAGGGGATAATAGACAGAAAGGCAAATGAAAAAAAATAATCACAAGTCAAGAGATTTTCTCATGTGATTGACCCCCCCCCCCTCCTGCCATTTTATTTGGTCAGACAAAACTATCGCAGGCTCTGTATAACAGTATACCAGGTGGTAGTAGTCTTCCTTTGTTTAGTACTAGTAATATAACCCATACTTCATTCCAATTAGAAGAACAAACACTAAATCTATGAATCTGCTGTTAATTAACATGTACATTTTAAAACGGCCCCCAATAACGGAAACCCATGCAACATACAGTCTTATAACATACAGAAGAAATGGATTAAACAGTGTACTAAAATTGGTGTCTGGTGATTGTTAGTAGTTAATTCACATCTGAGAGGAACTGAGTAGATTGTGTGTAATGACAGAATTAAATGAATTACAATAATGATAGCTTGCTGGATTGGTACCTGGATATCCTATGGGAAAAAAACATTAAAAGACAACCACAGTTATTGTATCCTTTCATGGGTACCCTATATTAAGTTAAATGTGTACAGAGAACATTTAGGATTTAGAGGTTTTGGTAACAACTTGTGTTCATTCTAGCATCCTGCACCTGTTAAAACCTGTGCAGTTAATCTTTCCTGCCTGGGGTGTCGCTCTCTGCTCTGGTGATTCTAGCACGCAAACTGCTGTATTTCAGCAGTTTGTTGCATCAGCTGAGTGTGCTAGAAGAACCACAGCAGAGAGCGACACCCCAGGCAGGATAGTGGAACTGCATGGATTGTGACAAGTGCAGGGTGCTAGAATGAAGACTAACAACTAGTTAAATCCTTATAGGACAAAAAAAAAAATAACCCCTTCAGTATATACTACTGAGTTATTATTATGATTATTAATATCAGCATAATAAGTAATTGCTAGTATTAAACATACAAGATATCAGATTAAAAGTGTTTTTGCTGGGGTTAAATATATAAAAAAGATTTAAGTAAAGGTTTATGGTTATTCTCCGTTTTTCATTTATTACAAATATAAAAATTCCTTCATGTACACACAAACAGAACGCCATACAACATTGACAACTTGCATATGACAAACATACATGCCATGTTATTGTCAAAAAGATGCATAGAAACATAGAATTTGACGGCAGATAAGAACCACTTGGCCCATCTGGTCTGCCCCTAAATAGTACCATGCAAACACAAGTCTAATCAAAGCTTGAAAGCCAGATTTATGCAATGTGTGGCTATGCACTCAATAGCAATGATACTCTACTTTGAAGTGTGGAATAGATTTGTATATATGGCAGGGGAAGAACAAATCTTCACAGTTAACATGATCTGCTGTCATTTAAAAAAAAAATAAAAAAAAATTCCAATTCATTATTTAGTGTAGTCTTCCTACCATGTGGAGATTCAAATGGAAAAACCCCATTCTCTTGGACCTCAATGTTATGGAGCATACACACGGTCGGATTTTTCTTCAAATCGATAACGATAACGATCTAAAAAAATCATTCAATCGTTCAAATCTGAAGGAAAATCTGACATATCTGTCAGATGAACGATTTGAACGATGCGCTTTCCCGATGGTCAGATAACGATATCGGACATCTGATGTGTTTGTAGTCAGACATGGACGATTCCATTCATTTTAATGCAGTCAAAAATCGTTCAAATATTTGGTAAAATCGTTCATCTAACAGATCTGACAAATCTGACCGTGTGTATGCTCCATAAGACTGCTCCCTACCACTACCATGTCACCACTGAGTTTTCACAAGTGTCCTCAGAAATCATTGACCCCATTATCCACTCTGACAAATGGGTGGCTGCTGTGCTTGCCCTTTCGCTATGGTTTAGTTCACTAATTTGCTGTAAAATGTTATTTGTGCTACTTTTTACATCTTCTTAATAACAGGTGTGCATTTACACTAGCGCCTGGGATAACAGGACCTGCCTTACCGTAGTCCCGCAGCAGTGCTTGAGCTGGCCTTTCAGTGTCTGGCGTGGTGGGCTCGTTGCTACCTCCGCTGGCTGTGCTTATGCTGCTGTTTGTTCGGCTATGACTTTTCATTTGATTATTTTCGATCTACAAACCAAGAATACAATGTTACACGGACACATAGGCATTGTATGTATAATAATAAAAATGAATAAAAAAAAAATCTAAAAGTTACATATAAATGACACTTACATAACCGATAAGAGTTAATCTATGTTTCAATTAATTTAGATAGTATTTTGTTAGCATAGAACTCAAAACATGAATGGATACAAAAAAAATAAAAAAATATCATTGGTGGATTTGATTAGGGATGCTCTCCATTTGCAGTATGGACAGAAGTAGTAAATACCATATCTTCTTGTTCCATCTATATGAGGGTTTATACACAATGGCAGTTTACTTACCAGTCCAGTGTTTGCCCTTCACTGTGTTTACTGTATGTAACTGAGAATACAACCAACTTTACTACTCCTTTAATATTCTGACCTGTCCAATAGGGGTTAGGTATGTAATACCAACTGATGTCAGCCCAACGGTTTAAATCCCGATGCCGGAAGGCCGGCAGATGAAGATCCCGATAGGGGAGGTAAGTAGGCTATCCCTACCCCTCCCCTCCCTAACCCTCCCTTAGTGGTGCCTAACCCTAACCTCCCCCCGGTGGTGCCTAGCCCCAATTCCCACTGCCCCTAGCCTAAACCCTAACCCTCCCGGGGGGGGGGGGGGGGGGAGGGGGTGCCTAGTCCTAAATTCCCCCGGGAGTCCTAAACCTAACCCTCCCCCCGCGGCTAAGAGCTCCCGACGCCCGGCTTACCTACATTCGGTATCCTGGGCTTCAGGATTTCGGCGTGGGGCTAATGATAGGCGTCGAAATCCTATCGCCTATCTTTAGTCCCCTGCCGGGCTTTCACAGTCGGGAAGTCGGAGGTCGGCATTTAGACCGCTGGCTTCCTGACTACATCCAGTCCAATAGGAGTTAGTTTTGGAAGTAGATTTGTGTACTCCTTTTCCAACAGACCATGATTTTCCATATGATAAACGCAAATTCCTGCTCAACCATCCCTGACTCCAAATAACTCATCACTCTTACAAACAGTTGACAGATCATATTATATGGTCTTCTAAAGATGGGTGATTTGCATGATAGTTTTCATGTGCTGCTGACAGCACATGCATACAAACCAGAGGAAAACTACGCAGCACACGCAGTTATATATTACTTGCTATTAAAATGACTGTGTTCGAATCTGGCTTAAATAAATGAATCAGCAGCACTCAAGGTGAGATTGCAGGCAGCTACTTGTAGCAAACTCCCCCCCCCCCCCCCATAAAAAACAAAACAAGCACCCGAAGAATTGCAAAAGACTGGCCGCTTATCTCTGCTCAAACCACCAATGTGGTCAATAATAAATAAGGAAATAGCAATGATCTACAGTATAGATATAAAAGGTTTTATATTAAGGTATGGTAAATTAGTCTAACAACTACTTATGACAGCAGCAAGATATTTTAAAAATTCAAAACACACTGAAATCTCAAACTCAAGTCTGCAAAACAGCTTTGGAAAGTCTAGAGAGCACAGTGCAAGGAAACACAAATGTGGCAAATGTCACCATACAACTAAAGTACTTACCATTTCTACCTGATTTCCAGTCGCCTCTAAAAATGCAGAGTCTTGAACAATGTTCAACATTGCACCTGAAATACAAATATCATTTGATAAAAAATGAGCTAATAAAACTGCACATTATAAAACAAAAACAAGGATTTTAAAGACTGCTTAACCCAAATTTTAAAATATGAAGCATAAAAAGTAAACCTGACATTTCACTGCAAAACTTAAGATAGAGGTATTTCTCACCCACAATTCACAGTTGCTCCAGAATATGGTTTTGGCACTAATAAATCTACCAATAAAGAGATCTTGGCAAAAAAACAAACCCAAAACTAGATAGTTAGGGGCAGATTCATTAGCCGGGGTGTTTACTGTGCGGGTAAAGCTCTGGGTTTAACGCCTGGAGCTATTCAATTAGTATGCATTTTCTCAGCACTTTAAGTGCCCTGAAGCTATGTTTTACCATGTGCGTTAAGCCTCAGAGGGTGCATTTAATGCAGATTTTTTTTCTTGCAGCTCCTGAGGCTGGGAGGAAAAAGAAAATGTGCATTAAATGCAAACTGTGGGGATTCACGAATGGGGTATTGGCTCAATTGGATAGCTCAGGGCAAAGCAATTAGCTGTGGGTGAGCCTCGTGACTAAGTGAGGCTGCCCCTTAGAACACAGGCTCATCAATATAGAAATAATTTGCGGACTCACAGTATAATGAAACATTCTTAAGAATGTCAAAAAGGAGACCCCACAGGACAATTGATTTGTGGTATTGAATATCTCCCTAAGATCCACAGGTGAGAAGAGATTTAGCAAACTGTGAAGCGTGAAACTAGCTGTGAATGAAATAAAATTTAAAAAAAAGTTACAAATTAAAATGAAAAAGCTAAAACCTCTAACTACAAGAGCTGCCAAGCAGCCCGTGCAAAGGGTGCCCACACCACTGGGCACTTAGTTCGCACTGGCGGCCGGCTGGGGGTTGCAGAGGGGAGGACCTAAGGCTTCTTAAAGTTACAGATTTAGTTAAGTGCCGACTCCTGTGGACCCCATTGCAACCCAATGGTCAAGTGTCCCCCCAACAGTGAAGAAAGAGAAAAGGATTGCGTTACGATATGAAATGTGTCGTTATTAGGTGCTATTTTGTGAGGGGAGGATATTAGACAGACAGTTTTTATTATACTGGCATGCCACCTGGAGTTGTCATCAGTGGTCCGGACCACCCCTACGACACAGCATCTCTTCACTCCATATTTTTTGTCTTGGAATTTATTGGACCCACCCGTGTGTTACAGCAGAGGAGTGTGTTGGGAGTTAAGGGGGGCATCCACTTAGCGATTTAACCAAGCGACTGCACGATAACGACGTCGTTATCGTGCAATCGCTTGCAAATCGTGCATGCATCGTGCATGTTTTTGGTCCGAAACGACCAGCGATGCACGTGCCCGCTGGTTGCTTCCGACATCGCCCGTACGTGCTGGTCAACCTGACGATCTTGTCAGGTTCAGCATGTGTAGAGATGAGAGATGTGCCTGGAATGAACGAGTGAACGAGGCACATCACTAGATATACAAACAAGAGCACGATTGCAATGTCGTAATCGTGCTCTCGTTTGTATATCTAAAAGTGGATACCCGCCTTTAGATTGCCATCTTATTCTGTTAATGAATACTTGATATTGCAGTGAGTACTGCTTAATTAGCTTAGTGATTAATGCTGGCAAATATCTCTCTCTCCAATAATTCGCTTATTATCCTCCTGTGGGAGTGCTTATGTTCGGATTACACACCATTTCACTAAGTGGGACCATGTTCTGAGGAGTAAGGTAGATAATATGAACTCTAAAATGCTTACATGTCGCTCATTTAATTAATATTTTATGTATTATTAATTTATTATAGGTATGTGTTATTTAATATAAATTTGTATTTATAATTCACGGTCATTTTGTGCGTGTCCTTTGCCAAGACAGTTACTGAGAGATTTATTAGTGCCTACACCATATTTTTATCTGGTTCCCTCTTTAGGAGATCGGTCACCCCTGCAATTTCTGTGATTGGATTTTTACTACATTTCTTTATTATATATAATTTTTTGCCTGCATTAGTATCAGTGTATTTTTTTTTTTTTAGTTACAAGTCACTGTCTGAAGTGTTAGCGGTAGAAGACAGGAAGCTGATATTACCAATAGTATGACAGCTACAGTAGCTATATGTGTGGTGTTCTCATAAGCCCTCTCCTTTTGTATAAATCCATTTGACATCTGTACAAGGAAACATGCAGAGCAACCAGACAAGCTCTGGCTTTATATTGTCCCAGAGTGATGGTATAAAGCAATACCATGCTTATATAACCAGTGGTAACATTTATAGAAAATTGCATATTCTCCATGACAAAAAAAAGTCCTTGAACAGATTTCTATTAAAATAATTTTAAAACTCAGATCAATAGTGAAGCAATTCCCACCTAGGACCATTTGCGTGTTATTGGGATCGGTCTCAGTCTGTAATGCTCCTATAAGGATATTGACGAGCCTTAGCTTCAGCGATAGGAAGGTAACTGGTTTATCGCTACTGGATTCATCATTGCTAAACTTTCCCTCCAACAATACCTGTAGATAGAAGACTAAAGCATTACATTTCTTTGTAACTTAAGAGAAGACCAGACATTAGAAAGGAGCATAAAATTAGAGAACAAAATAAATTTACAACTTCATGCAATTACCTCTGATTTCACAGTTCCAAAATGGTGAGGCAAAGGCAGCAGTGAAAGTAGGATGTTGATGCTGGATCTCCTAAGTTCTGTGGGGTTTACATAACTTTTAAACTTTGACAGCTCCCTAGAAAAAAATAGGATATGTATCAGTTATATATATATATTATATAATAGTGTAAAGTAAAACTTTAGACCTGGGGACAAATTAGTGCAAATTCAAAAAGCGACAGAACAAAAAATTTTTGAAAACAAAATAGTAGCCTCATAACTTTGGGGTAGATTTTAAACATTGAGCTGACATCAATATACAGTAAAACGAGCAAGTTACTAAGAGAAAAACTATATAGAAGTTGCAGGCTTCAAGTCATTTTATTACATTTGGTAATAATGTGTAAGGGCATTTATTTACGCTGACCTCTCAAACACCAGAAGCAGCCTGAATGTGGTAGATGGCTTAAACACAGATTTGTTGAAGTATGCTTGTGATTCTTTCATCTTAAAAGGAGACCGTCCCATGGGAGGGACCCAGACTACCATTAAAAGGGGTGGTAACTGGGGGCGTGGCCTGGTCAGCAATGGAGTAGGACACGTGTCCTGTGTCTCCAGTCACTTCTGTTTCTACCTTCTGTGGCTTGCCAGTGCCGCGCCTGCAGTCCTGCACATTTGACTCCTGTCCCCCACTGCAGCTCCCTGGTTCCATCCTCCTGCAGGGCTCCTCTGTTGGTTATGCCGGCGCCTGGAAGGTAGTATGCGGTCTCATTCTTTACAGTTACCATATGGTTTTCATCGTGATGCTGCTTCCTGGCTTGACCTTCACTCGATGGCGTGGAAAGGTTCCCCCGTGATTAAACTTTTCTACTTGAGTATCACATTTACCCACTGTGCTTTGTCGCAAAATTATCTGTGAACCTATAGTTTATTGTTTAATTTGTTCATTTCATTAAGGTTTTGTGAATGGGTTATATTCAGCTGTTTCTTATCTGATACATATTTTACTTTTATCCATGTAGGAGTTTCTCCTCCCTTATATTTCAGGTTAGTCCAAGCTTTCCCCGCACTACTGGGCTGGTGGAGACATGCCTCTAAGGCACACAGGTATACAGGGAGGGTCAGATTAGGAAGCTCTTGTTTTCTTCTTGTTTTTTATTTTGTTCATGTTTTTACGGTTTCACTTTGCACAACAAGGCTTTTTTATATGTTGGTGGCAGTGACACCTGTGTGGGCCCCTTCTTCCCTTGATTGTTTCCTAAAGTCTCTCATGTGGTTATTTTCATTAAGTTGAAGTTTTTGTCATGGAATGTCCGAGGACTTAATGACCAGATAAAACGCTCTTTGGTTTTGCGCCAGGTTGAAAATCAAACTCCTGGTTTTGTTTGCCTCCTAGAGACACAATTAGTGCATAACAAAATCCTTTCCTCAAAAGGCCCTGGGTAGGTTGGTTATACAAGTCTATGTTCCATTCTAATTCTAAGGGGAGTCTTTCTTTAAAACAATCTAAAAACATACTTATTTTTCAGAACAGGTGGAGCCTCTGGGTTGTTTTTTCTTCCTTAGTGGTATATGCCTGCTTCTCCTTTTGCATTATTGGCTGTGTATGTCCCCCCTCCATTTTTCTCTGAGGTACTATCCAAATGTTGCAACTTTCTAACTGAATTCCCCACTGTCTCAGTTATTTGTGTACGGGACTGTAATATGGTTTTGGATGTCTCTTTGGACAGGTGAATGGAGGAGGTGCAGCCTCACTCAGGTGATGCTACTCTTTTACTATGGTTGATTACAGAGATGGACCTTGTAGATACCTGGCCTCAGACTTGCCCCAAGATGTTACTCCTGTTTTTCTTTGTCCCACCACTCCTTCTCAAGTATATGATTTTTAGTTTTGCGTTCCCTTCTGCCAGCAGCCTCTGAGGTTACTAATTTGTCCCATGGAGTTTTGGACCATTCCCCTTTGTTGGCCACTCTAAATTTGAGGTTTCCTGAAGGGGTCTTCTTTTTGGAGATTTGAATTCCTTCTGTCTTTCACAGATGAGGGCGGCCTCCAAGTTCCTGGTAGCTTGTTTTTTTGCAGATAATTCTGTGGAATGCATTTAAGGCTTTTCTCAGGTGGCTCAAATTAAGGTGTTTCACAGCAGTCATGAGAGGGCGATGGAGAAACGATGTTGTGCTCTTGAGGAGAGATGAATTAGGAGCAGCCTTGTAACCAATAGGGTGGAGTGGCTTATAGTCCACAAAGTGTGTTCGGACTTTCTTCTCGATGAATCGATACAAGGGCTTCTTTTCTCTTTTCATGACCACTACATTCAAGCAGATAGAACAAGCAAATTTATGGCATAAGTATATGGGTGGGATTAACTCTGTCTCCTCCACTGTGCACAGATTGCTGGATAAAAGTGGGGCTACTCATACCTCAATCCTGTATATTGCTGCAGTGTTTTGACTTTTTTCAGAAGCCGTATGCATCTCAGGCTAATAAATCTATGCCAGATCTTATTCGGATCAGATTGTCCTCCCCATGTTGTCTGATTATAGCAGGGTTTTTCTACCAGTGACGTCACAAGGGGTGTGCAGGCCGCACCCGGGTGTCAACCGCCGAGTGGTGACAACAAAGTGCCGACTCCTCATCAGTGACAGGAGCCGGGTTCTGCACTGTAGCATTCGGCTCGTGACACAGTGAGGGAGCCGGCACTGCACACAGAGTAGTCCCTGGGGGCAGTACGCACCTCCTGGACCCCTGGAGTGACTAAAATGGGGGTTTTGGCTGCGAGATCATGCCCCCTTTTTTGCCAGAGTTTTCTACAATTCCACACCTTTCCAGAGGAGTTGAAGGAATCAATTAAATCATTCCTTTTTGGGTAAAACTTCAGCTGTTGATGGGTTCCCTATTGAGCTGTATAAAACTCACCTGGGCTTTTTTTGTCCCGAAGCTGTTGGAGGTCTTTGCTGCACTGTTAGAGATTGGCTCCTTGCCCTTGTCTATGGCGGAGGCTTTCATCGAGTTTATCCTGAATCCTGTCCAGGTCCACTTTCGCCATGCCACCAACCTATAATGTTCCATTATGTTGGTATTTACAATTGACATACTTAAGTATTCAGATCTCTCATATTCCAGTAGATTATGTTTATCTAAATGTCCAACCCCGGTTAGATTATTTCAAGGTTTGGGCTCATGTGTGGCAATGGGTTTTTCTGGCAGTTATGGGTAGGGTAAACCTGATGAAGATGGTAATCCAATCAAAATGACTATATTGTTCAGCACTCTCTGGTTTACCTGTCTGTTTCCATTTTCTGCTTAATAGCCATGTTGTGTCTGGGCACTTCCTGATTTTCAGTAATAGTACTTGGCTGCCTATTTGGTGCATCTTTGGGACTGGGTTTTTGACTCAGAACATGGGGATGTGCACTGTGCTTTGCTTCATCAGGTTGCTAGTCCGTTTAATTCGCTCCAGTTTTTAATAGCTACGTCCCCCTTACGGTGTTGTTACCCTATTTTGGTGCAAGCTGGTAGGATATGGCATTTAGATTATTGATCCTTGTTTTCTGGGGTAATCCTTCTTATTCTGAACTTTTTACTCTTGAGTGTCGGTGCCTCTGGTTGTCCCGTGGGGTTGAAACTGTAGGTCATTTGTACAGGGATGGTGTGCTCTGTTCTTTTTGTCAGTTTAGGGAGGATTTCGGTCTTTTGAATAGGTCTTTTAGATACTTGCAGCTTTGACAGTAGGGAGTTACTGTGCCAGTTATTTCTGAGTCACCTATCCATACCTTGCTCCGCACCCTTGCATCTAAAAAGCACAGATCTTAAATTTACTCCTACTTGGTGCTACACTTTGGAGACGAGGGGTTACAGTCTCTTATAGTGCAGTGGGAGGATGACATGGGTCCCTTGACGGGTGATTGGTGGTTGGTACATGGTGCTTCTCGTGTGGCTTCAGCTCATGCCCGTTTTCAGCAAATACAATTTCAGATTTTGCACAGGGACTACTAGACTCTGGTGTGTCTTGTTAAGCTAGGGCGGCTGACCTCCTGCCCTCAATGTCCGTGTGTGTCGGAGTTTTGGTCTGAAGTTATACATTGTGTTGCAGAGACTAGGATCAGGATTCCCCTTTCTGACCGTATTTGTATTTTAGGCTTAAGCCTCTCTGATTCTTTAAACTCTTATTTACAACTTTAGGTTTCTGTTCTCCTAATGTTAGTGATGGCGCTTATAGTACGGGCTTGGATGGCTCCGCAGAAGTCATCTCTTGCTGCCTGGATTGGTTTGGTAATCTCCACTATTTCTCATGTATACCAAGTACATATGCTCAGCTGTAGAAGGTCTGGTCTCTCTGGCAAACCTCCTGCTTTGCTCTAGACCTAGAGCCTTCTGCTCTCTATTTATACCAGGGTGTCCCCGCCTTCTCATTTATTTATGGCATTTGTGTTGGTTAATTTTATTATAAACTGCTTAACCTACAATGTTTAGATTTTGCTTTGTATTGGTTGTTTATACTCTTATTCCTTTTGCATAAGTAGTGTTATGTGATCTGTACTATATTCCTTGACACATTATTGTGGTCTTCAATGTAATTATCTTCTTCAGTTTCTTTCTAATTGTACTTTTTTTTTTAAAGAAAATACAAAATCAAGGTGGGTGATAACTGCATTATTGAAAGCAGATGCCCTTTAACTTTTATGCAGTCGTTTCAGGTAGTGGATATCCTTTGACGTTCTTAAGACGTGTTCCTGTAATTCATGAGACAGCCAAGTAGGCACACAATGATAAGTTACTGGAATTCTGCAAGTACATATATACAAATGAATATACAGTACACAGATGCAAAAGGCCATAAAGAAACAAGACCACGGTACTGCATTAATCATAACATTGTGCTTCAAATACTGAACAGTGCTTTATTTACCCTGAGATCACAAACACATTTTAAATCTTGTGCAAACTTACCTGTCTGGCAATATGATTTCTAGCGCAGATATAAAATATGGAACCACCACATCAATTCCCTTAAGATCACAGCAGAAAAGTGGAGGGGAATTCAGGATGATACTGGCAAGAACTGGGTAGCAGATAAAGTCTCCAATTTGTAAACCTTGAACAAGAACCATGTAAAACCTACAGAAAAATGGATGATTACACATGTTGGGAAATTGCAATGCTTGCTTAACAAAATTTTATACATAAAAATACATATTACAGTAAATAAACAGAATGATTAGTAGACATTTACTATATTGCACTGGCTATCCCTAGCTTATGTTCTAAATGTTCAGCAGTTAACTGATTCAACACCATTTTGTATAATAATAATTGCTCAAACTCTATGGGCCATATTCAATTAGGGAGCGAAAAGTCTGTGCTGGACTTTTCGCTCCACAACGGAGCTTTTCTGGGGACAAAGTATCGGGCGAGTGCCTGCTTTATCCCCATATTCAATTTTGAGCCGGCGAAAACAGGAGCCTGCGGAAAGGTATCAGGAAAAATAGGGGAATTTTTGGGAATTCATCCTGGGACCCCCCCCTAATGATGTCCTGACATAAGGGATCACTGTGGGTACCCCCGTTATTCCCTGTTGAAGGTAATTAGGGTTTTTAAATAGCAGCGGCAGGTGTTTTTTTGCAGCTATGAAGTAGTGATGAAGAAAAGCACTTAGGAATAATTAATTAAAAAAAAAAATAAATCTATCAAATTTGGGGTATATGAATATGGGGGTAAGCATATTTTTAAGTCCCTAAGGTTAGTTTTAAAATTTAGCAAAAATGCACCTGTGCCGCTACTCTGCGCAATGAAGAAAACACCTGCTGCATACTTGTGGACCCCACCAAAATTAATTTTGTTAGTTTGGCATTTTGTTCCCCTATTTTTTTTTTTTCACCCCCAAATTTAATGTTTCTTTTTATGGGGTGTCCCGATTTTTTTTTAAAACTTTTTTTGACAGTTTTTTTTTAAAATGATACTCCCAGGGGTGCAGGCTAATTTGTTTAAGCCTGTACCCCTAAACCCCAATTCTGCACTTTTTTTCGCTTTGTTAAACATGGTGAAAAGTTATCCCCGTTTTTTTACAAAGACATTTCAAACCTGCGAAAGGTCTATGAAATTGAATATGGGGATAATTGAAATAGGCGAAAATTAAGTTTCCGATATTTTGCTCCAAATTGAATATGGCCCTAATATAAAGTGTTTAGATTCTTCTGCTCATCTGGTAATGTCGCTTAACCATACAAATGGATACAAATAAAATATAACTATGGTGATCTTTTGCAAGATGGGTGAGGTCTAAGTTACCAAATATGGTTCTAAAGAAACAAAACAAAAAAAACTGTTGCTAAGGGGCCAGCATGGTTACAAAGCTGCTGTTTTGCCAGCAGCTGTTAAAGTGGGTACACACTAGACGATAGGTTGCCCGATCCGGTGGATCGGGCCGACATGCCGTCCACATGGGCCAGTGTTCACCCACTATGAGCGACCATGCGCGCTCCTGCGGGTCGTTCATCGCATCGACTACATGCTGCTCAATCTGTCAATTTAATGAACGACCCCATGCTTGTGAATGTTGAACGACATATATTCTGCGATCATTCCCCAGATCGTGCGGTGTCAAACGACCGCACGATATTACTCTACCTCTTGGCTTTACAATGCAATATACATTAGGTAATGATCAGAGCTTGTTGACATTTTAAAAAAGTGTAATTAAAAGCTACCAAAACCATTGAGAAGGTATATTAAATAGAGAAAAAGTTTACAGCACAACAGTGATACCTGGAGAGGTATGCAGACAGTATTTCCTCCCCGGTCTTCTTGCTGCAGAAAATCCGACACAAGGTGCCGCAAGCTTCGGCCCGACCAGCCTCGTAATTGTCTGGAAATTCATTGGCGTCAAACACTGTGCTTGATCCCATGGTATCTGTGGACAACTGGGAACCTTTGCGTCGCAATTCCACGGTGGCCTGCGTTGCTATTGCTGCAGAGAATGAGGAGAGTGTTTGATTGGATGTTACTACCAGAAAATGTGCTAAGGCTCATGGGAAATAATGGCAGAAAGATTTCACAATATAACAAAGAATAAAGGTTAGTGTGGGGACAGCATTCTACCACTTCTTTAGTATATATATAGTGGCATGTTGCACATGTCCATGTGTATTCCGGACACTAGCTGCTAGCATAAACAATTTATATATAAAAACAGACATCTGATTATTTTTCTTTAAACTAAATCTGTAGACATTTGTACAACAGTGGGAACCTACTATGAAATCCACAAAACAATGGGCATGGAGTTCTAATAATCAATGCTATATGATGAGAACGCATAAGACAATGCAAAAGCCAGAAAAAGCAGGAGTAAAGTCCAATTTGGTTACACAAGTTGTTTTTTTTTTGAATCCCAATGTGCTGCAATGTTATAGATTGTCAATTATAGGCATTAGATGGTGCATTTAGAGTTAGATTTGTACATTATTGAATGCTAAATTATAGGGATATCCTCAAACGCACACAGGGTCATATGAACTTGACAACTGAACTGACCAAGTCCTAATTACAAGGCTGCTCTATGTCGCACAGGCATGATTTACGGTTTATGTTTTAAGTAGATGAAAAATGATCTGAATGAAGTGTCTGCAGCTGGTCTTCTGTATCCAAGGAACACAAAAATAATTTTATCCTACTGACACTGCTGCACCAACTAGTTTTACCTGAAGGACTTCATAGAATATATCCTATTATGCATTATTCTCTTGAATGTAGACATTGAGGTTTAATGCGGAGATGGACCTAGGCCACTTTTCGCAGGGTAAAATACACAAAAAAGTTCTGCACAGGCCCACAATAGAGGACACTCGCATATGCAGATTTGTAGTAATCTGATGCTTGTGTCTTATAAGGGCAAGACGGAGTGGCCTAATGTAGACCAAGTACACCACAAGTGCACTTGCATTATTGTTGATGCAGACCAGCGACATATACACCTATGCAAGCCATAGTATTTGTAGTTGACTGAGGGTACAATTACACACAGATAATGATCATGACATTCGCCAGCACTATCTAACTCCTTATTTGCTGAGATGGAGCAGCTAATCCATTTATTCTACAGAAGCCATCCCATATATTTATCCAACTAACTGCCCCTGTCACTATGTGCTGGGACTATATGAAATATCAGTGGCACTGACCATTCAGACAGCAGGGCCGGCTGCCGGCTCTGGGCTGCACGCAAGATCTTGCGCATGCCCAGTGGAGCCGGCTGGGAGGTGAAACACAGCGCATCAGCACTTGGCTGATGAGCGGTGTGCTCAGACGAGGATCGCTGGAGGGGGGAGTTCTCTGGAAGATGAGATGTTCATACATATAACTGGTAGTGCTTCCTGCTTTGCCTCAGTAAAGAGGCGAAGCAGGAAGAGTTATAGTGGAGCGATGAGTTTCGTTATAATCCATCTCCCCCACTGTACAATTATGGTTCCTGAAACCATGTTTGGATCATCCAGGCTGTTAATAAGGAGTGGATAAGATCAGTGCTCTCTGCAGTGTGCCAACACCGTTCTGTCCATTGTTTATAAACAGTTATGCAGGGATATAAAGAAAGCTGCTGTACTTCTGTTTATATACATGGAGCTATGGTATAAAACTTACCAAATACATGAACTTAATACATGCAATCTACTCAGCCTAGGCTACTGAAGCAAAAAACAAAAATAGAAATATGTAAGGGGCTACAGATACAGGTAATGCTTCTTTCAAAATATTCAAGGAATGCACCCTTGAAAATAGCAGAATTTTATTACTGCAAAAACATCTGCTAACTGGTGGGGATTTTCCTATATATAATGAAACAAACAATGCTGGCTATGAAGATTGAGTGTATAATAGTACTTGACAGCTGTGAAATGCTCACAAAATCAAGCAAGATGATAGATAACATACTAATACTTTAGTAACGGCATGTCCCAATGCTATGTCAAACTCAAAATATCCAAAGCATAGCTCCTCATTCATCTGTCTATCCATCTCCATACCACTAGGCATGCCTGCTTCTTTGGTGTCACCGACTCCGTCCATCCACTTCACTCCAAACATCCAGTCCCTTACGCAGTCTCATTACATCTTCCTTCTAAATATTGGCAGGTTACACACTATTAATAATGAGAAAATGGTGAAAAGATTGGCTACATCCTTGATGAAGACCGCTCCAGTCAAAACGCATCGGTTGTTGATGTGTGCACCCACTAGACCAGAACTAGATCCCCCAACAAGCATTGGGATCCTGTGAATGACCCCTTGGGAATTACGGAAATCCAAGGACTAGGTACCTGTTCGGAATCCTGCTTATGCGTTATGTGTTCCCTCTCCTAGGGTAATTTTATGCATTTATGTTGTGTCGCTCAGGTTTGAGGGTAATTTGATTGCTTTTGAGATTAGTTATTGGAAAATCGTATATAAATAAAATGTTAAAAGCTTTTTTCACCATTTGATTAGATGATGCTTTGTTCATATGACTGATACTTTTTTATGCATAAGGATAAGATGGAATATCATCCTGAGTCGATATATAGACATCTACTATTGTTCCATTGCACCAGTATATTGCTGTAAGGATTTAAATTTTTAGGCATAATACTCAGAGCCGGCTCCAGGGGTCTGAGCACTCTGTGCCGGCCCGGTAGATAGCGCCCTGTAATCGCCACGCTCGACCGAAATTGGAGGGGTCTCATTTCCATAGACCATGCCCTCTGCGTGACGTTATTTGGAGGCGTGCCCACATGGCACGCTTCCAAATAACATCAGGCTGGGCTTACCCCAGCACTCTGTCGTCAGTGAATGGATGCCGCGTGCATGCGCGCGGCATCCATTCACACTTCGGGGGTCCGGCACCGCCGCAGGACGGTGGGGGTCCCCAACCTCCCGATTTGTCCACCTGCAAGCCGCTTCGGCCCACAGGTGGAACAGCGGGACAGTACTGTCATGCTGAAATCGGGATGTTGGGGAGGGGTGCGCCCTCTATTGGTGGCGCCCCTGTGCAGCCGCACTGGTCGAACACCCCTAGAGCCGGCTTTGATAATACTGACAATAACCCTCAATTGAAATCTCTCTGATTGTTTATCTATGCATTATGGACTACTATTCCCATCTGCATTTCAATAGACCAACATATAATTTAATGCTGTACGAACTTTTGCATAACTAAGTGTCCTTTAATTAATTCCTTTACATTACATCCCGTCTCCAACCCTATTCACAGGGGTACATAGATTTTTACACATTCGTATTACACTGTCTTCCATTATACCCACACCTATCGCCATTCTCTATACTTTCTCAGCGTTAGAGTGGATCTCAACTATGGTTTACTAGAAGACTATATTTGGGTAACTTAGTGAAAGGACAGTTTCCACAAGCCGCAGAGTTGTCCTAGTCCTGCACCCAGAGTGTCCACCACCCTTTGTTAGGTTACACACTTTACTTAGGACATAGCCAAATCCAGTCAGCATTCCCTCATTATCTCCAACCTTGACTACTGGCCTTTTATTAACCAGTCTTTAATCCTGTGCAATGCATTTTGAATGTGCATTGGCAAGACTACTCAAGCTCCCCATTACCTCCAGAATTAAATTAACGCTGCTCACAGTCACCTAAAGGCCTCACCAATGACTTTCCCCCGTCATGACCGCATCACAAGATGCATAGTGACTCAACTACTAATATGTGCCTCTGATGTATGCCACTCTTCCCCTCTGGTAACCACTTCTAGCTCAAACCCCCTAGACTTTTCCCATTCTGCTCCTCACTGATGTAACTATGTATCCCGCTTGATCTGACTGTCCCCAAAATTTCAATCCATCAAGCCCTTTCTAAAGACCCATCTGTTCCCTACATACTATCCTATTTCCCCCTGATACTGCTCCCTTCCACCCATAATACCATTTGCTGTTGCTGTCTCCGCTTTGCCCCCTCCCTCTAGAATGTAAGGTCTTATGAGCAGAGTCCTTTCTACCATCTGTCTCATGTCAGGACCTCCCACGTACTTGTTTTATATGTATTATCTTTAATGCTTGAGTCAACTTGCAGCTTTTATAATGAAATGAACCATCAACAATTTGCAATAGACACAAATGTTAAGCAACACAATAGTGCTTTACAAACAGCTCCTGTGATAAGGTGGGGTGCATTTCTGACATATAATGAAGATTTGCATATAATTCCTGACTGATACTCTAATAGGAACTCAGGACTTGGATACATACTCAAGACAGCCCTGATTATTGTGATCATCTGTAACATAGGTAGAGGGTCACTGCTTATTGATAATCTCAGCAGAATACACACAAACCCTAAAGTGACACTTTGTGCACATGAACTTCACTTCATGTCTATTTAACTGCTCTCTTCAGCGTCATTTAACATGAACCAAAATATGTAGAAGGATTTATTAATTCCATGCAGGATCAGACGGACTGCCCAGTCTGTGAAGACAAGTATGATGTGATTACTAGTCTCATGGAAAACCATTCTTTCAATTTCCTTGTTGAACAAACAGTATGCCAATACAAAATGTTAAAATCAGTCAAACAAAGAGTTGAGAGCCATTTTGCCGGCTGTATCAATTGTCAGTCTGAGTGATGTCACTAATTCCAAGTAAATAGCTGTATTCTAACGAATATTGATTCAGTTAACAATAGGTTTGCCTCCAATCTGTGGAGTGAATTAAATTCAGAGCGAAGTGTTGCAACGCCTTTGCCACCAAGCTTGACTGGTCACATATCAGCCAATAACAATAGCCCCGGCATTCCATGTTTTCCTGTGCTCCTCTATGGGGTGTGAGGCAAATGTAGATGGATGCGGTTTGCTGTTCCAGAATGGCAAATTGCAATTCCCTCCAAAAGTGCAAGAGAAAAGGCTGTCTAGATCGCTTACACTGGACTGTTTGTTAGATAAAACACCTATAGGTCCTGGCTGCACTTCTCACCCCTCAATGTGCTGCGCCCACTGAATGAACACCAGTATATGGACAAGTCTTGTGTACCATCTTGCCCACTGACTGAACACTGCTATTTTGGGCAAGATGCATATGCACAGACAGACAAGGTTATAACAGCATCACTCCCATATGTGGTCTGCTGAGTCAGACTGCAGGCTGCTGTGTTTCTAACCAAACAGGGGAGGGCTGCACAATTGCACATGCGGCTTATAGACATTCGTTCCCAGGCAGTTTATTGATGTTACCATCCTCCTTCATGGGCAATTCCTTACAAGGGAGCACTCAAGAATGTGGTTCTTTATTTTTCCCTACTGCCAGTACACAGTGAGGGAGCGCTATATTTACGGCTTGTAGATATTTGTTCCAAGCTTCATCAAGTTTATAGGTGTGTTTATTAATATCACCTAGCTTCATGCCGTTTCATGAGATTTTTCAGACTATTTTTGAAGGATTTATTGATGGTTTTAGGTTTAAATATTGTGCATTAGTGCAATAAAATGTATTAAAATTGACCTATAGTGGTAATGATTATATCTACAGGCTCAATCTATTTTTTTCTTTGAATTTCCTCCTATATATGAAACAAGTGTATATTAATGCAAAATAAGGGGGGGCGGGGGAAGTATAAAGTACAAAAGTGTACAAACCATTAACTCAGTTTTAAGATAATTTTAGTGAAATGCGAGCAAAAACAGCTGTATAAGCAGATCATATTTTTGCCACAACTGATCAAGTGGATTATAGCCATGACTAATACTAAAAAGAATGACTACAAAAAAAAAAATAGAAAAAAAATTGAGAGAAGACAGGTTTCCAGGAACAAAAGGACAAATCTTTATGCATTTTTTCCCATGAGCGACTTCTACTTTGGATGCAGGTTACAGCAACAAACTACATTGAAATATCTATTGAAATAAAATAAACTTCATGCACACATATCAAACAGTACATTCAGAGAGAACAAATTAAACGAATGAGAAATGAAAAGAACCATGGTTAGTGCAAAATCCTTCATTAATGACATGAAACAAATGGGGAAGATTGGAAACAGGTTTGTTTGACTTTGAACCAACAATCGTTCCCATTCAGGCTGACATAACAGAAGGAATGAAATGTTTCTCCCCACAGTGCAACATAAAATGATGAATAAAACAAAACTAAAAAAAAAAATATATATATAAAAAGGAGAAGGGAAGGACAAGAATGAAAAGCAACAAGACCACAAAGATGTTAGGAAGAAACGAAAAAAAATGCGAGCTGTTATGGGGAAGTAAAAAAAAAAAAAAAAAAAAGGAGAAAAGGATGATCGCAATTGAGGAAAAGCTACAGATTCCTACTTACAAGATTTATAAGAAAGGAGAATTTGGATAAAAGATGCTGCAAGATAACAGAAATAAAATGGAAAGAAATCAAAGGACAGAAGTAGTTACAAGAAAGTACTTTAAGATATGGTAAAAAAGTCAATTTAAAAAAGGAAGGTTTGCTATTTTATTTGTTTTAAAATAAATAATAAAAGAAATCAAATGGTGGGGTCTGTGTAACAGTAAGGTGTGAGTTTGGAAAACATTGTGCACAACAATGGGTAAATAATTAATGGATGATTGTGTTTCACTTAATAAGGTATAATTAGTCTAATGAAATGAATTAAACTGATCCCAGCCATATCCACATGAGGCTGTTGAGAAAAGTGTCTAAAACAACAGATGCTCATAGGATTTTCAGATGCCATAAAGAAAATTGGGTCACCCTGGAGGAGTACTGTATAAATGTGATGGAAATATAACCGGTTTACATTTCAGAGAAGAAAACTGCATTTTAACTAAAGCTGTTCTCACTAACCAGAAATCAGTAGCAAAATGCTTTGAACTGTTGTCAGCGAAAACCACACTACCACCTATCAGTTCAATGTGCTCAATACAAGGCCAGAAATAAAAAGGGCTTATTATTTCATAATAATCATAGGAGAGCGCAGGTGGTGGTACAGGGGCCGCCCCCTCAGCTGGGTCATGGAACGCCTGCCCCCTCCCCCTCGGGCGCCCAAGTGAGTACTCTGTCATGGGCAGGGGGGAATCATGATCCAGTGGAGGGGTCATGAATTTTATCTAGCAGACTACACTAGGTTGCTAAAAGTTGATAATATATCTATGGGTTACAGAGAGCCATTGCACTTTGTTTTTTTTTTCAAATGTTGTGCAGTGAGTCCAATGAGTGTCTCAGGATAATTACATTAAATACATTTTTGTAACTTTCTCTATACACTGAACTGTTCCCAGTGGGATGCCCCTGGTAATCGTTAATTTCCCAGTGTTCCTTCTCAGTTATTGCTGAAATCACTGTATAATGGATATAGCTGGGAGGGTTTTAAACAGGATTCATTTCATTTATGTTGGTAAAATGAACAGATTTATTGACACATCATAACATAACCCAACCCTCCCTCACTTGCCCATTCACTCAATATAATCTTGCAGGTAGGAAATATGGGTATTCTGGGATGAGACAAAGATCTATTGACACTCTGGAAACTTACCTGTCATACTACTATCTCGATTAACTCCATTCTGTAGCTTACAATGAACCAGAGCAGCATCAAAAAGCCATGAGCCAAATAAGTTTAATATGCTGTTAACTTTGGGTCTTGTAGGAGCTGGTAACGGGCGTGGCTCTGAGTTTGTTTGGTTTGGGCTGGACAGCGGGGAGGTGGAAGACGCATGCTGCTGAACTTTTGTGCTGTGTGTTGTATTTACCTGAGAAAATAAGCAAGAAACAAGGAGTTTAAAAAAAGACCTATAAGCCCACATAGTAAAAATAAGATTTGGCAGGTTGTGCTCGCTGATTACATTTCCTCAAAAATCTGTATTTAGGGGATAGTGGGGCATTAATGAGGAGTGTAAATAGACCATACGACACAGTACTTGTTAAAAGCCAGACTAAAGCCAATATTTCAGAGGTAAAGAGGGGACTCCGGGGATATTGGCAAAGACCAAAATAATGATACCAAAAAGTGTTACTCTCTGAATTACATTAAAAGAATAACTTCAACTCAAGTTAAAATTTCAGTTTTGGGTGGAGATCAATAAACGTAATAATACAAAATATTACTATTAGATATTAAACTGAAACAGATATTGGAGTACCTGCTAGGTTGGCAGGAATGCCATACACAAGGTAATAGCTAGTATTACTGTTTAACTTAATGACCTCCAAACTTAAATTAATTCAGTTTTGTGTGACTATTTCTTAATCTCTCACAGGCCTAAACAGCTATGCACTAACACATACCTCCTAATGTACCTGATTAATGTAGGAGAGTGTACCGCCTTCCTGGCAATTAGAACATTTCCCTGATGCTGGAAAAGTTGTGAGGCAACTCCTGCCCTGTCACTCTGCAGTGAACAGTGCCAGCAGCGATGGAGAGATGTCTCCAGGGAATAGGAGGGGTCATTGGGGAAGTGTATCCCTTCACTTTGCTAGATGCTCCCCTAGCATGACGTAATTACGTCTTCTTTTTAGAGGCGTCATGTAATTGCCCCGATTCAGTAAAGATGGATCTGTGCACCAAGAACTCAGAGGCCGGTATGCAGTCAGGAAGCTGGCGGTCGAAATGCTGACCGCCGGCTTCCAGACTGTCAAATCCCGGCATGGAAATAATGATAGGCGTGGAAATCCCGACGCCTATCATTATCTACTCGCCGAAACCCCAACGCCCGGCATACCGAACAAAGGTAAGCCGGATGTCGGGAGCGGACATACGTGCGGGGGGAGGGGTTAGGTTTAGGGGCTCCCGGGGGGACTTGGGGTTTAAAAAAAACAAAACCCTGGGATAGTATAGTTACTTACCTTGTTGGGATCTTCACTCTTCTGTCTTCCGGTATCGGTATTACATGCGCCGGGCTCACGTCCGGCAGTATGTCATACTGATTCCCAGAGGCCAACACCCCATGTCAAGGTTCATGTCAAGGTTGTCATCCCTCAAACAACAGATGAGCGAACAATGCATTCTTATAGATAAAGAGAATCGCTAACACAGATAGTGTTACTTGTCCCATTTTGAAAAGAGTCTGATCGGAAACACTCTTGAATAGTACAGTACAACCTGCATGTCTTCAAATGTCGAGACCATCTTTCCCAGGAATACCATATAATAAAAGGACAGACTTCGAACTATTACTGTATTATCAGTCTGTGTAACAAGTTTATCCATTAGAATAGGCAAATATGCATCCTTAAATATTCATGAAAACCATGATTTGGTCCTGTTATTTATTGGCTCCACTAAAGGCCCGAAAATTATAATCTCACAGTTTTGGAAAATTTAGATCAGAACTCTAAAGCTGGCCACACACTAGACCAACTTACATCCAACCAGCCAACTTGTTGATTGGTTGGAATGAAAATCTGGTAAGAAAATCTGGTAAGGAATAGGAGTACATGATGATCAGCAATTTGCTCCTAAATGCCAGAAAACAGATGAAAATGGTCGTCAGACAAGTTTGTTAAATGTTTGATCTAAACAATTTGTTCAAACAACAGTTTTTGTTCATTTTCTGGCGTTTGGGAGCAAATTGCTGATTGTCATTTGCTTTCATTCCTTACCAGATTTTCATTCCAACCAATAAACAAGTTGGCTGGTTGGATGTAAGTTGGTCTAGTGTGTGGCCAGCTTTAGTTTGTCAGTTGGGATATAATCTTATCCAGAAGCAATGAATCCAGTTTCAGATTCATCCTACTTCCCACATTTCTCTCTTCTAGGCTGAAGTGCACAACCTCCTTAATGCAATGTTACAGGTAATATACCAAAGGACCTCTGAATATTTCTCTTAAGATATCCTCTCCAGAGCCTGATGACTCAAAGTCATCATCTCACAATCTGTCTGCTAAGAAGAGCTTACTTGGAAGGAACTGAAATGAGATTGAAATTCCCTTTTGGTTTTCACTTAAAAATAATGTATGGCATGTCACATGCATAGGAAAAAATGATATAATTTTCATGGTGTATTTGCCTCATTATAGACCCCTTGGTCTATAAAAGACATGGCTTTAAACCTTGAGTTCAGTCCAAATCTCCTTTATTTAGTATAATGCTCCATTATAATCTGCTGGGTTAAGTGGACTCAACCTACATTGACCTACATTTCCAGCCTCATTATGTTATTAAAACATTTTTGTTAACATTATGAGGATTAAAATATTGGATTTTTGCACTCGCTCGCTCTCCAGGTGTTTGTAGCATTTTTTTTTTTTGGGGCTGTCCATTTTAAAAAAAAAACAAAAACAAAAAAAACAAAACAACCTTAAGAAAAAGAAAGGCACTGATCCAAGGAAACAATTACCAGATAAGAAGCAATAACTTTACCACTTACAGAACTGGTTTTCATGGTGGTTTTGTTCACAGTGACAGCGCGGTGCCTTCGGCTGTGTGGAGGAGTCGTGTTGGTTGCTGTGTTTTGAGACATGCTGAGTCTGTTCACTGGAGTTGGTGGAGCGCTGTCTGCCCTAGGGCGAGAGATGCCTAGCAGGAAACAAACAAGATCATTTTTGAACTACCCTTTTTACATGAATCTTATTATTAGTAAAAGATTGCCTCATCCGTCCAAAACCCTACTCCTCAGTATCATTGCTCTCTCTCTCTAATACCGTTACAACAGTAATGTGCAACTTTATTTTTGAGCTTAATCCCCCCCAAAACACAAAAGGGGACTAAAGTTCCCCAAATGTAACCAGCTAACAAAGAAATTTCATCTGCAATGAAAAAAACAGCGACTATGTGGATTTGGTATGCTATCAATTCAATTCCTATCTATATATCTGTCTGTTGTTACCCAACGGAATATGCTGCGCTATATAAGAAACTGTTTAGGAATAAAATAAATAAATGAGTACTTACAAGATGCTTTAATAATGCACATTCTAATGTAGAAAGTCCCAAAGATTTTTTATTTGAGAAGCATTTGTTATCCCCTCTCCAATCACCCATACAATATCTCATAAATGTAACTTGAAATGTGATTTGGTTGTAGTAAGCACATGACTGAAGCGCTTGTAATGCATGTAATGAAATACTGTCCAATACAACAATTAAATGGCTATTTAGAAAGAAACAAACAGTCACCTTTGGGAATAGAAACAATATAAAATTTCTATTTATTGATTTTAGAAACTTTCACCCATCCAAAACTGCACCAGAATATTTTATGTGATTCAGATCTGTGAAATCCAAAATGGGAAACATGCTTTAAGATTAGGACATGCTGCACAATCACCCCTGTGCTTTTCCAGGAAGCTGCAGTATTCCAGGTTTTACAAGTCATTGTTTGCATCGATAGTGAGCTTGCAAGATAAGTGGTCAGCAACACAAGATCGCTCAGGCAAACTTATATGCTGTATACAAAATGTTTGTGTGTATCACTAGGAAAGCATAACAGGACCATTATGTAGAAAGGAAATAACTATAGAGCTTTCCTATGAAGCAACTCCTATTTACAGTTGCTTGGTCCTGTAAGTAAAAATGTTTAGATTTCTTTTACACTTTAATTAAAACAATACTTAATTATTGTTTTTCTCTGAGATTCCCCTTTATTTCTGTGCTATGAAAAAGTAAGCAGCTTATGCCTGGGGAAAGAATACACTGTTACTATTGGTCTATCTTAAGGGGCCTATCCATTAGACGACTTTTTGAACGATCCAACCAAAGCCACGAGGTTTTGGTCGGAACGTTCAGAAAGTCGTCTAATGGATAGCCGGCAAGGACCAGCGATGCGCGTGCACGCTGGGTCCTTGCCGACGACGACTATCTGTGGAACATGCTCGTCAACCTGACGACGATAGTCAGGTTCACATGTCCACACATAGGAGGTCGGTCTCCTGCACTGAATGACGTTCAGTGAACGCCGTTCATTGCGGGCACCGCACCCGGTGACCTGAAGGACTGAACGCTAGACGTTCAGTTTTTCAGGTCGCCTAATGGATAGGCCCCTTTACTTTTTGCATTAATTCTCTTCTAGTCAAACTAAAAACTAAAAAGGTCTGCCAACTCCCTGTGTAACTCCACTGATGACTGTAAAAGAGAGGGGGGCAGAGATTCTCTCTTAAAGGGGTAACCCTATAAAAAAAAATATATATATTATTATACAAATGCATTTGTAAATATTAAGTAGTTGCCTGTGCCATATTTACATTGTCAGGCAATAGTCAATGTGCTCAGAGTCAGTTTATAAACAGCACAATATGGTAGCCATTTGCTTGAAAAGTGCACATCCAGGTCAGAGTTCCAGTGAAATGGCTTGGAACAGACACTTACTGTTACTGGACACCAGATTGCTGTAAGTATCGTTCAAACACCCCCAATGGGCACAGGAAATCCTGTAACATGACATGTTGAAGTCATCAACAATTATATACAGCTCTTGCTGCAAGAGAGATCCGTTCCTGTTCTTCCCTGTGTGTCAGCACTAAAGTCTCTTCCCACCGTACAAGAACATGTTTCTGATAAATATGTAGTTTTGCATATATGCCATGTGAAGTCAATAAACATGATCTTTGTCTGGCAATGCTTTGTTTACAATATTCATATTTATCGGAAGGGCAATGGAAATTTTTTCACTACAGGGAAGGCAAGATTAAAAAGTTTGGGAGCCATTTGATTAAAAGATCGAAGTACAAAACTATTCTTGTTACAGGGCTTAGTGTCTATGATGGTGATATGCAATGCTTCTTTGCTGCTTGCTATTCAGTTGCCATTGTTTCACGTCTACTCCTCAGAATCCCTCTATTTCCTCCTTTAGATCTATTGCTGTGTTCACAAATCTGGTCCTTGTGCATCCCTAACAGCTGAAGATTTGAGGATTTGTATCTGTGGAGACCCAGCCAACAAGAGTAAGTTACCTGTGCACGAGTAAAGATATCCTGAACAATGAGCGATAAGGGCGCATGGGGATCGGCTTGGGAAACACTGCACTATTGTAAATTATCTCGCAGTACAATAAAATCGGATGACCTCACACAGGCTTTGGCTAGATCAAAACAAGGCAGCTGACACAACCCACTAAGTTTGCACATAGACTGCTGATGACTAGAACAGCGGTAGCCAAAATGGAGAATTTAGAAGTCGGCAGAATCTTAAGGATCCAGGGAAGATGTACATCCGAAAAAATATATAAATATATGAATCCGGCGCTACAATGTAGTCTGGTGATTACTGTCTGAAAAAGCAGCTCACCAAATAGGGATGGCTAACCCCTGTAAAATGAACAAATAATGAAGTATGGGAGCGCTTGATCAGATATTTAACATGTAAAAAATAACACATGTAACAAATACTCTGCATAAAAACTGATCCAAATACAGAAACAATCGCTGCAGGAGCAATGACACTATACACGAAGTGTATAGTATCATTGCCGCTGCAGCGATTGTTTCGGTATTTGGATCTATTTATTTGGATCTGTTTTTTGTATGTATTTGTTACATATGTTATTTTTTATATGTTAAATATATCTGATCAAGATGTATATCCATTGACAGCAGCCATTTTTAATGTGAATTGGCTATCTAGCTCCTGGGTTTTGTGCATCATGGACTAGCATATACTTGCACTGGTTGGCATGGGCTAAGAAAAAAAAAAGGACACAAAAATTTAAGAAACTGCCATTTTCAACTTTATACTGTATTAAATAACACCAAACAACCTGACTTGTATAGCACACAAGGAATACAGCAGCTTGGTGGTTAGCATTTTTGTCTAAACATTCGAAAGAGAATCAGCATTTATTAACACACCAGTCGCTAAGATTTTTTGGACCAAACTAAGTGCAAATAATGATGAGGCTTGGATACCATATATGTGTAATCTATCCAACCCAATGTTCTTAAAGACTGCAACTCCTGAAGAAGAAAGATATGTTAGGTGGAATTTGAAGCAGTAAAATAAACTATGTCCCCAATATAACAGCCAGAGCCATGGCTTTTCAGTCCTCCAACCAACTGCTTGGCTCTCTGGAGCAAAATATTAGAATTGTAAACTGCAACTTAAATAAAGACTTTAAAAAAAAGACAAAAAAAAAAAAAAAAAAAACACAGAGCGCAAGACTGAAAATAAAACAAATGACCTACCTGGCATTAATCCTTGGTCAGATACACTAAGACACTAATACCCCTTTTACACCGAAGCTAAAACCCGGGTTTTTGAAGGGTTAACCCGAGCAGCTCCCTGGTGTAAAAGGGGAGAGAGTTGGATCGCCGGGTTGAGTGACCCGGCAATCCAACCCAGGTAACTAGCAGGGTTTAACACGGGCGTAGCCCGTGAAACCCTGCTGTGAGAGCAGCGCACTCCGGGTCACGATGACCTGGAGTGCGCTGCTAGCCGGCCGATTGGTCCGGCTTCAGTGGCGCTTGGAGATGAAGTCATCTCCAAGCGACCACTTTCACTCCGCAAAAGCCAGGTCTATGCAGACCCGACTGCGGTGTGAGCGGCGCTGACTCGGGAATATCCCGAGTCGGCACCGGCAAAATTCCGGGTCTGATCCGGATAGGAACTTTGTTCCAACTCCGGGTCAGACCCGGAATTTAGGTGGAAAAGGGGTATAACTGATCCTCACTCTGTTAAACAAGGGATTTTGTTGGGAAACTTTAAAAGGGACAGGTTTTAGATGTGGATCATGCCACAGGCATCATTCTCTGTCATTGTGGTTTCAAAAGTATAGTGGAGAAATCTATTAGCGCTTTGGTAAACTAATTTGACTTCAGGCAAATGACAAAGCACAAAACATGGTGAATATACCCATGTTGCCTGAAATGTAAATGATTTCTAAGAGAATTGTAAAACAGAAATATTATCAGTAACAGAGAAAGTATCAAAGAATAAGCAAATTCCTCTTAGGTATTTTGCCATTATTTAGATTATGGAGTTAACCTTTAAATGTATCCAATATGCTATATCCAGCAGTGTGAAAAAGAAAATAGATCTCATCAAACACGTTAGTACTATTGATACTGAAAGTACCAGCAAATATAACTGCTAGAGTTCCAAGTAAAATCACCAAAGTGAACCTATGCTTCCTGCAAATGAACAGCTTCTTAGAAGAGAACCATAGCTCAGACCTATTAGGAATGGACCGGCCTAGCACTCCTTATACCCGGCAGTAGAAAAGACCGTTCTAAAAGCAAGCATTCAACGTGTTTATATTTAAGAACTTAAACCTCTTGTTGCCAGAGTCATTAAAAAGTACCTATCTCCAACATGCAGCAAAAATAGTACTTTTGTGGGTTGAACTCATACCCAGGAGATGCAGTCTATGGGATTTATTTACATTTACAGTACCAGTCAAAAGTCTGGACACACCTACTCATTCAATGGTTGTTATTTAAATTATTTTCAACAAAGATTAATACTGAGGACATCAAAAACTATGAAAGAACATATATGAAATTATGTTGTAAACAAAAAAAGTGTTAAACAAATCAAATATGTTTTATATTTTAGATTCCTCAAAGTAGCCCTCTTTTGCTTGGATGACAGCTTTGCACACTCTTGGCATTCTCTCAATCAGCGTCATGAGGTAGTCTCCTGGAATGGTTTCCCAACAGTCTTGAAGGAGTTCCCAGAGGTGCTGAGCACTTGTTGGCTGCTTTTCCTTCACTCTGCGATCCAACTCATCCCAAAACAGCTCAATTGGTTTTAGGTCGGGTGATTGTGGAGGCCAGGTCATCTGACGCAGCACTCCATCACTTTCTTTCTTGGTCAAGTAGCCCTTACCTAGCCTGGAGCTGTGTTTGGGGTCATTGTCTTGTTGAATAACAAATGATGGTCCCAGTAAGCGCAAACCAGATGGGATGGCATGGCGCTGCAGAATGCTGTGGTAGCCATGCTGGTTAAGTGTGCCTTGAATTTTTAATAAATCACAAAGTGTCACCAGCAAAGCACCCCAACACAATCACACCTCCTCCTCCATGCTTCACAGTGGGAACCACACATGCAGAAACCATCCGCTCACCTTCTCTGCATCTCACATACACATGGCGGTTGGAACCAAAAATCTCAAATTTGGACTGATCAGACCAAAGTACAGAATTCTGGTCTTAATGTCCATTCCTTGTGTTTCTTGTCCCAAACAATTCTTTTCTTCTTGTTGTTCATCCTCAGTAGTGGCTTCTTCGCAGCAATACGACCATGAAGGCCTGATTCACGCAGTCTCCTCTGAACAGTTGATGTTGAGATTTGGCTGCTACTTGAACTCTGTGAAGACTGTGTGGTCTCTAATCTGAGATGTGGTTAAGTAGCAGTTTCTGAGGCTGGTAACTCTAATGAACTTATCCTCTGCAGCAGAGGTAACTCTTGGTCTTCCTTTCCTGGGGCGGTCCTCATGAGAGCCAGTTTCATCATAGTGTTTGATAGTTTTTGCAACTGCACTTGAGGATACATTCAAAGTTCTTGAAATTTTCCGTATCGACTGACCTTCATGTCTTAAAGTGATGATGGACTGTAATTTCTCTTTACGGAGTTGAGTGGTTGGTGCCATAATATGGATTACAACAGTAATCAAATAGTGGGGTCCACTGTGTACTAACCTTACCTCTGCACAACACAACTGATGGTCTCAAACACATTAAGAAGGCAAGTAATTCCACAGATTGACTCTTGACAAGGCACATCTGTTAATTCAAAACCCTTCCAGGAGATTACCTCATGAAGCTGATTGAGAGAAGGCCAAGAGTGTGCAAAGCTGTCATCCAAACAAAAGGGGGCTACTTTGAGGAATCTAAAATATAAAACATATTTTGATTTGTTTAACAAAAAAGTGTTAAACACTTTTTTGTTTACAACATAATTCCATGTGTGTTCTTTCATAGTTTTGATGTGTACAGTATTAATCTACTATGTTGAAAAGAATTTAAATGAACAAAAACCATTGAATGAGAAGGTGTGTCCAAACTTTTGACTGGTACTGTACATTGTAAAATCTGTTTTTTTCTGATTGTGTTTATGCCCGATATTTATTATTATTTTTTAGTTATATGGCGCCACAAGTGTTCCGCAGCGCCTTACATAGTACATACAACTAATAAGTGAACAAGAAACAAGTAACTTACAGTACATTACAGTGCAGTACAAGGACACAATTTATATACATTGCTGCAATAGCGATTAAAGCACTCACAATAAGCAGCCGGGAGTTGGCAGTCACGTGTTAGGTGCCCTTATGGGGAGTAAAGAGTAGAAGAAATGTAATGTAAAGAGAAGCACATGAGGGAAGAGGTCCCTGCTCGTGATAACTTACATTCTAAAGGGGAGGGGCAGACAGACAGGTGTGACACAGAAGGGGAAGATAGGGAGGAAAGAGCATGAGGTGGGTTAGGATGAGTGCTGGAAGGCCTTGATCAAGTAGTGGGTCTTGAGAGACAGTTTGAAGATATGTAGAGAGTTGGAGAGTCTGATAGGGAGAGTCTCCAAAGGTAGGGAGCAGCACGGGGAAAATCTTAAATGGGCAGTGCTTTTACTAGCTAGACATGGCTAGTAAACATGGCTACTAGCTAGAAATATCGAGCATAAACATGATCAGAAGCGCAGCTCTTTTTTTTTTTTTAACTGGGAGCTAGAGCTTCAAATAAAGTCCAGGAATGATGACGTTCGTCCATGTAAGATGACGTTTAGCCTCTTTCGGAGTTCCGTTTTTTTGGAGGGAAAAATCCGAACTCAACGTGCAAACTCTAACCTATCCGAGCCTGCACATCACTAATATATATATATATATATATATATATATATATATATATATATATATATATATACACATATACATACACACACACATACATGCATACATATATACATACATACATATACACACACACACACTAGGATTGAAAGAACAACTCTGATGAGAAAAACCATTATGAAGAATACAAAAAACCTAAACCGCATGTGATAAATAGTGGTGTCTGCAAACTGACTTATCAACACCATCGCAAAAGCTAGACAAAATCCTATATGGTTTAATGCCAGGATACTGCGTCTAATATATTCAAGATATCAGAATTACCTAAAAACGCATCCACGAGGCAGCTGACTCCACGCATGGCACGGAAAAAGATCTGAGGCAGCTGTTTGAGACAGTAGTAATGGTTGATTTCCTGGGGCAGTCCACTCACATTTAGAAACTGTTCCTGAAACTTTGGGGTTGTTCCTATAATGCTTGGGTTGCTTAAGTCCACAGGGTTACTGGAACAGAAACCAGACATAGTAAAGGATTAAAAAAGTCCATCTTACTATAAACCAGTTAGTTAAAATTATACTAGAAAGACATTCAAAACAATACAATAGAAGTTTTAAAAATATTTCAGCATGAAATAGGACATCTTGTAATTGACCTAGCTGACCATTATTTGGGAGTGTTAATAGATTTATAGAAAACTTTAGCATTTTGTATTAGACCTCAGCATGTGTAGAAATCGGAACCAGGTTTGCGTTACACATTCATTATCCATTTCAGCCGATATCAAACTGGCATCTTCTTCTGGAACTTTAAAGGGAGGAAATGACGGGCCATAAGTAAACCGTAGCAGCCTGGAAAGAATGAAATGGGAAGTTTGAATAGAGAGACAAAATGTATTTCTATTCCAGTCTGATCATCTCAAAGATTATTACCTGGATGTTAGAGCACAAATGGCTTTACTCCACTGTTCTACCACAGCTGGGTGGTGTCTCCAATTAGCAACCATTTCTTTGGCTGTCTTCCAGTAGGGCGGTGTTGGGAAGCAGCGTGTACAAGCCAAAAACCAGACCTCAAACAGGACTCCTATTAGTTTGTCGGCTAGACTCTCTGCAATACCTCCTGAGATATCAAAGACAAAACATATTGCAAAGGAATGTACGTACTCGTGTTTTCTAACATTTGACAATGGGCCAGATTCATTTCTGATCGCAACTGCGATTACACACGCAATCGGTCAATTGTTGCGTTCTGTGCATGCATCGCAGTGAGTGTGCGTGAACCAGCCAGTGATTGGGACTGAGATTGTGGGAGGAGACTGGCGAAACGCAGGCGTGCCAGTGCGTTTTAACGCTGTTGCCTGGGCGTGCATATATTATGCACTGCGATGCCATACACAACTTGAGTACTTCTAGCGTGCGATGAAGTTAGCAAATCCTGAGTAAGGTTCGAGCTTGTGCAAGTGTGCATGATGCTGCGATTGTACTCAATGTTACCGATGGTTTTGCAGTCTTGCTAAGTATGACGGATGTATGTAAGGTAAAGTGGGCGTCCTTATGTTGTGCTGCGACAGCATAGCGATCGCAGTGGATTAGCATACTATCGCAGCGAGTCTGTGTGCGTAACCGCTATTGTAATCGCAGTTGCGATCCGTAATGAATCAGGCCCATTGTTACTAAAGAAGTCAGACAATTTTTTACCCTGTTGCACTATTTTATAAAAATACCACACACAGTAGTTGAATGAAACCAAAGTTAACCTAACCGTACAACCACTTGAGTTCTTTAAGATATAAGTTACACAGCGTGAAGAGGAATAAGCTACTAACCTGTAACAGTTGGAGCTGCAAGAAGAGTGTCATTAATCTGTAGTAGGAAGAGCAGCAAAACCTCCCATGTCTCCCGGGCCATAGTGGTAGAGTCCCTTGCCAGCTTCTGGACGGAACGCAAGACCTGCTGGCATAGCCGAATTTGGTTGACTATCTGTTCCTGCCTGCAAGTAAACAAATTAATAATCCTTGAATGCTTCTGCTGCAAAATATAAATATTATGCATATGATTTTCTAACTAAAACAACTACAGGGAAACCAGTAAGTTAACAAATACAACTGTCTGAATAATAATAATTGTCATTAAGGACCAATATTTCTAGTTTTTAGTTTAGAAAATACGGTGTTAAAATTTGGGAGAAATAGGTGCTTCCCATATGAACAGGCCTTACATAGAACACATTCGATTTCAGAGATGTTAACTGGAATAGCTACTAAAGAATAAACACAACTCGCTATTGTTTATGGTAAAACTATCCACTCTTCTCAACACAAATTAATAAAATAAACAATTGTCTGCTGCTAGTGCACATTTTAGCTGCCTACTGCGACACCAAAGCATATTTATAAACCTAGTATTTCAAAAGACTGAGCTAAAGGTCATAAAAACAAACTAGGAAATAGTTCTGAAAGCATGGTCAAACAAAAGTCTACAATTGTCACAAATAGTCATAAATTGGTCTTTGGGTAGTTGAAACAAAGTCTACAAAAACATCCCATCTTGCAGCCGTGTTACATGTCCCGCCAGCAGTAGGGCAACCTCGCACCTACAGTACACAGCAGATCAGTTTATGCAAGTATGGACACACGTGTAAGAATACAGTTTTCAAATATAAACTTCATGCAACCACATGGATAACTTTACCTGCTCCAAATCGAAGTGGCTTCCACTTGGCTGATAATAGGTGAAAATACTTTTAGGAAGGTAATGGTGTATACCAATAACCACAGACCTCCCCACATTATTCATCTGAGGCAGCAGAATTTAAAAGCTCCACTGCAACAAATGGTTATTGGTACAGTGAATAGTGGATGTCAGCTGAATTTAATACTAGAGGTGGGAACTATCCCATGTCAAGCTGTAACTGCAACTAGAACAAATAGGATTTTTGGTCAACTTACAGTTGAATCCTTTTCACTTAAGCAGGCTGGGGAACACTGGACCATGGGATTGTAGGTTGGGGCTGGAGCTGGCACGTAAATTAAACTGTAGTATTAAATCCTAAGCTCCTCCCTCCTGCAATCCCAGTACTTCTTTAAAAGAGTCCGGAGAGGAGTAGCAGGAACCCCTTCAAACTGTTAAATCAATCAAACAAACCAGTAGGGAGAAGACCGGTCAATAACCAAACACCTTGCATGACTGAGCATGAGGGAGGAATCACAGTGTTCCCCAGCCTGCTTAAGAGAAAAGGATTCAACGGTAAGTTGACCGAAAATTCTATTTTCTCTTGCAGCAAGGCTGAAGAACACTGGACAATGGGATGTATAAAGCCGCCCCCAGGAGAGGGACCACTCAGGCTGCCTGACCGGAGACCTGTACGCCCATAGTGGGTGCCACAGGAGATAAAAAACCTGAAACGTAAAAATGAGCAAACGTGCGGACAGGGGACCAGATAGCCGCATGACGGACCTGTGATGCTGAAGCCCAGCATCACGCTGCCCATACGATCGCTGCCGCCGTAGTGGAAGGCTGGAACGTAAAACTTGTACAGAGAACCGCACAAATCTTCCACGAAAACCAGAAAAAGTGGCTTGCAAACCCTGAACATGGAATGGAATCAGTATGCCGCATGGGCGGCGGTTCAAATCCCGACACTAAAAGCCTGGCAGGGGTGAAGATCCCGACAAGTAATGCTAACCCTACCCCCCCAACCCTCCCTTAGGAGTGCCTAACCCTAACCTCCCCCCCTAGTGTCTAACCCCCCCCCTGTCCCCGCAGCCTAAACCTAAGTGTCCCGTAGAGGAGCCTAACCCTAATCCACCATTTCCCTAGTCTAACCCTAACCCTCACGGGGGGGCTGTGTGCCTGACCCTAAACCCCCCCAGGAGCCTTGAAACCTAAAACCCCAACCCCCGCCCCCGTGGCTGTCCTCGCCAGCTCACCTTCATTCAGTATGCTGGGCGTCGGGCTCCCGGGCGTAGGTCTAATGAAAGGCGTCGGGATTTCAATGCCTGTCATTAGTACCGTGCCGGGATTTCACAGTCGGGAAGCCGGCGGTCAGCATTTCGATCGTTGGCTTCCTTACTGCATCCCCACGGAACTGTGCCAAGGGAAGGCAATAGCAATAAAGAATACCAGCTTTCAATAGTCTAACTGAAGATTCTACAGCAAAGAGCGGTGTAGCAGCTCCCTTAAAACATGCTCTACTCCTCAGGCACTTAAAGAACACTAATTGTGGGATTGCAGGGGTAGGGAGCTTAGTATTTAAAGATACAGTTTAATTTAAGTAGCAGCTCCATCCCCAACCTACAATCCCATGGTTCAGTGTTCTCCAGCCTTGCTGCAAGAGAAAAATTAAAAAGGTTTCAACCTGATGCTTTTATACTTACCATATATACTCGAGTATAAGCCGAGTTTTTCAGCACATTTTTTGTGCTGAAAAAGCACCCCCTCGGCTTATACTCGAGTCATGCCCGCATGGTACGCAGCTGAGTAGCGTACCATGCGGGGCGAGGTGCAGACTGTCTCTGTGACACAGCTGCACCGTGTGTGTAGCGCTGACCGGACGGAGTTCGGTCAGCAGTACACACTGCCAAACACACAGCCGCCGGAGCCGGCAGCTGTGTGTTTGTTGTAATCAGCAGCCGATGAGAGTCTGTCAGACTCTCATCGACTGCTGCTGCTGCTCCCACTGCAGGAGCCATCTTCCGGCTCCCGCAGTGGGTAATGGGAGAGACGTCATAACGATGTCTCTCCCATAATGCAAAGCAGCCGGAGGAGCTGATAGCAGCGGCAGGACCAGGAGCGGGGTTTCAGGTAAGTGTTTTTTTTTTTATTTTTATTAGGACTACTGGGGGCACTACCAGAGGGGGATTACTTCTGGGGGCACTACCAGAGGGGGATTACTACTGGGGGCACTACCAGCTGCTGCATTTCCCACCCTAGGCTTATACTCGAGTCAATAAGTTTTCCCAGTTTTTTGTGGTAAAATTAGGTACCTCAGCTTACATTCGGGTCGACTTCTACTCGAGTATATACGGTAACTGCTTTTGTGTGGGATCAGGAGGGCCCCACCAACACTACAAAATAGGAACACAAAGTGGGAGAGTGTGGGTTACTCTCCCAGGCATTCAGAGAAAAAATTAAAGTATGCAATGTCTTTTCTCATAATGTTACTAAACATTATATACAGTCAGCACTATTTAGTAATTTGCTTTTAGATTTCCATACTCTATTTAGATGCACCACAGAATGAAATTATGGCTCTACAACTCTGGCTTGTTTCTACACAATAAACAATGGGGTGTCTAAAAATTGGAACACCCAAGCAGAGTATCAGTCATACATTTCTGGACTGTTGGGAAGCCTTTTGATTTATATCTTGCTGATAATTTGCCTATACTAATATTTTCACCACTAGAACACCACACAAAACCTGGACTGATGGATATCACTGATTCTAAATACCCCATACCAAACTCAATAGGTCAGTTCTTTGTATGAGAATACAGAAAAGTTATTTGCAAATCCAAATGTAACCTTTGCCAGGAAGGAATGGGTATGTAATGCCGGCTGTCGTGATGCCTCCTGTCACAATACCGACAGCGGCATACTGATGGTTGGTATCGTGACTGAGGTCTGGTAAGTATACTTATCCTCCTCCCTAACCCTCCCCATAACTGCCTAAACCTAAATTTCCCCCCTTCGTGCCTAAACCTAACCCTCCCCTCAGTGGTGCCTGATCCTGACTCTCCCCCCTAGGGGTACCTAACCCTAAGCCCACTAACTTAACTAACCCCCCCCCCCCCCCAATGTATAACACATTGGGAACTTCGACCAGCCATTCACTTACTATTCTATATCATTCAGAATCCGCTGCTAATCCTTCGTCATCTTAAAATGGAAGCTGAGAAGTATGATTGCAGACCATTGCCACTTACATTTTTTGTGGTCTAATTATGACATCTGCCTATTATCTGACCTGCCCTCTCAAATCACCTCCTTATCAAAAGGTTCTATTGTACTTGATAAAATCGGGTACATTCAGTTGTTTATATAAATATAGTTTGATTGCTATAGCACAGCCCAGAAGAAGTTTACAATGAAGAATAAGCTGTAGTAAAATGACTATTTAATAAAAAAGGTAATTAAAGATGTGGTTAAAAAGTAAGCATGAAATAAAGGAAGTGTTAATGCATAACTAAACAAATCCACCATGCTGTAATGCAGAGGTGGGCTGGGCCGGGGGGCAGGATGCCATGTGCCCCCCGGGCCGCAGCGCCATGTGGGCCGCGAGCAGTCTGTGTCTCTGTGGCACAGCTGCCTGCACCGCGCGTGTAGTGACTGACAAACACACAGCCACCGGCGCCGGCAGCTGTGTGCTTGTTTTAATTAGCAGCCAATGAGAGTCTGTCAGACTCTCACTGACTGCTGCTGCGCCCACTGCCAGGCCGCTCCTTCTTCCGGCTCCTCCAGTGGGCAATGGGAGAGACGTCATGACATCATGACGTCTCTCCCATAATGCAGAGCGGGCGGCCTGGGAGGACAGACGGAGGAGCGGATGGCGGGGGCGGGACCGTGGATTCAGGTGTTTTTTATTTTAATTACGTGTGTCTACTGGGAGGGGGGGCACTACAAGAGTGGAAACCACTACTGGGGGCACGACAAGGGGGAGATCATTACTGGGGGCACTACAAGGGTGAGGGACTACTACTGGGGGAACTACAAGGGGGGCTACTACTGGGGGTAACTACAAGGGGGAGACTACTACTAATGGCACTACAAGGGGAGGGGACTATTACTAGGGGCACTGCATAGGGGGGAGGGGACTACTACTAGGGGCACTGCAGAGGGGGGAGGGGACTACCACTGGGGGCACTGCTTCTGGGGACCACTGCTCGGGGCTCTATATAATGGGCAATACTGGGGGTACTGCATAGGGGGGAGACTACAACTGGGGCCACTATTTAAGGGACACTGCATAAGGGTTACCACTACTGGGGGCACTGTATAGGGGGGATCACTACTGGAGGCTTGCATAAGGGGGTCCTCTCCTGGGGCACAGGGGGGCACTGCAAATGGGCACCACTACAGGGGCTGCCCCATATCTTTATTTTTACTTTACATTAATCCCATATGGACCTGCCTCCTCCCTGGAATACTTGAAGGGGGGGTGCCGTTGCACGCACGTGCTCCGGGCACTGTTGGCTACACGCTACTCCTTTGCCAGGGCCACTTGCATGCATTTGCCCCCCAGGCTAAAAGTTGCCAGCCAGCCCCTGCTGTAATGTCAACATGCCGGAAACTTCAGTCTTCCTCTGCATATAAAAGGCCAGCATTGTGAACTTTCTGATTGTATCACATCTTAGTAGAACATGGTCCTAAAGATGAGGGTTGAATTTCAGCTGTATGATGGAGGGGGGAGGTAACAGCTGCCGTGGAATATCAGATTATGGACAATACATTTTGCCTACATGATATGTACATTAAATTTTCAATTTTGGAGTTAAGTGGTTCTCGAACGGAAGATCTGAATACATTTAAAAATATACTCAGCCTTAAATTGTATACATTTAGCTAGATAATGGCATATAGAGAGAGTGTAGTGAAGTCTAGCTAAATGACAGGGCGCCAGGAGCTGTACAGAGTAATCCTTTTCCAAACTGTTATTACTCTACCAGGCTGTTAATAAAGGCTCTGTTTTTCCACTCAGCTCTAAATGTGAAAAAGATTGTCAAATTTCCACTTTGCCGTATCCTAAAATGTATTGGCTGACAAAATGGAACAGAGCAAACATTTTTAAATTCTAGAAGTTCCTTATTAGGTTGGATTTCACCACAGGGAATAATGCAGTGCTCTTGTGCATAACAGGTTCTATTAAGAAAAAAAAATCTAATCGGTATCTATGCACTTGCGTGGAGTTACTTTCCTGCCAATCATTGCTATATGTGGGACAAAGGATTCACAGACACACTATGAGACCATGTAACACTCAATGTTTTACTATAACGGGATGTAATCGGCATCCCGGCGTGCGGGATGCCGACGGTCTAAATACCGGCGCCGAAATCCCGACAGGTCGGCATCCCAAAGGTAAGTATCGGGGTGTTAGGGGGAGGTTAGAGTTAACTGGCGGGGTTAGGATTAGGCATTAGGTGGGAGGGTTTGGGTGTCGAAGCTGGATAATTGGCTGAGACAGAATCGGTTTAAAATTAAATCTGCACGACGCCATTTTGCAACTGGCCGCCCAGCGCAATTTTAGTGAATCTCGCCCATTATAAGTACATACGGTGATGCTATTATTTAGTGTCGTGCGATTCCCATGCAATAGAAAGATGTTAAAAGTCCTCATTATGCAAATACCGACAGCCACTAAAACATAATATGATCAACCCTGCAAAACACGTACCATGGTGTACTCCACAAACATGTAGTCGCACAACGCTAACTAGCTTCTTTTCTCAATACCCCAATACTTACACACTGCACACTTACATAAAAAGGTTCCCTAGCATTAAAGTGTAATATTCAAGGTTTATTCAGTATTAGTAATGTTGTGACGTAAATGCCATTTGATATTTAAGGTTTACTACATGGTAAGCAGACTGTGTTTGGTGTCATTCTAAACCACTGTGTCTTTGCAGATTTCCGGGACCATCGGTGAGGAGATCACAACATGTGCCTGCAAACTATGGAACATAGAGAGTTAAACATTAAACTGTACTCTGTAATGTAGCCAGCTTAGATTTATTAAGCTGCGGGAAAATGGACACAGAAGGGCTGTTGGAGGCTGGATTGTGACCATACGAACTCACCTATGAAGTATACTGTAACAGAAGAACCAATGGAATCATACCAATCTGTTCTATTGTATTGCCTATCTCTGTAAGGTTATATATGTGAGCTCTCTGAAACTGGATCTCAGTCTTCTTGCTTTGCTGTTGATGGAGGTTTCTTCTTTGATGCCGGGATCTGGATCCAGAGCGCATGTGTATGTAACGACTGTACCTTGGGTCTGTATAATTTATTTGCGCTAATTGTATTTAGATCACTGCGTGTAACCATCTGTTTTTATATTGAAGAATAACTTTTTGTGCTTTGGAACCACAATCAAAGTCTGAAAGCATGTATTTCTTGTGCGACTCATAACGTAAAAAGCGACAATTTTAGAGGGTATAGATAGGTAGGAATCGATAAGGGTTAGACACCGGGGAGGGCGTGTTATGATTAGAGTGCGAGGAGGGGAAGGTTAGGTTTAGGCACTAGGAAGGGGTGGGGATTAGGTTTAGGCACCAGGGAGGGAGGGTTAGGATAGCCGTTCCTATGGGTGTCAGGATGCCGCTGTCAATATTCTGAACAGCAGCATCCCAACAGCCGGGATTTCATACCCAAGTTACCCAACCGACTGTAACAGACCATCGCTACATACATTATTTTGTACTGTGCCAGGAAGTGGCTGATATTAGGGACTGGTAAAAGATATGCTATACTGCCAATTGAATAGACACACCCGCTCCCTGAAGGGTGTGGTCATTATCGAACATATACATTTATTTGAATACATTAGTAAAGGTGCTATAGTGACAGTGTTAAAAGGATGATGTTCAACTTTATTAATGGTAAGGGGTTTTGTTTTCTTAATGAAACAATTTGCATTAAATTGGGACAATGATACAAGTTATTTCAAAGAAGGGAAGGTCAATGGTATGCATGTAGAAAGGAGAGCTGTATGGAACAATGATCTAAGGATATGTTTTAAGTAGCTAAAATGCATAGGGTTGTAAAATGAGGCAATCAATACATTAATGACTGGATTGTAAATAGTTTACATTTCTATGTAAACCAGCTTGTGGTTTGTTCGTGACGAGACACTGCAGAAGTTCCCAAACTCTGCAATTACTGTCCATGTTTTAAGGATAGCCATGTTTGAGTCCAGATGGTGAAATGCAATTGACTGAGGTACTAATTAACCCACCTGTACTCAAGCAGGGATATCCTTAAAACGTGGACTGTAATGGCAGAGTTCGGGAACCTTTGAGATACCATCTAAACATGAATCAGTACGTCAGCAAATATTGGTAATGCCATTATTTCTAGGTCATTAGAGGCAGAACTCTTCTAATAAGCTAAGTTGTCTGCGACCTCCCTTTTTGATATGTATCCCAGATGTCGACAACCAGTGATATAGTTCCGTTACCAACACAGAAAAGCATTTAAGTTTAATCTATTCTTGTTTGTCAATGCTGGGTAAACAAGTGATTGCAGTCTGCGTGGAGGTCTTTGTAGGACACTCCTATAGTTGCCATTTGGGTGGCACGTTAAGTAAATATATTTTTTTCAGATTACCAGTAATAAAATGAAGAACAATTACTTTAAAAAAAAAAAAAAAAAAAAGGGGGTCCTCACTAGATGGTACTGCACTGACACCCACATTAAGTGTCCTAATTCCTCAACAAGAGCCTATCAGTTGGCACGGCCCTGCAGTTCCATGCTTCTGAATGGAGGCTGAAACATTGATTAGGTCGATACTAAAGATACCATAGCAAGGGTTTAGTCTGATGAACTCCCCTTCTCATCCAAGCTGTTTAATGTTTGCATTGTATGAACCATGTATATATGTATTGTATGTTTATTGTACAATGTTGCCAGATGGGGGTTGATACTATTGTGTAAACATCCCTTTTGTATTGGTACTGTAATATGCTGCTTTGCTGTTGCATCTGTATGAAGGCATCCCACTGACAAACATCATGCTTTACCAGACATGCTGGAGCCAAAAACTGCTGGGAGCTTTCAAGTGAGAGAGAGTTTTTTAAATGTGGAGATGTAGAGCAGAGGGCCTGAATCAGGCATTGACAGTATTGCACTGCCGCAAGGTCCTACTCAAATGCAGCAGGTGGTGTCTGTAGAAAATAGACACCCCCTTGTTGCATCTATGATCTGAGCGCAGCATCGGTAGGCGCTGCCTCAGATCACCATGACTGCGTAGGCCAAGACCTCCTCTGCTTGGCCTGTTCCTGGCAGCCTATGAGGATAAATAACCTGCGACCACCGATGCAGCCCGTGGCCTCATCCCTCCTGGAAAGCAGAGGAGTCACGCCCTTGTTTCGGGGTATGCTGATTAGACACATATACTTATGAAGGATGATCCGGAAGTGACATTTTCACTATTATATTAATACAAGTTCATGCATGCTATTCCTCCCTATATACACAAACAGGAGGAGGCTCGACGTCTTGAAAGGCAGTCAGTGTGCATATATCCGGATATCGGCACTAACCAAAATTAAATGCGAATGCGGTTAACACACATATTGGAGTGACCCTGTGATCTTATTGACAGAGTCTACACAGGCTTCCTTTTTACCCTTGTGAAGGATCATCATACCCAATATTTTGCCGGACTAATTGTATAAACTATTATAGAGGCTATTTTGGAACATGCAAAGGAATTGCTTCTATTTACTTATAAATGGACTCTAGAGATCTGCAACATTACAAGATTTTTGTATGCTACATTGCTTCATTTTATTACTGTTAAAATTTTACTGTTCATTGCTCATTATTTGTGAAAGTTGGGTAATTTTAAGTGGGTTAATTAAATACATTTTTTAAACTGACACTTCTATTTGTTTTTTTCATGGTAGGACAGTGCATACTGTCCCATCTAGTTTAAATTTTGTATTATTTATTTTGAATGTATCAACATTTTTTGGATAAGCTCCCACATATGTATTTTTCAATAGTTTAATATATCAGTTTATTATTTTTATTTGTGGTGGGAAACTATTTAGCGGTAGCGCAGACTATTGTTTATGTACAATTTCTGAGACCTGCTGTAATTCTGCGTGAGATGCCGATGTTACCGATGTATATGCAGTACTGTGAGGTCTTACGGATGAGAGAAACCGGTAGTGGGCGTCTCTATGCTAGCTGAGCGGTTGCAAACATTAGCATATTATCAGAGCACAACTGCGTGCATAATCGCAGCTGCGATCGCAATAGCAATTCATAATGAATCAGGCCCATGGTATGGATTTTAATATTCTGCATACTGGTTCCAATTTGTGTAGGTGAAAGGTGATCTATAATTTCCTGCTCATTAAAAAAAAAAAACACAACAAAAACAAAAATAAATAAAACAATCACTAAACAAAAAAGTGTAATATTATAGTTTATATACAACTGTTCAGCATAAGATACTTAAATAAAACTTCACCCATTATAAATATTCAAATGTTAAATTCACCTCCACAAATGTCTCTGTAGTGGTTCTCTTCTCCTGTGTCAGGAGAATTGTATATTTTACTACTGTCGAGATGTACTGATAGCAGATAGTTGGAAGAGTGCCACAGCAATTGCACTTGTTAGTGGGGGATGGGGGCTACTGTTAAATATTTGATAGAGGCAGACAGCTTGACTTCCAAATAAAACATTTTTGTGAGTACTAGGAGGTACATAGAAAACTAAACTACCCAATCCACAAGCATGGTTTATTTTCACTTTATTTTATAAACAAACATTCAGTAAAATAAATATACTCCTTTGGCTAAAAGGAAATCTATTTGGGTCACTTCAAGTTCAGTATATATTCCTTTTAGGAAATACTATGGATCAAAGAGATACTTCTCATAATACAGTTCTATAAAGACTTCTACAAAAAGTGCCAAAAGTCATAGGATAGCAGTATGGCGCCACTGTACTGCGAAGTCTTGGAAATGCCTAGATTTGCATCAGTTGTAATCGGACATCTTGTGAGTCAGTTTGAGCAACGCGAATTATAGGAGTTTGAAAGGGGCAGGACAGTGGGTGCTCGATGGACGGGACATTCCATTTCCGAAGTTGTGTGGACATTCAACATTCCTCGATCTACGGTGTAACGGGAATACTTCATGGAAGGCTTTACCATTCAATGTTACAGAGCAGTGGTGGACCATGGGTGTTTAATGATCATGACCAACAGCACCAGTCCAGGATTGGACGTGGTAACAGACAAGCAACACTGGCTCAAATCAGGAGGCAGCAGACGCATAATCCAGCAGGCCAGTGCAGCGTTCTAGCAACATGTGGCGATGTCAGATGCACCACGCTTCCAGTTGTTTCAGGCTCATGGTAGGGTTCAGGTGTGGCGCAGACCCCATGAGTCCATGGACCCCAGTTGTCAACAAGGTACCATGTAGGCTGGTGGTGGTTCCATAAAAGTGTGGGGTGTGTTCACATGGCATAGGTTGGTTCCATTGGTCCGTCTGAACACGTCATTGACCAGTAACTGCTACGTTGCATTCAGAGGTGTAGCATGTAGCCAGGGCGCCCGCAGCACGTGCGTGCTATGGCGCCCCTACCCCCCCCCCCCCTCAAGTGTTCCAGGGAGGAGGCGGGTACATATGGGATTAAAGTAAAGAGAAGTAAAAATAAAGATTAGGAGCAGCATCAAAGTGGGGCATGGAGGGCTAAATATATTCCGCCTTCTTCCCAGTCTCTCCATCCTCCTGCACCAGCTTTCCAGCCTCCTTCCGTATCACTCCTGTAGTACAGGTTGAGTCTCCCATATCCAAAATGCTTGGGACCAGGGGTATTTTGGATATCGGAATATTCCGTATTATGGAATATTTGCATAAAATAATTAAATATCTTGGGAATGGTACCCGAATCTAAACACAGAATGCATTTATGTTCTATATACACCTTATACACACAGCCTGGAGGTCATTTTACACTATATTTTTAATAATTTTGTGCATCAAAAAAAGTTTGTGCACATACATGAAATTAATTTATGTTTCATATACACCTTACACACAAAGCCTGAAGGTAATTTTATACTATATTTTTAATAATTTGTGCTTTAAACAAAGTTTGTGAACATTGATCCATCAGAAAACAAAGATTTCACTCTCTCAGTCATGCTAAAAATATTCAGTATTTCGGAATATTTGGATATGGGAGACTCAACCTGTAGTACCCCTTACGCATGGCCCTCTCTGTAGTAGTGCCCATATGCAATGCCCCCTGTAGCTGTGCCCATATGCAGTGCCCTCTGTAGTGGTGCCCATATGCAGTGCCCCCTGTAGTGGTGCCCCTTAAAGTAGTGCCCCCCCATACCTGATCCATCGCGGCAGTCATCCGTGCGGTCGTTCCTGCTGCCACATTGACTGGCTCTAACTAGATCCAGCAGGCGCAGCCGTGCAGTCATGACGTCACCCGCGCACTGCCTCACTGGGAATGCTGGCCTCTGAAGCGAACGGAGGCTTCCTTAGCCGCCAATCACTTCAGAGGCCAGCGTTCACAGTGAGGAAGCAACGGCCCCTGGCACCCCCAAGCCGCTGCAGGGGCTTTTGTTACGCCACTGCCGTTTTCTGCCCCTCTAACCCCCCGGGCCCCCTACACACAAGGCACAAGACAGAAGTGCCTCTGATGCTGGCACTCGGCAGGCTGCCAGCTTAGACAGCTGCCGGTTAGACTCTCCGACAAGCCAACAGGCACAGCACGAGGCACCTTTGGCACCTGGAGCTTGCGCTCCACTGGTCTCGCCCTCCCTACGCCCCTGGTTGCATTGCCTGATGACCATTTGCAGCACTTCATAGACTTCATGTATCACCACAACGATGGAATATTCCTGCAGGATAATGCACTTTGTCATCGGTCCCAAGTTGCCCAGAATTGGTTCGAGGAGCATTCTGGAGAGTTCCGACGAATGGTGTGGCCACCACGTTTGGCTGACATGAACCCAATCAAGCATTTATGATACGTGATGGAGAGGTCCATTTGCACCCAAGATTCTGCACCAACAAATATCACGGAGCTGTGGGAAGCTATACAGACGACATGGGTGAACATCTCTTCAGAGGTCATCCATCTACTTGTGGGATTAATGCCACGTTGAGTTGCTGCACTTCGCCGGGCTAGAGGGGGTCCTACACAATACTGGGCATCTATCCCATGACTTTTGGCATTTCAGTGTATATTAATTTGTAATGTTAGGTGTAGATCCAGGGAAAAGCTTACAAAAACCAAGCATATTACAATGCATAGCAAGAAAGTAAGTGATTAAAACACTTGTTATTTGAGAGGCCTTGAAGTTTCTGGTGCCCTGTTACCTCTTACACTATAGTAGCATCATCTCCTCTCTCTCATGGGCCCATCAGTGTGGATCCATTACTTTTCTCTCACACCTATCTAATACCCATGAGTTGATAAATGTATGAAAAGTACATTATGAATTAAACAACATAAATGGTATACCATACACCATTGTACTCAGTGTATATACAGTCCCGATGCAATATGATAGTTGTATCAAAACATTAAAGTTTTGCCCTTATTTTAATAACCTACAATGTGTTTGTATAAACATACAAATGCAGATATATTTATACACAATTGGGCTTTTCAACCTTTCATTATAAGGCAACCAGCTATGGACTAAAACCATAAACTTTTTTGCACCTTATTTCTTTCCTGTGTATCTAATTTATCTGCCATTTCTTTTCCATGGTGGATCTGTTTCTGATCACCCTCCCTGTGCAGCATATCTACTAAGGAACAAAACCAGACAGCTTCCTGTACCCTATTATACAGCTGTGCTGACATGGGAAATAGTATCCTGCAGTTCATGAGCTGGTTTGTCTCCATACCAAGACATATATCCTGTGTTCTACAAAAGAGCACTGTCCTAAAATAAACCAATAATATGATCTGCAGAGAACATTGCTTTATAATCCAATAGTCAGCACTTTGTCTTGCATTAATTATAAACATTACAATAAAAAGGCCAAGACAGGCTTAACATACAGCACTGCTGAAACTTTAATATATAAAGCCAACAAATACATATATAGAACCAGTTCCCCTGCTACCATTTTGGACAATGTTTGTTGGCCTAATTCAGAGTCTATAAAAGGTCTCACCTTGGTACAAAGACATTCTGCAGATGCTTGAGAATGATTTGAATGTACATGTTTGGTTCTCTGACAATTGGCTGGGGAATGGAATCCTTGGGAGACACCAGGGCCATAATCCAGTCAGTGTACACGTCCACACAGTATTTCACAGTGTCTCCCTCTAGTGGTAAAGTAAGCCCATAGCATATTACCTCCATGGTCCATTTCACCTGGAAATTGGAAAGTGCACATTTTAATAGATTTACAGACTTTACTGTATTTTATGATACAAAAAATGAAGTTTATGCAAGTCACAGAAATATTCTGACGTGAATATTAATATCTTTGCTATTAAACACAGGACCTGGTTGGGAGGACATAACACGACAGTCTATGTAGGCAGTGCTGTTGAGCATGGAAATCTTGTTACCTCTTTATCAGTTTTCAATATGTTCTCATTTCCAACAGTGGATGGAGCATTGAGCGACTGCCCCAGCGGACGGACCACAGCATTTGCCACGTCCCGACCCACATTTTCAGGATAGCTGTGCAGCACACTGGTGTGACCTTGGTCATTCTTTATAACAAGGTGCAACGTCCGCCACTCAGAGTACATGGTGAATGCTTCTCTAATCCCACTGCCTGCAAAGAGGAGAACTTAGGTCTTACAAAGGCAAATGAGGTTTATAAATAATATTCATGCAATTCAAAAAGGTGCAGAATTCCCCCAAAAAAGAAATTCACTGTAAAGTACAATAAGCAAAGTATGTTACTTTGTTTTTGTTTTCATACAAAAGTTCTAAAGATCAACAGATTACTCACACTAAAGAAGTTTAAAACACATTATCACTGTTCATAAAAAAAAAAAATTGTTACTGCCCAGACTGATTAATGCAGCATCTTGGTGCTTCCCATTCCTAAAAAAAAAAAAAAAAAATGCTTCCCCATTCACTACTATGCGTTACTACAACACAGTAAGAATATCATGCTCTTCTGGCTGTGAAAACACAGCATTATAATGCACACAGGATAATAAGGCACACATCTACTAGACGACGGGGGGGGGGGGGGGGATGGAGGATGAGAGGTTTTAAAAGGCAAAGCAAAAAAAAACTGTATAGTTCTTTACATTGTAAATGGTTTCCAGGGACACTTTGCTGTGAGTAATGACAGTCGTTCAAAATATTACATTGGTAGACAATAAAACACTACAAGCCAATAACGTGAAGTGGAATTATAAAAGACTTTTGTTTTGGAATAGCGCATACTCTTTTTCAATAAAAAACAACAACTTATAAGACCTAGAGAATAGAAGCAGATGGCTAAAGTACATTGAAGATGTAGAATCCTGCATTGGAAAGGACAAACACACACACATGCACCAAGGAGAAAATACCCAAAGACACAGGGGGAAAGTTAATTGTTTTCGCCTGCAGCTGTTAGTAATGGGTGCCTGACAGAGTAATTCAATTGTAGCTCCGTTCGGACGTGAATGCCGCAGGTGGACATTTCTTGCTCGTATCCTCCTGAGGTGGAGAGCAAAAATGTGTGATAAGAACTGGTTTTGGGCTCCAGTTTTAGATGGTTTTAGCTATTTTAAGAAGCTGAACTCTGTCTATTTGGTTGCGACTTGAGCGAACCCCCCCTTTCATTAAATATTGCACTGTTTAAATGGGGGATAAGGTGTGATCATGCACATAAAAACAATTAAATTGTTCCCACAGGAGGAAAATGACAATGGTAGATTCATTAATAATACACTCTCTTTCAAATGTTTTTTTTTCAGATATATTTTTAGTTTCAGAATTAAAATAAGTTAGTAACTGCCACTCAAAACAAAAAATAAGTCTATATGAAATAAACACCCTCAAAAGCATTAGCCAAGTGCTCTAGCATAGCATTGCGCACACTTTCCACGTGTTGGTGCTTACTTGCCACAGTATCTATAAGTGACAAGCCGGATTAGTGTACAACTCTCTGCTCTGGTGCTTCTTGTACACTCAGCTGACGCAATAAACTTCTATTATACAGACCAGAGTATGCTAGAAGCACCAGAGCAGAGTGACACCCCAGGCAGGAAAGAGGAACTGCACATGTTTTGACAGGTGCAGGGTGCTAGAATGAAGACTAAGTGTACCAAGTGTACCAGGGACTAGCTCCAACCCCCTGTGCTGTTCCGGTTATGTTGAGGACACACTGGATGATATATTTCTTGCACAGATGAACAATATATTGTTCAGTGATTCAGCTCGTGTGTACACACAATATAATCTGTAAAACAACGTGTTCACAGGTTTATCGCACAGGCTGTGCAGCATAGCAGATGCGATATATCTGAAAGATATATACTTCGCATCAGCGTATGTGTACAGCCGACCGTCCTATATGCCTGCCTAGTTGTGATACCTGGCCGATTTGTAACCAGTGTTTCCACTAGGCTGTTTTAGCAGGGCACCACGTCCTGCTTGATTTTGAAGTGGCAAAATGCGCCCCGCCCTTATAGCGGCACGCCGCTAAAGCAGCCTGCCCTGCGCCTTCCCCAGCCATGGACCCAATTGTCCCATGGGTAGGAAAAGTTGCGGTCACTGAACGCTGCCGGGTGAATAAATGATGCGCACAGCATCAATTCACAATGAAGGGAGAGCTTTGGGGAAGCCCTGCACCTCTGTAAGTGTTGGACACGCACCCATGTGTGATGAATTGGGGGCGTCACGAGGACTCGCCCCCTCCCCGGTCAGCCACGCTCCCTTTTCAGGAGCTGGCACTCCTATGGCACGCGCAGAGAATCCCCGCTCATACCTCAGCGATCTGCTCTGCCTCCGGCCTAGCGGCCACACAAGGTAACCATGTATGCTTACCAAAATTGGTCACTGGGTCAGTCGGCCAAGTGTGTACCTCACATTTATCTGTTCTGGAGCTGCACCATCGCACAATATAGTAACTGGTCGCAAAGCAGCATTACTGTCCAGGGCCCTGACTGTTTTCTTCTGTGAATTTCTTTAAGCTTCTTTTTATGTTCTTTATCTGTGATTACAATTCTGTCTAACTTGAATGTTGAGTTTTGATCAACAAACTAATTTACCATTATGTTAATTTACTAATATAATGCCATATTAGGCTGTGTATTATTCATTAAAATTAATGTTATTCCACAGAAAAAATATATAGTTTCTCCAATTATGCACAATATGGACCTATACATACACTGACAAGTGTTTGCTTTGCTTCAATTTCTACATTGCCTACAGAGTTCATGAACGGTGATGCTTAGAATAATAGAATAGTGTTCACTAAGTAAATAGTACACTATGCTGCAGGGAAGCTTTGAGAACAATGCTTTATTAAAAATGTAGACAAAGTTTAAGGCTTTGTCTGCACTTTTAACATGTGTTTTTCCAAAGCCAGTGTAAAGGCAAGAGGAAACAATGATAAAGCTATGTTTTAGTATCAAGGTGCAGGACGGCTCAGGCAAATCAATGAGATAAAGTTTTCTAAAAGATTGAAAACGTCTCTAAATTATAAAATATCTAATGTGAAGATATGAAATCACAGGCAACTGTTAATCTGTAAAATGTGGAGTAGATAAATTGAGACTTGAATTTCTTCTACAATTACCCCTACGTGGCTGCAAACAAATCAGCGAGTCCAGAGATGGCATAAGTGCTGCATATAGCCACACTTATTCGCGGATGTGAGTAATATGTGGTTAATTGAATCAACCCCTATCATTGTTGCTTTCACATTTTCGGACAAACCTGAGATGATCGTGAGATTTAAATAGCAGATCATATGACCTTGTGATACAGTTATTCTCACTTGCATGAAACACAGATTTTTACTGTGTTATTATGTCACGCATTATGTTTTTCTACTTTAGGTTCCTCTGCACCAGGATCCATCTATATTCTAACTTATCTTAAAGAATTGTCCACTTATCTCACATATAGACATATCTCCACAAAACAAGATAGTTATTTTGCTGTCAGAAAATCTTGACAACTTCTATTTTGCTTTCCCATGTAAAAGTTTACATTAAATCTGCAAAAGATATCCTCAATCTCCAAGGACATGTAAAAGTCAAGAACTGTTTTGCATTAAGAAAAATTACCTGCAGTCCATTTCTAGACAGTGAAAAGCAACCTAAATGAGTCTTCACTTCCTCTTGAACCCATTTAAAGAATCTCAACCAGAAAGGCAAAATCTAATGTTGGCATGTGGGCACATAGCTATGTGTATTCATGCATCCAGCATGCACTTATTAAATTTGCCAAACTTGTTATTTTAAAATCTGGAAAATTTGCACAAAAACAGGAGCAAATGGTCAAATGCATTAAAAGATGAGTGTTTTACATGACCATATTATTTAGTGACTGCACACCTGATAGAAAACAAAATTCACCTGGCACAGGTTGATGGAGAATAGAGTGAGGAGGTGACCAGTTGGGCTGAGCACCCTCTGAGCACTGTAAAAAATGATGCTTTATGTTTTCCGAATAAAAAAATAAAAATACAGCTGACCATTTTAAAATAGAAAAAGTTGCATCTTCACTCCTCTCCTCAAAGAGACAGTGGCCAAAATGCTTTTTTACTAGAATTTATATTGCAACCTCTCAATGTTATGCAATGCTAATAGTGGTAAGAGGAGACAGTAATAGGTAAATTGCTAACAGAGATCCAAAGTAGTTGTTTATATTTATCTGTAATTCATGTGGACAGGGTTTTATTGGGATGATACAAATGACAGTTGATCCAAAGTTGACAGGTGTGCAGTAACCCAGGGCATCCATAGAGCATTATCCTGCAGGTCAGATAATAAAAGTAAATGACTGGCTGGTTGCAATGGGTTACTGTACCCATTATCCCCAGCCACTTTGCATGATTGGTTACATTTATCAGGTAAACTGAACCAAACTGTTACAATATCATCTGGTTACTTTGAGACAAACAAAAGAGTAAAAGGAATAAGTTAAGTTTGGAATGTATTCTACAAAATGATAAAAACATAAGCACAAGTATTATGTGCTGTGCAACAGATTTTAAAAGTTTGTACATCCTGGCAGATGGCAGCGCCAGATGATTTGGAGCTGCCTGGGATTATTACTGAAGGAAAACTTTACTTAGGATCTGACAAGTTAAACAACTCTACACCATCCACACGGTTTCAAAGCAGATCTCTCCATACTAAGGGGTCTATTTACTAAGCAGTGCTAGGAGACAGAGTGAAACGTGATAAGAAAGTGAAAAGGTGCCAGCCAATCAGCTCCCAACTGTCCTCTCACAGGCTGTGTTTGAAAAATGACAATTAGGAGCTGATTGGCTGGCACCTTATCACTTTTCACTCTGTCTCATAACACTACTTTGTAAATAGACCCCTAAATGACAAACATTGAAAGAAACTAAAATGTTGGTTATTATAAACAAATCACTACATAAGGAGAACCTCACACAGCGACATCAGTGGTACATGCCCTGCCAATGGCTGCCCATCACAACAAGTGCCAGCATGTAGCAAGTACCCCCATTAGCTTTCAATGCTAGCTGACCGTACTCACCCCCCTGACAGCTCACCCACTAATAACTGATGCCAGGGCACCTGGTCACCTGCATTGACAACTATGTTGTATAAGTTACCTGTTAGACGCAATACTCTACAGTTGACAGCCGCAGCCTCCCAGTAAAATAATGCACAACTGATCACTATATGAGCCATGGAAAGTACAGGTGTCACCAGCAACCTCTCATCCACCTCCTCTTTACCCTCTCACCTGATACAGTGCACGGGACTGCTATTCCCGCAGCTCCGGTCGCGCATGAGTCAGGCTGGAGCACTCTGTGAAAAGCAGGCCCGACCGGGTCACCGCTTCCGCAACCCGCAGGGCGGATCATCCAGAGCCGACGCAAGATGGCCGGCCTCCCGCTCCGGTCACGTGAAACTGGCGGACCGCAAACGCAATTGGTCGGCAACTGACGCTTGCCGTCTAGTTACCAATAGAAGAACTCCTGTCCCGTGACGTCATGCGGAATAAAAAAGGTCGGGTCTCTTCTAAGCCACAGCGAGGCTTGCCACGCACCTTGTTGACAGTGACAGGTCTGAGGGAAGCTGCGCATGCGCGGTGACTGCTAACAGGTCAGGTAAGAGCCACACTACCAGCAGCGCACACTGCACCCACACCAACTGGTGTTTGCAATGCTCTTTTGCAACTGGGAGGACAGACACGGGTATATGCGATGCTGCACTGTGCGCACAGCAAGTTATCCATGAGAAATGTCTTAAAATATTGGCAAGTGGCAACTATATTTAACATCAAGAATACAACGTAAGAAAAGTGTCTCAACTAGCTTTCAATATAGTAAGCCAGAGGTTCCCAAACTCGGTCCTCAAGGCACCTAGCAGTCCAGGTTTTAAGGATATCCAGGCTTGACCACACGTGACTTAATTACCACAGTACCTCAGTCAAATTATTTTAACCACCTGTGCTCAACCAGGGATGTCTCTAAAACCTGAACTGTTGGGTGCCGTGAGGACCGTGTTTGGGAACCTCAGTAAGCTGTGTTTAAAGGGCATAGTTACCTTTGGGTTCAGGCAGATTTATTTTTATTACTTTTCCCTTATATCACATTTACTGACTGCAGAGAGAGGCAAAATCCCTGAAGCAAAGTCAGACAGAGAAGTGAGTGGGCTGAAACCACACATGGGGACCAGGGCCATAGGGAGGGTAGTGCGGCCGGTGCCTCCACACAGGGTGGATTCCTCCAGCGTTACCGGACACGAACTGCCCGGCTTCGGAGGTCTGCAGGAAGAGACCTGCAGTGCTGCGGGGCGCACCAGCAATGCTGATGAAGATCCCGCATGCCACCCACCTCCTAGAGGAAAAGGTATGCGCTCAGGGGGCGGGGGGAGCGAGAGGGGCCATTTTTAATGATAGCATTTGCAATGCAATTTGGGCATGCCATTATCACCCCTGATCGCATTGCAAGATGCAATCATGTTGCCGGGATGCATCATTCGACACCTGCAGGGACAGGGGCACCGAAAGGAGCCTGTCCCTGCGAAATGCCAGTAGTGCTGCTGATTGCATATGTGCGGCTAATTATGCTATGTGTAGCCCATAGGCTACATCGACTAACATCATCTTCAGATGGCATTAGCTGTGGGGGCCAATCTCCGGAATGCATCGCATTTCGGAAGTTGGTAAATTTGGCAGCATTGCATCCCCCATTGAAATCTATGGAGTATGCTGCTGTTAGCGGGAAAGGAGAGCTCACAGCAGGTATCGGATCTGCTACGGTCCCTCCTTCATACATCTTGGGGAAACTTAATATTTGCAGTTAACCCCTGAAAACAGGTGTTTTCGGGGATTAAGCTACAAATATACAATGATAAATGGGCCCCATGGTGTTAGCACGGTTGTGCAACCTTAGGATGTTCTTCATTTCTGCAGATATTTTCTTCAATATGTTAAGATCTTTAAGTCATATAATAATAACTAACCGATCAAGTAACAGTATTTATTAAAATTATTTACTATAACATTAAATTTCATTGTATGTGAACCAGATTTAGTAATTGGTGTGATCACCATAAACAGCAATTACTTCAGTCAAATATTTGTGATAATTGTTGATCAGTCCCACACAGCGGCTCGGATGAATTGTGGCTGTTCCTCCATACAGAGCCGCTTCAACTCACATGCATTTGAGGGCTTTCTTGCATGAACATTCAGGTCCTGCCCTTTTATGTTATATTAAGAACTTCAATTTTGTCATTCCATAAATTTCGTCTGCTTCAACTATTTTTTTGTTGACTAATTTGTGTGTTTGCGGTCATTGTCTTCTGTTAATGTTCAGTTCACAGGTGGATACCCTTACATTCTGTAGAATTTACTGGTACAATCCTGAATTCATAGTTCTACCAGTGATTGCAAGCTGTCCTTGTCCAGTGACAGCGCCAAATCATTATACAGGCGCCACTGTGTATTACGATTGGGATGAAGTTCTTATGCTGGAATTTAGTGGTCTGTTTTCGGTAAACATTTTTTTTTTCATTTAAGTCTTGGGTAGATTTACTAAAGAGAGGGTTTTTAGAAGTGGAGATGTTGCCCATAGCAACCAATCAGATTCTACTTAACATTTATCTAGCACCTTCTTCTAGTACCTTCTAAAAGATAATATCTAGAATCTGATTGGTTGCTATGGGCAACATCTCCACTTCTAAAAACCTGCACTTTAGTAAATATACTCCTCAGGACTCAATTCAATTAGGGGCGAGGGGGGCAAGTTGCTAATGGTATCCTAATAAGCTTTGCATGGAGAAGCTATAACTGGAGGTAGCTGGTGAAGGCTATTGCTGATTATACCCTGCCATGGGGCAAATGCCCTTTATTTATTTATTTTCGTAAATAGGCCAGTTAAAGTGGAAAATTCCTTTAATCACCTGTAAAAATGTTGATGTAACTGCAGTGTAAAAAATTCATATTACTGTAATTGATAAGATACTGCAGGGCTGGATTAAGGCTTGTGGGGACCTTGGGGCAACTAAGTTGTGGGCGGCCTCCTCCAAGCCACACGGCGCCTGTGCCTACCCAACCCCATCCCCTGCAGCCACAAGGCGCCTGTGGCTATCCGGTCCTGCACCCTCCTCCAGCCCCATACGGATCCTCTCTTACCTTGTGTCCTGGCCGGCAGAGCTGCTCTTGGGTTCCCTCCTCAGCGTAACGGACATGTTTCACATGACGCTGATGAGGGGACTCTGGAGCCGCTCTGAACTGCATGCAGCAGCACTATTAGTGCTGCTGCATGCAATAGAACAGCCGCGGCTTCTGAGTCCGGCCACCATCCGGGAACAGGTGCCGCTGGACACTTGTTCTCGGCAGGGTCTCATCGACCCTGTGTGGGGGCCCCTCTATGTGTCGAGGCCCAGGGACGACTGCCCCTGTCGCCCCTCCCCCTCCCTTTAATCATGCCCTGAGATACAGTATGTGAACATTATAATCTTATTGAATGTTAATGGTCTCACCTCAAATGAACAAGAGTCTCTTCAGTGTCTTAAACGTCAAAGAGTCGATGTAGCACAATTACAGGAAATCCGAATCCTATGTACACACCCACGCATTGCGAGTGGTTAAGGCTGTGAGTAGGGGGTAGGTGTGGCACTGTCACTGCCCCACAACACCTGCATTTGACTTGCAGTAAAGCTGTTGCAGAGCTGCCCTGCAGCCTGTAGAGCCACCCAGACCATCCTAAAGACATTCGGGCAGTACTTTTCTTCCTCAGTGTGACATCACATGATCAGGGGCGAAACATCACCCTCCCAGAGGCTGCTTCTGAATATAAATAGAAAGGTGTTGCTATAATACTTGGCTCCTCTACCCCTTTTCAGATTCAATCTATAGCTGACCTGTTGGGTTGCTACCTTTAGGCAGTAGGAAGGTTAAATGGATGCCCCATCACAATAGCTAATCTGTATGCCCCTAATTCACAGTTTGGTGCAAATAACAAAAGGGGCAATTTGCTCCTGTAACAAACTGTAAATGAATTTATTTTATTGTATGCAGGGAAAACAGTGATTGCTGAAAGCTTCCCATCCACTAGGCGATTATACCTAGCGACGGAGCGATAACGATGGTCGTTATCACTCCATCGTTTGGTAATCGCCCACAAATCGGGAAGTAAAAGGTTAAAAACGACCAGCGATGCGCGCGCCCGCTGGTCGTTTTTAATATCAATCATCGCCCGAACATGACGGTCAACCTGATGACCCATGTTCGGGGATGATTGATCTGCATACACTGAACGTGTGAATGTTCAGTGTATGCAGTTCACCCCGCGGGAGACGACGGCGTCGTAATCATGCCGTCGTCCCCCGCATCGTTAAATGGATGGGCAGCAATAGCAAACAAATACTGGGCAGCTTTGTGTTTACACTGAAGTTTAGAGTTCAACTAGGATTCACCCCTTCCCAACTATAAATCTCGCTGCACATTTCCACATTCCCCATCTACAATAAAATATGGTTTTGTCAAGGTGAAAACTGCTCTTTTTTTTATTTACTCTCAACTTAATAGGATTAACTGACCTGGTCAGACCTCTCTCGCAACCTCGTCTGCTGAGTATACCCAACATTTTATTATATGCATATACTGTGTGTGATGCTCAGGGGCAGATTGACCATAAGACCCACCGGAAATCTGTCCAATGAGCTGGACAGTTGTTTGGTTTCTTAAGGCATTATTTCTGGTTTATAAAAATTTTTTTTAATACTGTAATCCAGTACAAATTGGACTAGCCCTGGTGGCTATCCCCTATATTGCATTCCTTCCTGGCAGGTGACTCCTCCCGAGGAAACAGTCACCCTATTACACAGCCTCCTGCATAACCCCTCAACTGATCTATCCCACCCCTTAATGTGTCGTCTCTCACAACTTCAGCTGCATGTCCTCCCAGCACATGCTGTTACCACTCTCACCATCAACCTAGGGCCATTATAGCAGATGGAGCTGGACACAGCTGTTGCATGTTTCCTATTCCATAGAGCACAGGTTCTCAAACTCGGTCCTCAGGACCCCAAACAGTGCATGTTTTCCAGGTCTCACAGAATCGCAAGTGATGTAATTAGCTCCACCTGTGGATCTTTTAAAATGTGTCAGTGAGTAATTAATACGCATGTGTCAGTGAGTAATTAATACGCCTGTGCACCTGCTGGGTGACCTGCAAAACATGAACTGTGTGGGGTCCTGAGGACCGAGTTAGAGAACCACTGCCATAGAGCAGCTTATGTCAAAGCAGCCATCATGTTAATTGACTGCATTTCTCCCCCCCTCCCCAAGTGTGTATATTTCTATGGCCACCTCTTCCACGCTGTGTTTGTGCGCGCACCTTCAACTCTTATTTTTAGAACTACATTCTTAGTTTGCAATAGGCTATATTTTATTTTCACATAAGAAAACATTTGATCTGTAACTCACAAACCAAGCACAGTGATTGCAAAATAAGCGCTATAGCCTGTTTTTACGCGATACAGGTGGTGAGGGACCCGGTTTTTAAAATGACCGGGTTCCACAGGACGCGTTGTGTGTGTGCTCTGCAGAGCAGCAGGGAAGATGCTGCCGGCAGTGACTGGCTGCTGCAGTGCACACACACAGCAGCCGCAGCAGCCAATCACTGCTTTCGGTGTCTCGTCCAATTGCCGCCGGCTGTGCAATCCACCTGACTTCCGTGCGATTAGATCTATGCCAGGGGATTAGCTGATCTCCGGCTGTCCTGAGCGAGGTGTGTTCCAGGGGCCCATCTCCCACTGTACTCTGTGAATCCTCATAGGGAGAGAGACAGGTGCGGCGGGGACTTGCCGGCAAATTGTGGCTGGGGGCTCACGTACATAGCACTGGCCTGTTACAGCTGTAACAGGCCAGAACAGGGTATTATTGCCGGTGAAGGGATGGCCTAACATCACATCATGGCGATAACAGGTGAAAATCGCTTAGAAACAAACACTTTATTTTGTTTTTTACTTAAAATGGGTACTCTAGGTGGCAGGAATCTGGATCCGTCCGTACACCTGCACTTTAGTAAATATACCCCCAGGTGTACGGAGGGATCCCAATTCCTGCCTCCTAGAGTGCCTGTGCGAGGATGGAACAGTTTTACCCTCACTTCCTATCTGTGGGACTCCATAATCTGTGACAGGGCACCACCTGCTGTTCACCACCGTGGCCAGAGGTTTCCCACAGCACAAGGAGAGGAGAGTTGAGCTGAAGGGTCCCGCCTAGAAGCAATGAGGGGCACAGCGCCAGGCCTTGGAGACACTGAGGACACTATTATTCATAGAGTGATGCATGTTTTGGGGTATAACTATGGAGTGCCGCAGATACACTTATGGTAATAAAGGAGTGACCTGTATGATGTTTCTCATTAATAAACCCTTTGATCTGTATTGCTTTCTACATAGATTATGACCCTTATTAAATCCTACTCTTCCCTCCCGCTCCTGTTCCCCGTTCCTCATGTCTATACCCCTTCTGCTCTGCTGTGCCCTCCCGTCTCTGTACCCCCTGTTCACCTCTCCCCATGTCTGTACCCCTTCTGCTCTCCTGTGTACTCTGCCCTCCCACCTGTGCTCCCTGTTCACCTCTCCCCATGTCTGTACCCCTTCTGCTCTCCTGTGTACTCTGCCCTCCCACCTGTGCCCCCTGTTCCCATCTCCCCATGTGTGTAACCCTTCTGCTCTCCTGTGCTCCCTCTTACCCTCCCCCCATCTCTGTACCCCTTCTGCTTTCCTGTGTACTCTCCTCTCCTACCGATGTACCCTTCTCCCCATGTAATTCTCAGTGGAAAATTACGCTATAGCGTGTTTGTACACGCTAAAGGCAGTGGGGCATAAATTGTGATGGGACCCAGAAACTGGAGTAGGACCCCAATTTATTAAAGTGAGTGGTCCCTGCGACCCACATGTTTTGTTTTCATTCTTCACGATCACTGCAAGCACCCATGTTCATCCATGTTCCTGCTCTACCACGTAACTGACCCTGTAAAGCTGGGTACACACTTAGCGATGTGTACCCAACGTTGTGGTCGCGTGTAGCGGGGTGCCGGGTTTGGTAAGTGCATGCACACTTGCCGATGACGAGAGCGATAGCAGGGGCCATGCTACATTCGGCAGCATGGCCCCCGCTGATGATATCGCCTGTCGGACTTGACGATGCGGGAGCGCGCATCGTTAGCGACATAGCAGGTACACACTGGCCGATGTGCCCGATATGTTGTCCGATTTGCCGGATCGGACGACATATCGTCTGTGTGCCTGGCATAGTAGTAGTAATGTATTGGTCTGGAACTTGACACTAGAAGAGGAGTTGAGGCCCTAGGGGCCACCAGGGATTTCCCCTGTACCCTGTGGGCCAGTCCGAACCTTGACGCACAGTTTGCCTATGTATTTCTTTCCTTTTTTTTTGCTGTGTCTGATTCTAATTATGTGCTCTTCTCTCTCCCCCACATCATTGTGGATATCCTATTTTGGGGTTCATGTATCAAGCAGTGGAGAAGTGGACTTGTGGAAAAGTTACCTCTAGCAACCTATCAGCTCCCACCTATCATTTTAGAGAATGTACTTGATAAATGCTACCTGGTTGCTAGGGGCATCTTCTCCAATGGTCCACGTCTCCACTCTTTTCACTGCTTGATACATGAACCCCTTTATGTCTTAAATTAATTCATACATGCCAAATCTCCCTGAATGTCAGAGAGACTCCCTGAAGTAGTAGCAATCTCTCTGAGTCTAGCAATTCTTCCTAATTGCACCTTACCCCCACTATGTAGTTTCTATATACTTGGAGGAAAAAAAGCAGTCAATCAGAGATATATACATTCAAATGGGATAACCATTAACTGCATTGGTTATAATTCACAATAAAACTTATGTCTATCTATCAAATGTATGTGTGCCAAACTATAGGCCGTATACAAACAATGTCCAATGATAGGTGGACTGCCCAGGGCCACAGTACGCATTTGCTGTGATGCCACAGTGACCCCTGTCCCTGTTTGAGGGCGGAGAATTGACAGCAATGGGGACTGTTCTCCAAAACGGAGGCTTAGACTTAATCAGATGGGCGATGGTGATCTGATGCTGCCACTTCGGATGCAGCACTCAGATCTGCGATGCCAACATAAGGCATATATCTTCATACGCCTCTTGCGGCATTACCATATAATAGCATCACTGCTGCATCCAAAAAGCGCAGCAGCGATGCTATTAGCATACAGTTCTGAATCGGGCCCTATGTAACTGCTTTGGGGCTCATTTACATTTGGATATGTCAGTTTTATGACACACCTCTCAAGTAGAGAAGTGCACCGTGTGTATAGGTGATGCTTTCACATTTTCCCTGAAATGCTTTTTCAAAAGTAGGCAAGTATGAATTAATTATTTGCATTGGGTACACACTAAACGATTTAAACGATTGGACAGCCAAATCGCTCAAGATATTGTGTAGTGTGTACCCACCTTAAGACCCACCCTAAATGGCCGCCAGTTAGCTACTAGAGGGCCATCAGCTCCTTCTGGGAAGATTTGCAGCTGAGTGATGCAATCAGGGGTGGTGAGTGTGCAGAGTCAGAACTGGCTTGAAATGGAATAGCAGAGGGTCTCATTCAGACCCGCTCGTGAGCGCAGGACGCTCGCAAGCGGGTCGATGGTACCCAAATGCGCATGACGGAGGGAGCTCTGTCGTGCGCATGCGCGAGACCCGGATAGCGACAGCCAAGCTGTCGCTATGGGTCTCACACCAAAGGGGGCGTGCTGTCAATGGTAACTGACAACACGCCCCCTTTGGTGGGCGTGCCGGGGGCGTTGCTGCCCAGACTGAGGCGTTCCCATGGGAACGCCTACCGTCTGGTTCCGGCCCCACTGACATCACTAGTGATGTCAGTGGGAGTGCTTTTGGCTCTGATAGAGCCAAAAGCACTCCTGGGCTTGCGGCAGCGAGACTCTACCGCAGGGTCTCGTCGCAAGCCCGGTGGTCTCCCACAGCTATGCGAGCGGCCAGGAGGCCGCTCCATTTTTAGGTAGGAGGGCCCTGATTCAGAGCGAGCGCTCTGGTCAGAGCGTCCGGCTCTGAATCAGGCCCAGAGTCCATAACAAGGGCTGGTTTGGCACCAAACAGTGGGCCTGATTCAGACCCGCTCGCAAGCGGGTCGATGATGGCCCAGTGCACATACGCACGATGGAGCCGGCTCTGTCATGCGCGAGACCCGGATAGCGATGGGCAATCCGTTGCTCCGGGTCTCGTACCAAAGGGGGTGTGCTGTCGATGTTGAGTGACAGCACATCCCCTTTGGTGGGCAGCCGGGGGCGTGGCTGCCCAGACGGAGGCGTTCCCATGGGAACGCCTACCATCTGGGGCCGGCCCCACTGACCTCACAAGTGAGGTCAGTGCGAGTGCGTTCGGCTCTGTTCGAGCCGAAAGCACTCTGGGGCTTGCTGCACCGAGACCCTACCACAAGGGTCTCGTCGCAAGTCCGATTGTCGCGATGGTCAAGACCATTGTGACCATCTTCCTGGCCGCTCGCTATAGCTGTGGGTGGTGCCCCACAGCTATGCGAGCGGCCAGGAGGCCGGCCCTGATTCAGAGCGAGCGCTCTGTCAGAGCGTCCGGCTCTGAATCAGGCCCAGTGTTCCTGAGTTAGCAGAGAGAGCGCAGAGCCAGGAGGCTGACTGGTCAGGTGCAGTTAGACATTCCTGAGTGTGTGCTTTCCGGAACACTGGGCTTGATTCAGAGATGGATGCTACTGCGACTTTCACGCAGAACAAGTGATTGCCATCCCTGATGTATATAAGCTGAAATGCGCGTGTGCAGTGATCGCATTGCGATTATGGATGCACAAAGGATCCCATCACACAGTGACTGGCAGGTTGTCAGCGTTTGGGGGTGGTAACGGGGAGTAGTCAGAAAAACGTAGGCGTGCCTGTCCGTTTAAGCGCTGTTACATGGGCATGCATAAATTAGCCACTACGAGTACATGTGCAGCTCTGCGTGTCAAAATAGCTCCCAAGGTTGCGGCAGGTCGATGTTTTGGTCCTGCGCACGCGCAGCGGCCGCACTGCGCGTGCGCAAGCCCCGGAGTGAGAGAGAAACTCTCTTGCTCCGGAGCTCTCTACAAAAGTGCCGGCTGCCGATGTTGATCGACAGCTCGGCCCGTTTTGTAGGTGGGGCGGGGGAGTGGCTACACAAACGGGGGCATTCCTGACGGAACGCTTGCCGTTTGTGGGCGGCCGCACTGACATCAGCAGTGATGTCAGTGGGGAGTTTCCTGCTCGATCAGAGCAGGAAGCTCCCTGGGGCTTGCGGTTGCCGAGACCCAACCTTAGGGTCTCGTCGCAAGCCCCGATGGTCGCGATGGCCTTGACCATCGCGACCATCACCCTGGTCGGTCGCTTAGCTAGCGACCAGGAGGCCGCACTAAAAAGCGTCCAGCTGCACTTTTTGGAGCCCCAGTCAGTGCTGATTACCTGTGCAACTCGCATATCAGTCTTTGGAGCATCATCCTTGCTAATCAGTGCCCAAGTTCCAGCAGTTGTAGCCTATATACATCCGGGCGTGACAGTTAGGGTACCAGAGGATGGAGTTTGAGAACCACGCGAGTCGACTCCTAAAGAATAAATACAAAGTACTGCTTCATAGTCTGTTGTTCCCTGCAAATTTAACTGAACAGTTCAGTCATTACAGTGTTGTGGGAAATATAATAAACCAAGATATATAAATATATTAAAACATTTTTTAGAACTTAGCACAAATGCTAATTAAAAAAAAATCCTAACTGCTGTCTAGGTTTTGTTGCAGGACTTTAACCCTCCCATTCCAATCCCAACAGCAAAAAAGAACAGCGTCTAGGATGCATAAATAACAGATAATAACATACATGTAATTTGAGCAATAAATATTAACATGGTATAAAAATTAAACGGTATAAAAATGCTACCTACAAACATATGAACAGTAGCCAAAAGGTTGAGGTATAATTTATATTATGTTCAAAACAAGAAAACTAGGAGGTGCACCATAGTGTAGTAATTTAAAAGTATAATGTTTTACTCCACAGCAACCACCGGAGCCCCAGGCGTCCTTTCTTATTTACAGAAAAAAAAAGTTTCCCTCCAGCACACTGCAAAAAAACAGCAAAAAGGCTTAAACATGTCATGATAATAGAAATCCTGAGGTCTTTGTCGCGTACAGTATATTTGCAAATAATTTACATGATTATGTTCCGGGCCGTGTCAAGGCTCCTTTCTACCGGCGTCCCTAACGTTACATAATGATAGCATATTGTTGTGCAACATGATATACAAGTAATATCACCACTGGTGTGCAGCACATAAGTTTTTCTAACACACCACCAGCAGCAAATAGCAGCAGCAGTCTAAGGATAATTACCTTGCTCAGCTAGATTTAAAATGGTAAGCTAAGGATACAGTACTCTCATAGATACATCTATGTTTTTGACTTAAAAAGAAGATATATGCGCATGTCACGAGTCAAATTGTGTGATGACACTGTGAGGTTCTGAATTTGTAGTGGACCTGGGGTGGTGATAGTAGCAGACACAGAAGCAGACTTAAATGAAAAAGTGGAGTTTTTAATAAGTGACTTAGAAGACATGGGAATGGCAAATAAAAAAGTCCAGGTATAGCACTAAAGTGCACTTGATAACTGTAATGGGGGTTAATGGGAAATGTCCAGATAGTGACAGGCAGGAACAGTCCAGTAAACAAATATGATGAGCTGTAACAGAGTGCAGATATGATGAGCTGTAACTGAATGCAGGAATGAAGCTGTAACAAATGCAGGAATGATGAACTGTAACAAATGCAGGAATGATGAGCTGTAACAAATGCAGGCTGTGGTAATGAAGTCCAGCTGGGAGTGAAGGGAGGCAAGGTGCAGGGAACAGCAGGTTCAGGTACTCAGGCAGGTGAAAGGTATGTGGAGGGTGCAGGGTAAATCCAGCAGGTTGGAGCAGGCAAGGTTCAGGCTAGTAGCGTGACATGCAGGCAGGTAAGGCACAGGTACTCTCTCAGACGCAGCTGAGAAACACGTTGCACTGGCAAAGGAAGGAAGGCTCTGGGCCTTCCTAAATACTCAGTGCCGCGCTGTGACTGGCTGGAATGAGCACATGACCTACCAGGATTGGACAGCTGGAATCACATGGCTGCAGGCAAGATGGTGGCGCCCATGCCAACGGAACGGAAATACCGCCAGACCTCATCAGGCCTAGTGACAATGTGCCCGCACAGAACCACGCGCAGCCAATGCCCCTTGCCAAACACCAGCACCGCTGCCAGAGACCTCTCCGGGCAGCACTACAGCAGAAATTCTGGCTGCATAATGGTGTTTCAGGCACCCTGCTAGCCAAATATAGAAACCACTTGGCCCATCTAGTCTGCCCCATTTTTAAACATATTATTACCTCAACCCTTATTGATCCTTACTTCTTCTGAAGGATATCCTTATGTCTATCCCATGCATGTTTAAAATGCTCTACTGTCTTAGCCTGTACCACCTCTGATGGGAGGCGATTCCACTTGTCCACTACCCTTTCTGTGAAGTAATTTTTCCTCAAATTTCCTCTGAACCTACCACCCTCCAGTTTTAGAACATGTCCTCTTGTTCTAATACCTCTCTTTCTTTGAAGAATGTCTCCTTCCATTACCTTGTAAAAACCCTTTATATATTTGAACGGGCACACCCTGGAGTGATGTAAATGGGGGCTTCCAGCGAAGCCACAACCTGTTTTGAAGAAAAAACGGCTTTCTACGGGGCCATGCCACTTTTTGAAGGCCTGCTTTTTTGTATGGCTAGGATCCTCAATATAAGTTCAGTAAAATACAGTTGTAATGATTCCCACTGTTCCAGTCAGGGCCGACTCGAGGTCTGCTCCAGCTAAGCAGCAGCACAAGGGCACCATCCCATAGGGGCTTCAGTGTGGCATCCACCAGCTGCACAGTGACCTCCGCAGTGAACTAACTTCTGGCTGGCCTAAGCAGAGGTGGGCTCATCTTCTGGGCGGCTCAAATGCACTTTGGGCCATGACCTATAAACAGCGATGTGGTGACCAAGTGAAGTCATAGGACACCTAAGCTGCATGCCGCCCCACTCAGTTCACTGCAGTGACTGACTTACTGAATCACTGAGGCTGCGTATACCACAACTGAGTGTGAGGGAGGGACTGGGAACTCCTCTACTGCAAGTCTGCAACTTGGGGTCGTATTCAATTAGACGCGAAAAGCCGAGATCAGCGAAAAAGTATTGCCGATTGCAACTTTTCACCTGTCGGAAACTTATCTCCGTATTCAATTACAAATGCTTCAATGCAATGTAATAGGCAAAAAAGATTCACCTCTGAATAGCAGGAGAAAAGAAGGGCAACATTTTTTGTTTTGGGGTGCAAAGGTGGGGAAACCTCTCAGAAGCCTTGGGACAACCCCCCAATGGACAACTGCATCAAAAAATTCCAGGAAAAATCTTAAGGACACCCCAAAATTACTTTCATTTTGGGGGCGAAAAAGCACAAAGTGGGGGGACAAATTCAAAAACTAGCGAAATTAGGTTTTGTTGGGGTGCTCTAAGAAGGGGCCAAGTGTTTTTGGGGTTGCAGGTGCTTTTATGATGAAGGAATTTCACTTTTATTAAAACTACACTTTAGAGACATTAAAACATGCTTGCACCCATTTACAGGTAACCCAAATTTGCCAGGACTACTTATTTTCTCCAAAAAGTACTGCTTTATGCCATTCTTCACCACTTGTGCAAAGACGCTAATTAGAGGCAACTGTACCAACTTAAGTACCCCAAACAGTTGTATTAGGGCTAATCGGGCACTACTACATTGATCCCCAATGTTTCTGCATCTTTTTGGGGGGTTTGGATTTCCTCGATTCTGACACCACTTTCCACCTGTTCTGACTTCACTTGTCGCCATTTTCACGTCTTTTGGAATTGAATGCGGCGAATAGCGGGGATGAGCACGATAAGTTTCCGCGGCCAAAAGACGCAATGTAGGCGAAAAGTCCTGCAGGCGGAACTTTATCAAGGGTGCAAAACTAATTGAATACTGCCCTAAGTTCTGCAACGTAGCGCCAACATCTTCCTTTCACGACAATTAGTCTGCATGTCAGGTCAGTCTTCTAGAGGGCCAATGTGTGTTTTTGTTTTTTTTCCTGTGTGTGTGTGTGCGCAGGGGGGGGGGGGGTCAATGTGTGTTTTTCCTGTGGGGGACTTTGTCTCTCATCTGTGGAATAATATGTTTAAATAAAACTAGAATATATATATTTTTTTCTGTAAATAAAAGTATTCATTATGGATATGGGGGACGGGGCACTCCAAACTCTCGTACAAGGTGCTAGGAGACCTAGGGCTGGCCCTGGTTCCAGTACTTTATCTATGCATTTTTTAAGTGAAAGCCACTGAGTCTGACCAATTTTCAACATTTTGTGGAAAAGTGCATCAACAAAAACTTTAAATTCACATAAGTTCTCTTGCCCACAATGACTGTATAATTCAGATGCAGTGGCTACAGTTTTTATGTGAAGCGAGCTTGGAATTTGTAGTGTTGCTGCAGAAGCCAATTAACTTTTCATTATGTAAATTCTAAACCATGAAGAGACTGTTCTTCATTGCCAAAATTACAGATTTTTTGCTAGAGTCGGCAATTTCCGAAAGATCTAACACATCACTTTCAAAGTCAAGCTTATTGTTACAAAAGAGAACACAGACTGGAAGGTTTTTATTTGTCAGAAACATCAGTTGTCGCATCTATCACAACAGAAAATTACTGATGTTTCAAAGTCTCGCAGAGAATGTCATTGTAATACTTGCCAGGCCATACTCTATAACATTGGTTGCCTTCTGCTTTACTATCTTGACCTTTTCTATTACTTCTTCATTGGGCAAACTCTTTAAAAACTTTACAAAAGCCTCTACATTCAACATTGGCATGTCTAGTTCCTCCATAAAACCTACACATTTTAGCTTTCAAAAGCATTTTCTCTTTGGGCGAGATGTACTAACGCTAAAATGGTTTTTAGGAGGTTTGATCGCATTTCCGATATTTACAAAGTGAAACCCTCTGGAGCTTGCACCCGATAGGCAATGCTATCTCTGTCTTTTATGTGCTTCTTTTCACACCATTCCGGGGCTCGTGCATGCACTGCCTGACGGTCGTGCAAGCCCAAAAGGACTCCCGGGTCATAAACCCGGAAGTCCTCTCATCACAAAGGACAGCTTTTATTGGAAGAGCTATCCTTTGTGATTTTATGGCAATTGTACATGCATACTGGTATACATGCGATCAGTGGCAGGATGTATCGCATCCAAAATATGGTGCTTGACACATCCCGCCCTTTGTCTCTAGGTCTTGTTTGAAGGATGAGCAGATTGGCATCTGGACAGAGCTTCCATGTTGTTAATATGGACATTGGTCTTTGCATGTTTTATAAGGACAGATTTTTAAAGTTCTTGTTACAAGCTTTGCTGGATGTCACATTATTTTGTTTGTTAATCAACCAATCTTATAGTTCTTTAACCCTTAGCCATGAATCACAGAACTTTTGAGTACTGTATTATTATTATTATTATTATTATTTTTTACTGGCATTAGTATGACTAGGAGGAGTATTTGAGGATTCCTCATTGCTTTCATTTTCAACATCCTTTGACACAGTGTACTTGTCATCTTCCTACAGACCCCTTCTCCAGGTCCAAGGCCTTCTTATAAGAAAAATACAGGGTGGGATCCAAAAGGACACAGAAGCACTGTACGTGCATACTAAACTATGGCCATATGAGTTCTCTTAGCCATCAGGGGCATAGAGAGGCACCCCACTGGATTTGTCAAAGCAACTGAACCTACTCTTTAATAGTACTAAGGCATGATTTAGTAGCTATGTGCACCTCATTATATTTCTGTGAATTCAATAGATGTGTCTTTAGCCAAAAAAGTGACCTACAGAAAGCAGTATACATACTAGCTAGCCATACAGGGCCTGATTCAGATCCGCTCGCGAGTGCTGAGCGCTCGCAAGCGGGTCGATGGTGCCCTAGTGCGCATGCGCACGACGGAGAGAGCTCCGTCGTGCGCATGCGTGAGACCCGCATAGCGACAGCCAGCTGTCGCTATGGGTTTCGCACCAAAGGGGACGTGCTGTCGATGGTGAGTGACAGCACGCCTCCTTTGGTGGGCGTGCCAGGGGCGTTGCTGCCCAGACGGAGGCGTTCCCATGGTAACGCCTACCGTCTGAGTCCGACCCCACTGACATCACTAGTCATGTCAGTGGGAGTGCTTTTGGCTCTGATAGAGCCAAAAGCACTCCTGGGCTTGCGGCAGCGAGACCCTACCGCAGGGTCTCGTCGCAAGCCCAATGGTCACGATGGTCTTGACCATCGCGACCATCTTTTTGGCCGCTCGCATAAGCTGTGGGTGGTCACCCACAGCTATGTGAGCGGCCAGGAGGCCGCTCCAATTTTAGGTGGGAGGGCCCTGATTCAGAGCGAGCGATCTTGTCAGAGCGTCTGGCTCTGAATCAGGCCCACAGTTCTTTCCTGCTTCAAAATGGCACAGGGTATGGGCATAACGGTATGACCTAAGATAGCAGTCCACACTTCTCATTATACTTTATACAGTATTAGTATCACAGACCACCTGTACAATCAGGGAGTTGTAATGATGTCAGTTGATATACAGCTATGCCTTGAAATGCAGTACTCTCTGGCCACTATACAGTACGTGTCATCATTAGTTAGCACTAACAGCCTACATAAGCCTAACTTTAACGCATGCCACTCTGACACCTGGAAGATAAAACATAAGTATTTCTCATCCACTCATAAATATATCTGAGGTTTGTGCAGAATAGTCTGAAAATCTGCACGATCGCCTGACCTGAGAGTGAGTGTAGAGCCATTCGAGCTCTAAACGTTTTCACAGATGAGATGTCTACTGAACCTGGATCTCAGGATTCTCTACCCTCCAGTCCATCTCCACCACATTCTACATAATGAGGCTTTCTAAAAGGATTCACACCTCTGCTATATTGGCATATTTGCAAAGAGGAGTGGGTCATCTTTTATAGGTCTTCTAGGCCCTAACAGGCCAATGGTTTGCGATTTGAGCAGTCTGACCTTCTAGGACCATCTTTTTTTTTTTTTTTTTTTTTCTGGTTGATTTTTTTTGAAAAAAAATCCAATAATATGTTGTCTTAACATGGTAAGAATTGTGATAGCAATTTGTGCTGTGGGCCTGTGCCAGGTTTTAAAAAGGTGCTTTTACTGGGATGTTCGTGTGATTTCATTAATATGGCGGTTTAAATATCAGTAAGATATTGTTAGGAAAGTGAGGGTAATAAGTCTGGATAGAGTCTGGTGATGGCCTTGAGGGCTATTTCGCCTGGACTAGTGGTGGCCTGTGGGGTAAGTTTTTTTTTTTTTTTTTTTTAGATGCAGCCTGGAGGGCTGGAATGCCTTGGCTTGCTGCGGCCTGAGGGCCAAGGATGAGATGCAGCCTTTTGGGCTGTGTAGCAGCCTTGAGGGCTGGAATGCCTTGGCTAGTTATGGCCTGGGGGCCAAAGATGAGATGCAGCCTTTGAGCTGGTGAAGCAGCCTTGAGGGCTGATTGGCTTTGGCTAGTTGTGGCCTGGGGGCCAAAGGTGAGATGCTGCCTTTGGGCTGGTGAAGCAGCACTCCTAACTGCTGAGATGACACACGGCTGTGGCTGTGGTGCACACCATGCTGCCTCAATGACACTAGCAGCACATGGCAGATTAAATGCAAAGTGTGCTGCCTGGATGGAGCAAACGCCAGAGAAATAACACAACAGACTGGACTCTGGAACTCTACTGTAGAACAGGAGACTGACACAACTGGAAGCACAAGTAACTCTATCACCGGCAAGGAGTGAAGGGTTGGCTGGAATTTAACAGAAACAGGGCCCAACCAGAGCAAGTTTCCCCAATGACAGATTGAGCACCTGGGCTGTGTTCAGACAGGAGAATCAATCAGTGTGCACCTGATACTGCACACAGACAGGCAGTAATTTGTGCCGAGGCTCAGCAGCAACCAAGACTGGAACTGCAACAATATGCTGCTAACCACAGATCCAAACAGGAGGAAGGAGGAGACTTCAGCAAACGCTTGTCCGGCGTTCAACCCGCATAGCATTGGCAGCGCTGCGGCTTGTGACATATATTCTGGATATCTGTGAATTGACCAAGTTGCTGGTTGATAAATCTCCCCTAGTCTGTTTTTAATACCACTCCTCTGTCAATCTCCCCTTTTAAATAAAAAATTACATTTGATTTTGGGAATTATACTTCCGTCGTAAAGCCTGAGTAAAGTACATAGTTATTAATCTGCACACATTCTAGAGCACAGGTTCTCAAACTCGGTCCTCAGGACCCCAAACGGTGCATGTTTTCCATGTCTCCTCACAGAATCGCAAGTGAAATAATTAGCTCCACCTGTGGATCTTTTAACATGTGTCAGTGAGTAATGAATACACCTGTGCACCTGCTGGGTGACTTGGAAAACGTGACCTGTGTGGGGTCCTGAGGACTGAGTTTGAGAACCACTCTTTTAGAGAAAAACAGCTACAGAAATCTGCTCACCCTCTCTTGTACTTCTTACTATTCTTTGTCAAAATGCAAATGATCTGATGTGATGTTTCGAAGCCAATGATGGCAACTAGGGGATTACTCTGAAACACGTTCTAGACTTTCATGATGAAATGAAGGCACTTACATTCTCTAAACTGTACAAAAAAAGAAACTAGAATCATATCTATTTCTAGGACTTTCACCTACCAGTGCCCAGTAAAATACATGCCCCAAATAATATTTTTGACATTTTGTTATGAATGGTACATTTTAGTTTTTCTTGCATGTGATAAAAGCTCTGTTGATTCAAAAAAACATTTTCTCTACTGTGTATATACATAGAGGCTGTTTTATATTTAGGAGCATGCAAATACTGTTACTAGGTGTAAAATGTATAGGTGGAAAACCCATGTTGTGTATCAGGAGGGATAGACAGTATAAAATGCACAAACTTATTTAGTGTTGTGAAGGGAGGTGGAGCCTAGCCGAACTATAAAGTGCATTGTACATATAGAACAGCTCTATATGCAGCATGCCATGCAAGCAAGTAGCATTTTTCTTGTATGCAAAAAGATGTTTGCACTTGTTACTGTGCAACATGATTTGATTGACTGGAAATACTGTATTGTGGCAAAATTTGTTTCTAATCTACATCATCCCCATAGTGAGAATGTATTGTCACAATGTACTGCATTTTATTTTATTGTGAAGATTTATTTCAATCTTTCAGATGTCAAGGTAATATCTGTTTTACATAGTCAGTTGCCTTTGTTAAAAAAGATTAACTATCTACACTACAGTATGTGCCCTATTATTAACAAGAAACCTGGCTGTACGCTCCATGATTTGTCCTATCCCCACATTACCACTTGGTGGTGCTGTTGCCTTGCATTGCAATATATAAGCTGCTTCATATTCTCAAATCATTTCTGCAGAATTTCCAAAAGAGGAAAAAAAAAATGAAAACATAGAATCATTTCTACATATTGTTCATTTGCTGAAGTTGTAATTTCACTTTCCAAGGCCATTTATCATAAAACTGCCTGTTTTCCTGTTCCATCGCTCAAGGCTGCATGTTATATTTCACTCTGCTCCGTTGAGAACCAAAGAACTAGAGTTGATTCTGTGGAAACAACTCTCAGTATATTACCAGAGTACATTTTATTAAAGTTGCTTCTCTTGACTTGAAATTGAAGAGTGTGCCATTCCAAAGTAATTTATTACCAGACGCTGGAACAACAATCTCTCTTTTTCGAAGCCGAGCTATTGAGATGGTGAAGTTAACTAAAGTATTTGGAAACAGATTTGTTCATTCCTCAAAGTGCATTAAAAAGTAGCTGCTTTGGAGAAGAGTACAGATTATTGATGTTAAAAACACTTTTCTAGACACCTTTCTAGAGGTTTAAGCTGGAAAAGAGGAGTTATGCTTTTAACCAATTCTATATTTAACTTCAAAGTCTAAAATGTTTCAGTTCAGCGAACAATGACATATATTTGTCCTTGGAAAATGGCAGCATGAGAAAGCAAAGGCAATCCTTCTTCACTGTGTTTTCATGGGTATGCAGCATGTAAAATGTACTATTTATTGGTATTCCCGTAAAACGTGAGGGCTGATTTAGAGGTGCACGCAAGTATACTATACTCCCACCATTATACTACATTGTATCACCGCTACTATCCACTGGTGTATTATTCAATACGCACTACAAGGCCCAGCAACACCCTATATATAATTTGCATACCTCTGTTGCACCTGTTATATCCCTGTGTCATTTTCCACTTGTTCTACCTGATCCAATAAATCTAAGAACTACTAGATACTCTTATCAGGTCATACCCAGACTGCTCTCACTCTGATACTCTGCTAATAGAAGTGTAGGCACAGATAAGTTAGGTATAGATGGTACCTCATAGTAGAAATGGCAGCTCCAGTGGATCTTAATTTTTGCTGGTAACTACTCCACCGGCTTGTCCTTCTCAGATTTAGCAGAGGCTAGGCACGAATACAGTAAAATCACTTACCATAACAACCATGTTAAGCAGAATAATCTGGCAAAATGTATTAAAGAGGATAAAAGGACATGGGTCCAGGTAGAAGGTATTCAGAAATGATCAGCATACAAATGACAGGGGGCTTCACACAATCAAGAATAGCAAACAAGTAGAACACAATTACTATGCTAAGACATTCCACATGACAAATAAGAGGATATTAATATGCTACATTTCTTATCAATATTATGAGTCACAAATACTACTTTTCTATCGACAATTAAACACACTGTTAACTTTAGCTACTTCAGCACTTCATTGGCTATTACCAAATAGAAATGTAATTGTTTAGTTACTTCAATACATAAGCACATATAATGGAATAACAAAATATATTATCACACAACAGACCATAAATACCCCAGCCTGATCAGTCATTTACTTGTATATGAACACAGAGTTCATTCGTTGGAGTACTCTCTCCCTTTAGGTGGTCGGTGTCCTATCACATGCATGTATTTGTATTCCTGAATAGGGAGTCCACAATAGACAAAGGGCCTGATTCAGACCCACTCGCGAGTGGCTGTCCGCTCGCAAGTGGGTCGATGTTATGCACTGAGCATGCGCACGACGGAGGGAGCTCCGTCGTGCGCATGCGCCAGACGCAACGAGCGAAGGAAAGTCCTTCGCTCGTTGTGTCCGATCAAAGGGGGCGTGCTGTCAATGTTGATTGACAGCACGCCCCCTTTGGTGGGCGTGCCGGGGGCGTGCCTCCCTGACGGGGGCGTTCCCACGGGAACGCCTCCCGTCAGAAGCCGGCCCACTGACATCACTAGTGATGTCAGTGGGAGTGATTTTGGCTCTGATAGAGCCAAAATCACTCCGGAGCTTGCGGTTGAAAACTTCAACCGCAGGCTCCGGCTCGCAATTTCGATGGTCGCGATGGTCTCGACCATCGCGGCCATCAAAAAGCACGCTCGTATAGCCTGTGGGTGGTGACCCACAGCTATACGAGCGTCCAGGAGGACGCTCCATGAAAATGGAGCCCGGCCCTCATTCAGAGCGTGCGCTCTGCTCAGAGCGTACGGCTCTGAATGAGGGCCAAAGATAGATAAAATTCGTATCTAATGCTGAACATCCTTGATTCACAGTAAACCGCTTCAGCTCTCCAATAATAATGTATCTATATCTCAGTCTCTAGTAGCACACCTATCTTCAGCTTTTAGCAATAATTATATCTCAGTCCTTAGTGCATTTGTAGAATATCTCTATAAATGGCTCTCTCTTCACAAACTCAGTCTTTTGGAATATGATTAATTCAGTCAGCATATGTAAAACTCAGTCTTTAGTAAATATATAAATTTTACATTGCAGCTCACTTACAACAGGGATGTCTCCTTTCTCAGCACAACTCACCGTCGGCCTCCACAGATCCTGCTGAGGTCCTCAGCACTGCCACGCTGTCTGCACAATGTCTCACACACCCTGCTGGAACTCTGCTGCAGGTACTCAGTGACTCTGCACCACTTCAGCGACGTCACTTGCCAAGTCTCTGTGATGAGGCCTGCGGCACCTCACCCCGCTTTCCAACTCTGTTCCTCACAATATCTACTGTGCATGTGCGGACAACCAATATCCTTTTACCCTTTTCAGAATGCCTTCCTTTGAGCTCCACATCTCTACCATGAGTCAGCCTCAGGCACTGCAATGCCCATAGGCTTCTGTGAAAGCCATGGGGTATCACAGGTGCACCTAACATTTTTTTAAGTTCATGTTCTTTTAGGTATTGCAGATTAATAAACAATAGTTCAATGCTGAAATCACAACAGGGCATTACATATTCTCCCAATTAGCATAATAGATTGTTACACCAAATTTATAGATGAATCTATTTTTCAACTTTGTTATAACTCTAGTTTACGTTAATATATTTTTCTATATCAGAACACCTGTGATGAAGAGGTGCTGTTGCAGAAATGTTCATCTCTCATTGTTATCAGGGCACCATTTTGTCATACTGTAAGGATATAGGGGCTAATTTACCAATAATCACAATTTGGCCCTGTAAAGTATAATTTCTTATCCTAGATATCACGGCAATAACAAATTTACAGAATGACTCTTGTCAGGACATGGGCTCCGATAGTGATACCTATCACTTTGTTTCTAACCTATCACATTACTTTATGGTATGTACTTAGAGAATCTAATGTGCATGTGCTGCCATCAGGCTGCGCCAATACAGGCTGAAAAAAACGTGGTACAGTAGTCCAGATGATACTATAGACTAGTCATTGCATTCTGGAGCTTGGTACAGTTCACAATTTATCAGCCCCCTAGAAGCTTATGGAGGCTGATTTTGCAATAGAAAATTGAGGACTGCAACAGATACATCCTGGAGATATGTCATATTTGAGGGATTTCCCGCAAAATTAATTTGGTAGAATATGCCACAGTGATCTCTCAGATCACATTCCTCATGCATCCAAATAGTGTAATGGGAGCTGGCAGTGGCGTAACTATAAATTTTGCTCCCCCATGCCAAAACAGTTCAAGGCGCCCCCCGCCCAAAAAACAAACACACCCAAAGACGACGTTTAAGGTGTGCGGTTTCATGTTCACGATACAGTTATGTGCCTTACACATTATGACACACTAAGTAATGCCACTTATAACACATTATGACCACCGGAATGCCCCAATAACACATGCCACACCATAATACCCCTTACAACACATTATGCCACACAGCAATGCACTGTACACATGCCACACAGTGATGACCTTATAACAAATTATGCCATGCCGTAATGCCTCTATTTCACATTATGCCACATAACACATTATGCCACACAGTAATGCCCCTTATACATTATTCCCCTTATAACACATAATGCCACACAGTAATGCCCCTAATAGCACATTGTGCACACAATAATGCCCATTACATCCCACTCTGACAGATCTACTTCATCAACCCTCCTCTCCGCTCTTGCCAGACTGTCACCTCAGCTCAAGACAGCTTGCACAGCTTTTATGTCCATGTAGAACCAGATTATTGGGAACATAGTTTATAACCTATTAAATTAGTGCCCCTTATATAGTGCCCCATATGCAATGCCCCCTGTAATGGTGCCCCTTATGCAATACCCCCTGTAGTAGTACCCATTATCCAGGGCCCCCTGTAGTTGTGCCCATAGGCAGTGCCCCCTGTAGCTGTGCCCCTGTAGTTGTGCTCCTCTAAGTAGTGCCCCTTGTAATTCTGCTCCTTCAAGTAGTGCCCCCTGTAATTGTTCCCCTTCAAGTAGTGTCCCTGTAGTTGTGCCCCCTGTAGCTGTGTCCCTTAAAGTATTGCCCCTTGTAGTTATGCCCCTTAGAATAGTGCCCCTTCAAGAAGTGCCTCGGTAGTTGTGCCCCTTCAAGTAGTGCCCACTGCCCCCTGAAGTTGTGCCCCATCAAGTAGTGCCCACTGCCTCCTGTAGTTGTGCCCCTTCAATTAGTGTGCCCTGTAGATATTCCCCCTCTACTTACCTGACTCCATGCAGGCTGCAGCTGTCATCCGGCTGTCTCTCCCAACTCCCGGGCTGCAGACGCGGCCGCTCAGGTTCCTCACTGCGCGGGTGACGTCATGATGTCACCCGCGCAATGCATTACTGGGAACGATGGCCTCTGAAGTGATCGGAGGCTTCCTTAGCCTCCGATCACTTCAGAGGCCAGCGCTCACCGTTGCAATGGTGTAACCACTGCCCCCGGTGCCTCCAAGCTACCCGACGCCTCCAAGCCACCGCGGGGGCTGCGGAGGCAGTAGTTACGCCACTGGGAGCTGGGTTTCATTGACTCCCAAAGTGTTTAGCTTCTAAATTTACAACTAGATCCAGTTAACTATATGTTCTATTCATTTGCTTTGTTTGTAGCTATGTAGAAATTTTTAACTCTGTACTCTAAAAACTGGTAACAAAATTTGGAGAACAGTATAGATGTCTATTACTGGGCAAACGCAAAATATCTGGGGCTCTTAAAAGGTTTCTAATGCCCTGATTTTTCCATTTTGTGAATAGTGAAAAAATAATAGAAACCAAGTGTTTTTCAGCAAATAAATGCTCTAGTTAAATTAGGGGTGTATAAAAATGTCTGTAAGCTGATTTTTGAGTCATTTAAAGCCACACCTGTAACTCCCGCCTGCAGCACCTGTCCCATCCATACAACACCCCCATATACCTGTCCCCCATCTTTTAACACATTATTCTGCACTTTTCAGAATACCACCCAAAAATGACATGTCATTATTAGACAAATTAAGCTAATTTAAATATTTTAATTACTTAAGTAATCAATAAGGGGGGTGTCCCAGTGGTTCTAAACGTCCCAACATTTTTACATTCAAATAGGGATTTTCCCCAACTTTGCACCTGCTCTGGGGCTCCAAGAAAAAAGCTGTGTTAAATCCTAAATTTGCACAGCTGATTGAATACCAAAAACTTCACACCTGGCCATGTTAACTTGCAAATTAAATTAACATGGCCAATTGAATATATCCTTATGGGGCTGATGGGGAGTTGTGCCTTTTGCATACTTGCCGACAATCAGTTCCCTCCTTATGGGAGGGAGCTGATTGTCGGCTAACAGCGGGGGGCGTACCTGGCCATGACATCACATTTGGGGGCGGAGCCGCGTGCTTGCGTCATCGTGGTTCCGTCCCCTCTTCTCAATGCCGTTATTTTCAGCATTGTGAAGCAGGGGGCGGGGGCACGTTGATGCGATTCAGCGCGAATCGCGTCACCGGGCCCCCCCTGCTGCGGGGGTTTTGATGTTAACTCTGCGGGGGGTAGGGAGAGATGCCGGCTTCCGGGAGGCTTGCCTGCCTTTCCGGGGGGCCGGGAACGGCACCCAAAAATCGGGAGGCTCCCGGCCAAATTGGGAGGGTAGGCAAGCCTGGCCTTTTGGTTTTGTATAGCACAAAATATGCAAATTGTTTCTGCACATGGACACACAAAAGTATACTCCTACATCCTTGTACTGTGTTGATCACATTTTACACATGCGCCTCCTTCAAACTGAATAGGCGAGATATATTAGAGGGAAGGGATGGACTAACACAATACAGTAGAGGTATGTATGTGTAATTGGGACTGGGAAACACCAGGACAGGTAGTCCTATTAGTAGCTGCATCACTTGCAAAACGCAGATGGGTAGTGCACATGTAACACTAATGATGACGGCAGTTGCTAGTACTAGCTAGTCACTGCTGATTAGATGATTGCTGATTCAACTATGAAGCACATATGCTCGTATTCAATTTGAGGCGAAATGTCGGAATCGGCGACGTCATTTTCACCTATTTCAAATATCCCCGTATTCAATTACATTGACTTTTCGCCGGTGGGAAAAGTAAATGTCAAAAAACGGGGATAATTTTTTCGCCTGCCTTTTAGCAGGCGAAAAAATGTGCAGAATTGGGGTTTAGGGTAAAAAATAAATAGCCTGCAGCCTTTATTAAGTCCACTTAGGATAAACTGTATAAAACAAGCAATTAAAAATACCCTCAGGACCCCCTGAAAAGTGGTGTTAAAATTTTGGGGTGCAAAAAAAAAAAAAAAAAAGGGGGGACAGTGTTTAAAAATAGGGCAATAGGTTCAGGGGTGTTCTGCAAGTATGCGGCAGATGTTTTTCAGAATAGGCTATAGTGATCCCCCAGGTCTGGACATCTCTAGGGGGGTTCTACAATTATTTCCCGAAAATTCCCTTATTTTTTCGTGGATCCAAGTTTCGCCGGTCCAGCAAGCGAAAAGTCTGGACTTTTCGCCTCAAATTGAATACGGGCCATAGTGATTTTTTATTGCTTAGGTTATATTAAATTCATATATGATTTTTTATTTTTTTTGCATAACTTGGATATCATTTTCTTTTTGTTTCTTTTTTTTACTTTTCTAAGATTATGGGCCTGATTCAGACCCACTCGCGAGCGGCTGTCCGCTCGCAAGTGGGTCGATGTTATGGACTGAGCATGCGCACGACGGAGGGAGCTCCGTCGTGCGCATGCGCCAGACGCGACGAGCGAAGGAAAGTCCTTCGCTCGTTGTGTCCGATCAAAGGGGGCGTGCTGTCAATGTTGATTGACAGCATGCCCCCTTTGGTGGGCGTGCCTCCCTGACGGGGGCGTTCCCACGGGAACGCCTCCCGTCAAAAGCCGGCCCACTGACATCACTAGTGATGTCAGTGGGAGTGATTTTGGCTCTGATAGAGCCAAAATCACTCCGGAGCTTGCGGTTGAAAACCTCAACCGCAGGCTCCGGCTCGCAAATTCGATGGTCGCGATGGTCTCCACCATCGCGACCATCACAATGCACGCTCGTATAGCCTGTGGGTGGTGACCCACAGCTATACGAGCGTCCAGGAGGACGCTCCATGAAAATGGAGCCCGGCCCTCATTCAGAGCGTGCGCTCTGCTCAGAGCGTACGGCTCTGAATGAGGGCCTATATCTGCTGTATAGTAGTTTTCCTTTATTTAAATCAAACCTAATAGCGAAAGCAAATTTTACTTTCAAAACAAATGTAAAAAACCTTTCTGGTATGTATGTCTGCATATTGAACACAAATGCATCAAAACCCAGCAGAAGACGCTATGGCATTGCTAGTTTAAATGACATTTTACATTATTGTCAAAAATTGTGTATTTCCTGTTTCACTTATTTGTGTGGTGCAAAATTTCTACTGATCCAGTGTGAAATCCTTTACACGTTAGTATTTCTCATTGCTGCACAGCAACACAGCTCTTTATAAAAAGGGTTACGTTCAGCAATAGCACAGGTCAATTAGAATGGTTTGTACAAAGTGCTGTCTTTGACTCTAGGTCAGATGGAGCCTGTTGCGTCCTTAACCTGTTTCATACAACCATAAAGGAGATGAATCAAACTGTGAACACAGCTTCAAAGAACTTATTCTCCATTACCATCTCGGCCAAACACAATTATCTCCTTATTTTCTTTGTGACAACAAAATAGGACAATAGACAAGAGTAATCATAAATCCTAAAGCAGAGTTCTGGTCACCAGTGTGAACGGGGACATAAGAGAAGTGTATATAAAAGAATATAACCAATCAACGGTAAATGTAACTGATTATGTAACATGAGCAGTGTCTGACTGAGGCATGAAGGGCCCATCGGGGAATGCAGAGGTAGGGGCCCAAGCTTAAGGGGTGTGGCCAGCCACAACAAAGAGACATGCAAAAAACAGGGCCCCTTTATAAAGGAGGGGACAGCGTTGTGTCAGGACCACCCACTTTGATTGTCGTAGGGCTAATCTTGATGTAGTTACTATAGAAACTACTGACCCATGAGAAGGAGGTGGGGCCCTCAGGGAGTGTGGCCCACCAGGCCCTGTACACCTGTGGGCCAGTCCGACCCTGAATATGAGTCTCAGTAGTAATTTTCACTGGAGACTACGTCTGAGCATATGATATCGCATGTAAGAATGTACTGGTACAAGGACCAAACATCAGCAAATCTGTTACGGTGTATGTACTGTAGCAAATGATCTTGTCCCCATAAAGATTAAATTGCCCCTTTTAGTGGTTTTATTTCCAGCAACTAGTGTATGTTGCTTTTTATTAGCAGAGTATCAGGGTGATAGCAGGCTGGGTATGATCTGAAAGCAGAGTACACTGTCACCATAATGCACAAGCGGACTGTGCTGGGAGCAGTAGTCCTCCAGACAATAGTTAAACCAAGGTATAATGTGCTTGGCCAAGATGCAGATTTTACTAACCAAGAGAGATTTGGGGCTCCTAAAGAAAACTTTACAGAAGCTCATATGGGCCGGTAAACTCCCCAGAATCTTATTTAAACTACGGCTATCCTCTCAGTTTAGGGGTGTTAACTTACTTTGTATATGCAGCTATGCACTGGCTGCTAACTATAGGATTGCCATGAACTGGATTGGTGTCACTAATGTGTTTTATAACTTGTTCCATGGAGCAGACATTCAGTCCAGGTCTGTCTCATTTCCTTATTGCACAAGCATCCTATGTCCCTCCCTGGTTGGGTACGGGATGCCGGCACTTGGGATCCTGTCGGCCAGAATCCCGGCGCCGGCATCCCGTCAGGGATAGGATACCAACACCTGTTGCCTGGTATCCTAACCCTCCTCCTCTCCCTACCCTAACCCTCCCTCCCTGGTGCCTGAACCTAACCTCCCCCTTAGTGCTAACCCTCCCCCTATTGCCTAAACCTAACTTTCCCCCTAACCCTGCTACTTCCTTTGGGATGCCCGCTCCAGGATTCTGACAGGTGTCGGGATTCCAGCTGGCATTCTGAGTGCCGGTATCTCAGCGGTCAGGATTACGATTGCATCCCGTTCCTCCCTTCTGTAGTTAAAGATACAATTTTATTGTACACTACCTGCTTGGCCTGGTGTATGATTCAAGCCAATTAAAACCTTGAAGGATCACGTGCTGTATTTACTGCTATGGGGTAACCCTACCTTTGTACTGGGCAGATCGCCTTCCCTCTTTTCTACTTGGCATTCAGAAGGTCTGCAGCCCTTTACACATTCTCAACTCCAGGAGAAATTCCCTACCTTGACAATTCCTCCATTTCCAATTCTGCAGGCACTTAGCTATGTACAGACATTAGTACACAGCACTACATACCCTTACTATTACAGACTTGACTTATGGCTTGGATGGTGTGCTGCGCCATTGCCCAACTGAGTCCTTCCCTACTTTCTATATTTATTTACTCTCTCATTCTCTCATGTTTAGACTCTCATACTAGAGAGGTAACGATTAGGCAGAAAGATTTTCCTGATATTACTCTTACTTTAAAATTAATAAACAGTTGGTATCCACTTCTTATGGTGAGATCTTAATATACTCCACAGAACATTCTACACCCATAAACTAAAACACCTTATGGGTGCCACTTCCACTTCTAATTGCTATAAATGTACCACCCCTGATGAAATCTTACATTGTTTGTTTATGGTCCTGCCCTATGATGGAATCCTTTTGGGACAAACTAACACTGTATTACTAACACCTTAAAAATTCCTTTTATATAACCAAAGAATGGGCTATTTGGAATATTTATACTGACTCCTCCTCCCCGAGACTGTCCCAAGGTACACGGCAGGGATGTGCAGTCAGGGTTGGCAGGGGAGGCAAAGCCTCCCCTGTCAAACTCCCTCCTCTTATACTCCCTGTCATGCTCCAGAGTTTTTATATAAAAACTGTTCTTATACATGTGTGCTTCCCCAGCCGTTGACCTCACCGCACGTCACTGGTACACTGTTACTCCTCACCAAACTAGTGGCAGCAACTAGCCCCAGCGTCTCTTGATCTAGCCTTGTTATTTCCCAGGATCTCATTCCTATTTATGATGAATTGGACTGTGACCTCGGTGAATGAGGAAGGCCTAGCAGAAAAGTTCTTTAATACCTGTTTGCCCTATATTCCCACCCTCTCACCTCAAGTCAAGGACTCCCTGCGGATCTCTTGGTACAAATTAGAAGTTCTCAACCATGGAATCACATTTTAACCGATACTATGTCACTCCTTTTTGTAACTAAGCATCTTATACTGCTTCTCTTCCCCTTTTGTGCTGTGTGGAGCAGTGGGTCTCATTCCTCCTCACCTTTACCAGGTGTAGTAATGAGCTATTCTTCTGCATAAAATAAGATGTGGGGCCCCCTACCAATAAAGTAATCAATATTATATGCTGAGAGGATGCCATTAAATAATGTAATGTGTAAATACTCCCTGCACCACAAATGTTATAAGCACACTTTAGTGACCCCAGTTAACATTATGCCACACAGAAACCCCAGTTCACATCTTCCACAGCCCATCATGCTGGTGATGTAACTATGGACCTGATTCAGATCCGCACGAAAATGCCATCATAGCTGCAATTTCTCACTGACTGCAATTGTGAAAATACGCTATTAACCCACCTGCCATCCAGGAGATGCCCACTGAAAGCATGTCACTTAGGCCGCTCACACACAAAACCGGAAAGTTCTAACGCAGATCCAGCGACCATCAGCCTTCTGAGTAAGTCTAAGGTGTTGCAGACACAGCGAGTCTTCAGACATGCAGAGGGCTCTTCTGCTGGGAGCAAGGACACACTGGCTAATTTATGGACACCCTGAAAACAGTGTTTAAACGATCCGAAACACCTGTGTTTTCTAACCACCCCCTTGTTACCTCTCCCAGATGCTTACTACCAGTCAGTCACTTTGTGAGCGCATCCTCTGTGCGTGCATGATTGCAAAAAAATCACTGAGTGTGCGCAGTGCAGCTTTCACACATGCACAATGGCTAACAATCAATCAAACTGTAAATATTGGCATTGCGTGCTGATCTGAATCGGGCCCTATTTGTGCGGGCCACTAGGTAACTGCAATTTGCTGCCCTTTTGTTAATATGGCAATGAACTTTGGACTGCATATCATAAGCGTGTGCAGCACATTTAATAAGGGTATGGATTGCCAGAGAAGCGTGTCTAGAACCACCTAGATCAAGGGCGTAGCTATAGTAGGTACAGGGGGTGCGGCTGCTATGGGGCACCCAGTTACACTACCAACAGGCAGGAGCTCACCTCCTGAGCAGTGTGCTGCTGCAGGGCAGTATATCTGCTGTCCCTCTCACTGATGCTGGGAGGAGGTGTGGCTGTGCTGAGCCTGCTGGGAAATCCCGGACAATGGCCACACCTCCCAGCATCAGTAAGGAGAGATGGAGCTGGCTGGGATGGCAGATGTGCTGCCCTGCAGGAGCACACTACTAAGAAATGAAAAGCTGGCCACGGGCTCAGGAGTTGAGTGCACAACCATCTCTAATAAGCTGGGTACACACTAAACGACTTGCAAACGATTTTACCAGTGACCAGACGATATATACAGTAGATAGATTGTTAATGATATATTGTTTGCTGTCCCAAACACCAGACGGCCATCTTAAAGATATCCTCAAAATTTAAATAGGGGGCTATACTATTGACACAGATGCATGCACAGATCAGTGAGATCCGTTCATGCATCTGTGTGTAAAAAGCAAAGTGTTAAAAGAAAAATTTTGTAGGGTCCCCCCCCCCCAAAAAAAAAACCTGCACCTGACTTTTCATAGCCAGTCCTGGTTTTGGAAATACAGGTGACAAAATGAGTAGGGGGTCCACTGTATTTTCCATAACCAGCATCAGACTCTTTCTAGTGGGGGTGTAATGCCACAGCCAGGGGAACCCTTTCACCGGTTCCCACTGCCAAAACATTATATCTGACTGCCAGTCAGCTCAGGCTGGGGATCAATGGGGAGGTAGGGGACCCCCCAATAAAGGGATACCCCTCTCCATGGCACCCCAGGCCTGGGCTGATAGCCCGGGGCTATCTCCGGCACCACTGGCTGTGGGTGCCGGGTTTATTGTCTACAGTGTGTGTAAAAAGTAGATGAACTAATATTGTCTTTTGCTGGAGACCTACAGGTCCCAGCAAGCCCCCCTGCATGCTGGTACTTGGAGAACCACAAGTACCAGCATTCGGGGCATTAAGGGCCTGCTGGTACCTGTAGTTCACCTGCAAAATAAATATTAAAATAAATACAAGACACACACACCGTGACAGTATAATTTTATTAAAACATACATGCACACTCATAAATACTCAACTACAATCCCTGGACACGTCCTCTTCTCCATGTAGGTATCCACCGTCTTCATAAAACAAAAAAACAGCAAGTCCCAAGCTGCAAACATAAGTACCATCCTCTAAGGACAGTACTTCCTGAGTGACAGCTCAGCTTCTGCATTTCCTTTATAAATAAATGCTGTGGCCGACCATTCATTGGCTGAGAGAGGTGAACCTCTGCCTCTCTCAGCCAATGAACGGTTCACAGCATTTACTTCAATGGTGAGAACTGCTAGGTTACTAAAGCCCACTGGCAGTAGCAGAAGAAAGTATTAATGTTTAGGGCCAATAAAGTTAGTCCACCCGTCAACGCGTTCAACCCTTCTCGTGACCAGGGTTGAAATGCCAGGTCACTCGATCCGGCATATATGAACCCTGCCCTTTCACACTGCGCAATAACCCGGGTTGCTGCATGCTCACGTGCAATGACCGGGTTATTGCTGCAAGTTTAAAGGGATATAATGGTCTAGGCAGGTAGCAATATCAGATCCAAAACTGAGGTCTAACACAAACTTCACAGGTGGCAGGACCAGGAATCTGATCTGGATCCAGTTGTTTGCAGAATGGTTGCTTAAATAGCCCACTGATTACAGGCACATCATCACAGCTGGAGGTGATGGAACTATATTTACTGAGCATACACAGACACACAATGCCCATCCTGCAGTTGTGCTGGGGGATTCAATATAATTTACCTAATCCCGACAGCAGCAGCTCGCCAGAGGAGGAAATCCAGATCGTCCTTAGGGTAAGTATAACTAACCTAATTCCCTCCCTAACCCTCCTTTATGGGTGCCTAACCCTAACCTTCCCCCAAGTGCCTAACCCCCCTCTAAGTGCCCCCCCCCTTCCCCGCAGCCTAACCCTAAATCTCCCGGGGGTTGCCTAACCCCCCCTTCCCCTAGCCTAACCCTAACGTCTCGGGGGGGGCCTAACCCTAAGTCCCCCCTGGGAGCCCCCAACCGAACCCTCCCCCCCGCGCGGCTGTCCGCTCTCGGCGCCCGGTTTACCTTCGATCGGTAAACCAGGTGTCGGGCTCCCGGCGTAGGTCTAATGACAGGCGTCGAGATTTCGACGCCTTTCATTTGTACCTTGCCGGGATTAAGCAGTCGGGAAGCTGACTGTCGGCTTTGCGACCGTCGGCTTCCCGACTGCTTCCCGTACTGAGCATGCTTATCCTGCAGTTGTGCTGAGCATGCTTTGGGACTTACATTTACTGACATTTAACCTTTATTAAGTATACTTTAAAATTAAACAAGTAATTTATTAATTACAAAATGATAAAAAAGTGATTCAAAGTTACATACCATTCACAGATGTTTACAGAATGATACTTAATTTTCAGTTTTGTTCACATTCCTATGTTTTAAATCTAGCATATAAATCCAGCAATCTATTCTGGTAACTACTTTATATATTTCATTAGAAGGATTCAGAAGTTGACTGGTTTACAAAAAAAAATTTTTTTTAGTTTGGGATGGAATTATCCTTTAACAATTTCTATGATTGATATCTATTCTTATTCATACTCTCTATATATTTCTTTGATAATTTTGTAACCTGATATTTTCTCCATAATTGATATAACACCTACTTTAACTTGTCTTACTTACATTTTATGTAACTGTCCTTAAAATTCTTCCTTTAATCTATGCAAATCCACCCTGATTATATTATCACTCCATAAAACCTTCGCTAATATCTCTACATTGATGTTACTTAGTGGTTGCTTAATATAGGATAACAGCTAGTAACAATACCTGCATGCTGTTAATAATCCAGCAGTAGGGTGCAAAAGCAATAGGAGTTCTGTTTGCTACTCTGTCATATAAGAAAGCAGCATAGAGTACATACATTCAATGTATGCAATTAAGCGGTTATTACATCAGTGTTCTGGTGCTAATGATCACTATTATCAATATATAAATGACATCTTTTGCACTCATAAAATAAGTACAACCCACCACCTGAACAAAGATGAATGCTACACCCTGACGAGGACATAGACCATACAATATTAAGATTTATAACATTGAGATATCATATTATTAAAATAAAATATAAAAAAACAGCAAAACATACTAAATTGCAAAACATAGTTATCACCTATCTGCTGAATAACTATGTACACTAAGAATGCAGTCTAATTATAATTAATTAAAATCATTATTTTGGAAGGACGAATAGTAGATACTTAGTACATGCAACTAACCACATATAAACACCATGAGGTATATTTACGAAAGTGAGAGTTTTAAGGAGAGATGTGACCCATAGCAACCAATCAGATTCTAGCTATTATCTTCTAGAAGGTGCTAGCTAAATGTTAAGTAGAATATGATTGGTTGCCATGGGCAACATCTCCACTTCTAAAAATTCTCACTTTAGTAAATATACCACCATATACCATACTATATAACAATACTGGCTGGAATTTGCTCCTTCTGCACCTTCTCAATATCCCACCAGCTGACCATTGTGGAATATCCTGTCCCACCCCCCTGTGTTTCCTCCCTCTCTCCTCATGATTCCACTCCATCTTTAATTTTTATATTACAACTGCATTACAGATATCTTCTGAGTCCAATATTTATTTGTAATAATATTTTGTTTTTCTCAGATTTGAATGACATACTGTTTGCATTTATTAGGTGATTGTTTTACTGCTTTTTTAATGTCTTTGGTGTGTACAATAAACAAACTTGAAAAATTAAAAAAGTGCATTGTGCTTGTGCAAATGTGTTGATTTGTTCACCACCCACAAACATACCTGTACCTGGAAAGAGGGAGTAGCCACAGCACAATTCCATTTGCTGTGAAGGCATGCGGCATTTCAACAGCTCCTACCCCCCTGCAATTTTGGATGACGTACTAATCATTTGACAGCGAGACAATCCTCCAGCTTCGGGACTGTCCTACCAAAAGTGGGACAGTTTGGAGGTATGCATATACTGTGTATAGGAATAAACTTTCATTCCAGTTTCTTGGATGTGCCTTTGTACATATGAGAATATACATGCCTGAAAAGTAAAAACATCAAAGTCCAACATAGGATGATGACCTAACACTGCTTGTGAGGATGATATGTATTGGGTACAACAAGTTGCCTTAGCAAATAAATCTTTACTAAATGCTCAATCTTCACTTTCTGATCCTCATTTATACACATCTTCTTCTGCCATACAGCTGCTTTCCTAGGCCAAAAGGCTGTTTTCTTTACTCATTTCAATTTTATTATCACTTACCGACCACTAATGCCCTGTCTCATAGCTTTCCACAAGGACACTGATTCCCTGAACCTATTCGTATATATTTCAGAGCAAATAAATCACGGCAAAACCAATTAATAATTAGGACCAGACTCCAATGCATTCTCCTGTAGTACTACTGGAAGGAAATCTAGGACTTTTAAATCCCATTTTTCTTCCCAGCAGATCAGTTTAATGATCCATTAATCAAGTGTCAATGTTAATTCTTGAGCCATTTGTGCCAGATTGAAGTCTTAAAAAAAGTGTAATATGGGGCAACAGTCTCCTATGATCATTTTTTTTAGATTTTTATTGTGTATTTATATCAGCTCCACAAAGTTAATCAGTAATTTTAATAATTTGGCGAAATGGCTCAATTCGTCCCTCTGTTACAGATTTCTTTGGTGCAAAATGTTTCCCATATTGTTTATTAAGCAGCTCATGAAAATACATAGGGTTCATGAAAATGTAGTTTCTGACTCAAGCTGGCCACACATCTAAAGATTATCTGTCCAACCAGCCAACTAGTAGATTGTATTCCTTACCAGATTTTCATTCCAACCAATCAGCAACTTGCTCCCAGATGCTGAAAAATGGACCAAAACTGTTGTATGAACAAATAGTTTAGATCAAACATTTAACAAACATGTCTGAACGACCATTTTCATCTGTTTTCTAGCATTTAGGAGTAAATTGCTGATCATCATTTACTCCCATTCCTTACCAGATTTTCATTCCAACCAATCAACAAGTTGGCTGGTTGGATGTAAGTTGTTCTAGTGTGTGGCCAGCTTAAGGGTCACAGTTTATTTGCCAATTTTGGAAAACTTGTCCTTCTCTTCAACCTTTCACTCCCAAACAAATTGGCAAACAGAATGAGCTGACCAGGTCTAAGAACAGTATGTTTGGTCATGTGCTTTTGGACACAAATCAGACTGTACATATTTCCTGCCTTTAGTTTGCTTCTAGATCTCCATAAATCTACTGGGCTGATTCATTTTTTTAAATTAATGGCAGCCTTCCAAAGTATACTGTACATCAGATGTACTTAGCAACCTCTACGACAATTCAATTGACTATAATCTGGAAAGGTCCAAGAAAATGTCTAAATAATAATCTTCTATCAAAAATTATAAGTGCTAACAAACCTTAACCCATGGCTCCTGAATATCACATTGGGTATAGAGTGTGACTTTCTACCAAGAAGCTTGGAAAACCTTCCACTAAATTTGGCTGCAAAGTCACTGAATCCTATGAGGTCCTTGTAATTGTTACTCTAGCCTGTACTATTGCAGTTTTCCTTCTCATTGAGAATCTGTCATGTCGCTTTTGTGAAACCAAACTAAAATAATTGCCTTTTTGGTGAAAACTGAAGGCTACCACTTGTTCCAATGCAGGGACACCCAGAATATTAGGTCCAATATATTAGGTTTTGGACACTCACTAAGGGGCAAATTTATCAAAGTGTGGAGTGAGAAAGTACCAGCCAATCAGCTCCTAATTGTCAGTTTTTAAACAGCCTATAAAATGACAGCAGTTGATTGGTTGGCACTTTATCTCTCTCCACTTAATCACTCTCCAAGATTTAATATACAGTATCTCCCCCTAAGAATTTTCATGCTACTCATATTTTAAAAACATACCATTCCATGGTATTGTCTAGTTGCACGACTGAGTGCAGCTAATTGCTCTCTTGGTTCCTGGACTCTGTGGTGGTGACAAGGGCAAATGCTGATGTGGATGTGCTAGCAAATGTTCCAGGTAATTAATCTTGTATATGAAATTTATTGGTCTGTTTGTCCAGTTATGCATTCGGACAACCCTGCACTGATTGGGATGAAACCAACACGAAGTGGTCCAGTTGGATCCTGGCCAGATTTTTGGGGGGTCGGACATCAGGTTGGTGTACACATCACGTTGGCAGAACTTTGACCCGGGGAGCTTGTTCTGAGCCTTCCACTGGATGGATTTGGATGAAAAATTCAGTGGTAACATTGCATCCCAGAAGACATACTAGGGGGTTGAGGTCAAGGTGACGCTGGGAACAACTTTCTGTGTAGTTACTAAGATGCTTTCTGTATTGTGTGGCAGTCACAAGGATGAGCTCTATTTTGTGTTGTGGCCACAAGAATGCTCTTCGTATAGTGTGGATGTCACAAGGAAGCTCATTGTATTGTTTTGTGGCCACAGGCATGTACCCTGTATTGTTTGGTAGTCACAGGGATGAACTCTGTATTGTGTGTCAGTAACAGGAATGCATCCTATATTGTGTGGTGATCACAAGCATGCTGAATACTAGTCAAATGAGCTGGTAGATGTATTTGATTATAGCTTTTTGACATAACCAATTTTCAAATGATTTATAACCATACACACATTAGAAAAGCCACATCTTCATAGTTTTCGTCATGGCCATTTTTCAATTGCTGGTGCATTAGAGTCTGAGGTCTATCTTGTACTTGCCCCTAGGACAAAAGTTGACAGCCTTCCTCTGATACAGAGTGCAGTAAAATTGTATTATAAACATGTACAGTGATTGTCATATTGGGTATATTTTGTCTTTGTTAAGTGTAATGTAATTATATTATGGATATGTCCAGTATTGTGGTCACATTGGTGCTGTAGTGCCTATGTCTTTGTCAGTAGTTAATGTAATCTACTATATAAAAGTGAAAATTTGTCGTCCTGTCTTTCTATACAAATCCACAGTTTACAAGCCACGATCGTGAAATTTTACATACGAGCGTATTAAAACACGGCGGAGGCAACAAAAAAAATTTGAAATCGAAATTAATTACTGTTAATTTTTAATTAATGAAAACCACAATTTTTGCATAGCATTCGCCCTCTACAGGTCAGGTACGGCATTACAAAAGGATTTAGCTGATCTACTATTTTTTCTTTTCCATCTTCTCTACTATATCAAAGCGAAAATTTGTCCTTCTGTCTTTCTATACAAATCCACAGTTTACCAGCGAAGATCGTGACATTTTACACACGAGCGTATTAAAACACAGCGGAGGCAACTAAAAATGTTTAAATCGAAATGAATTACTGTTAGTTTTTAATTAATTTAAAACCACAATTTTTGCTGGATGCTCATTGTGGGGCCTCAAGGCATATGGGTAGGGCCTTGGAGCAAGTGTTTTGTCATGTTTTGTCATGATCTTAATGTTTATTATCGAATAGAGCTTTAGCAGGCTTTGCCACCATTCTAAGCTCTCCGACTATACCAAATTACGCAACAACATTTACTACTTTCTTCCAACTGTGTCAAAATGATGACTTTGCAAGAACCTTGCTGTACTGTGAGCTGCCAAATATTACACATGGAATGCTTCTCCCAAAGTTTTTCTGCGCAGAAAACAGGGAGTCACTGTACATGGTCATCCTGGTATCAGAGCAACAGAAGCTCTTGGCCGTGTTTACACTGTACATACTACAAATTTTGAATGCTTCTATCTCCGAAGTTTGCTTTACACCGTTACAGGTCCTACTTCCTTCAAAGACCTTAGGACTGTTGATGGGGAAGTTTGTCACACTTTTCGTGAGGCCTGCCTAAGGAGAGGTTGGTTGGAGGATGATGTGTAAACAAACATTCTTAAAATCCCCGGGCAACGCCGAGTACTCCAGCTAGTAGAATTATATTATTATCATGTTCTGTGATCATGTCATATTGGCTAGTGTAATATAGAATTACTCTATGGTGTATTACAATTGTATTATCATATCAAGTAGTGAAGTCATTTTGGGTAGATCACCCTGTTCATGTATGCAAGGGTTCAGCTAGGGAGGCAGATGGGGCACATGCTTTGGGTGAAGGAGAGAGGGGTGCCAGCAGGGGAGCCAGAGCCGTGATCTGCGCGGGCTACGCGGGCTCTGTCTTCCATCTGCTGGCCCTTCATTCTCACTCGAGACAAGCTCATGGAGGACAGAGTCCTCCCATGGAGCAGAAGGATTCCACAGAAGGGACTGCAAGAAGAGGAACAAATAAATGCTGTCGGCAACAAGAGAAACACTAGATCACCAACAGGTAAGTTATGCTATGAGAGATGAGTATAGTTTATAGTAGGTAATATTAAGAATAATAGGGTAGAGTAAGTGTTTATTGGGGTTAAATAATATGAAAGGTTATTATTGAGACTGTGGGAGGTAATTAGTTGGTTAATGTACATGATTGGGGATTATTAAGGTAATGATTATAAAGAGGCTATTATATTTAATGGGATTGTTACGGTCATGCTGTAGTAGTTAATGGAAGGAGTTAATCATTGATGAGGGAATTAAATTGTAATGTAATAAAAAATACTTTGTATTATATGGTGGTCACCAGTGCTCTTTGTATTATATGGTGGTCACCAATGCTCTCTGTATTATATGGTGGTCACTGATGCTCTCTATTATATGGTGGGTACTGATGCTCTCTGCATTATATGGAGGTCATTGCGATGCTTTCTGTATAGTATGGCAGTTACTGCAATGCTCTGGGGGGGGTGAGATAGTGTAGTACAGGCTTGCTTGGCTATGTCTGTATTCAAGCAAGCTAAGGGTAGCTAATATCTAGGGGAGGAAGCTGAGCAGATTATAGACTAGCTTCACCACTGCATGTATGTATCTGTTAAGTGCTCTATACACTGGTGGCACTACATATATAGCATAAAATATACATGACACATATTTGCTGTACCATTTTCTTCCTGAATAGATGCCTATGTCTGTTGATGGGAAATACTAGTGTTTACACTGCTCTAGCAACAAATGGGTTAACATATGGTTGTCCTGTTATTCAGAAAATAATTGCTTTGGGTGCAAATTTTGTTCTGATGTTGTATGTTTAAATAGAAAAAGTATGTAAATCAGTACAGCTCTGCTCTATCTATAATTCACGAGATAATGCAAGAAAGCTTTTCACAAAAGCTTTTTCTAAGCAGCAGAAAAATCCAGCAAGTATTCTGAAAGAGAGCACAAAAAATCCACTTACTGCCTACCATCAATTCTTAATTTTAGTACCAGGAAAAAAAAATAGATGGAAAGTAAGATTGATTTGAGTGAACAAAAAAAAAGAAGAGAAAAATAGAATGAGTTTTCTTCATTTCATATTTCACCACTGAATTACATATTTCTAAATTGCCATTTATAAGCTGGGAATTGATTTTATTTTCTCGCAGGACAAAGTGAGACGTGGGAGAAATTGGATGCTTTTTCTTTTGCACCATTAGAAATATCTTACTCGTCATGTATTTTTAGAGATCAAGAACATCGGGGCTGATTCAGATTTGTATGCAAACCCGATGGTTTGCGTATAGCTCCGATGTTTGAAGATCTGCGCATGCGCAGGATCTGTAGTGTGTATGGGTGGATCTCCTTCTGCGAGCTTTCTCACAGTGCCTGGATGGTGCAGCCTGATTGACGCCATTATCTGGACGTGCTGAAGCCAGAGACTTCAGCATGTACATAACAGAAGCCGGCAGGAGGCGTCCATTTACACAAGACACCACCTACAGCATTATTATTATTAAAGACACAGCTGGTGTTCTAAAAGCGTACAACTATGAATCAGTCCCATAGATACTATACAGTAGATACAATTAGTTTGTATGCTCTTCATAATCATATTGTCTCATTACAGTAGTGCTGACTTCAGTTGCCACATTACACCTTGCTTTGTTTCAGGGTTTTTAAGAACCTCTGCTTGCATGTCTAAAAAGGGCAGTTATATATGTGCAATGTGTATTTAAGTATTCTGCACATTCTGACCTGTAGTCTGCATAATGGGGGCTGGTGTGACAGGAGGCTGGAGTGATAGGGGGCAGGAGGCTGGAGTGACGGGGCAGGAGGCTTGAGAGACTGGGCAGGAGGCTGTAAGGGACACATGACTGGAGGCACAGGTCTGGTTGTACCTTTGTTGTACGATGATGACATTGGTTATATTCCTACACAAACTGGCATCTTTTGGACCATGTGATCTCCTACATGAATAGTGGATACCGACTGAAGAATGTCTGCCAAGAGAGGATCAATTCCTTTAAAGGTTCCCCCTTGCAGATAAACCACTATATAGGTAAGGTGTATTTTTATTGAGTACACACAAAACTGTGGATTTTATTAGTGGAATCACTTTAGTGGGTTGGAAAATGTCTAACCCTCCATGCCCCAGTTCGATACTGCCCCTAATGTTTATGTTTACTTCCCTTTAATTTAACCCCATATACTGGACAAGCCTCCTCCCTGGAACACTTGAATAAATTAGCCATTGCGATTGCATTCGCAGCATGAGAGCTGTCTGCATTTCAGGAGAGCTGCAGTGTTTGCGGCTAGTCAGACTTGTCTTACATGCTGCATGACCGCCCAATGTGCGTCGATGTTACCAATGTTTACGTAGGAGAACAACATTGGATGATATGAGAAAGTAGCAGTGGGCGTCCTTATGCTTGGGTAAGCTTTGGAAGTATTAGCATATTTTCGCAGATGCGTTCAGTGTGGAATCGCAGCTGTGTGTCACAAGCCGCCGTAATGTCTTGTTTGACATCAGTACTCCAGGCGGCTCTCTCGCGCCTGTTGCTAGGAGATGAGGATGCCGGTCTGCTTCTCCATGAGGTCCTCCTACCTTACTGCTCCGTCACCTCCTCCCTGCACTGACTGGATGTTCTTTCTTTTTTTTACCTCCGCTGGTTCTCTACTCTGATGCCGGCTATAACATTCAGTACGTAGCTTCTGGTTCCTGTTTCTGTATGTTCCAGCTCCTCGTGTCCAGCGTGCATCTCAAACTGTCTCTGATGCAGTTCAGCGTCTGTGTGGACTATCTGCTAGTAACACCACAGCAGTTCCTGCCGCACTGCAGCGCCAGTGTCAACTTTCAGCCAGTAGTACACAGCCGTTTCTGCTGCACTTCAGCGTCTGAGTGGATTATCCGCCAGTTACATCACGGCAATCACTAACGCACTTCAGCGTCTGTATAGACTAGGGGTCTGCACCGGCCACTTTTCGTGTTTTGATTTTGGATCTGGATTGGTTTTGCCAAAACCACCCTTCCGTGTTTTGGGTTCTGGGTTTTGTGTTTTGGATCTGTATTTTTTTTAAAAAAAGCATAAAAACAGCTAAAATCACAGAATTTGTGGGTTTTTCTGCTCCTATGCTATTATTAACCTTAATTTCCACTCATTTCCAGTCTATTCTGAACACCTCACAATAGTGTTTTTATGTCCAAAAGGTTGCACCGAGGTAGCTGGATGACTATGCTAAGCGACACGAGTGGGCGGCACAAACGTGGCCCATCTAGGAGTGACACTGCAGTGGCAGACAGGATGGCATTTTGAAAACTAGGCCCCAAACAGTACATAATGCAAAGAAAAAAAAGAGCTGCAAGATGGAATTGTCCTTGGGCCCTCCCACCCACCCTTATGTTGTATAAACAGGACAAGCACACTTTAACAAACCAATCATTTCAGCGCCAGGGTCTGCCACACGACTGTGGCTGAAATGATTGGTTCGTTTGGGCCCCCACAAAACAAGCTGGCAATTAATCTGTCCCTGCACAAACTGGCTCTACGGAGGCAAGATGTCGTCCTCATCCTCCTCATCCACCGATTCCTCATCCTCTTCAGTGTTGTGTACATCCTCATCCTCACAGAGTATTAATTCGTCCCCGCTGGAATTCACCACCACAGGTCCCTCTGTACGTTCTGGTCTCCCTGGAAGAGTTGATAATTCATTTTTATGAACATCAGCTTCTCCACATTTTGTGGAAGCAACCTCCTATGCCTTTCGCTAACAAAGTTCCCGGCTGCACTAAACACTCTTTCGGAGTACACACTGGAGGGGGGGGCAACTCAGGTAAAATAGAGCCAGTTTGTACAGGGGCCTCCAAATTGCCTCCAAATTGCCTCTTTTTCCTGCCAGTACAGGTACGGACTGTCTGACATGCCTACTTGTATGCTGTCACCGATGTAATCCTCCACCATTCTGTCAATTGTGACAGTATCATATGCAGTGACAGACTTGTCAGAAATTGTTGGCACGTCCTTTAGTCCGGACCAGATGTTCAAACCGGCCCTTGACTTATGACACAGGCGCATGCTTGGCGATGCTGCTGTGTTGATGCACGTGCGGCTACTGCGCATACATTTTGCACACAAAAAAAAAGAATTGTTTATTTTTTGTGGAGTGCACTTTGGGGGTTACACCACCCTTTAACAGACAGACGCATGCTTGTCGCTGCTGCTTTGAGGCTGCAGGTGCAGCTACAGCCCACACAATTCACAAAGACCGAAAAATAAAAAATTTTTTTTTCTGAGTGCACTTTTGGGGTTACAGCACCTTTTAACGGATAAGCCAGCCGGCCCTTTACTTATGACATAGGCGCACGCTTGGCACTGCTCCTTTGTTGATGCACGTGCAGCTATAGTGCACACAATTCACAAACACAGAAAATATTTTTTTATTTTGTTTGGAGTACACATTGGGGTTACAGCACCCTTTTACTTATGACACAGGAGCACGCTTGGCGTTACTTTGTTGATGCACGTCCAGCTACTGCGCACACAATTCACAAACACAGAAAAGAAATACATTTTTTTGGAGTGCACTTTGGGGGAGTACCCCTGATGCACAGATCACCCCCTGGACAACACTACAGCACCCCTATAGGACTACAGGGACACTGCACAACACAGTCCAGCCAGCCCCTATAGACTTTGGAGTGGACACAGCCCCTATGGACAACTGACTGCACAACATGGCCCAGCCAGCCCCTATGGACAACAGCAGCACAACACAGCCCAGTCAGCCCCTATGGACTGAGTGGTCACAGCCCCTATGGACAACAGCAGCACAACACAGCCCAGCCAGCCCTAGCTCCCACCCTCCCTCTTCACTGTCCACAGCCAGAGTGATAAATGGCGCCGACGCAGGGACCTTTTATAGTATCCAAAACCCGCGAGATCCGGAAGGCGGGATGACATTTTGCCTCGATTTCAGATCCGAGTCAGGTGGGAAAAGTCAAGCCTGACTCGGGGGGGCTCGGTGGGGTTCGGATTTCAGAAATCCAAACCCGCTCATCCCTAGTATAGACTATTGCTAATTACATCAGCAGTCTCTGCAGTGCTTCAGTGTATATTTGGACTTTCTGCTAGTACACCACAGCAGTCCCTGCCGCACTTCAGCATCTGTGTATACTACCTATTATTAACATCACAGCAGTCTCTGCTGCACTACGGCATCTGTGTGGACTTTCAATTATTTACATCACAGCAGTCTCTGCTGCACTCCATGTATGGATTCCCTGTTACACATCAGCCCTCAAGGCTGCTACCAGCCAAGTATACCTCAGCCCTCAAGGCTGCTACCAGCCAAGTATACCTCAGCCCTCAAGGCTGCGTCCAGCCAAGTACACATCAGCCCTCAAGGCTGCTACCAGCCAAGTATACCTTAGCTCTCAAGGCTGCATCCAGCCAAGTACACATCAGCCTCCAAGGCTGCTATCATCCAAGTATACCTCAGCCCTCAAGGCTGCTACCAGCCAAGTATACCTCAGCCCTCAAGGCTGAGTCCAGCCAAGTATATGTCAGCCCTCAAGGCTGCTACCAGCCAAGTATACGTCAGCCCTCAAGGCTGCTACCAGCCAAGTACACATCAACCCTCAAGGCTGCTACCAGCCAAGCATACCTCAGCCCTCAAGACTGCCACCAGCCAAGTTTATATCAGTCCTCAAGGCTGCAACTTGGTCATCAGGCCACATTCCAATCAAGTACACACATGCCCTCATTCAGAGTCGGTCGCAAGCAGCCGCTCGGTCGTACGCCTAACGACCGAGAAACTGAATAAGGAAGCAATCGCACGGCCGGTCAGTCGCAACCAAAGTGACTCCCATACATGAACAATGCACTTCCTCTAGTGTGATAGCAGTTAGCGATCGAGTCAATCGTTGTCAGTCGCTGTATGTTAATTTTTTTCTGATGGTTGCGGCCTCTTATGTTGTGTGCAAATTACACCAAAAATTAACAAAGAAACGCATAGAATAAGCCATCCCCATGAAATTTATTTATTCTTATTATTCGCTAATGCAAACGCAACTGAAACAATTACAAGCCAATTAGCAGTGTTATTAGCAACAACAAATGATTATTAGCTGCTTGCATTGTGTAGCACAAAATACAAACATCAAGCATAACATCAGTCACATTCGATAGTATCGATTGTACTCTGGGGCTTGAGAGAGCACATACCCAACCTCAAGCTGTACAATCAGCTAGGCCTCTATCCTGCTCGCAGAGTGACGTTTTACTACTTCTGGCCTCCTATGTCGGTCGTAGCAGGAAATTTATGTACGCCGCTGAAACGCCCTGAAAACGGTGAGGAAAGCCTGCATTTTTAGTCCACCACCCCCGTCAACACCCACAAACGGCCTTTCATGTCAATCAACTCTCGTAAGCCACTTCCTGCTCGTAAGCCATACGATTGACAGCATTTTGGATCGCAAGGTCTTGTACGCACATGCGCACAACTAACCATACGCATGCGTGGTTTGGAAACGGATGTGTACGACCGAGCGGCCGCTTACGACCGACTCTGAATGAGGTCCACAATCCTCAAAGCTTCTTTATTAATTGGCTCCTCATCAAATTCAAATTTCTATCAATTGACTCCTCCAAGCTTCATCAATAGACTTCTCAAAGCCTCCTTATCAATTGATTCACACATCTAATGATAATCCTTCTTCCCGTGAATTCTCCCAGTGCTTCATAACACTGTGATTGCATTAGCGTCTTCTGCTGAATCAGGCCCTTAGACTTTAAAACTGTTTTGCAATGTAGTGATTTTTTTTCATGTGTTACTTAAGATTGTAGGTCCTCTATTTATTTAGAAAAAATGGTAAGGAAATTTAGATTTTTGAAGGTAAATTCTCTGCCAGAAAATATCGTAGCTATCCTTCCCTGGCCAGGTACAGATGTGTCCACATACATATATCCCCCGTGCGCTACAAGTTGCGTTACACAACACATGTCCACCGTGTGACTCAGTAGTACTGAGCATCTTTTCTTTCAAATTTTTACCTTTAAAATGTGTCTTATTCGCAAAGCGATGCAAATAGGATGCACAAACAGCTTATGCTGATTAAAATTCTATGCATGCCTATATTCTGCTTGCGAAATGCTACGTTACAGTGTCAGCGGCTGTGACACTGCAATATAGCATTTCACATGCAGATATACCTACAGTCACACAGAATATAGGCATGCCGCATAAGCTGCGTGTGCATCCTATTCGCTTTGCAAATAAGAAATTTTAAAGAAAATAGGATGCACAAAAAGACACGGCACTGCAAAGTCACGCCACGACATGCTGCAACTAGAAGGACTGTTTAATGCGTAAGGGAGCTAGATGTATGTGGACACATCCATAACAGCCAAGATGCAAATCCACTTGCAAATCTCTGGGCAACTGTAAAGAAACTCAAGAAGAAGACAATCACCACCAACAAGAGTGGCCTCACAGAAGAACCTATCTGAATATGGCATAGGGATGAAGACCGAGAGGGGCCATGTTGGGGTTGAGTATTTATTTAATAATTTTCTCCTTTTGTTCCTGCAAAGACCATTGGCGATTATCATCATGTAATAGTATATGTCCAATAATATTTTTGCCTGCTCCTTTATTTTCTTATGGATGATGAAACTGTGACACTCTAATGAACAGCAGCCAAACCGATGATTATAAACAACAAAGGATATCATACAAAGTATTGATAGTTGTAAACAGTGTGTCAATAATAGAATTTATAGAAAAAGTGTGACTTTGTTTTACATTCCTTGTTTGTCTAATAATTTCCACACCTCTGTACTCTCGTGTCTTATAATAGTTGCTCAGATCATAAGGTAATGTAATTATTTGTAATAATATAATTTGTCCATTAGGTGTCTCTCTTCTGGTCTATAATTTGTCCATTAGGTGTCTCTCTTCTATTATGGTCGACATGATACATGTTAACCACATAATATAACATATGGATGTTGCTCAATCATTACTAAACAAATGTTTAGTTTTGGGGAGGTGCTGTATTTAAAGATCAATGCCTATCTTTTATGTAAATTTTTTTACTTTATAATATTTTTTTTAACCTGGAGAGATAGGATTAGCATATTGGAATAAATATTAAGTGAGTTTTATTAAAAAGAACATGGCAGGAATGGGAATGGTGTGTGTGTGTATATGGTTGAACTGTTTTGCAAGTTACAGGCAGTGAAATGTAATCAGCATCAATATTTAGCGTGGATGAAGAGCTGGTAGTAGGCGGAGGAAAGCCTTTTTAAGTGGATTTCATGCCCTATGCATTCCTGTAAAGTTCATTAATTTTGCATGCGTGTGTGCGTGTGTGCGTGGAGTATTGGTGATATGATTTTGGTACTTGGGAAGGAAACTTATGATTAGGGTGGGGATGGTTTAAGGTAATTTGCTGTTTGTGAAGGATTTAGGCCTCCATCTTGGGCCAGTGTATAATTGAATGACATCATCCATAAGAAAATAAAGGAGCAGGCAAAAATATTATGGGACATATAGTATTATATGATGATAATCGCCAATGGTCTTTGCAGGAACAACAGGAGAAAATTATTAAATAAATACTCAACCCCCAACATGGCCCCTCCCCATGAAAATGAAATGAGCACCAGTGATCAAAGTCTGGTTTTGTACCGCAAAATTGGAGGGGTTAAAAAACATGGGGTTCACCCGGAAAAGCTGAAACCAGCACCAGGTTATGACAAGCTGGTTCAAGACCAAAATCATGGTATTGAACCAGCTGTGTAAGAGGTGTTTAAAGCAGGGGTGAGGAACCTTTTTTCTGCCGCGGGCCATTTTAATATATATAACATTATTTGCGGACCCGGTGCAGACCACGCTCCCTCTGTGTGCCATCACATGGGGGTGGGCCCCACAATTGCCAGTGATTACAGCAATGCCCGGAGCATCCTGAGGATTCTCTGGGGAGCTGTAAAAGCAGCTATGTTACCATCTGAAGAGTCCTTAGGACACTCCAGGTTGCACTACTGCATAGATTCTGGCTGCAGGGTGCCATTCTAGACACCCTGCTAGTCAGATGAGGCTAGCCGAAAAAATCTCAGAGGGCCAGACCAAATGGTTCCGTGGGCCTTATATGGCCCCTGGGCCTGAGGTTCTCCACCCCTGTTTTAAAGGATCTTAAGTGTTATAAGCATGGGGCTGGTTTTTCATTGGATTGGTGAGCCTTTTTTGCAGGGAAGCACTGTGAAAAGGAGACCCTATACTGATGGTTTTCCGTTATAATGGCATACTCCTCAAAATTTGGGAAGGGGGAGTTGGAACTTATTGTGTGTTATGCTCCCATTGTGCATCATATTGGGGGCATAGCTGAGAATCATGCGCCCCTTATCATGCTGGTGGAATGCCTTTCTGAGCTGCTGGGGTGCTCCATCCCCTCTTTGCAGTCAAACAGTCAACGTTTCAACAAAATATATTGTGATTCTATTCAACTAACAAAGGGCCTGATTCAGACCCACTCGCGAGCGGCTGTCCGCTCGCAAGTGGGTCGATGTTATGCACTGAGCATGCGCACGATGGAGGGAGCTCCGTCGTGCGCATGCGCGACGAGCGAAGGAAAGTCCTTTGCTCGTTGTGTCCGATCAAAGGGGGCGTGCTGTCAATGTTGATTGACAGCACGCCCCCTTTGGTGGGCGTGCCTCCCTGACGGGGGCGTTCCCACGGGAACGCCTCCCGTCAGAAGCCGGCCCACTGACATCACTAGTGATGTCAGTGGGAGTGATTTTGGCTCTGATAGAGCCAAAATCACTCCGGAGCTTGCGGTTGAAAACCTCAACCGCAGGCTCCGGCTCGCAATTTCGATGGTCGCGATGGTCTCGACCATCGCGGCCATCAAAAAGCACGCTCGTATAGCCTGTGGGTGGTGACCCACAGCTATACGAGCGTCCAGGAGGACGCTCCATGAAAATGGAGCCCGGCCCTCATTCAGAGCGTGCGCTCTGCTCAGAGCGTACGGCTCTGAATGAGGGCCAAAGTTTGCTCTTTGTTTTTCTGTTTGTTCACATGTGCCTAGTTATCCACCCTGTACAAGTTGCATGCCCACATTCCGTATTTTGAAGCTGGCGCCAGAAAATATTATGCACAAACTTTTGCAGGACTGCAGGTCCAGCTGGGAATGTGTAAATGGGAGAGAGGAGCAAGTCATTTCAGTGTTCTGTGTGTTATCACTTTATGACCGGATCCTTCATTAATCAAAGCTTTTCAGTTTCTCAGAAGATGTACAGGGCATGGAAGTCTGGGAAAATGATGGGCAGTGTTAACATCCTGTCTTCCCATTCTTCCATTTCAAACAACAGCCTTATTGCTGGATCTTTGCCCCTGTGTAGTTGTCATAACCTGTGGTTTCTGGTATTGGGATCAGTTGTGCTGCACGTCAGATGGGATGATCTAATTAACAGCACAGTGTAGTTGCTTGCAGCATGTAACCGTACATCGCTCCATCAGACAGCGGATTTTGTACTGTGTATGCGTTCTGTATCATTACACCACTCGCCGCATTACTGGGTCACACCATCGTAAGGTATGTACCCACTTTAAATTAATAATGTACATGGCTTTAAATTAATAATGTACATTGAGTGTTTTTATTCAACTTCTCATTATTATACCTTTAATTTTTTTGCAGAATGGTCTAATTCTGTTATACTAATTCTAAAGATTTGTTTTCCTGTACAAAATGTCCCTAAAAGGTATAAAAAGGTGTCCAGCTGACGGGCGAAGGCCAAAAGATGATCTCTGCCATATTCAGTTAAGTTTACAAATCAAAGTAAAGTGTCTTAGCACAGCGTTGTAGTTTGCTATTTTATGCTACCTGCTGGGTCTACGATGCATCTCATTTGTTCTTTAAAAATATGTACATGACATCACAAAACCTCTTTAAGGCAAATTTGCTATTTTAAAAATATGTAAATTAATGTAAATTTATTCTGCTGACTGATGATTGGCTAGAGATAACTGAAAGAAAAAATATCCTGTGTTGGAAAGGTGGTGGAATATGAGTGGCTGTGAGCCAGTCACAACCAATGCCCTCCTCCATGACACTAAACTCTTATGCCTTCTATTGTAACTGTTTCTGTGTGACTGCTACAAATTCAGCAATCAGCACCTAACTGTCACAACCCTGGCTAGTTTTTTTACCTTTTGCCTTGATACTCAACCCTGTCAACTGTCCCGTGGATCTGTGTGTGCAATTCGCCTGGGAGATCTGCTCTAAATCATACTGGCTGTAACACTTCTGCGATTACATTTGGACTGAGCTCCTTTCCACACTGATTGTTCACCTGGGCTCTCCTCTGTCTGTGAACACTGCTAGGCTTGATTGGAATTGCAGGTGTAGTTCTGACTCTCAGTGCTGCAGATATGTTTGCCCTACACTACTCTGAATGCTACTGCCAGACCACCTGACTGTATCCACCAATTCCTGCTAGAACCAGAGTATAAAGATCCTCCTCTGACAGCACTCAGTGCCTGAACATCTCGTTACTTCCCGTGGGGTATAGTTCGTGCTACTTCTGAGTACAATGGTATCCCAGGCTCCTGCTCCTGCTGGTTCCTAGACCAGTTCATCCGGAAATCCTGCTTACAGCAATACCTGGTAAATCCAGAAATCCTGCTAATTGCAATACCTGGCATATTTGGAAATCCTGCTAACAGCAATACCTGGCATATCCAGAGGTCCTGCTGCAGCATGACCTGTGTTCCTGAGTTCCTAGTGTGAAACCTTAGCTTCTAAGTAACGCGTTCATTCCATGCTACTTCAGTATGGAGTCAGCTCCAAGTTACAAGGTCATTCCACGCTACTCCAGTGCAGAGTCAGTTCCAAGTTCATTCCATGCAACTCCAGTGCGGAGTCAGTTCCAAGTTACTCATTCCACTCTACTCCAGTGCAGAGTCAGTTCCAAGTTCATTCCACGCTACTCCAGTGCGGGGTCAGTTCCAAGTTCATTCCATGCTACTCCAGTCCGGAGTCAGTTCCAAGTTCCAAGCTGCCCATTCCACTCTACTCCTGTCTGGAGTCAGATCCAAGCTCCAAGTTATCCTTTCCACTCTACTCCATTCTGGAGTCAGATCCAACTCCAAGTTCATTCCATATTGCTCCAGTCTGGAGTCAACTCCAAGTTCACCAGTTCAATTCTCATTACTCCAGTTCGGAGTCAAGTTCCAAGTTCACCAGCTCAGTCCACGTTGCTCCAGTCCAGAGTCCAAGTCCACATTATTCCAGTCCAGAGTCAAGTTCCAAATCCTTCAAGTTCAAACCTCGTTATTCCTGTCCAGAAATCCAGTACCAGTTCACTTAAGTTTAAAGTCTACAGTTTCTTTTCCAGGTTCAGCGATTATGGGAAGACTCTTTCCTTCAGTCTATTCAGCTAATCTTCCTGCCGGTCCCAGTCCGGTTCCTCCAAGTCACCTACTGATATCCTGTCCAGTTCAGCAAGTCTTCCTGCCGGTCCCAGTCCAGTTCCTCAAAGTCTTCTACTGGTTCCACTCCAACGTTACAAGTTTCCTGTTCCTGTCATTTATCACCAAAGGCAGTTCTCACTGCTATACAATTCTTTTGCAAATAGAGCTATTTACCTCAACCATGGTTCCAGTCAAGCTGGTCTCCGCTGAATCCAATTCAACACCTGAGTCAGGTAATTCTCAGACTCCAACCGTGACACTAACATGGTGTGGAACAGCTCACACCTGGAAATAAGTTGTAATTTCTTATATTGGACATTTGCCTTACAGTACATACAGAAGATGAGGGAAGCTACTTTATGTACTCACAGAGGTCAGTGTAATAAAAGATTTAAATATTAACAAGAAAACTAAATATATCTGTATCTCCCCACTCTTTCTCGTTCCTTAACCACCTCCTCATATTTGCAACTCTTCCTTTCCCTTATTTTACTGTATTCCTTAAGTTTAACTAAAAAATAATTAAAATAAATAAATTAAATGAACAGAAAGTAGCCAATGAAATAAAGTTGCCCCTATGACCCCTTATTCAGATGACTTAATTAAGACATTAACAAGGCTACAACAGGTGGAGAGAAAAAAAGGACATTTGTATTTAAGGGGTGGTCCAAAAGTTGCAATGTATTGTAAAATGCTTGGATGCTTATAATAAATTGTTTACCTTAGACTTTATTGCATCCCAATTTAGTTTGTGTTGAGCTCAGGGGGTGGGATCCCAATCAGTGAGCACACAGACACATGTTTGTAACTTTAGTTATTCGTGATCAGTTAGGCTGCATAGATGTTGGCTGCAATAGTCAGTTTTAGATTCTAAGTGTTAGATTATAAGTGTAATTACAATTTGATAACTAAGGCGGAGTTACGCCAGAGTTAAGCTGGAGGAAAACTGAGGGAAAACCTCCTCAAAACCAGAACAGTTTCTGAACGACATCAAGCAACATATTTATGTGAATTACCGAATTCACCATCTGCTCTTGTATGAATATCCAGGAAACTCCTTATTGCACTCGCTGCTTGGACATTGCAAGTACTTCCCTATCTGCGTGCTGCTTTTGTTGATTGATCTTTGCTGTTCATAACACTTCTGACTGCATCGGCTCTGTACATTGTAATTTATGCCTTCATAATACAGAAATTCTAGTTTGTATTGCCTTTTTCCATTGCCTCACATCTAACAACTTTAATCATTCTTTTAAGAACTAATTCCTTCACCCACTACTCATATACCTCCTTTATATTTCACTTTTGGAGCTGCACTCATACAATAGCAGCACTGTTCTTTTACCTGTATGTTTGAACATTTAACAACTTTTATCCATATTTTCGCTATATCACACAGCCTCCACTCCAGTTTTCATCTCACTTATTACCTTGTCCACAGCATGAACACTCTTACTTCAAACACCCCCTTTATTCAGTGCCCACATAATTCCTCTACTTTATCCATCCCTATCCTTCCCTCTTGTCTCCTCCACTTGCTGTTCCTCCTTTGTTCTCTCATCAGGCTACCTTCCAACCCACTGCTTCTTTCCCCCGCCTTTCCTGTTCCTCCACTCTCAGCCACCTCCCTCCATGGCCTTGCTACCCCACCACTAAGCCCCATTCCCTCCTGGTTCTGCTTGCCACCTCCAGGGCTGCCAAGAGAAATTCTGGGCCCGGGTACAGCAACATCGTGTGGGACCACTCACTTGGACTAAAGTAGTCACTACTATATTAGGATGGTGGTACAGTCCCATAATAGCTGCATTTTTTTTTAGCAAAATGTATTTAGATACTAAAATGTAACACAATAATTAAAGTGCTACAACTTTATTTTGTACATCTCTCATGTAAATAACACATAAACAAAATCTATTTTCTGTCATAGAGATAGATGAATAAAGGACTTAATTTTGACATAACATCAGGTCATCTTAAACACACACATATCCTAACCCGCTGCTCCATACTCCTTCCTCACTATCTACCCCATCTGTGTCGCCCTTGTCTGTCTGCCCCTCCCCTTTAGAATGTAAGCTCTCAGGAGCAGGGCCCTCTTCCCTCACCATAAGTAGGGGGAGTAGAGGAGAAGCACGTATCATTTACTCATAACTCCCCAATTGGCACCTAACACTTGGTTGCTGAGGCCCAGCTGCTTGTGTTATACAGCTATGTTTATAAACCATGCCCTTGTCCTGCATTGTTTTGTTTTACTATTAACTGTTTTTGTTGTGTGCTCATTTATGTTCTGTGTAAGGTGCTGCGGAACCTTTGTGGCGCCATATAAAGGATAAGGATAATAATAAAAACATAATAAAGACATGCACCTGTATATATGGCTGGCCCTAAAATAGGGTTAATTGCATAAAAATAAAATTGTAAAAAAGAAAACGTGCATTGTGCACTTGCAATATTACTGGTTTGTAAATGCCGCCAATGTCTTCAATTACCCATTGCATTATATATTGGTCAAGGTACTTTATCTAAAGGACTAATTCTTCTCACCAGGTGGAAAGGAACCAACACAACACCAGTTTACTACTTTAATTCCAGAATATAAATATAAATCAATTTTTATTACAATTTTTTTGTTTCAAACACAAAAAGGCCTTATTTTTAGAACCTTCCATTTATATTTTTAGCAAATCCCTTGCTGTCACAGTTTATATTTAGCTCCAATTCAAGCACAGAAATGTCATCTATTTGTTTATATCAGGAGGAGGGAGCTGGCAGGTTTTGTTTAATCAGTTTCATTTATCAGAGAGAGACCTTTGATTGTCACTAGAAAAAGAGTCAGTTCTGTAGATTTCATTCCACAGTTCAAATTATTAGATGCAACAACTCTATTTAACTCAATGGGATCTTCCTAGTGATAATGTTTTTTACAAAATTTAGCTAATCCTATCAATAAATAAACATATTTAGTTATTGTCTTTAACTATATCTAGTCGTTTAATTTCTCAGGTTCATCTAAATCCTTCACAAAACGAACAAAAAAAAACCCCTCTCTTGACTGGGTTACTTTAGGTGAATTAATGACCCTTTTTAGTGGGACGATGATGGATAATCTCATGTATGAAGGGTGAGCAGACAGATTGATAGAGAGCAAGGCAGAAAGATATGATTAAAATGGCTGGTTTATTTCATTACTTTCATCAATGTCACTGATTATTATTGAAAGAAATCAAACTCAAGAACACATGATAGTATTCATCACTTGGCACTGCCCTTTCAGGACACTTTATGTTCCGCTATTAATCTGTTGTCAATAATAAAATAAATAAGAATAACTTATACAGTAACTGTGTAATCAGATGCACACACTTTATAAATTATACCACTATTCATAGTTATCAATGATAGGTTTTAAATGGGAAATCATTTCTGCTAATGATGGAAACATATGATTGGTTTTGAGACATTAAGAAAAAGGCATTTTCTGTGCATGAAAAGTACACTTGGCAAGGGTGGCAGCTGTTTCTGTAGGCTGATTTGGTAGACCATCTGTCACAATTGCTGTGGTATGGACTTTGAGAGTTTGAGATCCATCTTCGGACCAGCTGAAGTAGGAGTGTGGGTGAAACTGGGAGACTTGATGAGTAGTCTGCTCATGGAGCAGGTTTGGGCAGAAGCTGAGATGCAAACCCCAGACTGGACTCTGCCTCTGGATGCAGAACTGGAATACTAGCCGCGAGGACCTGGAACCGGTCGTACAGCACTCAGCCCCAGCACCTAAAGACAGGGGCCTAAGGCTAAGAACCCACTACTGGGAACCAACACCAAAAAAGAGACTCAGAGCTGCATAGTACCAAACCTGGAATAAAAAAAACCCTCAGAACTAGTGTCAGAAATGGGGAACTCAGGGCGACAAACCACAGGGGCTGTATCGTCCTGAAAATCACACCCCAACACACAAGCCTGGAACTGGAATCAGAACCTGGAACTCATATCTGAGAGCGGAAACACAATACACTGGACCCCTGACTGAACCAGCCGGAACCTGGAAACTAGAGTTAAGCAGTTCAGTTTTACTCGGTTCTTTCCTCAAAATTAGTATCGGATTTATCTTATTCGCTGTTCAAAACATGTGATAGCCGGTTAGCCAATAAGATTAATTTTATAGATCCAAACTTAACCAAGCCAAAACAGAACCGCTCCTTTATACTGGAAACCGCAAACCACCACAGCTCTGGAACAAGACTCTTGAAACTGTCATGATACACCCAGATACATTTGATAGAGATTGGGAGCAGCACTATAACTGTACTTTGATAGATGCTCAGAACAATGTGTAGAAGGCCGAAGTTCCAAAAGCTAGTACGGATTGTTGGCGGAGACCAGGGGTGCGGAGTCTAAACCGCCCGCAATTTTCACCATGGGCCCTTGCAAGAAATTTTGGACTTTGTGGCATCCGACCAGGCAGGTCGTGGCCCCCTGGCTGGGTCACTTTGTACTAGCGTGGAAACAGGAAGTTATGCAGACATGGTATGGTATGAAGAACTTTAGCTGGAGTAAACAGAACCAGCAAAGCAGGATACGAATCTGGGTTGTAGCAGGCCAGTTACTCAGGATTCTAGCTGAAGGATGGCAAACCAGCAATACAGGATACAAATCGGAGTTGTGACAGTCCAGCTACTCAGGATTCCTGCTGGAGGATGACAAACCAGCAATGCAGGATGCGAATAGGAGTTGCAGCAGGCTAGCTCCTCAGGATTCTAGCCGGAGGATGGCAAACCAGCAGTGCAGGATATGAATCAGAGTTGTATCAGGCCAGCTACTCAGGATGCAGACACTGGAACCAACAGGACCACTGGCAAGCAGGGGAACACAGCCACCAGGAACAAGGACCAGGGCTCACGCAACAAGGCAAGAGCTATACCCAGCAGTGTTTGTCAGTGTGGACAGGAATATCAAGGAGGGAGGAACCAATCAGTGGGCAGCCCCAGACAAGCCCCCTAATAGACAGATCTTGGGCAGCTGGAGTGCTGCACATCTCTATGCTCAGCTCCTGACCCCACAATTTCCCCCACTGCCACCAGGCATCCTGTTGCCTAGGCCAGAAGTAACCTGGTGTGCCAGTCTCCTAGGGAAGACTGGGATTTGCCAAAGAAACAAGCCACAGCTTCTTGTAACAGAAACTCAGAAACAGACCTGGTATAGATACTCACAACAAGAGAAGCCAGCACCAGTACCAGGCTATGGAGGGCAGTCAGGGTAACTGAGTGAAAGTCCAGGTAAGCATTTGTGCAGGAGGCACTCTTGGAGATAACCACAGTAGAAGGAAGCCAGAGGTCCAGGTGAGGAAGGCAGAAATACAGAAGACTGCAAAGATGCAGAAATGCTGGTAGGTATGCAGAAGACCACTGAGCAGGACACTGGTGAGGCCGGCAGATGAATCGATGCTTGCTGAGCAAAGTATAGCTACAGGTGACAGTGGTAGAATTCCAGACACAGAAATACAATAGGTAACAGGAACAGCATGGGAATGACTGAAGCCTGGGGACTAGGAACTATCCCAGAATGAAAGTGTTGCTCTGTACTTAAGAGCAGGTTTAAATAGACTGCAGTGAGCATGACTCCAGTCAGGGATTGGGGAGTTACACTGGGAACCCCAAGATGGCTGCACCCATGCCGCCGATCAATTTGTAAAACAGGGTAGGTGGTGGGTCTATTAGCGCACAACCTCAAGCAGCTTAGTCACTATAAAAAGGGGTATCCCTAACCCCAGTGGTAGAATGCACAATTATTGAAATTTTAAAGTGACACTGGTGCTAAAGGTGATCTTTAGTTAAATACTTTATTTTATGGATGGAACACGATAAAAGCAATAAACTTCAAATATCAATAAAGCCATATTGACATGGATTAAAGTGCATATGAATGAAGGGCTGGTATCTGCATAGAATAATAGATACAATAGTTCAAATTCAATACAGAAATAAAGATATAAAAGAAAATTTTTTATAAATCAAGTGCATATAATGCAGCAGCAATGGTGACACTGATTAAAGTGCATATGAATAAAGGGCTGCCACATCCATATCGCCAGGAAGAGATTTGCATAATTGGGGGCAAAAATAAAAATAGAAAAATCGATCTGACAGGAAGAATAAAGAAAAGCTTTGAGAAACACCTTGAAGATCACCAGGCAAAAGGTTCAATAACGAAGGAGGAGAAAGAATTTTTGGACATTAACAATCCATTAACACCAACGATTTATAGTTTACCCAAAATTCACAAAAGTGTTACGGACCCACCAGGTCGACCAATTATAGCAGGAACAGAAAGCCTAAGAAGTAACCTCTCAGACTATGTCAGCCACCATATTCAGTCTATAGTGAAAGGAAATCCCTCATATCTAAAGGATACAACAGATACCCTCCAAAATATAAAATTAAATGGGATATCATCATGGTATCTGCAGATATCACTTCCCTATATACCATCAGACAACATACAAAAGGCATTGAAGCCACTTCCTGGCACTTGAACAAAACCAATATGGAAGAAAAAAAGAAGGATTTTATCATAGACTGTATCCTTTTTATACTTTTTAACAACTATTTTTATTTTAATGGTGATTATTTTATACAGCGAGTGGGCACAGCCATGGGTACCAGGTTTGCCCCCAGTTACACAAATCTCTTTCTGGCAAAATGGGAGGAAGATGTCGTGTTCAACCACCTGATGTGGGGGTCAAACCTGGTATCCTGGAACTGCTATATCAATGATATCCTGTTTTTTTGGAGAGGAACAGTTAAAGATCTGAAAATATTTTGTAATCATTTGAACAATAACTCTCTCCACATCAAATTAACATTCAATATCAGCAGAGAAACCATCAACTTTCTTGATCTCACCATCTACGCAGAAGACAATATGCTGAAAACAAAATGTTTCCACAAACCTATGGACATTAAACCGCTTTATACACAGGAATAGTGAGCACTTCAATCGATGGCTGGAAAGTGTTCTGAAAAGCCAATTCCTGCGGGTCAAGAGAAACTGTACTGATGGTGAAACATGCAAGGAACAAATGGAAATGATGGAAGAGAAGTTTTTATCCAGAGGATATGATAGAAAAAACATATCGAGAAGAAAAGAAGAAGTCTCCAATATGGATAGAGAAACCCTTTTTATACCAAAGGAAAAGAAAAATCAAAGTGAAAGAATGGGCTGTTATCACCCAATACGGATCACACCACTCGCTTTTAGAAAATATTTTTAAAAAACACTGGCATATTTTATAGAAAGACTCAATTTTATCTACCTTTTTACCCTACAAGACAGTTTTTATTTATAGAAAGGCGGACAACCTCAAAAACAAACTTGTCAGAAGTGCCCTTGATCAAAACAATAGTAATCCCATAAGAATTAAAGGGTTCCACCGCTGTGGATTATGTACAGGGTATTATGTGCAAATGGTACCAAGGAAAGAAAACAAATATACCAGTTTCACTATCAAAGGAAAAAACTCAAAATCAAAGACTTTATCACGTGTCATACTGCAAACGCTGTGTATTGTGTTAAGTGCAAATGCGGACTATTTTATATAGGCCGCACCTCTAGAGCCCTCAAAACAAGAATGGCCGAACATACACAGAACATTAAGAAAGGCCTGGACACGCATGCATTATCATATAATTTCAAGAATAAGCATGAATGTTCCACAATCATATTGTTAAAATGATCGGAATTGAAAATGTAAAGAACAATTGGAGAAACAGGGACAAGGAAACATGATTGGCACAAAGAGAGATGGAGTGGATCCATAGATTTAAAACTCTAATCCCTGAAGGTCTTAATAAAGATTTCGAACTCATGTGGTTCCTCTAGCCAACCAAGGGACCATCCTTCCACTGCCTTTTTATCCAATTCCTAGTCCCCTGTTTTCACTTTCCAACATCCTTTTATAATCCTACTTATATTCCTCTTTTTTAGTCCTTTATGCTACTTCATCTTAAAGCCCCTTAATAAGAACTTTTGGTTTATTTTATAAACATTTTAATCATTTCCTCTTCTTTCTATTTTATGGCTAAACCTACAACAAAATGACGGATAAGCATCTCTGAACACCATAGAACTCTATATTATAAGAAAAATGTCCACAAAAGCAATCATCTACAAGAAAATGTCCGACAAGGCACTTCCTGACACTAGAGTACCCAGGATTGTGAAAAGTGCTGAGACCGGAAGTTGATGGCCGCGCACTTCCGGTTTTGCGGATAGGAAAACTGGCCTGAGACGGTGGGGTACGGAAGGTGCGCTCGCCCTGTGGGTGTAATGATGGTGGGGGAGTGTTGGACTGTGTATGTGGTTGCTAGTGTGTGTGGTGTGAATGAGTGGGGAGGGGTGGACCAATGGAATGACATAGGCGGACACAAGGTGGGAGTAAATGTTTTTATTGGAGTAGTCACAGTGCTTCTCCTATATAGTCCCGGGCAACAAGGTGGGTGAGAGAGGTGGGGGGGGAGGGACTATATAGGAGAAGCACTGTGACTACAATAAAACCATTTACTCCCACCTTGTGTCCGCCTCCATCATTCCATTGGTCCACCCCTCCCCACTCATTCACACCACACACTAGCAACCACATACACAGTCCAACACTCCCCCATCATCATTGCACCCACAGGGCGAGCACACCTTCCGTACACCACAGTCTCTATCCAATTTTACGCAGGACCCGGTACGCCTGCGATCGGGAAGTGCAGCACCCCACTCACTCATATAGCACACCTTTCAGCCCACTAACATATAACATCTGCCCACACAGCAGAGCACAGTCCTACCCAACCATCACCAGGAAAACTGGCCTATTTATTAGATCGCTCGCCCTCCTGCACCATACAACCAAGTGGGAGAACACAACCAAGTGAGAAGGAGGGAACCTTTTAAAACATATTTTGAACATAATTGCCAAACCAGAAGTGATGGGAGAACCACTTCTGGTGATGCAATCGCAATCTGCTTTAAAAGGAGAACTGACTTTCTCCTGCACACATCCTTGAAAAAGAGCTACAGAGCTCAAAACGCATTGGTACTGCTGTGCAGGACATTACCAAACCCCAAACCTGTGAGTGTCTGGACCAGGGTGCTGTCCGGAACCCGTTTCTTACCCAAAGAGACACCTACTACTAATGGCATGTAATTTCAGCCTGACAGAACAATCTGGACACTATAATTGGACTTTTTCATGGCACTGAGGGCCTGATTCAGACCGATCGATATTTGGCCACTGCACATGTGCACGCTGGAGCCGGCTCCGACGTGCACATGCGTGAGACCCGGCTAGCGACGGGCGCTCCGTTGCTCCGGGTCTCGCACCAAAAGGGGTCGGCTATCGATTTTGATCGACAGCTCGCACCATTTTGGAGGCGGGCAGGGGGGGGCTGTCCAAACGGAGGCGTTCCCGATGGAACGCCTGCCATTTGAGGGTGGCCCCACTGACATCACGAGTGATATCAGTTGTGAGCTTCCAGCTCTATTAAGAGCCAGAACCTCACTGGGGCCTGCGGGTACGAGGTCCTACCGCAAGGGTCTCGTCGCAAGCCCCAATGGTCGCGATGGTCTGGTCCGGCTCTGAATCAGGCCCTGAGTCCCATGATTTACTAATTTCATGCACGTGGCAGCTCTCTATTCATATACACTTTTAATCAGTGTCACCATTGCTGCTACATTATATGCACTTGATTTTTATATTTTATTATTTTTATTTCTTTATTGAATTTGAGCTATTGTACCTCTTATTCTATGCAGATTGCAGCCCTTCATTCATATGCACTTTAATCCATGTCAATATGGCTGCTTTTTTTATTGATATTTTGAAGTTTATTGTTTTGATCGTGTTCCGTCCATAAAATAAAGTATTTGTTAACAAAAGATCACCTTTAGCGCCGATCAATTTGTTTACATTCGATGGAGAGCAGAGATGCTGCTGAGGTACAGAGGATGTGTGGAGTACAGTGATGTAGCAGCGCCAAGTGCAATAAGTGGGGCTAAGACCCCAATTTGTGATAGGTTTGTGTGAGCCAGTTTCAAGGCTATAGCATAGATGTGATATTGTTGAACCAGGAAGCAAAGATGGAGAATAGCGAGGAACCAATGGCAGAGCCATGATGGGCACTGACCAAGAGGTGAGCAGGATATCAGAATGATATGTAGAAATCACTGAAAAGGATGCTTAAAAATGTATTGGGCCTGATTCAGGGCCACACACTATGCTAATATTGATGAGGTTGAGCATTTTATTGCCACTGCGCATGTGTGAAACTGTCTTAAAACCCCTATGGCGAATGCATTACACAAAGTGTATGCACAAAGCTGCTGTTGTGATTGAGACGGACGATTTCAGAAATGTCTTGGAAAAGTGCTGGGTGTTCCTTTGCGGTGACTAAACAGATTCACGGAGATGGTCTGTCTTAAGGGAGTGTTATGGGAGTGTCACAAGCATGTCACTGAAGTGTTTGTACACACAGACGCTCAATCGTTCACTCTGAAGACCATACTCGGGCAGAAAATCTGCACCTGCCATAGGACTGGTGCAAGTTTCGATGGTCTTTGCAGTGCACTGGGGGTGGTGATAAGCTCTGTGCACCGTGTGCAGAGGGAAAAAACATATCACTGGAAAACCATCGATGGTAGTTAACCATTGAAGGTTGATGGCCATACTTAGTGTAAATGTTTTTGTTCACCTTGAGCATATGTAGGTGCCCCTCCATGTTACAGGTATTGAAAGGGCCCAAGAACAGCACTTTGTGCCACCTTTGTTGGATTGTAGGTTCATATTGGAATGTGCAAGGTGAGTAAAATAGTTGCTTCATTTCAAAGTCTCGGCAACTGTTACTTTACAAAAACTCCCTTCATTTATATCGACTTTCTTCATGGTCAGTTTTAGAACTTTTTTAAAATTAATCTAGAAAGTTTGAGGAAATATCTACCTTTTATCACGTCTTTATAGTACAGATTAATGTTCATATCATGTTTGTAATGTGCCTAAGATTCCGCTTTCCCATATAAAGTGTGTCTGAAAGGAGCAAAAGATGCCCTTTCACCAAAATAATTATTTTACTGGGATAAAAAGTATTTTCAGTTCTTAGCTAAAGAGTGAAACTAACCATCATTTTAATCTCCCTCACTTTAAGAACCCATTGAATCTCATTTGAATTCCTCATCATGCAAAATATAATTTTTGCATGTGGATCTATGTGCTTCTGGGAAAACAGGCCATTCATGCCTGCAGAACGTCAGCTGTACATAAATTCACTTGCATTTTTGCTCATTTTCTTTTAGGGGTATATTTACTAAGGTGAGAGTTTTTAGAAGTGGAGATGTTGTCCGTAGCAACCAATCAAAGATTCAAGCTATTATCTCCTAGTGTGCGCTAGTTAAATATTTAGTAGAACCTGATTGGTTGCTGTGGGCAACATCTCCACTTCTAAAAACTCTCACTTTAGTAAATATACCCCTTAGAGTCTACCCTTTATATAACATGGTGAGCAGCGCAGTATATGACTCATAAGTGACCACCATGTCGTATCATGTGGCATACTTGGGATGTTACACTGTACCTTACATTAAGATTGGATATATGATTCATTTGTGACATGAACACACACAGGAAAAGAACCCCAGCGCTAATAAGCTAGAGCAATCTATTACCAATGCAGCAGTGAAAAAGAGGTGATTGTCAACCTAACTGACACCAATAGAACAAAAAAAACACTGCGTTCTAGTAACTATGTTGGGACATAGGCCCTGATTCAGAGCCGCTCGCTCTGACCTAGGGCCCTCCGCCATTAAAATGGAGCGTCCTCCTGGACGCTCGTATAGCTGTGGGTGACCACCCACAGCATATACGAGCGTCCAAAAAGATGGTCGCGATGGTCTTGACCATCGCGACCATCGGACTTGCGGCGGAAACCCTGCGGTAGGGTTTCCCAGCCACAAGCCCTGGAGTGATTTTGGCTCTATCAGAGCCAAAATAACTCCCACTGACATCACTAGTGATGTCAGTGGGGCCGGCTTCAGACGGTAGGCGTTCCCACCAAAGGGGGTGTGCTGTCAGTCACCATCGACAGCACGCCCCCTTTGGTGCGAGACCCGGAGCGACAGCTTGGCTGTCGCAGTCCGGGTCTCGCGCATGCGTACGACGGTGTTCCCTCCGTCGTGCGCATGCGCAGTGGGGACCATCGACCCACTTGCGAGCGTACTGCCGCTTGCGAGTGGGTCTGAATGACCCCCATAGACAATACTACACATGTGTATAAAAATATAGTCTAAATTGACCAATTTATTCAACCTTAGTAGGATTAAACACATACAATACAATATAGATAAAATGCTAATACCTATCAGTTGGATAGAGGACTGGAATTGATCAGGTTCCTAGTCCACATAAACATAGATGATGTACCACTATACCAATAGGTAGAGCTCTAAATACAAATAATAAATGACTAAGAATAACAATGGCATAAAAATATATCATTCGACTATTACGTGTATCACAAGTAAATGCAAATTGATTAGGACATGTAAGACATATTCATAATCTGGAGAAGTTCCAATTCAAGTCCCTGCAGGCATTAATATATCCCGTGTATGAGGCACTTTAGATGAAATAGCAGTGGAATCTATACATGAAATAGCATATCCCGGGAAGGTCACAATACGGCCTGAGTACCTGCCGCAGACTGAGACTCCTGTCTCTAATTAGACCAAATGCCGGGGATCATTCGACTCCGTGCCAAAAGCAGTCGGGCACTTGCACTGTGTATATAGGCGGCTCCATGGATAAGGAGAGATCTGTCACAAAAGTGTTGGACGGGGCGGCTATGGGATAGTCGCGGTGAGCGGTCAGTCGTCCTGTCTCGCTCACCAAGCACAGCCGGGGGGCAAGCAGCGGTCAGCAGCCAGCAGCTCCCCTCTCACTGACCTGCCAATAGAGAGCACGATCAGGTGGTGAATACTGACGGGGATAGCCGCATGTAGTAAATCCCAGGTCATTTGTGACATGGTTGCTTCTTTCCCACCTTGGCTTGTGCACCTACATTGTTTTGAAAGACACAATGGTGATTCTGAGTGGGAAGCACTGCCGATGTTGGACGCCCCTCTCCACAAATGCACCATATCCACCAAGCTATATAAATACTGCTGATGGAGCCATCATGGTCCCGAATCCATGAGCTTTCCTATAAAACTGCCCACAATTGTGCAGAAGCGGACACGTTACAAGCACTAGTACATTTGCTCTGTGGTTTCATTTTTTATGGTTGGAATGACCATAAGGGGTATATTTTAATCAATGTGTGAGTTAGCCCCAGAAATATAACATCGATGTTGATCGTTTTTAAATTTAAAATCAAATAAAATCGACCTTTAGTAAATATACCCATTAGAGTGTGTGTAAAGTGGTGGCAGGCAACTCCCTAAATTCTGAGAAATTACATAAAAAATACATTAGCCCATGGTTTTCCTTGTACTAAGCACAATCAGACTAAGAATATCTTTGAAGTTATAGTGCCTTTTTAAAGACAACAAATCAATCCCTTAAAAATAAATAATAATAATAATACTAATAGTTTTCTATTTAACATACTTTAACTGTGTTATAGTCTAGTGTTTACTTAGGAAGTATCTTTTTATATCTATAGCATAAACAGCATTACATTTGCTCGGTACTCCATGCTTTCTGCCGTGTACAAAATAGGCCAACTTGATATTAGTAAACACAGTACAGTAGTTCATCATTCTTTGTCCTCTTGGTTTTGTCTGAATGATGTGTTGTTTTTGTACTCATAGAAACTACAATAATACCATCTCTATTATTAAAACCTCTTAAGGCAGCATGGAACATAAACAAGTTCTATTTGCTCTTATTTACTCTTCTGTTTCACCATAGATACTCTGTAATAACAGAACTAGCTGGCACCAAATACCAGGGCCTGATTCACTACCATACGCAACTGCGATTACGCACGCAAACGGCCGATTGTTGTGTACTGCGCATGTGTGGGCATGCACAAACTAGCCATTGCGATCGGAACTGCGATCGCAATGACTACACAGACCCATAGCAGAGTGATTGACAGGAAGTGCCGTTTCTGGGTGATGGGCGGGTGGTCGGACAAACGCAGGAGTGACAGTGCGTATCAACGCCATTGCAGGGGCGTGCATAAATTATCCACTGTGATGGCCTATGCAGCCTGAGGCCTGATAGCGTGCGTGGAAGTTAGCAATTTCTGAGTAAGGTCAGTGCTTGTGCAAGTGTGCGTGAGACTGTGATGGTACTCGATTGTACCAATGGTTTCGCAGTCTTTTTAAACATTACGGATGGGGCGTAACAAGAGGTATGGGGGCCCGATAGCAAAATGTCCTCGGGGACCCCCATAGGTCTACCTATACAGAGCTCCTGTAGTTGTGCTCATTATGCAATACCCCCTGTAGTTGTGCCCCTTATGCAGTGCCCATTATACAGTGCCCCCTCTAGTTGTGCCCATAGTGCGGTACCCCCTGTAGTTGTGCCGATTATGCAATGCCCCCTTTAGTTGTGCCCATTATGCAGTTCCCCCAGTAATGCCCCTTATATTCTGCCCCCAGTAATGCCTCTAAGAATGCCCTTAGTAGTGCCCCTTATGCTGTTGCCCCCCTCCCCTGTGCAGTACTTACCTCTCTTCACGCTGGCCACTGGGCAATGCTCCAGTCCACGCCGTCAGCTCTCCCGCATAGACGCTGCCGCTGACTGGATCTAACTAGATCCAGCAGCAGGCACAGGCTCCTCTCATTGTCCCATTACTTCACCCATGCACTGCATCACTGGGTTCACTGGCCTCTGAAGCGATCAGAGGTGTCTGGATACTCTCTACCAGAGGTTCATTAATCTTCCGCAAGGAGAGCACTTAGAGGACACAATACAAGGTTTCCTAGGCGTGGATATCCACAGGGCACAGGTGCCATAGACAGTACACACATCCCCATCATTGCGCCCCATGACAACCCGGCAGACTACTATAATAGGAAAGGCTGGAATTCCATTGTGTTATAGGCCATTGTGGACCACAAGTATTGGTAAGCATTTTTTTTCTACCACTGAGTGTTTTATATTGTGTACATATGTACCAGTGTGTTTCCTTTTTTGAAAACGTATTATTCATTATTATTATACATTATTTATAGCTTCACAGATGTCTTTATTGGGTGGCCCGGATGAGCCAATGACTCGAGAAACCTTGTAAATTCAAATCTGTACTGCCTAGCGGAGGACGACCGAGGCGGATGGCTTTTCACAAGAGAGGTAAGAAAATAATATTAAATTTCAGATTGTGTCATATTCAACTCATCTGTCATAGCAGGCAATTTGTTAACAGCGACAGTTATACTTATTTTCTTATGTGTACTTGTTCACTGTGGCAGTACGGTGTACAGTATGTGATGCTTAGCTTAATATCCACTGCCCAGCTGAAACTTATCCACCAATTTATCAATTGTACATACTGTGTATTTTATATTTTATATTACAATGATGTCGTGCTAAAAACAACCAGCGTGTGTAGTTGAGGACCTAATAAGCACTTACCGATATTATTGTATGCTGCCATGATGTATCATCAATTTGAAATGGTACAAATATGTAGTTCTACTTGCTCCAGATAATGGCCCTCCGCAGAATGCAATAATCGACCGGTTGCGTGCGTATTAGCAACTGCATTCCTTGCTGAATCAGGCCCTATGTGTGTATTATCATACTCAATGGACATATTTTGATTCTGCATTCATATACAGGTAGCTTTACAGGTAACTCCATGAGATTATGCTTTTCCCACCTTACCAATTTTTTTTTTCATTAGAAATCCAAGACTATCGTTGGGGTGGGTTCCCCGTTCACATTATTGGGGATGCAGCCTACCCTTTATGGCGCTGGCTGATGAAGGGCTTCACGCAACATGTACAGTTGAGTCCAGAACAGATTGCTTTTACCCATGCCCTGAGTTCAGCCAGGAAGGCCATTGAAAATGCCTTTGGCCGCATACAGGACACTGGCACTGTCTGATGAAGCGTTGTGATGTGGACCTCCTGATCATGCCCATAGGCAAACGCAAGGGGGGTTTCCGTCTGCCTGGAAACCCCCCTCCCCAGCCCACACAATGACCACAATAGAAATATGTAGTAATATAATAGAATTTTACTAGTGCTGCATTTTCTTCTCATGATCACGAATGAAATAAACAGCACCACCTGCAGGGGTCAGTCCTAGACTGCATCGGAGCAGTCTGCATTCCTGGACATTAGTTTAGCACCTATTTGACCAGCCGTGAGAAGCACTGTGTTTACTCCAATAAAGAGGTTTTTGGTCCTACACATGAGCTTTTGCCTCTCCTTTGATTCATACACACTTGCCGCTCTACATACATTCCAGGTACATACCATCAGCCCCATCAACCACCATCCATCCACCCAAAACACTCCTCACCATCCCTCTACATTGGGCTTCGACCCCCAACCCTGCACAGACACCAGACCTGAGCATATGTGATACCCCTATATTTCTGTTAAACTACAGTAGGACTGGACACCCCTACTTCATAGTGCTGCACTCGTTGACTCACTCCCATCCACCCTCCCAGCCACCCCTTTCCTTCTCCGCCCTCTCCCCTTCCTGGCCCAGTTTTCACACCTACAAACTTCATCACACATATGAAGCGCAGCTCACCTCCAAATATTTCATATACAAAATGTAATGTACAAAAATAGAACATTCCAAATAGCATATTTTTAGTTAAAGCATTGCCTACTTACATGATATGTACATGTAATAACAAGTATAAAATCCACATAGGTAAAATATGTAACATTTTAGCACCAGAAGGCCTAGGTATTAGGCAAAATATTTGAAAATAAAATAAGGAGTTATGGTAAATTCCTGTAAACAGGATACTCTGAATTTTCCTAGCTTTCAGGAGGTTGACTATGGTCATAGTAATGGACAGGATTGTACTGTGGATAAGGTTGATTTTTGTAGTGTGGACCCTGTTGCTGTGGTGAAACTGTGGCCTGAGCTTGACTGCGACTAAACATTCGTTCTAGAAACTAGAACTGGAATTGCTGGGATTCCCTTTGGCGTTCATATGATTCCCTACTGTGACGATCCATTATGCCCATGAGCTGGGAAATAAATGAATTCTGCATATCACGCTCTGCCTGCAGGAACCTGTCTAGATGAGTGTCTTCCTGTGCGGCCATTGCAGCGTCCATTTCTTGTAATTTTTCATCCAGGACAATTGTCATTACTCGGGCGGCTTGCTCGGTTTTATTGGGTCCTTTTCTCTTTTGTGGAACCGTATATACTGCAGAAGGAAGACAGAAAAGCCAAAAATAATCAGTGAGTGTATATAAAAATAGCAGTGGTGTTAGCAAAGGTGTTTGCGGCCTTCTCCCACCTGCACACAAGCTACACTGTGCAACAGGTTTATTTTTCTTTTTTGTAAATTTGAACTGTATGAATTCCGTTTATGTGTTAAAAATGAATTTACAGTGGAGTAGTTATCCTTGAGAACTAATTGGTTACCATAGGCAACTTCTCCACTGGCACACCTCTCCACCTTTTCCACTGCTTCATACATGTAATCCAGGGTGTTATGTGTATTGTATTTTCATTTAATACTTACTGTTTTTGCATGAAACTGGGGTTTGGGTATTTGTGGGCATCCTCCTGGCACCGGCCTGTGTCTCAACAACCTCCTGAATGCTTGCTTGTCATCATGTGCTGCAGAATCTTGTGGAATATTGTTGACTGGGTAATCCAGTAGTAACTGTGGCGAGGATAGGCAAGCTTGCGAGGCTGATGGGCATGCTTACGAGGCTGATGGGCATGCTTGCGAATAATGAGTGCGTGGGGAAGCGGCGAGGCTAAATGATGCAAATTGTATCATTTTAGCACCTTCCCCCTCCAATCAGACCTGCAATTCCTGATATTATCTCCCTATCCTGCTCACTTCACTAGGAAGTGGGCGGGATGCGGGAGATCTACCCACTCTTACGGGAGTGGACCAACCGGGAGAGTAGGCAAGTATGATATTATTATAATGAAATGTTGTTGTATTGAAATATTCATCAATTAATCCTGATCAAAACATCTTTAAAGAGGTTGTCCAGTATCATGACATGGGAAGTGTGGAGTGAATGAAGACTTCCTGGCTTTGACTCCTGTCAATCAAGTGCCATATTCACGTCCAATCCTCAGTCAGGTCCTGGCAGAGGTTGTAATAGATTATTCTCACATAGAAAATCAGTGTAATGTGCAACTTAAACAGGTGTTGCCAAAAGTTTGTACAAAACTGAATATTCTGTCCTTCCCTACTGAAGAAACAGAGCACTGCATCATATTGGATCTGATAAAATGGCTCCTATAAAACATAGGATTATTGCACTGCAGAAGTTACATCAAATCAATTCAAAGCATGTTATGGCCAAACTGAGGAATGAATTAACATTTAACAAAAATGAACAATTGACAATTCTGTTTATTTAAGAATGTTAAAAAAAAATCACGAAAACAATAAAAACATAACAGCAGGATGTACTGACATAAATCAATATTTTGAAGTAAATTCAAATCAATGTGTAACATTGATTTCTGGACTTCCAAATGGAGACAGCAACAACCTACTCACAAGGAGCTCAATAAAAAGTTTATTTTCAGATTGATTCTGTTTTCTCGTGAAAACCATAGGCCGGAAAAGGTGAGAGTTGGGGATTCATGGAGAACTATCATTCTGCATAATCCATATAGCATGTACTTAACATTTAGTCAGATTAAGGTGTATATTTAGTAAATAATATTTGCTAGATATTCCCCCAAAACACTAATTAGTGTTAAGGATCCCCTGAATGTAACATTTCTCACTGCAGTGGCAAGAAATCTATGGGGGGGGGGGGGGGGGCTGGGCTGCTAAACTCTCGAATTTACCAAGCTCCGGAATGCAAAGCTGGAGTAAGCCAATAGTGTCGCACATTTTACCAGTATGCGATCTCCACCGATCCCCACTAATGCATGCACAGGCCGACGTCTGCACATAACATAAGCTATCACTCTGCTTGTAGCTCTGCATCGGGAATGGCTCTTATCGGATCCTGTGTCCTGACAGGAGAATAATACTAAATTTGAGATTTTTATTTTCACTTTACAAATTTAGTCAATGGTGTCCTCCTCTTGGCTCCTCCAAAGGCTCCCAGCCTCCCCTAGTATGTGCTTCATGAAGGTGGAGCTGCTCAGCCTCTGACTGTCGACCCAGGGGTAAATCTAGACTTTTCTTTTAGGGGAGGCGGTTTAACAGTTAATATAGACTTATTTCCTATCTATTCCTGACACCTATTACTTCTATACATCTATACTCTTACAATACAAAATTTATTAAACTTAAAACAACTTGCAAGTTTGCATTGTTCTCTGTATTAAAATACATACATCATAGGTCACCCTAATGCCGCAGGAGTTCCAAGGGAATAAAAATAAAGTGCCAGCATAGTGCAGATCAGTGTATCCAATGGCACTGTGCTGTAGATCTTATATACTGTAGTATACTCACCCTCAATAGGATGGAAGAGTGCTTTGGACATTCATTTAAAAACCTGATGTCCGTCGGTATTATGAATAATGGGATAAAATAGTCCAAACATCCAATGACAATACTAAATTGAATAAAACAAATTTACTGATATATGGCAATATACAATAAAGTATCTTAGAAACAAGTCAATAAAATAATGTATCAAATTAAAGACAAGTATTGAATAGAGATAAACAGTAAGTGGTTGTAGCAACGCATTTCACAGAGCCTACATCTGCTTCATCAGGATGGCACCTTATTTTTCTTCCCTTGGAACGCCTGCGCCATAAGAAGAACCAGCGACAGCCAAGACAGCATATACATTGCTTACACAACCACCATAGGACAAAGGTGAGAGATTGTCCAATGCCTACTCTTCTTTTAAAAAGGGTGAGTTTGTATGTACTCTCTTGTGAACCAAGACTAAAGACAGCGCTGGGACCATTTCTCCTACTCCATAAAATATTAAATTTATTTGGACCCCTTGCATTGCAACATGGTTTGTTCAGGTGCACAGTTTATTGCTTTTTTTTGCTTTGCTCCTAACTTAGAATCGAATCAGGCACATATACAATATTACCATCTGATGGTATGGGCTTACTGCTGCATTTTTTATATATGTTTTTATGTATAATAAATAGCTGTCTTTCGTGGTACTGGATGATGGTCTTTTCTTTTACCTTGTCCTATCACGACTCGAAAGTCCCCACATTCCGTTAAGGACCACAGGTCAAGGTTTCTGAAAATAAAGATACCTTTATATGTCCATACATCGCCCTTACAAGAAAGCATACATGTAAGGAACTCCACACGAGACATCCTCATTCACATCTGGGTGATTCTTAAGGGAGTTGGGACCATACTAAGCTGGGCGAAGAGCTTCATAGTCCACATATTCACATCCCCGGGTAGCTACATCGTACAGTGACGTTATTACACTGTATTGTGTTTTCCATTTCTTCTTTTTTATACCGGAGAATTACCTATACCGGAGGACGTGGGACAATCCCTTTGATGGACTTATTGTTGACTTGTTGGAACAATCCATAGCGTAAGTGAGGTTGATTTGTTTTGTTATATGCTATTAAATATAAGGTGGTGACTTATTAAGCTCTCCAGCACTGGAGTGCAGCGCCATAGGGTTTGTACATTTTTTGTTTGTATTAGTCTCTCAATATAACATAAGCAACAGGCATTTAGTAGTATGCAGCTGGTATTTTGTTATTGATGTCAATAAGTCCTTACGCCTGATAGTGTAGTACAGTCCATAATAAATTAACGGGGTATATAAAGGATAATCTCTACCTCTACCCTGTCCTCAGGGGAGGTTATTAATACCTGAATTTGCTCTCAGTCCCCGCTCCACATAAAGTGCTGGCCCATGGCAATAAATGGTGCTCACCTGGTGGTGAATGTAGCGCAATGTAGTACAAAGGAACCTCTGCTCCTGAGCCGCGGCTCTTAATTCCCCGGTGTCAGCGGGATAGCCAGGGCATGCTGCTGTCTCATGCTGGCAGCTTCCGATAACGGAACTTCCGGCATCTGGAATTTGCATTCCACCTACTGTCCAAAGCTGAAGAGTGAAATAGCTCTGGGCGTGAAACCCGGAACTTTTCCTCGCGTGGTAAACCCAGCTCCTAATTGAATATGCCCCTTAATGTGTCAACTCTAGTGTCCCGCTGCTGTCAAGTATTGGTTATGGGCTAGTGCTTAAGCAGACAGGGGCAACAGGAAGGTATTCAACTGGTTATTATCATTGAACATATTGGGGGTGATTCTGAGGTGACAGAAAGCAAAAAAGCCAGTAACTGTGCCCCTGGGTAAAGCCATGTTGCACTGCAGGTGGGGCAGATGTAAAATGTGCACAGAGACTTAGATTTGGGAGGGGCGAGTACAAATTTAAATCTAAATAAAAATAAAGCTGTCCAACAGTTGTGGGCTATTTACAGAAGAAGCCACTATTTAGTTACTACCCTTGCATAGCAATATGGTTTGTCCAAGTGCAAAGCTACTTTTTTTTTGCTTTGCTCTCAACTCAGAAATAGTTCCAATCATTCAATTTTAAACAATTTAGATTTAATTTTGATTTAAATAAAAAGTCATATGAGAAATGTGTATAGGAACAATACTTTCCAAGTATTACTTCTGTGGTGTGGCAGAGCTGGAAGGGTCCTCTGTCTGATCTCCAAGTGCTTATTCCCACCAGTGCCTGAAATGTGTAATGCTCAAGCATTGACTGCTGTAGATGTAGATGGATCTGGCTGGACAATCACAACAGCCATCCATCGCCTGAAATGCAGTAGCCCAGGTCATACAACTCTTGTGTTTCTACTAGTGGAGGAAATGGCATGTTTTTGGAAAATACAGTATTTCTCTGTTGTAGCATTTTCTTTTAATGATGTACTAATCAGAACAAACTATGGCTGAGTACTTTATCTTGGAGTTAGACCATACCATTCCAAAGATGAGTCACCAGGCAGCTGAAGTACATATTTTACATGGTTCATGCAGCTACTTTATGTACACATTTATTAATGTGCTGTTTTAGGCACTGTACTTTAAAGATGCCAAGTAGGAAGGTATACACTCAATGGCCATTAGTACCTAAATATAAGAGCTGTCATGTTTAAAAGCTCTGCACTATAATGGACTGGAATAAGAGATCCACTTATGTCCTGTACTTTGTTCCAGTATAATTAATAATGTGGTTCTTAGTGCATCACAATGAGGCTTTTTCGTTTTTTTTTGTTCTTTGTTTTTGTCTCTACAACGATGGAAATATGGTGCCGTATACAATAGATAATTTCTATACTGCATAGTGAAAACAGAAACATTTAAAGTCCCTACTGATCTCAGAAAACAGAACCTGATTTACTAAGCTCGGCAATAGATTAACTGGATAGGTGCCAATGCTTGGTTAATGATTATACTTGCCCACTCCATTGAGTATTTCCACCTGACTACATTGCATTCACAATTGTTCAGCAGGTGGTTCATTTTTGCCTTCTTGTGAGTATAATTTCTTGAGTAATTTTGGGGTGGAATCAACATGTAATCAGGTCACCCCACATGTCTGTAGGGATCTAGGGTGCAATACAATCCACACTCTGACATTTTAATCAAGTACTGTATCTTTAAAATATGTATTTTTTTAAATATTTGAATACATGTTCATCTATCAAAAAAACAGTGAAGATTACAGTGCCACACTATTACCAATTGAATGGCAATAAAACTGTCTATCAAATTGCTTCACACGCACTCCTCTAACAAAAAGAGTGTCAGCTCAATCCAAGAATATTAAGGCAGTGGTGATCTGCCTTATAAGATAAGTCTGTTGCTGTGGACTTGCAAAAAAACGTGTGTGATAGTGAAAAAATATATAGTATAACCAGATTAAAGTGTCAAATGTGCATATATTATTAAATAAAGTGCCAAGTGCATATCCCTCAAAAATATACTATAACTTCAACTGATAACAATTAAAAACATATATTTATTACACTAGTATCACAGATAAACCACATAAAACACAGATAATGAAATACATAGTAATTTTGATACATATAAAAAAACAGTACATGTATAGAAAAATTGAGAATAATCTCTTTGTTTTTAAAAGCAATAAAACATATTTTTTAAATATGCTTATCTTAATGTTCATCATAGGCAAGTAATGTCAGCTCCCAACTTGTTTCGTCACACTCTCGACTTCATGAAAAAAAAAACTAAAAAAAACCCATATATATATATATACAGTGTGTGTGTGTGTGTACATATATATAAATATATATATATATATATAGGGTCCTCAGTGATGCGGCACTCCAAGCGAATGAACACAGCATAGACAAGGCTTAGAAGAAGTCAACGTTTCAATACCAAGACAAAGGTATTTTCATCAGGACATACATACATATACAAACAACATCCTACCTTATATGTGCTCACCTAAGTGACTAAACAGCCTCACCGGAGCAGGGATCCACACCCGCCCGGCGGCGCTGACCAGCGACGTCACAGCGTCACATGATTCTAATAAGAAAGTGCCATCACCATAGTAACATATAAACAGACTAGCGCAGTCTATAAAATGGTGCTATAAGATAAATATACACATGGTCAGAAGGCATATAATACATCACGTAGCACGAGCAGGCTAGCGGCATGTCTACAGATACAGAAGTAGTGCTATACACATATTTAAGGATAATAAATACCATATATATAATAGTATCAAAATTCAAAAACATCAGAGACTGTATATTAGAACTCACAACTCAAAGGAGAGATCCTAGACCCAATTGCTCATTTAGACCCCTAGGTGACATTGTGCCCAACCGATGTATCCATCGAGTTTCACATCGCATTAATTTACGGGATCTATCTCCTCCCCGCATAGACATTGGGATGTGGTCTATCATTCTGTATTTAAGGGCAGACAAAGGGTGGCGTGCCAAGGCAAAATGTTTTGCCACAGGTTGTTCGTTACAACCATTATTAAGAGCTGACCTAATGGCACTTCTATGAGCTGCCATACGCTCTTTAAATATTCTCTCAGTCTTGCCTATGTATGATAAGCCACTGTGGCTTATCATACATAGGCAAGACTGAGAGAATATTTAAAGAGCGTATGGCAGCTCATAGAAGTGCCATTAGGTCAGCTCTTAATAATGGTTGTAACGAACAACCTGTGGCAAAACATTTTGCCTTGGCACGCCACCCTTTGTCTGCCCTTAAATACAGAATCATAGACCACATCCCAATGTCTATGCGGGGAGGAGATAGATCCCGTAAATTAATGCGATGTGAAACTCGATGGATACATAGGTTGGGCACAATGTCACCTAGGGGTCTAAATGAGCAATTGGGTCTAGGATCTCTCCTTTGAGTTGTGAGTTCTAATATACAGTCTCTGATGTTTTTGAATTTTGATACTATTATATATATGGTATTTATTATCCTTAAATATGTGTATAGCACTACTTCTGTATCTGTAGACATGCCGCTAGCCTGCTCGTGCTACGTGATGTATTATATGCCTTCTGACCATGTGTATATTTATCTTATAGCACCGTTTTATAGACTGCGCTAGTCTGTTTATATGTTACTATGGTGATGGCACTTTCTTATTAGAATCATGTGACGCTGTGACGTCACTGGTCAGCGCCGCCGGGCGGGTGTGGATCCCTGCTCCGGTGAGGCTGTTTAGTCACTTAGGTGAGCACATATAAGGTAGGATGTTGTTTGTATGTGTATGTATGTCCTGATGAAAATACCTTTGTCTTGGTATTGAAACGTTGACTTCTTCTAAGCCTTGTCTATGCTGTGTTTATTCGCTTGGAGTGCCGCATCACTGAGGACCCTATTTACATTCACTACTCATGCAGGCAACCAGCTAAGTAATTTATATACAGAGAGTGCCGGATCCTATGCTACGTATATATATATATATATATATATATATATATATATGTAGAAAAAAAGGGGGGGTAGCACTCACCAGTCTTCTTAAAAACATCTCTTTATTATATCTCAGTAAAAATGTTACAACATTTCAAAATCCGACGTTTCGGTCCTGTGCATGGACCTTTGTCAAGGGTCCATGCACAGGACCTAAACGTCGGATTTTCTACTTTTGCATGAAGAGGATTATTGTGATCCCATATGGGTGTGTCACCCCAGCAATTTATTATTGAAGACGAGAGTGTGGACCTTTTTGGACTATATATATATATATATATATATATATATATATATTCCATAGACAAAAAACCTTACCACATGTCCCATTAAGGCTGCTTAGACATGATTTGAAAATTCACAAAACCTATTGATTTTCTGCCACTCAAACTTCAAAAAGCAATGCAATTACGATCATTAAGGCTGACGCCATAAAGGAGGTGTTCCTTGCGCAATACAGATATGGTATGCCGTCACACCCTGTGGTTAACTGCAGATTCATCAGTTAACCACAGGGTGTGATGGCATACCAAATCTGTATTGCACAAGGAACACGTCCATTAAAGCGTTAGCCTTAATGATCATAATTTTATTGCTTTTTGAAGTTTGAGTGGCAGAAAATCAATAGGTTTTGTGAAACCGTAAGCTTTTTTAAAATTTATTAACTATCAGGTTTTGGATGAGCAAAACGGGCCACCTGCAGGGGAGAAGGGCAACAAAATGGTACACTAACGCAGGTGGAAGAGGGGACAGCACACAGGAGGTTGGTTTGGGAGGTGCAGAGTGCAAGATGGCTGTAGGCATGTGGGGTAGCAGCAGCAGCGGTGGTGCAGAGCAGTGGCAGCGGTGCAGTGCAAAGGCGGTATCAGTGGGCAACAGAGGGCTCACTGGTAGTGCGTATGCACCTGACAAAGTCAAATCAATAAATCACAGATGCACGAATGCAGCAGTGAGATCCATCTACGCATCTGTTAAAAATTGAATGTGTAAAAAAAAAAAAAAAGACGTAGAAGACAACCAGCACCGGACTAGTCAGAACCAGCCCTGGTTGCCAAAATACGGGGGACAAATGACGTAGGGATCCCCCATAAGTTGCACAACCATCACTGGGCTCGGATCCGGTCCTGGTTCTAGAAATGCAGAGGAAAAAAATTAGTAGAGTCCCCCTGTATTCTCCAGAAAAAGAACCGAACTATTTCTAACGGGGGGCTGATTCCGCAGCCAGGGAAGCCCTTCACCAGGCCCCCCGGCCGCAGCATCAACCCTGACCGCTAGTCAGTCCAGGCTGGGGATCCCTGAGGAGCTGGGGACCCCCCCAATAAAAGGGTCCCCCTCCTCAGGGCACCCCTGACCTAGGTTATCCCCAGCATCCCTGGGTGGTGGATGCCAGGTTGATTGTGTGATGTGCATTTTAAAGAATATTTTCTTATGCAGGTGAACTATAGGTCCCACCATGCCTCCCTGCATGCTGGGACTTGGAAAACCACAAGTACCAGCGTGCTGGGCATTAGGGCCCACTGCCACCTGTAGTCCACCTGTAAAAAAAATTATTAAAATAACACAACACACTTTTTAATATCGTAATATTTTATTTTACATGTCTCCACCTGGGGGACGGCGGACTTTAAGCTCTTTTATGTGGCCGCCACCACCCCAGGGCTTAGGCATCTTTGCCTGGCGGGTGCCAACCCTCCAGGGCTTTGATGACTTTGCCTGGTGGGTGCCAACCCGCCAGGGCTTCGGCGTTTTCGCCTGTGGATGCCAAACCAGCAGGGCTTCGGCATATTTTCCGGGTGGGCACCAACCTGCCAGGGCTTTGGTTTCTTCACCTAGTGGGCGGCAGCTTGTGCTAGCTCCCTTTCATGGCTGCCTCCCACTAGGACTTTTGGTGTCTTCACCTGGCAGGCGCCAACCCGCCAGGGCTTCGACGTCTTCACCTAGTGGGCGGCAGCCTGTGTCAGCTCTTTTTCGTGGCTGCCTCCCACTAGGACTTCCAGCTTCTTCGCCAGGCAGGCTCCAACCCGCCAGGGCTTTGGCATCTTCGCCTAGTGGGCAGCAGCCTGTGTTAGCTCTTTTACATGGCTGCCACCCACCAGGGCTTCTGGTGTCTTTGCCTGGCAGGCGCCAACCCACCAGGGCTTCAGCATCTTCACCTAGTGGGCGACAGCCTGTGTCAGCTCTTTTTCATGGCTGCCGCCCACTAGGACTTATAGCATATTTGCCTGGTGGGCGCCAACCCGCCAGGGCTTCGTCATCCCACCAGGGCTTTGGCATCCTGCCAGTGCTTCGACGTCTTCACCTAGTGGGCAGCAGCCTGTGTTAGCTCCTTTTTGTGGCTGCCTCCCACTTGGACTTCTGGCATCTTCACCTGGCAGGCGCCAACCTGCCAGGGCCTGAGTTAGTTCTATTCATGGCTGCCTCCCAATAGGACCTCTTTGGCGCCCGCCAGGACTTCGGCGTCTTCACCTCATGGGCGCCAACCCGCCAGGGCTTTGGCTTCTTCGCCTAGTGGGGAGCAGCCTGTGTTAGCTCTTTGAGGTGGCCGCCGCCCACTAGGGCTTCTGGTGTCTTCGCCTGGCGGGCACCAACCCGCCAAGGCTTCGGCATCTTCACCTAGTGTGCGACAGCCTGTGTCAGCTCTTTTACCTGGCTGCCACCCACTAGAACTTATGGCGTCTTCGCCTGGCGGGTGCCAACCTGCCAGGGCTTCGGCGTCTTCGACTGGCGGGCACCCACCTGCCAGGGCTTCTGGTGTCTTTACCTGGGGGGTGACTGTCACCTCCCCAGGGCTTCTGTGGTCCTCTTCAGGTGCCGCCACCTCCAATGATGTCGCGAGTCGTGATTGGCTTGTGGCGGCCATCTTTGAAAATCAAAGATGGCAGCCGCGAGCCAATCACGGCTCACAATGTCATCATCAGTGGCACCCGGCCTGTCCGGGTGTCGGCAGTGGGCCTGGATCCGAGAGGATCCAATCCCCACCAGCCATTCTGCCGTGTACGGCAGTGGTGCCCATATCAAAAATGGCGCCTCAGCGCCATTTTTGAAATTCAAAGATGGCCGCCGCTATCCATGATTGGCTCGTGATGGCCATCTTTGAATTTCAAAAATGGCACTGAGGCGCCATTTTTTAAATGGGCGCCACTGCCGTACTCTGCAGAATGGCTGGTGGGGACTGGATCCTCTCAGATCCAGGCCCACAGCCAACGCCCGCACCTCTGCTGCTGCTGGGTCCCACCAACACCCACACTGCCGACACCCGCGCCCTGCTGCCGGCACCCGCACCACCGCCGACACTGCTGACTCCCATGTCACCGCCGCCGCTGATGTCCCCACCGCCACCTCCGCGTCCCCGCTGCTGCTACCATTGGTGTTTTCCAGCGCCGCTATCGCCCGCAAACAATGGCCATCTTTGTGCAGCCAAGTAAAGCCACAGTGAGTACACCTGCTGGAGGCTCCTACTGAGGCTGTGCAACAAGTTGAAAAGTCCTATCTTTATAATGACGCTTTCTTGAGGTAATAGTTTAAGAACTGTAACTTTCTAGTTTACCTGAACTCCAAAAGCATGTACCCTGGCACAATAGCTACCTAATAACACAAACACCAAGTCTAAATTCCACCCCTACCCTGAGTTATGCCTTCCCAAAAATCCCCCATAGACTATAGCAGAAAAGAGTTCCTAATTGAGAATGTCAGAAAAAAGTGACAGTTGGACCTTTAGATTACTCCCATGTCCTCATTTTTTATGTTTTTGCCCTGAAATTTTGCATGCAGCACCCAGTGACAGTTCTACCCAGCCATGCCAAATTTCAGATCCGCACCTCTAATAGCTTTTGAGGTGTAGCCCCTTGAAAACCCTGCACCCCCCTCCAGAATTCTCTATGGAGAAATCCATTTTTTTAGATGCAGCCTTAATATAAGGGCACGACTGTGCCCTTCTACTGTATATTACAGATGTGCAGGTTCGGTTTTACACGATTCTTTTCACAACATTTAGCGCCAGTTTGGATTTATCCTATTGGCTATCCTAAACACGTGAGAGATGGATAGCCAATAAAATAAATTCAAACTAATCCGAACTTGCGCTAATGTGGGGAAAAGAACCAAGTAAAACCGAACCCGCACATCTCTAATATATTTATGATTTGGTTGACCACACATACTACTTCTGTACTTCTCAGTTTCTCTGACTAATACCAGACCACTTAGACTGTTGTGAATTGTGATTGTGCTGCTTATGCTATTTGAGTATGATGCAAGCAGGAATTAACTTACTGGATGATCACCTACTTGCCGCTCCTCAGAATAACTTTATATCACTTACAGATGATGATGCCGATAAGATATATTTTGAACAAATACAGTTTTCTGAACTTCCAGTTAAAACAGCTCATGATCTGTATCACAAATTATTGAGATTAAAGTAACATGAAACTGATTTGCTCTTATACGGTCAATTTCTTAGTGAGTACCACCACACTAAGAAAATTCCAAAAGGATTTAGGGTCCAGAATATCCCCACACTGGGGAGAAATTATCCTGTTTTTTGTGCTCGATGGTGCAGAGTTCTTAATAAATCCTCCGTAGACCTGATTTTGCTCGTTATTGAGAAAGTCCGTACTGAGCTAAAAAAAGTACATGTCAATATTGACTCTTTTAAGGGTACCCACCTTAAGAAATTGACCAGTGATAAGACTGAACCGTGAATTGATAAGCTTAAAAACCAAGTTGACTTATACCATTAAGAGCTTCTACAGTTTAAGAGGAAGAAGCTTGAAACTGTCAACTCAGACTATAAGTCCCATAAAGTGTACAGGTGGCTCACTGGTGACTCTGCTGAAGGGTGAGGATGATGCCTACGAGGTTTACTAGACCTAGACCCACATGTACTGGCTTTTCCTCTGCACCGTGTTACTCTGAGGTGAAACTACAGACTCTACTGATACTAGAGTAGAGTGAATCTTTGTTAGATCTAGGAATACATATGTACCCCCCCCTTTTTAAGAAGAGGTGGTTCAGGAAACACCAGAGGAGGGACAGGGAGTGGAAAAAGAAGAGTAAAGAGAACCAGGACATGAATTTGGTATTTAACTTATCCACACAGGCTGAACTATCTCTATTGTTCCTGGGTCTATCCTACATACCGACTATGTCACATGATTCATGTGATTCGACTGTTGATACATACTGCTTTGGTAGAAAGCTCAGACTTCGGGGATATTTCTCTGAATCCACCGCTGAAAATACTAATGTGTCTAAATGTGCTCAACCTAGTTTGTTTGATCGACCCTCCCAAAATGCTAGTATTAAGACATTCTTTCGCATAGTTGTACACAACAAGCAAAAAGATATACAGACCAGACCTAAATATCACAAGCTTTGTACTAAGCTTTGAGCAGAGACAGGTTCTGAAATCTTTTAAAAATAACCAGGATATTGTCATACGCCCTGCTTACAAAGGTGGGTGGTAGTTGCGCAAGATTGGCACTAATATGACCGTGAGATCAAACGCCAATTAGTACATATGCCAAACTTGAATTTAATCCACCACATTGATTAAGAGGTTAGTTGATGACACCATTGATTGGAGGATTCCTGGCGGCTTGGATTGACTCCAAGACTGTTGATTTCCTCAAAGTACAGCACCCTATCACACCGATAATTTATAGACTCCCCAAGATTCATAAACAACTTGATAATCCACCAGGATGCCCCATTATTTCAGCAAGGGGTTCCCTACTACCACCCCTGGCCATCCATATGGACTCATTTCTCCTGCCGCTAGTACAAAACACCTCCAGCTATATACATGACATTTCTAATTTCCTGGAATAACTAGAAAACTCAGGTGTCACAATCACTGATACCTGGTTGGCCACAATGGATATCCAGTCCTTGTACACCATTATTCCACAAAGTGATGGTATAGAAGCAATACATACACATCTCTTTGCTTCACATACTAAACCCCCCATTGAATTTCTCATCTCCTTAACAGATCTAGTGCTAAAGCACAACTATTTTCTTTATGGTTCAGATTACTATGCCCAAATGAATGGGAATGCAATGGGCTCCATTGTGGCACGCTCATATGCTAATCTTTTTATGGCTAATTATGAGAACAAGTATATACTGGACTCATTTAAGTCCAAATTGATGGTCTATATGAAATTTTTTGATGTCTTCCTAGTCTGGTCTGGTACTAGGGAGGAGTTTTTACAAATGGTTAATCATCTAAATTCCCTCCATGAACCATGGTTTACCTACAATATAGATCGGTACTCTGTGAACTTCTTGGATGTAACCATATTTAAAGATGATGATAGATTTGGCTCAACCCTTTTCCAAAAACCTACGGATCAAAATACCATTCTTCAAGCCAACAGTTAGCATCTGACCGTTCTTAAAGAGAGTCTGCCCATTTCTCAGTTTCTACGGGTACTTCGCAATAACTCATCGGGCGACAGTACTAAAACACAAATCTTTGAAATGAGGTATAGGTATCTAAATAGGGGGTACTCACCAAAAACAGTCCACAGGTATATAAGAAAGACATATCATTGCTTTAAGTATCCTACTGATATATCCATCAAGAAGGGTGTAAGGATCGAATGGTGCATGTGAGCAACTCTGACCACACCTCCAAGGTGACTAAATGGATCTATGAGAGACACTGGGATTTGCTCACGAGTCACCCGGCATTGAAGTTACGCACCAGAAAAATCACCCATGAGTGCATACAAGAGGGGACTGAACTTACGCCAGCTACTAATGCACCCTATCTTGCAACCCACGACTGAGGCATCCACCTCGTTCAGGTCCAACAGGACGGGCTGCTTCAAATGCAGAGACTGTGTTACCTGTCACTCAATGCTGGGTGGCGCTACCTTCCATCACCCTCACAGTAGGGCAAAAATTGCCATCAAACACCGGCTCACGTGTACTAGTATTTATGTTGTTTGTTTTGTCACATGTCGCTGTGTATTGTATTATGTAGGGATGACCAAGCGGGCCTTTCGTGACAGAATGGCCAACTACCGCTACTCCATCAGAACTGCTTTGGACACAGGGATCACAGATAAACCTGTGGCTAAACACTTTCTACGTGATTTATCATTGAAGAAATTTGAAGCACGATGGATCCATAAGCTTGCCATAGTGACAAAAAAACACTTAGTGTTTTTCCACAGTAAAACTGATCTAAGTTAGGTCTATTTGGTTCCTGGATTTTTACACACTATTTCTACCTCAATATTGGACGTTACCTATTTCTTTATTTTCATATTTATTTTTACCATTTTCATTTTTTACTATTTTTGATTTTTTGCTCACCAGTCTGCTTAGTACACTGAGAAGTACTGATATAGTGTAGGCTGTCGTTTATTCACAATGGAGCCATTTGTCCAGTCACGATACACCTTCACCACAGCAGCACATGAACAGTTCACAAACTGCGCTGTTTCAGAAATTCTGCCACCCTTCGCCCGAAAAGCCAATAATCAACCCTTTCTGCAACTCTGATAAATCACACCTTTTACCAATGACAACAAGTGATATGTCTGCAGACAGCCTATCACACACCTTATATACTCACCAAGCCTGCACGCGGCATGTGATGTACTTCGTGCGCTGCCAACGTCAAATGTAGGAAGTAGTCATAATAATGTGACTCGACTGTGTGTGTGTATATGTATATCGCGGCGTCTGATCTCCGGGACACTCGCTCATTGATAGACCCGATGATTCACACAAAGGTCCAGGCGTAAGATCTTGTGTTATATATTGCTTTGATTTTTACCAACACTGTTTGAGGTCTTGATAAAGGTTCATGTCAGAACCGAAACGTCGACCGGATCTTAAATCCCATGCTTTTGTATGTTTAACTAAAAGGTGATGTTCAATCATGAATAAAAATTGACTAATCGCATTAATGGAGAGTACCTCCTTCCTTCAAGGGAAATCTATGGTGTTTTATATATATATATATATATATATATATATTTACTAGTTTATTGGACCCTGCATAACTTCAGTCTCCACACCCTGCTCTGCCCTGTCCCGCTGTCCACTCTGTCACGCACCACCCCCTCTCTTCTGTTCTGACACCCTTGCTGCTTCATTCTGTGCACCCCCCTGCTCCCCTTCTTACCACTCTAATTAGTCTGTTCCATCTCCCTCACAGTGGCAGATTTTGGGGTGTGCGCCCTGGCTTCAACTGCGCTCACATTGTTGAAATGGGACAGATGTTACACAATTATTTATTTATGTAGGTATATAAAAAAAAATTTACCAATTTTTGCTAACTATTCATTTATAATGGTCAGAGTTTAAAGAGGAACTCCATTATTGCATATAAATATGGTATTATCACCCTCCTCCTCCTCCTCCTCCTCCACAAACTAGCAGAATGATGAGTCCAGTGCATAAGAATAATTCAGATGGTGATGAGCTCATCCTCTGTCGGTTTAATAATAGTCATAAATATTCTGCTGCTGAAATTGACAGTGGTCTTGTGTCACTGGCTAGAGGGCATGTCCACTGTCCACTGGGCCTGATTCAGAGCCGGACGCTATTTGTGCTCGCTCGTTCAAAAAAAGGGGCTGGCTATTTAATTGAACCTTTCGCTCTTTGCGGTCTGTTAACGCTTCTATGCCTGAACGAGCGAACAAACCATGCGAACGTAATTTTGAAAAAAAACGCTCCCTGGCCGCTCGCATCATACGTCATGTCCGCTATTTATTAGATTAATCGAGTACATCGAAAGGCGTCTGAACTGCTCGCTATTCTTGTGGTTGGTTTTTCCTACCACAATCATGCGAGCAGTTCTGACTATAAAACAACCAAGTGACGTGGTCAATGACGCTGCTTTGTTAATTATGCACACCCTTAAAACGTCCGTTTTGACCTTTAAGCACGCCTGCGTTGGGATCTCCACTCCCTGTTTTCAAGCACCTTCCCCTGTTGCCACCCACAAACGCCTCATTCTGTCACTCAAAATAGCAGGCACTCGCTATTTAGCGAGCACACGATTTTCGGCCGCACTAACTGGTTCGCGCATGTGTATTAAAATCCGTACGCATGCGCAGTTGTGCGAACATCGGTAGGAACGAACGAGCGCCCGCTTACGAGCAGCTCTGAATCAGGCCCCCTGTCCACTGAGTGCAGTAAGAATGGCAGGGATTTTGTACCGACAATCACTGCTCCTGCCGTTTAAATATAGATTGTTTATCGTATTTGGTACAGTATATAGTATATAGTCTACCTTGAGTTCTTCTTTAGGTAACATTAGTGTCAATTGCAGCAACACTGACAGCTACTTCATGATCTAGTAACTGCTAGTTTAAGATATAAACATTACTGTATTTCAAGTACCTTGAGTTATTCCAGTAAGCTGTGGTACCCAGCATAATGATCTAGTTATTATTATTACTTCTTTTTTTACCCCTTGCTTTCACTACTGATGAAAGGGAGAAGACAGATTCAAGTCACCAGTTTTAAAGAGAGACAGCCACAGCCACTACAGCTTTGTGGAGAAGATGGAAAGGTGATTACTATTCATTTGTATTTTATGTGGAACTGGCAGGTCTAGTACAATACAGTATATAAACAAGGTGCTCAAATGTATTTTTGTGGCTGCTTTAATGTATTCAAATTCAGTTTGGTAAGGTTGCAAAGGAACACATTAAAAGGAGGTTCATTGTATGTACCAACAATGCACAATGTTTCATAAAGATAATTTATGAAGTGAAGTTATTTATAGTTAATAAGTGATTTAGAGAAGTCTATAGAGAGCAAGGGTAGTGGGCACTGTCAAGTCAGATGAGATTACACAGCAACCAATAGCTATTCAGGTAGAGGTTAATTATTGTCAAGTTTTGGTGGAAGCAATAACTGCCCTCTGCAATAAAACCACGCACATGGATTTGTGGACTCCTAGGTTAACTGAAATCTAAAGGGGCCTATCCATTAGGCGACCTGAAAAACTGAACGTCTAGCGATCAGTCCTTCAGGTCGCCGGGTGCGGTGCCTGCACTGAACGGCGTTCATTATACGTCATTCAGTGCAGGAGACCGACCTCCTATCTGTGAACATGTGGAACCTGACGCTCGTTGTCAGGTTGACGAGCATGTTCCACAGATAGTCGGGGTCGGCAAGGACCCAGTGTACATGCGCATTGCTGGTCCTTGCCGACTATCCATTAGACGACTTTCTGAATAATCTGACCAAAACCTCCTGAGACAGGTACTGCCCCATTGGCGGTAATTAGCTGTGGAAAATTGCCACGACTAGTAGGATACCGGCCTATGAAGTGAGTCTAATGGCAGCATGGGTCTTAAATATTGATATCCATTTATATACAAAATCTGTTTGTATAATTTATTGTGAGTATATTGGGTATAAATAAATGTGTGTGTCTATGTTTCTTACATTATGTTGGTGTTTTGTTACAGTGATATTTTTTTTTTGTTCGGTTGACACTGCAGCCTAATGGAAATGCAACATTGAAAAGGACATGTAATTAATAGACATGGGGAACTGATTTTTTTTCCAGTTTTCACATACAAATTATAAGAAACCAATTTTTAGACCCTCCGTGGTCTGCTTATAAAGTAATTGGTCAAGTACATTGTTAGTCTAGATAATAAGAGCATTAAACTGAGAGCTCAAATAATACATGCATGCCTTTATTTGTACATGCCATATGGATGCACTTTTATTACTTTGCAGGCACACTGCATGCCTCCACCATAAAACTTCAGACATACATGTGAAATAATTGCAGCGTGACCTTATAGCATGTGTAATTCATGTGTCCAGGCTTATGATTTGATCACTTCTAATACCAGTGTCCCTGTTATATAAAAAAGCGGCTTACTGTATTCCACTCTATCACTTTATCCTTTAATTATTTATGACTGTACTACTCAGAATCATTGCAGATTAATCTTTGTGAGAGTCTGTGTTTCATGTTTCTATACAGAATAATTTGCATACATAATAGATGTTGTTTTTTTATGGACTGATGTAAAATGTACTTTTCTCCTTTATATTACTACATGGTCTTAAACTAGTGACTGATATTGAACACAGGTATAAAGGAAAAATAGTAACCCACTCACTTGATAGAAGTGGTCTAATTACTGTATAAAACAACAACAGTAGATCTCCAATAAAATGAAATTTTGCCCCCTTCATACAAATAAAGATACAAACAGAGATAATAATAGTGCTATATGATGTATACAATTGAGTACTGAGCAGAAATGTAATTAAAAGAAACAAATGAAGAGACGAGTGGATGAAGGTGTTATGCTATGTTTAGAAGAATCTGAGATATTTACAGTTAAAGATATACAGTCAGGTGCATAAATATTGGGACATTGACAGAATTTTCATATTTTGGCCTCTATTCACCACCACTATGGCTTTGAAATGAAACTGCAGACTTTCAGATTTAATTTGAGGGTAATTACATCCAAATCAGGTGAACGGTGTAGGAATTACAATGGTTTCTATATGTGCCTCCCACTTTTTAAGGGGCCGAAAGTAATGGGACTATCAAATCAAAAGCTATTTCATGGACAGGTGTGGGCTATTTCCTCGTTACTTCATTATCAATTAAGCAGGTAAAAGGTCTGGAGTTGATTCTAGGTGTGACATTTACATTTGGAATCAGTTGCTCTAGACTCTCAATAAGAGATCCAAAGAGCTGTCACTATCAGTGAAGCAAGCCATCATTAGGCTGAAAAATCAAAACAAACCCATCGGAGAGATAGCAAAAACATTAGGTGTGGCCAAATCAACTGTTTGGAACATTCTTAAAAAGAAAGAAGGCACCGGAGAGCTCAGCAACACCAAAAGACCTGGAAGACCACGGAAAACAATTGTGGTGGATGACAGAAGAATTATTTCCCTGCTGAAGAAAAACCCCTTCACAACAGTTGGCCAAATCAAGAACACTCTCCAGGAGGTAGGTGTATATGTGTCAAAGTCAACAATCAAGAGAAGACTTCACAAGAGTGAATATAGAGGGTTCACCACAAGAGCCTCAAAAACAGGAAGCCCAGATTAGAGTTTGCCAAACAACATCTAAAAAGCCATTACAGTTCTGGAACAACATCCTATGGACAGATGAGACAAAGATCAACTTGTACCAGAGTGATGGGAAGAGAAGAGTATGGAGAAGGAAAGGAACTGCTTATGATCCAAAACATACCACCTCATCAGTGAAGCATGGTGGTGGTAGTGTCATGGCGTGGCCATGTATGGCTGTCAATGGAACTGGTTCCATTGTACATATTGATGATGTGACTGTTGTCAAAAGCAGCATAATGAATTCTGAAGTGTTTCGGGCAATATTATATGCTCATATTCAGTCAAATGCTTCAGAACTCATTGGATGGCGCTTCACAGTGCAGATGGACAATGATGCAAAGCATACTGCAAAAGCAACCAAAGAGTTTTTTAAGGCTAAAAAGTGGAATGTTATGCAATGGCCAAGTCAATATCCTGACCTGAATCCGATTGAGCATGCATTTCACTTGATGAAGACAAAACTGAAGGGAAAATGCCCCAAGAACAAGCAGGAACTGAAGACATTTGCAGTAGAAGCCTGACAGAGCATCACCAGGGATGAAACCCAGCGTCTGGTGATGTCTATGCGTTCCAGACTTCAGGCTGTAATTGCCTGCAAAGGATTTGCAACAAAGTATTAAAAAGTGAAAGTTAGATTTAGGATTGTTTAGTTTGTCCCATTACTTTTGGCCCCCTAAAAAGTGGGAGGCACATATAGAAACCGTTGTAATTCCTACACTGTTCACCCGATTTGGATGTAATTAACCTCAAATTAATTCTGAAAGTCTGCAGTTAAAGCACATCTTGTTTGTTTCAATTCAAAGCCATTGTGTTGGTGAATAGAGGACAAAATATGAAAATTCTGTCAATGTCCCAATATTTCTGCACCTGACTGTATCTGACATGAATTGGACATAGCACTTTATCCACAAACTATAACAGTAAATAGACTACCAACATTTAAAATGACCTTGTTACTTTGATCCAGGGGCGTATCTATAATGGGTGCAAGGTGTAAGGTGCACATGGGCTCCTGGATCCAGGGGGGCCCACACACAGCACACCCTGCAACCATATAAATACTTACCCGTTACTTTGGCCTGGCGCTGGCTGCAGAGCCGTGGCCATTTTCCAGTGATTCATGCATGCACAGTAGATATATCCCGGGAACACAGTGCAGACGCCATGTTCCGAGAGACCTGTGCATGCGCAGTAGAGTCTGGCACAATGTCAGAGTCTACTGCACCATCAGAGAGGAGGGGGCCCAATTGGAACCTGCACATGGAGCCCCTTCTTTCTTAAACCGCCTCTGCTATAATCATTAGGTCACATCACATTCATCCATTAAAAAAGGAAACTTTTCAGAAAATTGTTACATAACACCTGCATCCATTTGCCTCTTCAATTTATTAAACAATTGAAATAAACTAAAATATAATAATATTTAGAAGCTTACTGCAACAAAAAATATATTGCTTATATAGGGAGTTGTTCTGAGGCAGATGCATGTAGGACAGCGGAGACTGCGCATACGTAGGACCAAACTTACACTGACTAACGGAGATCATAATATGAACAAATTGATCTGTCTGTTGATGGACCATACTTTCTGTGAAATGGGCATTTCTGGGTGGTAACTGTGTGGTAACCATGTGCCACAACCTCACCTCTCGGTCCGCTAAAGGGTCACCATATATACTAAAAAATATCCCCAAGTATAGCTTGAGCATAAAACTTATGATTACATGATGCCATATATAGTACACTGGTCTTGAAATACATTGGGTCCAACTCACCAGTCTGTTTGTTATAAATATAACTTGTGATTAAGATGTGGGTTCTTACATAAGCAAGGTTCAAGGTTTGACCATGGCTGGATGAACATTGCTAGTTTCCCCATCATCTTTATTTAAACACACCATAAAAGAGAGGCAAGCCAAATTAATTCTCACCTCAGACACAATGAATGGCCAGATATTTCCAAAACTAATCACACTTTAATATGGGAGAAGAATTTTGTCTCAAAGTTAAACAGACAATAAAACAACTTTTATTATATACCCCGTTAGCCAAATCAGGATACAAAAACATGTCAGAATTAAGACTAACTGTAACAGTAACATAAATTAGCAATGGTGCAGAACAGTATTTTCATAAAAAACATAACATTATTTAGAGATGCAATACACTATACCTCTTAATGCATGCGTTTGGTTACCAATAAACAATGAGGCACTATCTTAGTATAAATGCATATGTTTTCTTACCGATAAGCAGTTCAACAGGACAGTTCAGCATAACATAAGTGATGAAGCAAAATAGACTTTATGTGAATGCATGCATTCCTAATAAAACAGCAGTCTTTGTAAAATGCATGCGTTTCTTTACTAGTTCAACAGTTCAGCACGACCTTAATCATGAAGCAGAATAGTCTCTCTGTAAATGCAGGCGTTTGTGTTACGGTTCTTGTGGAAGACCGCAGGACTGCTGACTGGCAACAAGGCTAAACTAAAGAGTGGCAGTCCTACCATAACTGGAACTAGCTGGAATGTGGCTGCAGATCAATTGTACTAACATGATGTAAGGACACTAGCAGCAGCAGATGAATATGTTCCCGAAGTATGTCTTGGGACTATGGTGCAGCCAGACAAGGAGTGGCTTGACAATGAATACAAGCTGCAGGACAGGAGTGACCAGGATTGTGAAACTGCAGGATTTACAGACAAGGACTAGACAGACGAGATACAGACAAGGACTTCAGAGGCAAGATACAGACAAGTACTTGACAGGCAATGCACAATATTATGGCAGAACCACTTGCTGAAGTGACAGACTAAGTTCAAGGTGCGGCCTTGCGGGCCAAGGTGTGATAGGAACAAGACGGAGCGGCCTTGAGGCCCGAGATGTGTGACAAGTGCAAGACGAAGTGGCCTTGAGGTCCGATGTGCAACTGGAACCACACGATGCGGCCTTGAGGACCGAGGAGCGACTGGAATAACACTATGCGGCCTTGAGGACGGAAGTTTGACTGGAAGAACATGATGCTGTCTTGAGGACCAAGGTGCGGCAGGAACAAGACGGGGGAGCAGCCTTGAGGGCAGTGGTGTGACAGGAACAAGACAAAGCAGCCTTGAGGGCTGGGGTGCGACTGGAACAACACGATGAGACCTTAAAGGCCGAGGTGTGACTTGAGGGCTGAGGTGCGACAGGAACAGGATGGAGCAGCCTTGAGGGCAGTGGCATGACAGGAACAAGATGGAGCGGCCTTGAGGCAGTGGTGCAACAGGAACAGGACAGAGCAACCTTGAGGGCCGAAGTGTGGTCTTGAGGGTAAAGGTACGACAGGAACAGGACGTAGCAGCCTTGAGGGCTGAGGTGTGACAGGAACAAGATGGAGCGGCCTTGAGGCAGTGGTGCAACAGGAACAGGACAGAGCGACCTTGAGGGCCGAAGTGTGGTCTTGAGGGTAAAGGTACGACAGGAACAGGACGTAGCAGCCTTGAGGGCCGAGGTGTGACAGGAACAAGATGGAGCAGCCTTAAGGGCCATGCTGTGACAGGAGCAAGATGGAGTGGCCTTGAAGGCCATGGTGAGACAGAAACAAGTTGTAGCGGCCTTGAGGGCTAAGTTGCGACTTGAACAACACGATGCAGCCTTGAGGGCAAAGATGCGGCCTTGAGGGCTGAGGTGCAAGAGGAATAGGATGGAGCAGCCTTGAGGGCCGATGTGTGACAGGAACAAGACAGAGCAGCCTTAAGGGCCATGTTGTGACAGGAACAAGATGGAGCGGCCTTGAGGGCCGAGTTGTGACTTGAACAACACGATGAGACCTTGAGGGCAGAGGTGCGGCCGTGAGGGCTGAGATGCAACAGGAATAGGATGGAGCAGCCTTGAGGGCCAAGGTGTGACAGGAACAAGATGGAGCGGTCTTGAGGGCCGAGGTGTGACAGGAACAACACAATGCGGCCTTGAGGGCCGAGGATCGACAGGAACAACACAGCAGACAGGTGAACTCTCATGCGGCAGGAATGCAGGCTGGAAGCAGCAGGGTTAAGAACACTGCAGGCTTGAATCGGCCGGAAACAGACTGACACGGCTTGACTGGGCTGTGGTATGGAAATATCTTGGGCAGCGGAGAGGTAGGCTGTGGCTGCAGAAGTCACTGCTCCAGGAAGTCCAAACAGCAAGGACGTGAACCTAAATGGTACCACAGCAGATGACAAACAGGTGAATACAGATCAGGCAGACAGGCCCTGGACATAAGAACTGCAGAATGAGGTAAGACCGGCTAGAACTCAGGCTTCTGATCACAGGACAAACATACTCTACAGGATTACAGATAAGGAATTGACAGGCAAGATACAGACAAGGACTAGACAGGCAAGATACAAACAAGAACTTGACAGATTACTTGACAGATACTTGACAAGAACTTGAAGTGACAGTTTAAGTTCAAGGTGCGGCATTGCAGGCCAGGGTGTGACAGGAACAAGATGGAGCAGCCTTGAGAGACGAGGTGTGACAGGACTCACAAGATGCGGCCTTGAGGACCGAGGTGCAACTGGAACAGCACGATGCGGCCTTGAGGGTGGAGGAGCGACTGGAACAAGATGATACGGTCTTGAGGACCAAGGTGTGACAGGAACAAGACAGAGCAGTCTTGAGGGCAGTGGTGTGACAGGAATAAGACAGAGCTGCCTTGAGGCCGTGGTGCAATAGGAATAGGATGGAGTGGCCTTGAAGGCAGAGGTGCAGCCTTGAGGGCCAATCTGTGACAGGAACAGGACAGAGCAGCCTTGAGGGCTGAGGTGTGGCTTTGAGGGCCGAGGTGTGACTGGAACAAGATGGAGCAGCCTTGAGGGCAGAGATGTGACAGGAACAACATGGAGTGGCTTTGAGGGCCGAAGTGTGACAGGGACAACACAGCAGACAGGTGAACTCAGACTTGGCAGGAACGCAGGCTGGCGAGGTTGAGAACACTGCAGGCTTGAATCAGCTGGAAACAGACTGATACGGCTTGACTGGGCTGTGGTATGGAAATGCCGTGGGCAGAGGAGAGGTAGGCTGCAGAAGTCACTGCTCCAGGAAGTCCAAACAGCAAGGACATGAGCCTAAATGGAATCACAGCAGATGACACACAGGCGAATACAGATCAGGCAGACAGGCACTGGACATAGGAACTGCAGAATGAGGTAAGACCAGCTAGTACTTTGCCTTCTGAGCACAGGACAAACATACTCTGGAAGTCAGACAATATCACCAGTACAAAGTATAAGGCTGGCTGTAACTTATCAGGAGCAGGGACCAATAAGAGCAATCCCTGCAGAGAGTCTCCCTAATGACCAGATAGTATGCAGCTGGGCTCTGCAAACACACAGACAGACAGCCAGGAATGCAGCAATGAGCTATATACAGACAAGACAGGATTCCAGCTGCCTGCAGCAGCCTGAACATGGATCGAGACATGATGCAGTGTCCCAGTCGCAACTACGGCTGGGACCTGCCACTAAGATGATCCGTTGCAGCAGATCCTAACCGTTTGATAACTATCAAGTAGATCAGCACAATTTTGGTGAAAAAGCAAACGGTGTTTCAAAAATCCATAAGTTTGTTGAACAGTTCAGTATGGCCTTAGTGATGGAGCAACATAGACTCTATGTAAATGCAGGTGTTTTGATTACCATTCAGCGGATCAATATTAGTGAAAAGCAAACACTTTCTAAGCTCATGTAAACTTATAAATACATGTAAGGGTCTAATTAGTGATTGAAGCCTCTCACCAACACTTTGAGCCAGTTATAGGATTGTTTAATGTACTGTTGTGACACCCCAATATGTTGTAGGATCTTTAGTATGACATTTTTCACCATTGTTTCTTTTTCTTTTCCACACTCACAGCAGAGAAGGTATGGTAATCGTGAGCTGGAATTACGTCTCCGTCTTCTGGCAGAGAGGTGAAGGTTTTACTCTTTTCCCAAACACAGAGAAATACAATTGATCCTTAAATACTTTTCTTTCATTTGTCTCCAATTAGATTCACAAAAATATAAATACAGTAGCTATACCAAAATGTATATTTATATTTACATAGATTAATTATACCATAGATAACTTCTGCACATTACATTTTATTTATATATATATACACTTATAATATATCTGTAGCATTAGTGGGGTATCACATACATCCCCGCAAGAATTATGCGTGTCCCCATGCATTAGGTGATTTTAAGAATTCCATATTAAAATATTCGCTTAACAATTTTCCATGTATTTACTTATTATAGAATGTATCACAACTTATTCCCTTTTAGATACTCTATTGTCTATAGCTAATGGATAGAATTCCCCTTGTGCCTCTTTCCTAAGGGTCTCGATGCTCTTTGAAGACTTACGGACACTTCACTGGAATATATAACTGCATATCCGTCTTCTGGGACCCTATACTTTACTAGAACATACATTATGGGCTTCTTGGCTGCAACACAAGATTCCCCGGGAACAACATATTTCAACTTTTGCACAACAGTATCTGCCGTACGTGATCCTGTTTGGGAGGTTTGATGGCTGATGTAACATCACCTGCAGATGGTGTGTTGACAATTTTTATTTGGTTTTGCAATTTTGGGCCCAGACTCATATCTCTGGGTTGTCCTTGAGAATCAAAGTGATCAGTGGGCCTTCGCCCTCTCACCTGAGGTGGTCCCACACCAATCATCCTGCAATCGCTGTTTCTCCATCCACCAGCTTGGTTCTGGTTGTTCCAACGGTTGATGTGTATTTAACATCTGAAGTTCCTTATTCATTTTAGCCATTCCCAAGGTAAGTTCTGCAATCTGATCTTTTAGGGTGTGCATAGAATCAGGTATCTGAGGGCCTGATTCACTACGGATCACTATTCTGCTTATACGCACGTATCTGCGTTGCTAATATCAGCGGTGCCGTGGTGAAACTATAAATTTTGCTCCCCCCTGCTAAAAAAGCTTCAGGCACCCCCCGCCCATAAAACAAACACACCCAAATATGACGTTTAAGGTGTGTGGTCTTATGATACAGTAATGTCCCTTACACATTATGACCAGGGGCGTAGAGAGCCCTGCTGGGCCCAGGTGAATAGGGGGTGTGGCCTAATTGCAGGATGTGTGGCCACGCCCCATTAAAACAAAAAAGAACACAGCGCTGCATGCTGGGGAGGGGGGTGCTGTGAGACCCTCAGCCCAGTGCAAAGCCAGGGGGGCATGATCAGTGTGATCACTCCCCCCCACAGGCACAGGAGACTGCTGTGGCTGCTGCTCAGCAGCCACGAGCAGTCTCCCACTGCAGCTCAGCACTTGCTGTGTGCTGGGCTGCTGTGAGGGAGGGGGGGTGGCGCCGGCCCTGGGCCCTTCAGGAAGCCCGAGCCTGGGTAAATAGTACCCCCCCCCTCTTAGCGCTCCTGATTATGACATACTAAGTAATGCCCCTTATAACACATTATGCCACACCATAATGCCCTTATAAGAAATTATGCCACACCTTAATGCCCCTATAACACATTATGCCACACCAGAATGCCCCTTACAACACATTATGTCACACAATAATGCCACATATAACACATAATGACACACAGTAATGCCCTTATAACAAATTTATGCCACGCCGTAATGCCCCTATTACACATTATGCTGCACAGTAATGCCCCTTACAACACATTATGCCAAACAATAATGCCCCTTATACATTATGCCCCTTATAACACATAATGCCACACAGTAATGCCTTTCATAACACATTATGCTACACTAAGTAATACCCCCTAATAATACATTGTGCCACACAGTAATGCCCCTTGCACATTATGCCACACAATAATGTCCATTACATCCCACCCTGAAAGATCTACTTCACCAACCCTCCTCTCTGCTCCTGCCAGTCTGTCACCTCAGCTCAAGACAGGTTGCACAGTTTCTATGTCCGTGTAGAACCAGATTATTGGGAACAGATTTATAGCATGTAAACTGTGTGTATCAAGTTAGTGTCCCTAATATAGTGCCCCCTGTAGTTGTGCCCCTTATGCAATACCCCCTGTAGTAGTGCCCATTATGCAATGCCCTCTGTTGTAGTGCCTCTTATGCAATGCCCCCTGTAGTTGTGCCCCTTAAAGTAGTGCCCCTGTAGTTGTGCCCCTTAAAGTAGTGCCCTATACCCCCTGTGGTTGTGCCCTTTAAAGTAGTGCCTCAGTAGTAGTGCCCCCTCAGTACTTACCAGATCCCAGTACTTACCTGACTCCATGCGGCCGTCATCTGGGCTGATGCTCCTGCTGCCGTGCTGACTGGATCTAACTCAATCCAGCAGACGTGGCTGCGCAGGCTCCTCATGTTGTGGGTGATGTCATGACATCACCCACGCACTGCATCACTGGGAACACTGGCCTCTGAAGTGATCGGAGGCTTCCTTAGCCTCTGATCACTTCGGAGGCCAGCGTTCACAGTTGCAGTAGCGAAGGAACGGCCCCCGGTGCCCACCACGGGGGCTACAGGGGCCGTAGTTACACCACTGCAGTGGTGTTATTTAAATGTTTGCATTCGCATTGCGATCACAACCGGACATTAGATCATCCGCTTCCCCTTACTCACATCCGTATACATTAACAACATAGAAAAACAATCAGTAACATCGGACAGTTAGGGAAGCCCAGACCTTACTCAGGAATTGCTTTCTTCAGTGCACACTATGAGACCTCAGGCGGCGTCTGGTTTCGCAGTGACTAATTTATGTATGCCCATGCAACATCGTTGAAATGCACTGGTATGCCTGCGTTCGCCCAACCACCCCCCATCACCACCCCCAAACGGTACTTCCTGTCAATCACTCTGCCATGGTTCTGCATAGCCTCTGCGATCGCAGTCCTGAGCGCAGTGTCTAGTTCTCGCACTGCGATACATATGCATTCACAGTATGCAACAATCGACCGATTGCGTGCGTATAAGCAACTGCATTCCCTACTGAATCAGGCCCTGAGTTTGTACACTTTGTACTGTCACTTTCTTTTATTTCGCAAAATCTCCTGAAGATGCACAATCTCAGTGTCATGATTTCTTTCTTGATATTCTGGTAATCTAGGAAATATTGTCTCTTTAGCCTGAGTTGAACTCACCTTTTTAATTGCCGCTTTCAAATCTAAAAAGGAGTTAGTAGCCTTCTGTATCCGCAACAGTCTTAATTGGGTCCTCACACTCTCACAGTTGGATCCTTCAATAAATTGGTTCACTAATGGTTCATCTACCCCCTTCACTTCTGTATCATCCACTTCTTAGATATGCCGCATTGCCTCCTGTAAACGTAAGGCGAAGTCTCTCAACAATTCCCTTGGCTGCTGTATACGTGGAAAGAATCGTGATTTTAATTCTGGTATCGTGCTCGTGTTGAACTTTGTGGCCAATCGTTGAAAGTCTTGATCTGCTGACTGCCTTTCCTCCAAGGGCCAAGAAACACTTCTCGCAGCTCTAATTCTTTTAACTGACCAATTAATATTTCCACTTGTTGCTGGCTAGCTAAAGGATAAAGCCTGAACATTGACTGCATCTTTGTTTTGAATTCTACAAGCGTGCTTGAATTCTTCCTACATGCATCTCCAGAGTATGTAGGAAGCCATGGGCTTCCAAAATAGTATGGTAGGGTAATGGGATTTGTGTGAGCCATAGCTGGGTGTGTGCTTGATGAATCTCCAGCTGCTTGTTCATCTGTTAACATCCTGTGTTGGGATTCTCCTTCACTTTGGACTCTGCAGATCCTGTTCGTATGACACATTAGTGGGGTACCATACTGTTACTTCCCTTTTATGTCTGCAGTTTTCCCCTTAGGGTTTGTTTTCCTCCTTGCACTGGGCCTCCACTCCGTCCAGTCTACTGAGACTCCGAGCTTCACCCCCTGCACTTTCAATGCTGTTCTGCTGCCACTCCATGCTGGGGCACCATAGGAGGCGCACGTATCTGTACAACCGTTCTGGCTCTCTTTTCTCCAGGTCACCTCCAATTCATTTCCAGGAGCCCCTCTGTGACTGCAGGCACTAATAGCCGCTCTGATGTCCCCAGCATAGATCTCCTCACAAGCTCCAGCCTCAGTCAGTACGCACCCTGGGCCTGATCCAGCAGTGCACACTAGTGTACTTCTGAATGCAGATTCCCGGTGTTTGGGAATCTGCGCAAGCGCCAGACCCATTCTGCGCATGTGCAGAATGGGTCTGTGAGTATGCTTGCAAACTGGCAGCAGACTGTCAGTGATTGGCAGTCTGCTGCCATTTGGGGGCGGTGACAGCCTCCGTTACCCGATATGGAGGAGTGCCACCGCTGTTGGGGGGGAGGGAAGAGGCCAGGATCTTCGTCGGGTGTTGGAGATTTCCTGGCCTCTTCCTATAAACTGAGGTGGCCGGTTGTGGGACCCTATGGGTCACCGCAGCCGGCCAATGGTATGCAGATCAACTGATGCTGCGTTGAACAATGCAGCTCGGTCAAGTAATACACAGGAGGCGTGATGCCTCCTGCTGCATTGCCATATCTGCAAGGATCGCAATTGCAAAGTTGTCTGCATGCAGTTTTGCAATTACGATCCTTACAGAATCGGCCCTCTGATCACAGCTGCAGCAACATTTACACTGTCCACTCAGTCCCGCCTCCACCCAGAGACCCCTCTCAGTGGTCTGGATCTTACTGGCAAAGCTCTGCCCCATAACAGAAGCTCCCCAGTCAGCGGGGAAATCTCAGGCCTGACGTTTTCACCGTTGCTTGGCCTGGGGTGTATGATTGACAGGGCTGCTCCAACTATCAGCCTGCTCTAAATTCGAAACAGTGGTACTCCAACTCCTGGGGTACCGCACATGCAAGCGCAACAAAGAGCCCAATTTTGTGAGTGTCATGGGCAAATAATTCAACTTCCCATGTATGTTCTTAGCATTCAGATGGAGATAGGACATCTATTCTGATGTATCTTTTGTACCTTGTATGGGGCTGGTAAAAGTCCAGATACTAATGATGACGGCTGTGTCTGCAGAGAGATACCCAGTGGGCAGCATAGGCTTCAGATGGACAGATTGTCTGCACAGATTGGCAGAATGTCATATTAGCACATGAATGTAAGTACAATGCCATTGGCATAGAGAAAATCGACTGCCAGTCCTGGTTGGGCGTTGCTGCCCAGACGGAGGCGTTCCCATGGGAGCGCCTACCGTCTGGGGCCGGCCCCACTGACATCACTAGTGATGTCAGTGGGAGAGCTTTTGGCTCTGATAGAGCCAAAAGCACTCCTGGGCTTGCGGCAGCGAGAGCCTACCACAGGGTCTCGTCGCAAGCCCAATGGTCTTGACCATCGCGACCATCTTTTTGGCCGCTCGCATAAGCTGTGGGTGGTCACCCACAGCTATGCGAGTGGCCAGGAGGCCGCTCCAATAACAGGTAGGAGGGCCCTGATTCAGAGCGAGCGCTCTTGTCAGAGCGTCTGGCTCTGAATCAGGCCCAAAGGACCTCATTCAGAGGCGGTTGTTAGATGCAAGTGGTCGCTCTGTATGAGGGCGGCCGCTTGCATATTGTAGTGCCGCCTCTTGGTCGATCGCTAAGCTGTGGGTTACCACCCACAGCTCTAGCGACCGACCAGGGTGATGGTCACGATGGTCAAGACCATTGCGACCATTGGGGCTTGCGACGAGACCCTAAGGTTGAGTCTCGGCACTCGCAAGCCCCAGGGAGCTTCCTGCTCTGATCAAGCAGGAAGTTCCCCACTGACATCATTGCTGATGTCAGTGGAGCCGCCCCCAAACAGCAAGCGTTCCGTCGGGAACGCCTCAGTTTGGCCGGCCATGCACCCTGCCTGCCTCCCAAACGGGGCGAGCTGTCACTCACCATTGACAGCTCGCCCCCTTTGGTGTGAGACCCCTAGCGACGGAGTGCCCGTCACTAGCCGGGTCTCGCGCATGTGCACGTCGGAGCCGGCTCCAACATGCGCATGCCCAGTGGGGAAACATCAACCCGGTTGCGAGCGCTCAGCACTTGCGACTGGGTCTGAATGACCCCCAAAATGAGTAGGGTTCCCCTGTATGTTCCACGACCAGCACCAGACTCTTTCTAGCGGGGATGTAATGCCACAGCCAGTACCAGCATGCGTGGCATTAAGGGCCTGCTGGTACCTCTAGTTCACCTGCAAAAGAATTATTCAAATAAACACAGAACATGGACACAGGCTTTATTATTTTATTTCAAATGCTCTCACTCACACTCATCTACAATTCCTGTAGCCATTCACGTCCTCTTGTCCACGTAGCATCCACGACACATGTAAAAAAAAAAATCCATACTCTCCTATTCCTAGTGTAGATCACGTCCTTTTTGGTCCAAGTAGGCGGACACAAGGAAGTGTATGTGTTAGCACATACACTTGCTCCATGCGAATGAGCGGGACCTGGATGACTCCTGTCATTAGATGAGCTGGCAGACAATCAACGGGAGCCTCCGTAGGAGCTGCCTGCTGATTGGCTATGAGAGGGCAGGCAGTCTGTCAAACTTTCCGTAGACTTCAATGGTGGGAAAGCGACATTGAAGTTTATGGTGGGAGCCGCTACATTGTATTCTATAATGGGAACTGCAAGGTTAATAGGGGTTGGGACCTCTAATACTACTGAAAAAGACAATATTATCTCATCTATTTTTTACAGAATCAACCTGGTACCCACCACCCTGGGCTATCCGTTTAGGCCTGCTATGCCCTGGAGAGGGGGAACCCCTTTATTGGGGGTCTCCACCTCCCCAGGGTTGCTTAGCCTGGGCTGACTTGCAGTCAGTTGTTGAACATTTGGCTGGGGGACCCAGTGAAAGGGTCTCAGGGCTGCTGTATTACACCCACACTAAAAAGTCCAGTCCTGGTTGTGGAATATACAGGGGACCCCTACTCATATCGTTTTCTGTATTTCCAGAACCAGGATTGGCTCACTGAGCCTGGTGCTGATTGATAAAAATACAGGGAAATACTACGTTTTATTTTCCCCCTGTATCTTCACAACCAGGACCGGCTCAGAAAAGCCCAGTGCTGGTTGTGATTTTAGGGGGGTCCCCACATAATTTTTTTTTTTTTACATTTTATTATTTTTTAAAACAGAAGCATGCACAGATCTCACTGATTTGTGCATATTTCTGTGTAACTTGGACCTGCTCAGGCTATACTCACTAGCCTGAAGCAGGTCTGTTATTTTATAATTTTTAGGTCACTAATAATGTGCGAGTTAAAAACTCGCACTCTATTACATTGGCCGAGTTTTATGCTCACAATGGCAAACCATCTGGATGCATGTTTTGCCATTGCGAATTGCGGGGGTGCGAGAAACGTGTTTGTGTGTTTTTGCATTCTATTAATAGAGTGAGTTCTAAAAATGTGCGAGTATGGCTCTATACTCGCACATTTTCAAAACTCTGATCCTATTACGTTTAGCCCCAGAAGTGATAGACAGCTATCAGTGTCCTGACAGCCCGTCTAGTCCACGATTCAGTAGCTAACACACATGTACTGTACAGTATGAGTACTGACCAGTAAGGCTGTCTGCAGTAATTCCAGCAAAAGTAATAATATTTACAGACAAGGCTATAATAATACTTGACTGTCAGTATCTTTGGGAAGTCACTAGCAATTGAAAAATAATAAAAGTGGCAATTTGTTGACACTATGGGGCCTATGCAGAGCTGAATGTGAGTTGGTTTGTGGACATATCTTATCTGTTTCCCACTGCGTATGCCCAAGAATCGCGTGTACATCTGGGACTAAAATGGCATAATCGGGTGGTAATGGGGAGTTCAGACATAGGCTAAGCTCAGAGAGGTTGTGTTAATTGAACTGTGGGATCTGCAGGTGTGTGTATGTATAAATATGCCTGTATTCAGACTATAGGACTGATAATAATGTTGGTTATAAAACAAGTATACGCATGGGGGAGGTCTGGCCACAGAGATGCATACAACTCTGCATACGGGCAAATATTCTCATTTACTTCTGTGTAGACAATGCGGGAGCAATTATAATCGACTTTTATTCAACTCTGCTTCATCCCTCATATGCTCAGTATATCTATTGTTGCAGTCAATTGTTTTAAGAATTTGTTACTATTAATCACATTTTTGCTTAGTGCTCAATATTATACATCATATAATACTTATACTACCATTATTGCTGCTCTCAGGTGCCTAGTTTTGTACTTACAGAGATTAAATCCTGCATCTTAATCAGTCAACTTAGTGTTCTTTCTGCTTTCATATTTGGACAGTGCATTAACTGTAGATGAATACAATCACACATATTCTATAGAGATGCATCAATGTAATTGGTCAGAGGCATAAGCCCAGCGTTCAAAGATAAAGTGAGCATGCCCTAAATAATAGTTAGATAGATTTCTGAATAACATAATTACTTACTATGCTTGTGGACCAGAAATAAAATGGACGTTATACTAAACTAAACTAGACATAATCTAAACACTGGCAAATGATGTCTCCAGTTAACTATGATTGTTAAATAGTGCCTTTTTATTTGAGGGTTTAGTCCCTATTTATAATTGATTTGTGAACTTGTCCATCTGCAAATACTGATATAGGGGCTGATTCTGAATCACATGCAATCTGCACGCAAATGCCGATGTTCACGTAGGTGAGTGATTTCTTTGCAACTGCGCATGTGTGCAAATGTTAGAAAACCCCTACTGCACATATGTTACACAGAGTGTACGGACAAAGGTGCTGTTGTGATTGATTGAAATGTCATGTTGCGATTATCAGAAGTATGGCGTGTTAGGATTTGCGGTTAGCAAATCATCTTGGTGGTAGTTCGCCGTCTTAGTGTTACTGGGATACTGCATCATGTCCTGTCCTTTTTCTGGCTTTTTGCAAGTAGCTGGAAATCCTGTCTTGTCTGTGTCCATTCATGGCCTGTCATTCATGTCTGTCTGTGTGTTGTTTCATGTGTTCACTAATTAACTAGCTCTCTCTGCAGAGCTCAGGTGCACACATGCCTTTGATTAGGAAGTGCTCTCTCCAGGAATTGGTTCTGATTGGACCCTGCTTCCTTTAAGTTTCAGCCAGCCTTTCACTTCACTGCAGGTTATACTGCCTGACATCTGGAGAGTGTTTGTGCTCAGAAGTCTGAATCCTTTGCCGGTCTTACCTTGTTCCACAGTTCATGTATGCTGAGTTATTCTTCCAGTATCCTACACCTGTCTGCCTGTTTAGGATTAGCCTATGGAATATACCCTCCTGCTGCCTGTGGACTTTCATTCCAGAGTCCAGCCTAGCCGTGTCAGTCTGCTTCCAGCCGGTATTCCTGTCATGCCAGAGTTCATCTGTCTGCCATATTGCTCTAGACACACCTCAGCCTGCATCTCATCTCGGCTCTCAAGCTGCATCTCGGCTGTCATAGCCACACCAGTAGCATTCATCTAGCAGCCACCGTGCTGCCAACATTCATCATATGGCTTACTAGCCGCTCCAGCGCTGCAACATCAGCACAAGTACCGCACCATTGCCACAACATCGGCACAGTTGCCACACCATTGGCTCTCAAAGCCATTTCCAGTCCCTAGGCTGTTTATCTACGGCTATTGCCGCAACATCGGCACCATCGCCGCAACATCGGCACTATAGCCGCACCACGGCCCGCAAGGCCGCACCTTGAACTTGTTGCTTCAGCCACTGGTCCTGCCACTTCGTTGTTCATTGTCTGTCTAGTCTTAGCTTGTGTTTTGTCTGTCTAGTTCTTGTATGTATCTTGTCTGTCCAGTCCTTGTTTTGTTTTTCTGTCACTCTTGTCGTAGTCCATTCTTGTCTAGTCTTGTCTTGATATCCTGCAGTTTCAATTCCTGATCATTCCTGCTGTGCTGCCTGCTTAGGTTGTCCTCTCGCTTCTTGCCTGACTACCCAGCTGCACCATTGTCTCTAGACATTCCTGAGACCTATCATCTGCCGCTGCTAGAGTATCCTGTCACTCACGTCAGTCCCTGTAATCATCATTTGCAGCCTCACTCCAGCTAGTACCAGTACAGGAAGCACTGCCACTCAGCAGTCCTGCAGTCTCTCATTGGTTGTGTAAACCTCTATTGCTGTAGGCGTAAGTCCAGGCGGCCACCTAAGTACTGGTGTGTAAATAAAGCACTAAGGGAACAGCGGGTGGCTATTATTGGTAGAAGATCCCCTCCCTGGCTCTAGAAGTCTCACACAACCGTACGAGTATCGTAACATTATAACCGGCCAAATTACAGACACTATTGGAGTGTTCAACATGGTCTCTATTTTGCCAAATCCAGTTCAGGTCTTGCCAGATCAGACCTCAGTCTTGAACCCTGATTTGAGACTGAATAAAATTCTGACCCTGGAGAGAATGCAAACACTGCTGCTACAGGCTTTCCTAGGATTGTCATCTCATGTGGATAAGCTGCAGCAGCAAATGATTCAAGCCTCCCAGAATTCATTGGATGCAACTAGCCATTGCAAGAGTTTGTTTGGGGAGGAAAAATTGGACGGCACCCCAACTGTAAACTGTTCCACAACGCCTCAGTTGTCTGGTTTGATGAATCCTGAGCTGTTACAGGAATTTTGTTCAAAGATCGAACAGTTACAAACATTATTCTACAGTACTAATATGTTAGTACAAAAATTTTTGGGGAATTCTCCAGACTTTGGAAATATTTCATCCTTACCAGCAGTAGCACGAGAGGTGACTGACTTGGTTCCCCCTATTTCTGCTATACCATCCTCTAAGCAGAAGAAAGGTGGTTCCCGGAGTTACTTACGTCCCAGGCTCTCCGAGGCCTGAGCGGCAACGGCGTAAGAAAAATCACCTCTGTTTGTACTGTGGGAGTGCTGATCATTAAATTTCAGACTGTTCTTTATGCAAGTCAAGAAAAAATTACCAGCTTCAAAGTCCTAGGCTTCAAGTTAACCACTTGCCTTATAAGCCTATTAATGCCGCAGACTCCATAATTCCTGACAAAGGTGCCGAGGTTTCCCAAAAGGAGCCAGTTATTTATAATTGGGGCCCCATTACCAAGGTACCAAATCTCAAATTTGGGAACCGCTTAAATAAAGACTCTCATATTACCAGCAATGGTTCAGTTTTTTTCATTTGCAGGAAGAACTTCTTCCAATATTAATTTCGATAAACCTCTCATAATCCGAGAGACACCTGATTTTCCTACCCCAGTAGGGGTCTCCTCTGCCTGTTCCAGGCCCAGTCCAGATTCTGCCTGTTCCGGTTTCAGTCCAGATTCTGCCTGTTCCGGTTTCAGTCCAGATTCTGCCTGTTCTGGTTTCAGTCCAGATTCTGCCTGTTCCGGTTTCAGTCCAGATTCTGCCTGTTCCGGTTTCAGTCCAGATTCTGCCTGTTCCGGTTTCAGTCCAGATTCTGCCTGTTCTGGTCCCAGTCCGGATTCTGCCTGTTCCGGTCCCAGTCCAGATTCTGCCTGTTCTGGTCCCAGTCCGGATTCTGCCTGTTCCAGTTTCAGCCCGGATTCTGCCTGTTCCGGTTCCATCCCGGATTCTTCCTGTTCCGGTCCCGTCCCGGATTCTGCCTGTTCCGTTCTCAGCCTGGATTCTGCCTGCTCCGGTTCCGATGTCTCAGTCGTCCAGACCAGAGGAGAGGACTTCGATATGCCAACCACAAAAGAGGTGTCTGAAGTACCGACTCCAGTAATGGAGTCTGATGTGCCAACCTCAAGTGAGGAGGCAGATGTCCCAACCCCTGAAACACTTCCCGATATTCCAGTCATTCAGACCCCAGAAGAAGACTTTAATGATCTGACCTCAAGTGAGGTGTCCGATGTACCTACCTCAGAAGAGGTGCCTGAAGTACTGACACCAGGAGGGGAACTCGATGTAGATTCTTGGAAGAACTGTCTGTGCTTCCTGTAGACAGTAATAACATCTTTGGGATCCCCATTATTAAGCCTAAACAGGTGGGGAAGAAAATAAGACATCGTAAAACACATTGATCATATTCTGTCACACCAAGATTCATGCTCCCCTTAGTGACATTGGGGTGTCCGGAGTCCACCTTCAAGGAAGGGGGTACTGTTAGGATTTGCGGTTAGCAAATCATCTTGGTGGTAGTTCCCAGTCTTAGTGTTACTGGGATACAGCATCATGTACTGTCCTTTTTCTGGCTTTTTGCAAGTAGCTGGAAATATCGTCTTGTCTGTGTCCATTCATGGTCTGTCATTCATGTCTGTCTGTGTGTTGTTTCATGTGTTCACTAATTAACTAGCTCTCTCTGCAGAGCTCAGGAAGTGCTCTCTCCAGGAATTGGTTCTGATTGGACCCTGCTTCCTTTAAGTTTCAGCCAGCCTTTCACTTCACTGCAGGTTATATTACCTGACATCCGGAGAGTGTTTGTGCTCAGAAGTCTGAATCCTTTGCCAGTCTTACCTTGTTCCACAGTTCATGTATGCTGAGTTACTCTTCCAGTATCCTGCACCTGTCTGCCTGTTTAGACTTAGCCTATGGAATATATCCTGCTGCTGCCTGTGGACTTTCATTCCAAAGTCCAGCCTAGCCGTGTCAGTCAGCTTCCAGCCGGTGTTCCTGTTGTGCTAGAGTTAATCTGTCTGCCATATTGCTCCAGACACACCTCAGCCTGCATCTCATCTCGGCTCTCAAGCTGCGTCTCGGCTGTCATAGCCACACCAAGTAGCATTCATCTAGCAGCCACCGTGCTGCCAACATTCATCATACGACTTACTAGCCGCTCCAGCCAGCTCCAGCGCCGCAACATCGGCACAAGTACCGCACCATCGCCACAACATCGGCACAGTTGCCACACCATTGGCTCTCAAATCCATTTCCAGTCCCTAGGCTGTTTATCTACGGCTATTGCCGCAACATCGGCACCATCGCCGCAACATCGGCACTATAGCCGCACCACGGCCTGCAAGGCCGCACCTTGAACTTGTTGCTTCAGCCACTGGTCCTGCCACTTCGTTGTTCATTGTCTGTCTAGTCTTAGCTTGTGTTTTGTCTGTCTAGTTCTTGTATGTATCTTGTCTGTCCAGTCCTTGTTTTGTTTTTCTGTCACTCTTGTCATAGTCCATTCTTGTCTAGTCTTGTCTTGATATCCTGCAGTTTCAATTCCTGGTCATTCCTGCTGTGCTGCCTGCTTAGGTTGTCCTCTCGCTTCTTGCCTGACTACCCAGCTGCACCATTGTCCCTAGACATTCCTGAGACCTATCATCTGCCGCTGCTAGAGTATCCTGTCACTCACGTCAGTCCCTGTACTCATCATTTGCAGCCTCACTCCAGCTAGTATCAGTACAGGAAGCACTGCCACTCCTCAGCAGTCCTGCAGTCTCTCATTGGTTGTGTAAGCCTCTACTGCTGGAGGCGTAAATCCAGGCGGCCACCTAAGTAACGGTGTGTAAATAAAGCACTAAGGGAACAGCGGGTGGCTGTTATTGGTAGAAGATCCTCTCCCTGGCTCTAGAGGTCTTACACAACCGTGCGAGTATCGTAACATGGCGTTGATTAGAAATGCACGCAAAAATTATTTGTTCACTGTGTATGTTATGGGAGTGTCATGGGGATGTCAGTGCAAGTGGCTGCGTTCACAGCCACAAGCAAAGTATGCTATAGTCAGACGGAGACACTGCACCTGCCATAGGGATGGTGCACGTTTCCATGCTGCGACCGATGCTGGTGTATAAGGGGACACCAAACGGTATTACAGTGTGCACGGATGCTTACTTTGGGCAGCTCAGTCCTTGCACATTCAGTGTCATGGACAATTGATTTGGTGAGTCTCTCCCAAGGGTGTGGAGTGTGGAGTCTAACAATGACCAGGTTTTCTCCAAAGAACCCTGCAAGGGGTATATCGCTGCACGTACCCTGCAGGTCACGGCCCTAGGGATGAGTACCAAAGGACTAGCTAGGAGTTAGTTCTGGAGTAGAAACCACACAGTACAGAATGAGAATACAAAGATAGATCAAACCAGCCAAAAGTAGGTGTCACTAGCAAAGATGCAAAATGAGAAGACAAGTCAAAGAGGTTGGGTTCATTGTTGGATGATCAAGGTTGAGGACAAGCCGGACTGGTACACAGAAGACTTCATGGAGATAGCAACATCAAGGTGAATCACCAGAGTTATAGAAACCAAAAACTGACCTACAACTCAGAAAAAGACAACTTTAAATCAGGCTCCAACGCTAGGGATTGAATGTAGGAGTCACCTGAGGTAAAGAGCAGGAGCAAATTAATGATGGAGCTCCGAAGGCTACACCAATATGACGCACCCATGCGTTGGCATTACCTGCTGGACCAGGGGAGTCACTTCTGCAAAGAGCTGATTGATATGTAGTCATGTTTTCGGAAATCTTTATTGATAAAAAGGTGAAATCTTCTATCAAGAATAATTAAGAGTCTCTTAGTGATGACAGACAAATTACATTTAGCATCATAGGTTTCTGATGACGCTGCTGACACAAAAAGAGGTATCGAAATACACTGAAGTATTTTTTAGATTGTTGCCATTACTGTAACCAGCAGCTCCACAAGAATGGTGCTCTTTGCAGACATCTGTCATTATTGGTCCTCCAAAAGGCTGCATTCTAGGAACGATCAGCAGCCGGGAGGTGGGAATTTTCATATAGGGAATCCAACACTAGAGCCGAAGTCATACAGAACCACAGTGTTGCAGCGCCGGAGTCTGAAGCTCACCACCAGATGTCCTCTGCGGTTAGATCTCCGGCAGCAACAGCCATGGTGACATGCAGGCGGTCGGTCCTTATATGGTAAATTCAGCTGCTAAATAATATTAAGTTGGGACAAATAACAAACCCACTAACCATCTGGCACCAGAGCAGAGAACGACACCCCAGGCAGGAAAGAGGAACTGCACGGGTTGTGACAGGTGCAAGGTGTTATGGAATGAAGAATGAACACTATTCCCTGAAAAATAGGCGAGTATGTTTTAATGTTTTAATCGATAATGAGGAAGTTGAAACGGTACGAGACTTCCTCTTTCTGGGTTCTAAGATTGATCGCAGTGGAGAATCATCTACTGAAATAAAGCGACGAATTGCACTTGGCCGCAGTGCTATGCTTGGAATGACGAAGATATGGAAGAGCAACGATATCAGCAGCGCAACAAAAGCACGGTTGGTCAATGCAATTGTTTTTCCGATCTTTATGTATGCATGCGAAACCTGGACACTCAAGAAGGCAGATCGCAAGAGAATTGACGCTTTTGAATTGTGGTGCTGGAGGCGAATGCTGCGCATACCATGGACAGCAATGAATACGAACAACACAATCCTAGAGCGGGTCAAACAAAAAGTATCATTAGAAGGCAAGATCACCAAACAACGACTCTCATATTTTGGACATGTCATGCGGGCTAATTCCCTAGAAACAGCGCTAATGCTTGGATTCGTCAGCGGGTCCAGAAGAAGAGGACGCCAAACAACTCGTTGGCTGGACACAATAAAGGCTGACACGAACATGCCCATAAATGACCTGAAGGAAGCGGTCAGAGAAAGAGAAGCGTGGCGTTCACTGATCCATAAAGTGTCCGAAAGTCGATGTCTACTAAACGGATAATCATCATCATCATCATGTTTTAATGCCTTCACTGTTTCTTAGTTAGGGTTGTTGCTCTCATTAGAGAATGTTTGTTTTCTCCTCAACCCTTTGGTATATACCCCTGGTTCTGCCTTCTGGGGCTGGCTTTGTTATTAAATACTAAAGTTCCAGGCAGACAATGGTGGTATAAAGGGGTGAAAGGCTGAACTTCTGCCACTGAATTCAAAGTTCCCCAGCTCCAGGCTCTAACAATCAACCTCCAGCCTCTCCAAGTTTATCTAACAATCCCCACAGAACTTTGAGAAAAGGATATCTACATAAGTGTGTGTGTATGTACATAGAGAGATCATGTTTTGTTCATACTGTATTTATTTGTATTACAGTGTATTATTATTATTATTGCCTATGACACAGCCTTGAGAAAGAGTCACAATAGAATCAAAACGTCGGTGGAATTATGGCATGTTGTTAAAAAATTTAAAATGAAAATATAAAATACTTCAAACAATCTGGAGAATCCCTTCTTTCTACAGAAGAGTGCAATACATATAATATTTGTATTGATACCCATTTTGCATATTGTGAATTTGCCCGTTTAAGTTATTTTATGTAAACGTTTCAAAGGATACTTTAAATTTGACATGATATTAGCCACTCCCAGTTTTAAAATCAGTTCTGTAAAATAAACAGCAGTTGTGTTTAGTGCTCCGTTCCAATACCTGGATTCAGCATATAATGCACTCAGTGAATAAAGTAAATATCTGTATGCATTGTACCTTTTTACAATATACTTTTAAGAGTTTTATTGATCAGCCTAACCATTATTATCTTGCTAATGCCTTGATATTCATTAACAGTTTTCTTAATGCTACGTCTGAATCAGCAGACAGTATGAAACCACTTTCACCGTTCTTTGCTATAATACTTTTTGCGCCCGCTAGTTTGTAAAATGTACATTGATACATGTTTTCAGGATGTATGGTGTATGCTGAGAATTGCTCCACACATCATGAATCCTTATTAAGAGCCTAATAGGAATCTATAACACCTGAGCGTGATCTCTGCTTGAGTATGGAAAAGAATGATCTCATATTTTCCATACGCATTTGGATAAATTAGAAAATGATTTTATTGTCTGTAGTTGTTCTGAACAGCTGCTCCAATTTCTTCAATCTAATTCCTGTTCTTATACTTGGCAAAAAAATGCATGAAAAAAATATCTTAGAAATGTAGAGTGTGTAAACAAATGAATAACCCATTCACTTCCATATCACAGCAGACAAGATTTGCAAAATAACTTAAAATAGTACAGGTTTTTTTCCCCCACATTTTGCGGAAGGCTCAGCATGTATCCATGTAGCTCTCATGGCAAATGGATTTTCTCTAATCTATGTATCTATCTACTAGTAAAAATAGATTTGATATATATATATAAATTAATCAATAATCTGTGGGGTTAATTTATGAACCGGAAGACGTACTCCTATTTGTGCCTTCTTTTATCTGTTATGATAGATTTCTGTATGTGATAGGAATTTACATGTTGACAAAAGTAAGAGCAGCACTTTAAAGTCTGCTTCCTTAATTAATTTAGAAGTTATTATGGCTGTCTTTATTTAAATGACATTTTTTAATGAAATAGTTGAAAGTCTCTACCATCTCAAGTTACTTTGTGTGGTTAAAATGAGTCTACGGAAACAGTACTAATCTTAGAACTCTTCTCTAAATTATTTAAGTACCCTGACCTGTAATCACTATATTTCCTCCCTATTGGGTGCATTTTGCATTGGTTATACTTTAAATTATGTTTTTGTCATTAATACAGCTAGGGAAGTCTACATTTTTTGTTGTTTAGTTGGAGATTTGCATGTCACACATGACGCTGTTGAATTTCCTTGGATCCCCAACCATAGCAAGCACCTCCATAGTATATACTACAGTTACTGTACAATGAGTTATTACCAGTATTTGAGCTAGGACCATATCTTTGATCCTATTCTAAATATATTCTAATTGCATCACATAAAGCATAGCATTATGTACATCATTTCACAAAACATATGATGTAACACATATCAAGATAATAATGGTGAACTATGTATAAACTCCCTAATGGTTGAAGTCTATCGTTCAACCATCCCCCTTTAATAAATATTTAATTAGAAACCTTTGCTAACTAAAATAATGACACATGACAACTGGTGTTTAACAAATTGTTCAAATTTATTTAGATATCTAATAGAATAATTCTGATTGTATGGTGGCAGACAAAAAGAACAAAAAGCAAACAAGAAATTGACTTACATACAATACTTCAATCATTGGTGCTCAACTCTCTCATTGGTGTTCAACAAGCAGAGTCTAATTTCCTGATAGATATAATAATGTCCTAAATCCTCAACATTTGTGGGGAGAGTGCACCCAACTAATATAAAAATACCATCTTCACAAATAAACATCCATTCTTTCTGCCAAAACAAGGCAAAATGCTGCAGCACCGGCACCATACACTAAAGCTAAACAAAAGAAAAATAAAACCCAACTAAAAACCAGGACAATAGCTGTAAAATGGACCAACCCCATCTTTACCATAATAGTGCAAATCCCAATCTCGAGCACCATAAAATGGACACAACCCCATCCTTACACCTGCTATACTCAAAGGCACAGTCCATCAGACCATCTAAAGTCACCTTCGCTGAGACATAATGAGAAGACATATGGAATCTGACTATTGTAAGATAGACACAACCCCATCCTTGCTGCTCCTGACTATAGTATTCACCTCCAGGGGCATAGAGAAAATAACAAGAAGGCCAATCAGTGGATATCAATCGATCATTATAATAATATCAAAACTACAATTGCCCACATCAGGCAGTATCGAATTCTAATTCCCACCCACAACAACAAACTGAAAGACAAAACACACTTATCACCAAACACACCAACAGAGGTAAAGTAACAAAATGGTTAGTAAGAAAGCTGAATGGTAACTAGATCGGAAGTAAAACAAAAATCCCATTAAACTAATTAATGCTATTAGTGGAGAAAAACAAAATCTCTCACAGACTTCTGCAAAGCAGCAAATAGCTAATCCTCTGGTTAACATTCTATAAGAGAACCAGCAATGCAAAACTGCTAACGAACCATGTGAAAAATATATTAACGAAAAAATCCAAGAATTCTGACCAAATGAAAGTTACCAAATCATGCAACACTAAAATTGGCAAGCGCCAACATCATTTTAGAAATATATTAAACGCATTGAAATAATATCCAATAAAATAAAAAGGGGGACAGGAGAAGGGGCATTGATAAAGACTACTATGTAACAAATCCTTGACAAGGGTGTACCAAAATATATCAACAACATAAAAAAAACCAGGTGGAGCTAAGAGGAACTGGAGGGGGAAGAATGCACAAGTGCAGTTCTCCAAATGCGGAAAAATACAGGGGACTAGTAGTGAAAAAAACACACAAAATTGGCTAATATGGGAGTAGAAAAAGTTCCCTAAAATCACACCCAAAATGAAAACTTTAAACTGATGACTTGAAAACTACAACTTGACAAAGACAGACAACAGAATTGAGAAACAACCACACCCTCAACTGGCATAGATAGGTGCAGGGACAAAGACTATAGTAAACAAAATGTCATGTCCACACAGCCAACAGGTCTCATGATTCAGAGAAGAAGCTTCAACTGATATTCACTCAATTCGTTTGCCATCACAGCAAGTTATGTGGAGCAAAAACGAAGCTTATAGGGGGAAAAACAAAAACAGCTAATTTCTCCAGTCTGGACTGATGACCTGCCAAACATAAGGACAGCAGTTGCCAATTGGGGAGACATGAAACAATAAGCCTCCAAATTTAAGGCAGTTAAATCGAGAAAACACATCTACTAGAGCATTTTCCACCCCAGGAGCATGCTTAGCCTGAAAATGTATATTGCAAACTAAGAAATGCAATATAAGTCTAGTGAGAAGCCAAATGACCGTTAGTGAAGAATATTTCTGATGTCACGGGCTGGGAAATTGGAAGGGGTGGACCCGAGCTGGGTTGAGTGACAGAGACACCTGGACCAGAAGGGAGTTTGAATTTAGATGGTTTAATGTAATTCTTTAACATACAGATGAAAGAGGACTAACTGAGTGATGGTAAATAAAGTCCTTGGTGCAGAGATGCACAACTGCAGATACTTAAAAGAAACACAAAAGTCTCTGAGGTTCAGGGGGTACTGTGGAGGAGAATTGCAGGGTTAAATACTGTAGAACTTGTAGATGAGTTGAATACTGAGTTGAATACTGTAGCAGAGAAGAATATATCTCCGGGATGGAGTGTGCTGGATTGGGTGAGCACTTGGAATAGAACTCCGGGATGGAGTGTGCTGGATTGGGTGAGCACTTGGAATAGAACTCCGGGATGGAGTGTGCTGGATTGGGTGAGCTCTTGGAATAGAACTCCGGGATGGAGTGTGCTGGATTGGGCAGGAGTACTCCTGGCTGGAGTACACAGGAACAGAGTAACAGATAAACTGGAACTGGAACTGGAAACAGCAGGGCTCAGAAGCATAGGTCTGGCTAGAGCAAGAACACTATTGTACTGGCAATGAGACAGTCAGGGAAGAACGTTTATACCCCTGGCTGGATGGTGATTTACCTGGAGTCACTGGAGAGCGCTGCTGACTGGATGGGGTTGGATCACCTGACCTGATCCAAGATGGCCGTGCCCATGATCCGGATGTCTGGCATGCAGAAGCACAGGAAGTGCATGGAAAGGCAGCATGAACAGCTAGGCAACAGCGGGGATGCAAGGAACCACCTTCTGGCATAGGCCCCACTCTGGATTCCCCTGAAAGCAGTGGCCGGCGACTCAGCAAGCCGCGATGACACCAGTGCATGGGAAGATGCAGGGGTCTCTGACGGAGGTCTCTAGCATGGTTAGTTACATCTGAATGTGACCACTTAGACAATTCCCAAGATGTCACACTAAAAACTTATACTAGCATTACGCATTTTTTTGGTCCAAAGCTCCATGGCCACCACTATCAGGCAGAGCTCAAGCCGAAGATATATCCTGGCCAAACCTTCCTGAACCCAATCTACTGGCCAAGGTGCAGTGCTCCACGAACCATCAAGATAAGCACCTAAAGCTGTATTAATGCGGACATACATCTGTATAAAGATGTATGTCCGCATTAATACAGACCAGGGTTGGCCATATCAGTTCTCCATTCAAGTGGAGCAAAAAGAGGGACCAAAAACCGAAAGTTGAAGAAAATGGGCATCCCCCGTAACCCATTCCTGTTTTCTGCAAAAAACCCTGCCCATAAGGATGACCCTACAAGCAAAGTTAAACATTCCCAATAGAGACTGAACTTGTCTAAGAGAAACTTTACCTGTCTCTAAACTTGAATCGATGTCAGAAGATAGCTTAGTTACTTTCTCCAGGGGCAGCTGAAAACAACTATCAACAGAATCGATTTCAATACCTTGTAAAAAGAGAGCAGACACTGGCCCTTCCATTTTTCATGCAAATTCTGAATACTGAGTTCCGTGAACAGCGCCTTAATAGTTAAAAGAAGATTGGCACCTCTGGGAGAATCTGCAGGAACAATACAGAGGAAATCATCGAGGTAGTGTACTATGCCGGCTCCCTCTGTGCTGGCCAACACACAGCAGTCAGGAACATGCTGAATCTCTCAAACCAGGTGCATGTTACCGAACATCCTATAGGCAGGCATTTGTTTATGAAATTTGTCACGCAAATTAATCCTCATATACCAGAAATAATCCAGATGCAAGAGAAGCAAGCAAAAGGCAGACAACATCTACTGCATCTTGGCCAATAGCACAGCTGAACCAAATGATATACTATATAACTAGGACTGATAGACAATGCTACATACATTGGAAATCATTTTGTTGACAGAAGACCCGAGAGAATGTGAAAGATGCTGAAATAGTATATTAAACCTAGTACATATAGGCTAATTGCTACTGTGCTAATTATAAAACCGATAAATGTGCCGTGGCAATATACTGTACTAATCAAGACACAGTTTAGCATAAACTAATTTTTAATCTATAAATCCTTTTCAATGCAATTTATAAAATATGTGCACATTTCATATATAAAAATGTTTCAATGTAATGTAGTAATAGTATCCATTATAAAAACAAGTAAAAATCACCAAATACCAGTTAACTGCTGTCAGAATGTTTTATGGCATGATACATATATATATATATGCCAAATAAAGCCTTTCAATATAAAGGTGGACACTTTTTGGTAAACAGACTCTGTGCTTTAGTTTCTATATATTCTATATTGCCAATGTTACATTCACAGCTTGATTATGCCCGCAACATATATATATATATATGTTGTGGGCATAATCAAGCTGTGAATGTAACATTGGCAATATAGAATATATAGAAACTAAAGCACAGAGTCTGTTTACCAAAAAGTGTCCACCTTTATATTGAAAGGCTTTATTTGGCATATTTCACTCCAATGATGTTGTAAATTATATGCGGTGCTCCTGGGACAAATAATCTTAAAAATGTATTAGAGCCCACAATTCCGGAGCAGTAATAGTGTCATATAAATAAATGGCTTCACAGCTTTAAAAGCATCCAATGCTGATCTTTGCTACAACCACAGATACTGGTGAGTGGTATGGTGCAGAGGGACCCAGCGTGTGTCTTGTCTCCACGCTCCGTCAGCAGGGCCTGGCTGGTGTGGTCATCAGTGCTCAGACATGGAGTTAAAAGGGAATAGGTATGTAATGCCAGCTGTCGGGATGCCTCCTGTCACAATACCAACAGCGGCACCCCGATAGTTGGTATCCCATCAGGGGTCGGGTAAGTATACTTACCCTCCCCCCTTCTCCCCCTAACCCTACCTTCTTGTAGCCTAACCCTAACCCTCCCCACCCTTCACCCTAACACTCCCCGTTAGTGCCTAAACCTAACCCTTCCCCCTTAGTGCCTAACCCAAACCCCCCCAGTGGTGCCTGACCCTAACCCTCCCCACTAGGGATGCCTAACCCTAACCTCTCCCCCCAAAACCTAACACTAGACTCGCTAGCTTACCTAAAACTAACTCCCCCCCCCCCCCCGCGGGTCTTACCTTCTATTCGGCAGACGCCCTCCTTGATCCTGGCATCGGGATTCAGATAGGCGTTGGTATTTCAACGGCTATTTTAAGTCCATCGTCGGGATTCCAGCATCATGATTGAGACTGGTCTCTTAATCCCGTTAAAAGAGCGCTGAGCAATGTTATGCTTAGTTTCCTTTCCAGTCCACAGAGTGACAGCAATACCAGTGATACCACCAGGTTCTGTGTTGATCTCTGACTAGTTTAGCTCCTTAACAGGGGGATTTTTCAAAGATTATATTTACCAGTTGTCTTTTTGGGTATAACTCTCACAGGAGAAAGCACCAAGTCTGATATGGGAGGAGATTTGTACGGACCGGCCATACAACTAACCTTTACCTCCTTCATTACTTTTTCGAGAACAACCTCCTACACTTGTATATGCATTTAAAATTAAGGGGAGTACCAATCAGAACAAAATCCCAGTTCTAGTAAAAGTGCCTTGGTTCTGACTGGGTATAAGTGGAGCCATCTAACTAAAGGACCAAGGGGAATAGGATAGGGTGCTTTACTTTCCCAGATGGCTGGCTGGTCTGAGATCCCTCAGTAGGACAGTGACAGTCTTTTGCAGGGCACTAACCGCTGCATCAGAGTCACTTGTGTCAAAATTAATGCAACCTCACCTTGCAAATGGCACTGTTAAAGGCATTATTTTGTCCCTGATTAATATACTGAGGAAAGGGAGGCTGGGAGACAGGCGTTTTCCAGGTAAACATAGATTGGCTAGCAGTCAAAGATTGAGGGGTCTATTTACTAAGCAGTGTTAGGAGACAGAGTGAAAAGTGATAAGGTGCCAGCCAATCAGCTCTTAACTACCATCTTACAAGCTGTATTTGAAAAATGACAGTTAGGAGCTGATTGGCTGGCACCTTATCACTTTTCACTCTGTCTCCTAACACTGCTTAGTAAATAGACCCCTAAGTCACCTCCAGCCACACTTCTATGTCTTTGCAACTGAAGTCTAAAACAGCAACACCAAACTGTTTATGCTGGAACTCCTTGTCATAGGAGCGCAGCATAGGATCCTTCGTAGAATGAAACATTTCATGCACCATGTGCAGATACTTTTGCACATTGATATGTACAGATGGCCGCAGATACTTTAGCACATTGATATGTTCTGATGGCCACAATTCTTAATAGCATATGGAAAGCATACATTCCTGCAAGCCAGTTATGATAAGACCGTTAAGTCTCTTTACCTATGCCACCTTTTTGCGTGGACGTCTATAGCGCTGATTTTGACTTGGATATAAGAGCAAGTCCTTAATCTGATCATGTATCCGAAAATGCAGACATCACAAAATGGCTGTGTTAACACCACTAGGTACATTTCTAGCTGAGTTAGAGGTGCTTGAACCAGAGGATCTTGACCTACACACTAAAGAATCTGTGCTTATGCCTAATGAGATCTCTTTGGAGCCTGACCACCAGACAAAGAGAAATCAGTGCTGGACAAGGAAAACAAAGTAGCTCTTTAAGATTCTAGAGCCACCCCTGATGCCAGGTTCCCTGAAGAGCCCAACAGATCCATCCCAGACACAGATCTAGTCGAAGCTGCCGGCAAGGAACCAGTAGAGACAACATGCACTGATGACACCGATAGGCCTCCAGTCTGCAACAAATAAGACAGAACAGATATAATCTGAGTCTGTATTTGATCCCTGCACCTGGAAAGCTGTGTAACACTGGGCTTGTGCCACTAATGATGGAGCAATAGTGCCAACTAATGCTATCAGAGCATTAACTGCCATTACTGGGTTAGAGGTGGAATGCACAGTAGCAGCTACTGGAGCAGTGGGGCTTGTCACAGACCCTGAACTATGCTTATCTCCCTATGGATGCTGCTGAGACCCAATGCAGAACAACATGGGCATGCAACAAACAGGCGTGCTGAACATGTTGAGATAAAGGCAAAGTAAGACCAGACACTTGTGAAGCAGTGCCCACATAAGGAAGGACAACTTAGCCATCCACTGTGCCATCTGACAATAATGCTGCACCAGTGCTGGAAACCATGAACCTCACTATAAAGGCATTCCACCACTGTAGAGGAAGGGGTTGCAGAAGCGACATATGCTGTCGAGGGCGACACCAGCTTGGCAGCGCCACACTTAACTAACTGATGCTTACAACAAAAGTTCTGCACCTCTGGAGCAACATTACTATAGCCAATGTATAAAAGACTGTCCCCGGACCTCGACCTCAAGTCTGGCACCCACTATGTGGCGATGCAGACAAGAGTCACGGCCTTGACCTCTTATTCCACAGTCGCCATGTTGGAGGTGGCGTATGATGCCACGGACATGGACTCAGAACCCGCTCGCTAGGACCGTGGCTCTCTTCAGGAAGCAAAGAAGGCGCCCAGGGAGTGTGGACCTAGTTACAGTGGGCACTGCAGGTGGAGGGGAATCCTTTCAACCCATAAAATCACCAAGGTGGGCAGGAAGGGATGTCAAGAGACATAGCAGACATAAAAGCAAAAGAATAAAAGATCGGGGGTAAAACAGTAGGATGGTAAAGAAATCACAGAAAAAAGTGAAAAGAATTAATAAATAGTGAATAAGGATAATTACAAATGTAAAATACACAAATCTGCCAGGCAGAAGAATATCTGGGTCCAACTACATTTAATTGTCATTTGATAATATTCCATTGCTGTGTTTTCAACTTCAGCTCATTGGCAAGTACAGTGTTGCTGTAACTTTTATCAGCCAATCAGTTAACTTACTTCTTACTGTATTTCTCTGTTGAACATGTTGATTAAAATAAAAACTGCTCGAAGGTGAATGTAATCCACAGAAAAAACAAAGTTCAGATAATTAGCCTGTCCTGTTATTGCAGCAAAAAGATTTTAAACACCTTTTACACATCATGTCTTACCCAGTCATCTGTAACCTTGGCCAGACTGTGGCTGACATAAGCCACCAGTAATTGGAGCAGTGGTCTCTGGGGCTGATTCCCGATTAAGGGGTGGTGCGGGGTCGGGCTGCATTTCCGAAATGTTTTCCGGGAGTGGCAAGACGCAGTGTCCTTGCCTCGCAAGCCGGCCAGCCTGAGTAAGCTGAGACGTCGTCCACCATCGCAACCATCCACAACCGATGGTTGCGATGGTGATCCCAGCCTGTGACCTCTGTCGCATCGCTGGGATCGCAAATGCAGCAGGGGGTCATTCACCTCCTGCTGCATTTGCATAATAGCAAGGACGGAATTGCAAACCTGCCTGCATGCAGCTTTACAATTGCGATCTATGCTGAATCACCCCCTCTGTATCTGTATTCAATCATGAGGAATATAATAGTATGTTTTTTTCCTTGTGTTCTGTTAGAAACTGAACTGTAATCTATGTAAAAGTAACACATCTGTTGAGCTATTTCCTATTTACCAAGCAACAAAAAGATTGCGATAAACTACAATGCAATAGACCACTATGACTGTTGTACTTTGATGTTTATTAGGTATACTTCTCCACTCCATCACTAAATCAAATCAGTCGATGCACATGGACACCTTAGTGTAGCAAAACTAAAATTGTTTCAGCTGCAACTTGAAGATGTTCCCATTCTTCAATATGAATAACCAGCCAAATGAGTATTTCATATTGTGGGTGGATGTGAAGAACAAATACATCATAATTTTCTTCAATTTTAGTAAACAAACAATTTTGTATTATTTATAACATTCTGTGCAGCATGTCAGAAAAGCACTACATAAAATAGAATATTAGATTTTCCTCAGTAATATTCATGTACGCACCTGCAACCAAATAATGCATATTTATTGCAATATGTTCCCTAATAGCGTCCATAAATAACCTTGTTTGTAAAACTACATATAAAAATGCATCTGCACTTTCAGAATATAATAATTCATGCTTATTTCAGTGTAATTATGTTTTAATTATTTTTTAAGTATAGAAATATTATTTGAATATAAATATTAGGTGTTCTAACTTTATATATGATTCATTAAAAAAATTTCTTTTGTTATTTGCTGGGTTAAGGTTAGGGTTATGTAAGGCTATACCCTTGGGTGACTGGATATGTGAGAGTTGCACTTCACAAGTTTAGGTTGGATTATTCCAAGTGAGAATTATTACTAAAAAAAATGTTAGGAAAGACAAATGAATGCATATTTATTATGTAAAATAATTTGTAGTTATAAATCATATACAGTACTAGTATGTATGTTATACATACAGTGTGCTATACATATACTAAATGTTGATGTGTATGGGTTGGACAACTCCTCACTCCAGAAATCCTGTGCTTGCCAGGTATGCCTATATTACTACCAGTGTTGAAAGGTGTGGACAGTGTCTTCACAGTGTTATTAACAAAAGTATACCTCATATTTTCCATATATTAAAGCTAGATCCACTGTTAGCTGCCTCATTTCCGGATCGATCAGATCTGGTTTTTAGAAGAACAAGAATAAAAAAAATCATATTTGTCTCCTAGGGGTAAGGTTACTAAAGTTTCTAAAACAGATAAGTGGTGGTATTGCCCATAGTAACCAATCAAATTCTGTGTCTAATTTTCTAGAATGCAATAAAGAAATGTTAACTAGAATCTGATTGGTTTAGGAAAGAAGCTTTGGTAAATCTACCCCCTAGTCTTTCATCACAATCAACAGAAATACATGATAAATCGAATTTCTTGAATGACATCCAAGAGTTTTTTACCTGCATAAATTGTAAAGCTTGTAATCATGGAATGAAAGGGGCTAAAACCTTTAAAAGATCCTTGGTAAATGGAAAGAAAAACAAAGTAAAGGGATATATTAATTGTAATATCAGATATGGCGTGTATTTATTAGATTTCGGCTGTGGTAAACATGTGGGAAAAACCAAGAGAGCATTAATAATAAGAAAATTAGAACACAAACATCAAAAATGGTATAGGAAATCATAGTGTCCCTAGACACTTTAAACAATGCCGCAAAAGTGTCCCCGATTCTTTAAAATATATGAGTCTGGAACATGTTACCCTGGATAAAAGAGGTGATGATAATTGAATCTATTATCATGGAATCTTCACCTGTATCCAAAATTGGCCACATATATGTGATCTCCCCGCCCTTATAGATCCACTTGTGAAAGTAGCACTCATGGCAATCACTGCGTATTTGTAGATCTATGTTTATTGTTTGTTCACCTCTGAATAGCCTACAATTCTGCCTACACGCCCACAACACATCCTCAGAACACTTAGCCCACTTGGGAATGCCCAGTTGCTAACCAGTTACACCCACTGAGTTGAGAGTGTAGATGCAAATAATATGTGTAGCAATTGCCCGTATTTGCTCAAATTTGAGTGTGCTCAGCTTTAACGCATGTGCAGTGTAAAAATATCTGAAGATCTTTCTGATGAAAAACAGACATTTTTGCAACTCTGAATAGGGTCCACCATTGTATGTTTGGTTTCATTGTCCCTTTCTTCCTAGAAGTGTATTGCAGCAAAGCTTATTGCAATAAGTGTTTTCTTCACTTTATAACAAAATCAAGAATTTTGAGTCCCTAATGACTGAATAATTCCACATTCCACATTATGCTGCATCATTGATACTAATCAGGAACATTCTAATATTACGATGCTTTAAACTTAACTACAGTACAGTATAGCCCTTTTTCGCTTTACAGTCATTTTTTAAATATATATAATATATCTCATGGCTTTCATGCAAATTTATGTTCATTTGAAAATACACATATGCAAATATACACATGAATACTTCAAATTAGCAAACGATTTCCTTAAGTGTTATGTTCATTGTTGTAGCTATAAACTTGCTGAGGGTTATATACAGTATAGTAAAATGATAATATTCCTTCCTTCCTTTTTTGGTTTTTTAAATAAAATGAATGACAGGGAATCTGTTTTAAAACACAGTTTTTCATCCCACTTCACAATGGGCCTGATTCAGATGTGGATGGTACCGCACAGCAGCAAGGTAGGGGCTGTGCAATACTGTCCAACTAAAATGCAAATGCAGCAGGTGGTGTCTGTAGGAAATAGACACCTCCTGCATGTATCTGCATAGATGCTGCTTCATATCACCATCGCGACCATCGGTCGTAATGGTTGCTGCCTTAGCCAGGCTGTGTAAGCCAAAGCACATTTCCAGGAATGCAGGACCCGTCCTGCACACGTGCAGAACTATCAGGTTCATGCTAAATCAGGCCCTATATACGCGTAATTGGCCCTAACCAATTTGGTGCACTAGGCAATATTTTGGCTGGTGCCCCCTAGCAGCTAATCCCTCTATACTACAGTCTACATGCACACTCCACCACCTATTCAAACATGATACTCAGGGTCTCATTTATCAACTAGTATTATCACTCAAAACAAGTGAGAAAACTTGCTGCATATGATAAATGGTGCTCCAGCCAATCAGTTCCCAACATGTTTGAAAAATGACAGTTGGGAGCTGATAGGCTGGTGCACCATTATCATACACAGCGAGTTTTATCACACGTTTTCAGTGTTAAAACTTGTTGATAAATGAGGCCCTTAGTTTTCCTTTACCTCTTAGGTGTTCCTCCCTTTACTTTCTTCCTCCTCTTTCTTCCTTTAGGAGTCTGGAAGAGAACATAAAATTGTGATTCATTTGCCCCCATTTTAATCTCTCTCTCTCAGAACAGAACAGCACCCATTTCCCCTCTCAGCACAGCACCCCTGGCCTCATCCAGCATCCCACATCCAGAACAGCACCTCTGGTCTCACTATGCACCTCTTTCCAAGCACAGCACCCCTCAACCAGCACAGCACCCTGGCCTCGTTAATTATGTTCCCCTTTCCCAGCACAGCACCTCTCAGTCATCCAGCACAGTCAGCACCCCTAGCAAGGCTGGCCTCTATGCACCCCTTTCCCAGCACAGTCAGCACCTCTCAGTCATCCATCAACACCCCTCTACCAGCTGAGAGCTCAGCTGACTTACTTGAGGCCCCATTATCAACGATGCATAACCCCTTTAGCTCTTGCTAATGGGTTATATCATCCTTTCTGTATTCAACAAACAACGGTAATCTAAGATTACTGCTGTTTGTCACAGCATCATTTTCTCCATCTTTAGGTGGCTAGAGCAATGCAGTCCCCATTGCCGACAATGGGGACCCTGCGCTGCCTTTCTGGCTTTAGTGAAGCCTTTCAGGCACTGCCAGGTCCCCTCCAGGTTAAGTGCTAAGCACATGCACAGACGGACCGTTGTGGCCACCCTTGCTTGTATTTCCAGCTCCTGAACTGTCCCTGCTGGACTTGGTGGGCACTGGGCGGCTGATGGAGACAGAGCTGTGAGTAGAGGAGTGGCTACGGCTGGGCATGCGCAGCATGCCCTCCCATGGCCATTTTTAATTGCTGTAGCCCAGTGGCGACAATAGTTAGTGGTGGGCCCAGGTGCAGATAGCAAGAAAGGGACTATCTGTGTGCACAGTAGGCAAGCAGATGAAAAATGGGTGTGGACACGTGGGGAAGGGGCATGGCCTCACAGCACATAAGGTATCAGTAGCGCCATATAATGCAGATCGTGTTGCAGTGAGCATCATATAATGCAGAGAGCATTGCAGTGAGCATCATGTAATTCAGAGTGCGTTGCAGTGAGCGCCATATAATGAAGAGGTGCCATATAATGCAGAGTGTCGCAGTGAGCGCCAAATAATATAGACGATTGCAATGAGCACCACATAATGCAGAGAGCATCGCAATGTGCGCCATATAATGCAGAGAACATCAGTGACCCACAGATAATATAAACACACCCCTCACACACATACTGTACATATAAAACTAATACATCCCCCTCCCCACACACACACACTACATTAATACACCACTGTCACAAGTCGCTGCACTGAGAACGCAGGGTGAGAGGAATGCCGGGCGATTGTTTGCTGGACTCCTCCCCATCAGCTGTCCATCATCCTTGGTCTGTCCTGGATTGGCTCCTGTGGCTATTTCCTGCAGGTGCTAAGGCTGCTCTGGTGATAGCGTTTCACGTATTTCCAGTTTTGGTGTTGTCTCCTGTTATCCAGTTGAGTACATAGTCCTCCTGTCAGCTTTTATTACCTGCCATTTGTGTCATCTAGGTAGCATGGTCCGTATATCTACTACCTGCCATTTGTGTCAGCTAGGAGGCATGAACCGCATATCCACGCTGCCACTTGTGTCATCCAGGCAGCACAGACAGCACTCAGTGTCAAGAGTGCGCAGTTCTGCATCCAGCTGCTTGTGTCAACCCGGCAGCACAGGCCGCACTCCAGTGTCCAGCTACTTGTATCAACCTGGTGGCACAGCCACAATCCAGCATCCAAAGTATTCAATCCAGTGTATCACCGCTTGTGTCAATCCGGCGGCACAGGTCCTTCATCAAACCACCGCAGCCAAGGCTGCTGCATGGCCCAAAAGCTGCATCTTGTTCTACGGCCCACAGGCCACAGCTTGGCTAGGTTTTCCAGCCCACAAGGCTACTGCATGGCCCAAAAGCTGCATCTTGTCCTATGGCCCAAAGGCTACAGCTTGCCAAGGCTGCTACATGGCCCAAAGGTCGCATCTTGTCCTATGGCCCTCAGGCCACAACAAACCAAGGCTACCAGGCCTCAAGGCAGCTACACTGCCCAAAGGCTGCATCTTATCTCACTGCCCTCGGGCCATGACTAGTCAAAGACTTACCAGCCCTCAAGGCTGCTCCATGGCCACAGCTAACCAAGTGTTCCAGCCCACAAGGCTGTTGCGGGACTATATCCTCTATAGATAATACCTGTTCCCTAACATTATCACCAGCCCAAAAGAGAGAGTTTAGCTATATTTAGGGTATTCTTCTTTTTATCTATCATGGATCCTGCTCAAATTCTGGCAGGACAAATTCAGGTTCTGACCCAGAAAGTGCAGGAGTTTTCCCTTTGTTTAGAGGAGACTCGAGGTGCTCCAGACCCTGCGGTGTTTGAACCTCAGCTCAATCTGCCTGACCGGTTTTCAGGGAACCGGAAGGATTTATTGAATTTGCATACTTAATTTTAAGCTCTGTCCCAAACCCTCGGGCTCGCAGGTCCAACAAGTTGGGATCATAATTTCATTATTACACGGAGACCCTCAGACTTGGGCCTATAGTCTTCCCTCCACTAGTATGGCATTATAGACTGTGGACTCCTTTTTCACTGCATTGGGTCTACTTTATGATGACCCCGATAAAGCGGCTATGGTGGAGGCCAGTCTCAGGTCCTTGAAACAGGAGAACAGAGCAACCGAGGACTATTGTACGGAATTCTGGAAATGGGCTGTCGATGCGGATTTGAATGACCCGGTCTTACGAAGCCAGTTTCATTGGGGATTGTATGATCAAATAAAGGATATCCTAGTCCAACATACTTCTCCAGATTCCTTAGATGACCTCCTGAGTTTGGCCATTCGTATTAACCGGCGACTCCGGGAGCTCAGAGTAGAAAAGAATCTACCTTCTCTGCCTCCACGATCTCCGGTATGGATGGCTTTGTCTGAGCCTGAAGAACCGATGCAACTGAGAGTGTTTTGTCTTCCATCCGAAGAGAAACGTAGGAGACGTTCATTGGGTCTTTGCCTCTACGGTGGCGGTAAGGGACATTTGGCCCAGCTTTGACCAGTAAAGTTGGGAAAAGGCATGGTCTAGATGAGCTAGGGGAGGTACATCTAAGCCTTGCATCCATCTCTCTGGAAAATTCTGTCCACAGTGATCAATTTACCCAGCGCTCAAATTTCGGTCCCTGCCTTCATAGACAGTGGAGCTGCGGACAATTTTATGGACCTATCTTTTTTCGAGACTTTGTGTCTGAATCCCGAGTCTTTGTCTACTCCTGTGTTGGTTATTGGTCTAGATGGAGCAAGTCTTTCTAAAGTTTCAGTTGTCTTCCGGACCCCTCCTTTGCAATTGTCCATTGGAGCTTTGCATCGGGAAGAGCTGTCATTTCTCCTTCATTGTCCGCTGGCTCCGGTCGTATTGGGGTTACCTTGGCTGAAAAAACATAACCCAGTGATCCAATGGCAAACTGGTAAAATCCTTGAGTGGGGATCATCTTGTTTTTCCCAGTGTCTATCTCAACCCATTCGTCTTGCTGCTGCCATCTCATCCGAATCCTCATCTATTCCTGCTCCTTATCAAGACCTGGCCAAGGTATTTTCCAAGAAAAGAGCTGACGTTCTTCCGCCTCACTGTTCTTTTGATTGTGCCTTGATTTGTTACCAGGTGCCAGGCTTCCTAAAGGCAGATTATATGCATTGTCCATCCCAGAGGATAAAGCCATGCAGGAATATATTCAAGAGACTCTGGACAAGGGAATCATTCATCCTTCTAAATCCCCAATAGGAGCGGGTTTTTTCTTTGTCCAGAAGAAGGATGGATCACTCTGACCCTGCATTGACTTCCGTGGACTGAATAAGATCGCAGTCAAGAACACGTATCCCTTGCCGCTCATCTCTGTTCTCTTTGATCAACTGCGTGAAGCTTCCATTTTTTCTAAAATAGATTTTAGAGGTGCCTATAATCTCATTCCCATCAGGGAAGGAGGTGAGTGGAAGATGGCATTTAACACGCATTCTGGACATTTTGAGTATCTAATTATGCCATTTAGCATCTCCAATGCCCCAGCCGTCTTTCAAGATTTTATCAATGAGGTGTTAAGGGATTTCCTGGGAGTCTTTGCAATGGTCTATTTAGATGACATCCTCATCTATTTCAAGTCTGTGGAGGAAATCGTAGGCATGTGAGGCAGGTCTTGTGAATATTGTTGGATAACAACTTGTATGCCAAGCTAGAGGAATACAAGTTTGATGTGAAAGAGGTCTCATTCTTAGGCTACATCATATCTTCGCAAGGTTTATCTATAAACCCTGGCAAGGTGAAGGCCATCTTGGATTGGGAACAACCCACTATGTTGAAGGCCATCCAGCATTTTCTGGGATTTGCAAATTACTATTGCAGATTCATTAAAGCCTTCTCCGTTGTCTTGCCCATCGTAGAACTTACTAAAAAAGGAGGTGAGGTCGCTAATTGGTTGGCCACTGCCATTCAAGCCTTTGAAGCACTTAAGGTGGCTTTTGTGTCTGCTCCTGTTCTTCGACATCCCAAGCCAGAACTTCCATTTGTTGTTGATGTGGACGCATCTGAGATTGGAATAAGCGCTATCCTCGCTCAGAAGGATCTCAAAGATGGCAAGTTTCATCCTTGGGTATTCTTTTCCCGGAAATTTGACTCTGCAGAAAGGAACTATGCTGTTGGCAACTGGGAGCTTCTAGCCATTAAATGGGCGTTTGAAGACTGGAGGCACTGGTTAGAAGAGTCTAATCATGTGGTGACGGTTCTCACAGACCATAAACATTTGGCCTATATTGAAATGGCCAAGAGGTTGAATGCAAGGCAGGCTCGTTGGACTTTGTTATTCATCATTTTTAATTATATAATCTCCTTCCAACCTGTGTCTAAGAATATAAAGGCGGACGCCCATTCTCGAAGTTTCTCCTTCAATCAGCCTCGAATTACTTCGGATGAAACCATCATTCCGGCTTCAAGAATTTATTTAGCCTTGACTAGAACCTTGGTGGATTCTTTTAAGCAATGCCAGTCTGAAGCTCCTCCTGAAATGCCTCCAGAATTGATGTTTGTCCATGAGAGATCTCGTAAGGCAGTCCTGAATGAGTTCCACTCGTCCAAAGCTGTTGGTCATCCAGGCATTGCTAGAACTCTTGAACTACTTTCTCATTCAATTTGGTGGCAGTCCATGTCTCGTGATGTTCGTGAGTGTGTGGCGGCTTGTGATGTCTGTTCCAGAAACAAGACTCTCCAGAATACTCATTCTGGCCTGTTATGTACACTGCCTACTCCTTCTAAGCCTTGAACCCATATTGCAATGGATTTTGTGGTGGATCTGCCATCATCTTCTTGCTGTTCAGTCATCTGGACCATTGTGGACCGATTCTCGAAGATGGTGCATTTTGTTCCCCTCAGCAAATTGCCTTCAGCTAAAGAATTGGCAGTACTCTTTATCCAACATGTTATTAGACCTCATGATCTTCCATCAGACATTGGGCCTGATTCAGACCTGGTCACTAAGCCACGATCGCTCGCATGGCGTGCAAGCGAGAATATGGTAATCAATGCATTTGCACGGGCGCTCGCCTGCAACCAAACTGTTGCCCAATAATCTACAATGCTCCTCCTCTAGCTAGTGAGCGACAGAAGTTAGCGAACAAGCCACTCGTTTTTTTTGTTTTTTTTTGGTGATTGTGCATGCAGGGTATTCTTCATCAGTAAACCTGTCATGTTTCAATTGTCTATCTGTTTATCACACAGCATATGTTAATAGATTGATGGCAATTATTTAATTAATTAACTTAAGTGTTGGGCAAATGTTGTCTTTGTTCCCTTTTTTTGTATGTAAATAAACTTTATTGTCCAAATGTCATTTCCTTTGCTTTGGTTTTTTCTTTTAACCCTTCGTTGTTCTTTTGGGGTGGTTTTGGTTTTGTTCTTTTCTCTTAAATGTTTTCATGCTACTAAGTGCATTTTTAAAATTTTTCTGTATTTATATATATAGTTATTTTTTGCCCTTAACTTTGCAACTGCACCTAAATGCATAGAGCCAATCATAACTCGCAATATTATGAAATATTAGTGTCACATAACTCATGCAGTATCCAATAGAAGTTATCATATGTGATCTATGAAACTTAACTAGCCAATCATCTTTTATTTTTTCCTGTATAAATTGTGTTTACTGTTAAAATCGTCATTGCCATCATGAGAGCGGCAGTGTTCACACGCCGTGAGCTGGCCATTATGGTCCAGGTAATGGACTGTCGCTTTGGCCACTCTAGCCCCCCCCATCCCCAACCATGTAAAAATGCAAGCTTACGCGGAAGTGCACCGTTGGCTGCGTATGGCAGGGTACAGGCAGACCATTGTGCAGCTGGAAAGGTGGTGGTCCGACTTGCGCCGCCGCTCACCTGACCTCCTGGCTTCTTTATGGCTGCGTATTCGTCACCGTAAGTATGACTTATTAAAATGAGCAATTTGCACAAAATTTATTATGGCCCTTCTGCACTTTTATTAATGTTAGAGACAGTAATGTCTGTGCAACTATTGTACAGTATGACCCTACTGTACTGTAGATATGATATTAACCGGTAATGTATGTGCAACTATTGTACAGTATGGCCCTACTGTACTGTAAATATGATTTTAACCAGTAATGTATGTGCAACTATTGTACAGTATGGTCCTACAGTACTTTATATTATGTACAGTATGTAACCTAATTGAATTTTAAGAAAAAAAACAGTATCTGCTTAGTGAAAATATAAGTATACTAAATTCATGTTTAAAATCATAGTAAACAAACAAAATTTAATCCAAATATATCCTTCACTTAGGACAACAGTGGATACGGAGAGCAAGGAGGAGGGCAGGCCGACTCGCCATTTGGCAAAGCCCCTCCCCTGCCCACTCCTCCGAAATGTCTCCTCCCCCCCCTGCCCACTCTTCCCAAATGTCTCCTCCCTCCCCTGCCCACTCCTCCCAAATGTCTCCTCCCTCCCCTCCTCTCTCCTCCCAAATTACCCCTCCCTCCCTTGAACACTCCTCTGACTTTTCCCCTCCTTCACCGGCAACATATGGGAACATGTCACCGTATCCCCCCTTTTCCAGAAATGCAGGTAATATTTACTTAATTTTTAATGTATTTCAAATATGTCCTTTATTGTAACTATCATGTATGTGTGTGGGGCTACATGGTAATGTAATTAAGGGTGAACATATATTTTTTTATATTTGTGGCCTTGTTCACATAACCACAAGTGTTAAGTTTGCCACATAATAATGTGTACACTAATATTGTGGGTATTTATTGATGGTGTGGTCACTATAATTGGACACTACTACAGGATGTCTTTTTTTGGGTAGTTATTTTGCTATGCCTACACAGTTTTGAACGTTAAAACAATAAAATACAAACATATAAGCCAACATTGTCTTTGGTGCATGTTGAAGCATACTTGAGGTGTCACCATATTAAATTTAGGCCTGAAAATTTTTCAAAATCAATTTTGGCACATTTTTTACCTACAAAGTAGATTCTTGATGCCTTTACCAAAAAAAAATAATTAATGTTCAAATTTCTTACAATTGTAGCATCAACATCATATGCTCACTACTACTATATTTTCTTGTTGCTAAATCATAAGTTAAAATTTTTGGACCACATTATCCTTTCAATTTACAAACTCAAAAATGTTGTTTTCAGTGTGAGTTTAAACACAGATAACTATTACACATTGTTTTTTTGCGCACTTATTGGGTTTTTTTTTGTTTCAGTATTTGAAATAAAACCTAATTATCCAGTTTTACTATATTAATTCTGTGAACAAAGTAGCCTACTGTGAGCTGTGCCATGCCACACGCCCACACATGCCTTGTGTCGCTGTTACTGTTTGTGACATTTGGCCATATTAACACTTGTATATCTCTTCTTTAATAACCACCATATAGTGCCCTACCCTCTCTTACTATGAGCCCATGGCACTTTCTGTTATTTCTTTCTTTTCTGTCAGCTATTTTAAATTTTGCAAGGGAGGCCACAACTGCAGATTTGGCCCCTGATCAGCAAATGAATTACTTTAATCTCTGTGTATGTTACCATCAATTTCATGTGTAGTAGTATGTTTTGTAAATGTGTAAACTAGCATTGACACATTTGTATTGTATTTTTTTATTTTAAAATTTGGGGACATATATGTAATTTTAAAACTGTTTTGTGTTTGAAAAAAATCATAATTTAGTTTGGGCATTTGTTACCAAGCCATAACTACATTGTGGCGCAAACCCCTGGCACAGTTTGCAACATTTAATGTGCCCAATCTTTTGCTATGCATGTACAGATGTGTACTTATGTTTCAGCTAGAGGTCACCTTAGTGCCCACCCTTAATGTTTTTTGGGGGGGTTTTGTTTCTAATACTTTTGGTTTTTGGACAAATTTATGTTTAAAATTTCTAAGTTTGTTACATTCCCAACAGATCCTCGGATGTTGTCTGAACTGATGATTCAGGAGCTGGAAGAGGCCCGCTTCCATTTAGCCCACCTGGATGGCTGCTTCAACAACATCATCTCCTTGTTGCGGAACAATTAACGGGCACCTTTTTTTTAGCTATGGAAATGTTCCTTGTTTTGTTATTAAAATTCTGTTTAGTTAAACCACAGAGTTATTATTCACTGACAACCACATTCTGAACCAAGGTGTACAACTGATTTTGTATGTTTTGCAGGGTAAACAATATTTTTATTTTAGATTTAAGTTATTGACATCCATTGTCAATTCAATGGGTAACAGTAACACCACATTTCTACAGGTTTTTAAAAATACCTAGACTGGGTTTTGTATTTTTAGATTAGTTTAGAATTGTTCAGATTTTTATGCAAAAACTTAAACAAACCCAAAACAAAACAAAAAAGCAGATTAGCCCTATTACCCATATCTAGCATATGTTATGAACGCATTTTGTTAACATTGGGGCTAAAGGAAAACTATTTTTTTAAATAAAGGATGTATACATTCTGCTGCACTTTTTCAAAAAGTGCAATCCTGATTACCTCAAACACACATTCACACACACAATAATGAAATGGATCTTTATGTTGGTTTGGTTTAAACTCCAAAAATAAAATGTATGCGAGATAGGAATGTGCACTGACTAAAAATTTAACCCCCCCCCAAAATAAAATAAACTTACAGACCAAGGAAATTTATTTACAACAATGGAAAGCACAAAACAAATGTTGGGCAAAAAAACATCAAGAACTGGGAGAAGATAGAGCATCACAACGTGTTGGCCAAATCCATCCAAAGTGCAGTATTTCCAAATGCAACATACAATGGTACTGATAATGTAGCGATGATGGATTTTTGGTAGGGGAAGTAAGGTATTTTGTTTAGAAAAAACAAAACAAAATTTTTTTTGCATACATGCCATCATTTCAATAGTAAAACATTGGTAATCATCTAAACATAAATGGCCTAAATATGTCCCACAAAAGAAAATAGATACGCCACAAATATAAAAAAATACCTGAAGAAACGAGCAACCGCAGCATCACAGATGGCCCCCCTGGACACTCCCACACCACCTACCTCAGGGAGGCAATCCTCTGGCAAGACTTCCTCTGGCTGCATTGGGACCCGACTCCTTATGACGATGTTATGAAAGATCCCACACAGGACCATGATCTTGGAAACCATCTCCGGTGAATACATGAGTTCACCACCATACCGCTGGTGGCATCTGAATCGGCCCTTTAACAGGCCGATACAGCGCTCCACCACCTGGCTGGTGGCAGTAAATGCTGCATTATATTGTGTTTGTGGCCCTGTTGCGGGGGTTAAATAAGGAGTCAGCAGCCAGGGCGTGCAAGGATATCCACTGTCTCCTGCACAAAATTAATTTGAAAAATACATATCAGAAAAAAACAGTGACATCAAGTTCATTTCAGCAACACATCAACATATTTTACTTACCCAGAAGCCATGCATCACCAGCTTGCAGGGTGGATAATTTTTGCCAAAGCCCTGATTGCCGAATGACAAATGCATCATGGGCACTCCCTGGAAACTTGGCATTCAGGGACAGGATCTGGAGGGAGGCATCACATACCACCATTACAATCAAAGAATTAAAGTGTTTACGGTTTCTATAAAGTGGTATAAAGTGGTATGTGAGTGCCATCCACTACCCCAATAATGTGTGGAAAGCCAGCAATTTCTAGAAACTGCTGCTTTACCACACAAAGGGCTACCATATCCAATGGCATACTAATAAAATTACCAATTTGTTTAAAAAAGGCATCTATGACGCACCTCAGGATCCTTGAAAAGGATGGCTGGGATATCCCACCCACCACACCCACTGTGGTCTGGACGGACCCTGAGGTGCAGAAATGTAACACCGACAACAACTGCATTAGTGGTGGGATTGCTGTAGGAATGTTAATTTCACTTTCTAGATCACTCTCTATTAATGAGAGAGTGTCTAGGATAATGTTGGGTGGGAGTCGGAACCTTCTTAAGACAACATCATCTGGCATTCCAAAAAGGGTGACACGTGTTCTATATATCTGGGGCCTTGCATGCCTCCTCTGCCTATGCCTAGGAAGATGAACAGGTAGGTAGGGGTGTGAGAGCATCGCCACAATCCTATCTCCAACAGCTCTCTGAAATTTAAATAAACATTTTTAATTTTGTGGATAATTTTTAAAATGTAATAAAAAACTTAACTTCAGCGGAATGTAGATTAATTTTACAGGGTTGGGATGGGACATCTTGGCTTGCTCCTACATGTTTTTTCAAAATGAAAGACAAAATAAAATATCAAAATTAGTATTAATCGAAAAATCAGGGAAAAGAAAAGTAAATCATGCGCTCCTAAAAAATAAGAATACTAGACATTTTAGTAGTAAAAACATGTCCTGCTAATAAAGAAGATTACTAGACATTTCAATAATGACAAACATGGCCTGCTAAGGCAACATCAACAGAAGAGCAGCATGCAGTACTCCTATGTACTTACCTGGCCAAGAGAAAATAACAAGAATAAGTAGAAGGGGAAGTCCTCCCAAGGGCCAACCAAATATAAGGCACAACTAGAATATAAAAGAAACAAAAACATTAATTCACTGGTAAACATGGCCTGCCAATAAAGAAGATTACTAGACATTGCAATCGTGACAAACATGGCAGGCTAAGGCAACATCAGCACAAGAGCAGCATGCAGTACTCATATGTAGTTACCTTGCAAAAATACCAAGGAGATATCATATATAAACTAAACCCTTCAACCACCAGCCACTAACCAACAATAAAGCACATCTAATGGCTGAAACACCTCAACCTTAAATAGGGTGCAAACTCCCACCCAAAAAATTATGCGTACGCACAATGCAAAGCGCACAGCCCATGATGCGTAGGCATCTATAAATACTGTGCGCACACCACTATTACTCATGCTTGGATCAGTAGTGATACACGATGGACTCTGAGGAGTATTCAAACCAAAGCACACCCCAATTAAGTAAGTTTAAACGTCAATGTTTGCACGTGCCCCAAAAATGAATGACAGTATGAATTATGCATGTTTCAAAAAGTAATCACAAATTTAGAATTACAATGTGTAGACCCTCAAGATGCACAAGCCAGTGATGAGGAGGCTGGCCCAAGTCAATGGAGGTGCAGGCAGAGACAGCCACGGTTCACGAGGAAGGAGATGGAGGTTTTGGTTGGCATGTGCATGGAGCAAATTGTCCATGCACCCAGAAATATAAGGGCTGCACAGAAGGAGAGGATTTGGGACGAGATAGCCAGTGCTGTCAACGTGGAGGGGACCATCATCAGAACCACTATTGAGGTTAAGAGACAGTATGTTATTGAGAATCTTTTTTTTTTTTTAAATAATAAAAAACTAACAAAAACAAATCCATGACAGATGGACCGACTTCAAATACCGGCTGAAGAAGAAACTGGCAAATAGGGCTCAGCATGCCATGGGGACAGGTGGTGGTTCCAACCCTGAGTCGCTCGATTTAAATCCTTTGGAAGAGATGGCTCAGGGGTGTGTGCAGGAAGAGGAGGTGGTCAGCATGTCTAATATTGACACAGACATGCCTGACTTTGTAAGTCCACATGGTGTAGAAGGTCATTTTTGAATTTAACAAAAAAAACAAAAAACTGCTTTTCAGAAACAACTTGACATACACAATATGATTATTTGTTATTTGCTTCTTTAAAGAACCAGAGGCGGAAAAGCCTGCTCCTGAGGTCAGGTCTGGGCCCAGCAGATCTGGAGGGTCTGCAGGGGATGAAATAAATAATCCATCTGTGGACTCTGTGGACCCCACTCCTGGAGCACCACCCTCGCAGGCCATGGCCCTCCTCACCGAGTTGGTTGACCAGACTCCGCAGAATACATCTGTTCTGCTGAGGATGGAGGCCACTATGGTGAGGATGGTGGAGGTCCTGGAGAGATCTGCTGCGGCCCATGATCGTATGGCTGCTGTCCAGGAGCAGGCCAACTGACTTGCTATGTTGGAGCCACCCTCCCTTCCTGCTATTCCATTGAAGACCACCACCTCTGGCAGCCCATCTGCCAGCCCCCAACCTATGGCAAGCCTTATGCCTAGGCCAGAGTCAATACCATCCAGCTCTGGCCAGGCCAGTCAGTGTGGTACACACCAGTCGACTGTTGCTGAGCTTGCCCTTCAGTCGAGGCCTAAAAAAGGCAAAAGATAGCACTGGCTTTCTTGTCCTTCATCCATTCCTGTGCAGTTCCAATATTTCTTGCAACCAAAACCTCCATCTCCTTCCTTGTGAATTTTTAATGATTTAAATTTGTTTTATATATTACATTTTGTTTTAGTGTAAATTTATTTTTTTGCCATGATTTTAAATATACAAAAAAAAAAGATAAAAACAAAAAGATTAAACACCATACGTCTTTGTCTACATTTCTTTTTTTTTATAGTCTAAAAAAAACCCCGCAGGTTTAATAATCCCAGGTAAAAGGTAATTGCTTACAAACAACATTTACACAAAATTATCCAAAAATACTAGTTTCTGGATAATTTACGAAAACAAACATGTTTAGAAATCCAGCAGCAGTAAATGGTTTAATTAAACAAATTCGCTCCTGCAAACGCACCTGAGCAATTGGGCATCCAATTAGCCCTGTTATTACCAACAAGTTTGCAGACTATTAGGTGTTTGCATTGTGGGCTTCGAAATAGCAACATCACTAGTAACATCAGTTACATTAGGTACTAACGAAAATACTATCGGTCTTGTGGGAGACCATACCCTACCACAAGCTGGACGATCATCCCGACCTGAAACCTGATCGCAGAGTGACGTATTGCTACTTCCGCTCTTCATTCTCTCTCGCAGTAGATAATTTATGTACGCCCCTAAAACACGGTGCGAATGCTGTGGCACACCTGCGTTTTTAGACCACCTCCCCGTCACCACCCACAAACGGCCCTTCCTGTCAATCAACTATCGGGAGTCACTTCCTGTTCGCAGTCCGTACGAGCAAACGAAAATCTGATTGCAAGGACTCGGTCGCACATGCGCCTAATGGAGCATGAGCAGTTGCAGAACATTGGCCACATACAAGTGAGCGGCGCCTTGCGAGAGGGTCTGAATCAGGGCCATTGTCTCAGAACATGGTACCCAATTTGTTGCTCGGCTTTGGAGATGCTTTTGTGCTGATCTGGGTATCAATGTCAGTCTGTCATCATGGAACCACCCACAGTCCAACGGACAGATGGAGCGGGCCAATCAGTCCCTGGAGCAGTGCCTCTGCTGCTTCATGTTCAAGTGTCAAAACAACTAGGTTACTCTTTTGCCATTTGCTGAATTTGCATATAACAACTCCTGTCATTCTTCTTCTTCAGTGTCTCCTTTTTCTGCAATTTTGGGACTCATCCTAGGAGTAATTCCTTTGAGACTACATCAACTACAGCTCCTTCATCTTCACCTGTTTCTAGGTTACAGTCTGTCTGGAAAAAATGCACCATTCTCTTCTTCAAGCATCTGGTCTTTCCAAGATTTTGGCTGACAAACTTCATAGGCCCTGTAATTTCAAAGTGGAATACTTAGTTTGGGTGTCCTCCAGAAACATTAACCTGCACCAGAGATCCCAGAAGTTGGGTCCCAAGTTTATTGGGCCTTTTAGAATTATTTCTCAAGTGAATCCTGTGGCCTTTGCACTAAAGTTACCCTGGATTCTCAGGATCAACAACACTTGTTCTCTCCTGAAGCCGGTTTTCTTTTCCTCCAGGTTTTCTCTGAGGCGTTCAGTCAGGCCTCTACCGGTGCTCATTCAAGGTTGCCAGGAGTTTGTTATGAAAAAAATCCTTGACTCCAGAATTTCATGAGGTTGCCTTCAGTTTCTTGTCCGTTGGAAAGGGTATGGACCGGAGGAGGGCTCCTGGATTCCTGAAAGGTCTTTACATGCTCCTACCCTGAAGAAAAGGTTTTTTGAGAACTTTCCTGACAAACCAGGGTCTAGGGGTTCCTTAACCCCTCATCAAGGGGGGGGGGTACTGTCACAAGGCGTCACACTGAGAACACAGGGCGGGGCGAATGCCGGGTGATCGTTTGCTGAACTCCTCCCCATCAGCTGTCCATCATCTTTGGTCTGTCCTGGATTGGCTCCTGTGGCTTTTTCCTGCTGGTGTGAAGACTGCTCCGGTGCCGGTAATATCATTTCACGTGTTTCTAGTTTTGGTGTTGTCTCCTGTTATCCAGTCAAGTACCCAGTCCTCCTGTCAACTTTTGTTACCATCTAGGTGGCACAGTCCGCATATCTACTACCTGCTGTTTGTGTCATCTAGGTGGCACGGTCCACATATCCACGCTCTGGCGCTTCTGTCATCCAGATGGCAAAGACAGCACTCAGAGTCCAGAGTGCATAGTTCTGCATCCAGCTGCTTGTGTTAACCCGGCGGCACAGGTCGCACTTCAGCGTCCAGCTGCTTGTGTCAACCCAGTGGTACAGGCCGCATTTGTGTCTTTCCGGTGGCACAGGCCACAATCCAGCGTCCAAAGTACGCAATGCAGCTTACCACCGCTTGTGTCAACCCGGTGGCACAGGCTGCAATCCAGCATCCAAAGTATGCAATCCAGCGTACCACTGCTTGTGTCAACCCAGTGGCACAGGCCGCAACCCAGCATCCAAAGTACGCAACCCAGTGTACCACCGCCTGTGTCAACCCGACGGCACAGGTCCTTCATCAGACCACATCTTGTTCTACGGCCCACAAGCCACAGCTTGTCAAGGTTTTCCAGCCCACATGGCTGCTGCACGGCCCAAAGACTGCATCTTGTCCTATGGCCCACAGGCCACAACAAGCCAAGGCTTACCAGCCCTCAAGGCAGCTGCATGGCCCAAAGGAAGCATCTTATCTCACTGCCCATGGCCCATGACTAGTCAAAGTCTTATCAGCCCTCAAGGCTGCTCCACAGCCGCAGTTAGCCAAGTGTTCCAGCCCTCAAGGCTGTTGCGGGACTATATCCTATACTATAAAGATAATACCCATTCCCTAACAACCACCCCACCACAGACTCACACTCCAACCCCTCTTCCCCCCAAAAAAACAAATATACTCCTCCCTATTACATACAGATACCATCCCCTAGATGACACTGGCACTTACCTGTCCTGGAAGAGGATCTGTGGACCCTACAGGAAAGGAGATACTGTGACAGTGTGCTTGACTGGAGAGGAAGGGGCAGGGACTTGCAGTTAGAGGGCGGGGTCTTGGGTAGGGAAAGGAGTGTGCATGTACTGTAGTATAGACAAAGAGGAGGGGGGAAGGTCTGGGTCCAGAGCCTGCCCTGGTCAAATGTAGTGGAACTTAAGTGTGGCCAACTGTAGCCTGCAGCTATGGTGATGTGCAGATTGCGGAGAGAGCAGCGGCAGCAAAGCAGTTGCCAACCAGGCCAGAAACAATGAGTTGCCAATGGGCCACGTGTTATGGGGATTCAAGCATAGCATACTGGACTAGGGTAGAGCGAGGATAAGAAGGGCAGGACTGCTCCCCTCCTTCTACGGCCAGACCGCCTCCTTCCTCGGTACCGCACACAGCCAGCCGCAGCACAAACTCCGCAGAGTACTGTAATAATGGGTCAGTTTGACTCATTATTAGTACTGCCCAGCTGTGGTCGCCTTCACTGTCACAGGCCCTAGTGTAATACGGCTCCTCTAATGACAGAAGTCACCCGGGTCCGGCTCATTCGCGCGGAGGAAGCGTTTGTACACATCCTCTTGTCCGCTTTGGATCAGAAGTGTTTTTTTTTTGTTTTTAACCCTTTGGATGCCTACTTGGAATGAAAAGGAAGTTATCTAAACTAGGAATAGGTGAATTTTTTTTTTTACAGGTGTCGTGGATGTTATATGGACAAGAGGACGCGAATGGCTACAGGGATTGTAGGTGAGTAAGTGTGAGTGAGTGCATGTGAAATAAAATATTATAATCTTCGGTGGCCGTGTCCTGTGTTTGTTTTAATATTTTTTTGCTGGTGAACTAGAGGTACCAGCAGGCCCTTAATGCCACGCATGTTGGTACTTGTGGTTCTCCAAGCATCAGCATGCAGGGGAGGCTTGCTGGAACCTCTAATTTCTACTGTAAAAGACAATATTATTAAATCTTTTTTTACACAATCAACCTGGCACCCAACACCTAGGGGTGCTGGGGCTAGTCCTGGGTATCAATCCAGTCCTGGGGAACCCCTGTATTGGTGGGTCCCACTTCCTCAGGAATCTCCATTCTTGGCTGACTAGTGGTCAGGTGACAATGCTTTGGCTGGGGGACCCGATGAAAGGGTTCCCCTGACTGTAGCATTTCACCCTTCATAGAAAGAGTCCAGTGCTGGTTGTGGAAAATACAGGGGACCACTACTCATTTTTTCCCCTGTATTTCCACAAACACAACTGATTTACTGAATCTGATGCAGGTTAATGAAGATACAGGGGAAACCTACATTTTTTCTCCTCTGTATATTCACAACCCGTACAGGCTCAGAAAAGCACAGTGCTGGTTGCGCTTTTAGGGGGCGAAGCCACATAGTTTGTTTTTTTTGTACATTTTCTCACTGATCTGTGAAGGCTTCTGTATAACTTGTAATGAAAGTTGCATAATGTAATAGCCTCGCACTCACAAGTTCGTAGGCTGTTACATTTGCTGAGTTGTAGGACAAACTCGGACTTTTAAATGTGTGAGAAGGTGTGAGTTTGTCCTGCATGCACAGCTTGGACCCTATTACATTTACCCCACTTGTTTTAGCCTGTGGCTTTTGCTCTTTGTTCTGACTCTTTGCTATTCCAAGACCTGGGGGCATCAAGGACCAAGAGTTTACTGAGACCAGGAATTTGGGTAGTTCCACCACTTAATACTGTAGTTCTATTACAGGTCCTTTACTTTTCCCATCCTTGTATTATTCCTGCTCCAGTCTTGTCCAATACTGTACCCGTTGTGGTGTTTGTGTCCTTTTTATGTTTTTATTTGACTCCTGTAATGACCACTTCCTGTCTGTCTACCCATTTTGATTGTAATCCTTTGTTGTATGACTGTCTGGTCTGAACTCTGGATTCTGGCTATTATTTGTTTTTACTCCTGCCCAATTAATTTTTCTATAAAGAACGGTTCCATGCTATGAAAAAAATGTACCGATATTTACCTAAACTGTCAAAGGTCCTGTGACCAGGTTAGTTTCTCATTTATCTTTTAAGTAGCTGGAATGGAATAGTCTGATGATACAAGTTACTGGAATGAATATACTAGCAATGACGGTAGGAGAACTTCGTGCTTGCAGAAATAATTTTTTTACTGGTAGTCAGTATCGTTGAGTACCATCAGAAAAATACACTCTCCCTTAATTAGCATATCTGTCTAACTGTGTCTATAAAACATAGGGCTCCTTGTACTAAAAATCCACATATACTGGAGAAAAAGCCTTTCTGCTGTGTCTGTTTTTGTTATGAAGCAGGAGACAGCTAACGCAATTTTTACTAAAACTTGCCCCGTCGAGGAGAATGGACGTAAAATCACCCCTTTGGTGGTGTCAGCAGAATGCCTTGCACGTCTTGACACTGCGGACTCTCACCTGTCACCTCTGTTCCCCTGCAGCTTCAGTTCGGCAGTAAACAAAATTTTTTTTTTTTTTTTACAAACTTTACTAACGACCAGACAAAAGTGACAGAGTTCCCTTCCTGCAAGTGCTGCTTGTTACTGGTCTTCATGTGAGGAAAAGTAGATACTGGCAGATGGAGGTGAGGAAGCCTGCGCTGGAGACATATGTTCAAAATTCAACCAGATTCCTATCTATGTGGAGTTTTTATGTTTTGCTCTGTTTGCGCTGGCTTCCCCCACACTCCGAAAACAAACTGGTAGGCTAAATGGCCACTGACACAAATTAACCCTAGTGTGTGTCCAAGTGATAAGGAACATACTTTGTAGATGTAAATGATTAAAATATTGTTTCTAAAGCACTACATAATATGTGTTCGCTATATAAAGAACTGTTAATAAATATTTAAAGCCCAACCAGAAAACTCAGGAAAGTATGGTCAAATGTTGACAATGCCCTCTTGTTTTTGTCAATTATAAATACAATTTTATTTTAAAACGCTAAAAAATAAAACATTTTGGAGTGGGAATATTGCAATATTGCCTTACATGTTATATTGTGACCGATGCAATTCAAATAAAACTTGGGTAGTATACAAAGTTTGGTACTGCATGTATAAAATGTCACTGAAACCAATTGGCTGGTATTACATATATTGTTAATTAGTGACCACATCCTATATTTCCAGAGAGAATTTCAATGCTATATTACATATCTGGTACAATCAAGGTCTTTAGACTAAGCCGCGTATCCACTTGCCGATATAAATGAGCGATTGAACGATAACGACATCGTTAACGTTAAATCTCTCATTAATCATGCATAAATCTGGCAGTATAGTGTCGGAAACGACCAGCGATACACGCACCCGCTGGTTGTTCCGACATCAATCATCGCCTGAACATGCTGGTTGATCTGCCGATAATGACAGATTGACCATGTTCGGGGATGAGGGAGGGTGCCTGCACTGAATGACATATCGTTCAGTGCAGGCACTGCAGGGGAAAAGGAACGACTGTATGATTACAATGTTGTAATCGTACTATCGTTACCCCATCGGCAAGTGGATACGCATCGAAAAGTTCATACACTTGTAAGTTGCCTTATCTCAGGAAGCCACAGGTAACCATTTTGCTAGTGGGATTACTGAGGAGTGTGTCTAGCACAGGCTGAATTAGAGCTTTAATAGGTGACTCAATTGAGCTAGGATGCAAGCTCTCACAGAGCGCTCTGTGTGGGTGGCCGTAAAAGTAGAAGCTGTCACAATATTAACAGGATGGCAAAAGCTTTCAGCTGTAACATTGTGACAAGGCACTACACACTTTTGGGAGGCATTGTGGAACTTACTATATAAACAGACAGATGGAGATGTTTTGCATTAACTAGAAGAGGAGGGTGTTGCAGATTAACTCATGCAGTGATTGTGCTGTTAGTCTTCTGCCATATAATAGGTAGAAAAAGGGATACAATCTCCTGCAATATTATGGTTACAGATGGCTATTTTGACATTCAATGGGGATTGTTCTGAAATCAAATAAAATACAAATGTAAGAAGAGAAAAATTGGAAATCAGTTGATAAATGATGTATGGTATGGATGGTGAATATATTGGCAGAATTACAACTGAAAAAAATAAACAATCTGTAGAAATTGTGGATGGTTTTGGTTACTTTATACTACAGGCTGTTCATGTGATTTCAGTAACTGTTAAGCTGAGCATGCAGAGGAATGTGCGTTCTTCAAGCACTGAACAATACTCCATTCAGCTTAGTACATAATGTCCTTCTCAGTGGATCAAAAGTGCATGCTAACTGCATTTCGAATGTATGGGCTTTTCATACAGTGAGTGGTACTACTAGCTTCCAGGTCCAGTAGAAGTGTCAAACTTGCTGACTTTTTCCTCGAACTCTCCTGGAGGGGACATTCATGTCCACTGGGCATGGTGCTTCAAACGTGTCATTGTGGTCCAGCCCCTGCTGTTTAAAGCCGTGGTTCACAGCATTTTACAGCTGGAGGTGGGCTATAATTATTAGAGCTGGCCATCGAGCATCGATAGTTAACCATCGATGATTTATAACTATCGATGGTCAATGGTTTTGATGATCAAGTAAATTATCTTCTTTTTGCAATGAAAGATTATAATACTGTATATTTTATCATATGTTGTTCTTTCCCTTGTGTTGTCTTAAAGACATGAACTTGTTTTACTCTCAATAATACTTGTCAGGGATTGTGTACAATGATTACCTTTTACTTTGAGAAACAAAAACTTTAACTGTGGGCCTGATGTAGCTTTGGGAATAGAGTAAGATAGAGCAAGTAACTGTAAACCTGGACAAACCATGTTGCAATGCAAGGGGTGCAAATACATACATTTGTTTGCATGTGGGGTAAATACTGGATGCTTTTGCATGAAGCCCACAAATGCTGGACAGCTTTAATTTTACACTGCAATTTAGTTATCAGTTTGGGCACACCCCTCCCAAATCTAACGCTCTCTGCACATTTTACATCTGCCCCACCTGCAGTGCAACATGGTTTTACCAAGATGCGCAGTTACTTGTGCTATCTTACTCTATTCCCATAGCTGATTCAGGGCCTGATTCAGAGCCGGACGCTATTTGCGCTCACTCGTTCAGACAAAGGGGCCGGCTCTTTAAATTGAGCGCTCGCTCTTTGCAGTCTGTTGACGCCTCTATGTCTGAGCGAGCGAACGAAACATGCGCTTGCTATTTTGTAAAGACGCCCCCTGGCCGCTCGCATCCTACGTCATCTCCGCTATTTATTTGATTAATCGAGTACATCGAAAGGCGTCTGAACTGCTCGGAGTGCTTGTGGTAGGATTTTCCTACCGCAATCATGCGAACAGTTCAGGCTAAGAAACAACCAAGTGACGTGGTCGAAGACGCTGCTTTGTTAATTATGCACACCCTTAAAACGCCCGTTTTGACCGTTTGGCACGCCTGCGTTCGGATCTCCACTCCCCGTTTTCAAGCACCTTCCCCTGTTACCACCCACAAACGCCTCATCCTGTCACTCAAATTAGCAGGCACTCGTTATTTTGCGAGCACTCGATTTCCGACCGAACTGACTGGTTGGCGCATGCGCATTACGACCCATACGCATGCGCAGATGTGCGGCTCTGAATCAGGCCCTCAGGCCCTGCTGTTTTGAAATTACTGCACTATTTCCTCTATCATTTATATTTTCAAATGTTTTTCTGATTAAAATATAGATGAATCCTTGTGAGGTAAGTACTGCATTAACATATATAAATATTCCTCTGGCATACATTTACTGTAGAGCATACTTGCCTATCCTCCCGATTTGGCCGTGAGACTCCCGAGAATAAGAGTAACAAGAGAAACCCCCACACAGGGGGAGGGGCCGGTGATGCAATTCATACTGAATTGCTGCATTTTGGCCCTGCCCCCTGCTTCCCAATGCCGGTAATCTCTGCACTGTGTAGCGGGGGTGGGGCCAAAATGAAGCCATCACGTGACCACGCCCCGCTTCTCCCACAGATGCTAGATGAGCTGTCCAGCCCCACCCCCTTGTGCAGGCCACGCCCACTGTTATGCCAATCTGGCTGCTCCCTCCTGGAAGGGGAAGCCAGAATGTCGGCAACCGTGCTGTAGAGTATAAAGTAAGACTTGAAGTTATTGCAAAATACTAGGCCATGTCTAGCATGTGTCCATGATTTTCCTGCTGCACTGTGGGGCTGATTCAGATGTGGATGCAGAACATACAACAGCTGCATCTTTGGATACAGCTGATTTGTGTAAATATTCTAATGCTGCAGGAGGCATCTGAAAGAAATAGACGCCTCCTGATAGCATCGCAGATCCGAGTGCTCTGTCCAATGATGCAGCATTGGATCATCATCGCGATCATCAGCCAAAGGCTAGTCAGAATGACCATCTTACTGCATTGCCAAAGCCAGAAAATCTATGTCTTTCGATGCGGAGCGCGGCCTCAGCACTCTCTGTTTACGGGAACGCAGGCCGGTGCTACCTTTTCCCTGCCCTCAAACGGCTGCAGCCTGTCAATCAAGTTTACTTGTTAACCTGAATATGGCCCTGTAATCATTGTATGTTGTATAGGGAGTGGCCCTAGACTGCACACCCTAACTGTAATATATAGCGAGGTGCTACCATGCTTGAGACTTACGTTGTCAGACACAAAAAAAGAAAAAAGTGCAGGTGCACACTCTATAATAATTACTACAATTTAAGTCAAACTGAGGTACTTAGTATAATTTTGGCAGAAATATGTGTCTGCCCACCATGTCCAGGTGACCTGATTAGGCATTTCTATGGTACAAGTCCAGGGCATGGGACCCCCTAAGGCCAGCACAATCAAAGCACCCCAAGGCATCACATTAGTGAGAGAAAGCAATTAAATATTGTATGTTGTCTGGTTATACGCTTGTTACACACTATGCCAAAGTTTTCACAAATGAGCGTTAGTCAGTAAACTGCTCATGCATTGTACTTCTAGTGCACTAAACTGCGATCCTGCACGCATCGTTTACCTCCATGCAGGGAGATTGACAGGAAGGCACCATTTGAATGAGGTAATGGGGGAGTGGTGGAAAAATGCATTTAGCGGACATTTTATGGGCATGGTGATGGCTGTGTCTGTGATCCCGTGTGCTAATAGCATGGCTTAGGTGTCTCAGGGCCTGATTCAGAGCCGAACGCTCTGACCAGAACGCTCGCTCTGAATCAGTGCCCTCCTACCTGAAAATGGAGCGGCCTCCTGGCCGCTCGCATAGCTGTGGGTGACCACCCACAGCATATGCGAGCGGCCAAAAAGATGGTCGCGATGGTCAAGACCATCGCAACCATCGGGCTTGCGATGAGACCCTGCGGTAGGATCTCGCTGCCGCAAGCCCAGGAGTGATTTTGGCTCTACCAGAGCCAAAATCACTCCCACTGAAATCATTACTGATGTCAGTGGGGCCGGCTTCAGACGGTAGGCGTTCCCATGGGAACGCCTCCGTCTGGCAGCCACGCCCCCGGCACGCCCACCAAAGGGGGCGTGCTGTCACTCACCATCGACAGCACGCCCCCTTTGGTGCGAGACCCCGAGCAATGTATTCCTCGTCGCTCGCCGGGTCTCGCGCATGCGCACGGCGGAGCTCCCTCCATCGTGCGCATGCTCATTCGCACAACATCGACCCGCTTGCGAGCGTCCTTTGCTCACGAGAGGGTCTGAATGAACCCCTCAGTTCAGGTAGTCATGCTGCTTGGCAATAGAGTCACTCAAGCGGCTGATTATCAGCACATGCACTGCGAATGTGTACGCATTTACTGTGTCTTTTGCGATGGCTCTGGTGGGCGTCTCTATTCACTTCTGGGCAGTTGCTACACTTGCACACTTTCTCACATCTGCAGCCTGCAAAATCACAGCTGGTATCAGCATAGCATTCAACTCTGAATCAGGCTCATTGTACAGATCTGTACATTTATCCTATTTATATTTCACCGTTAATTATATTTTATAAAGTATGGCGTAGATACATGCTTTGACAGTGGTACATGATAGAGAGGATATGACGTCATGTATCAATGCTCTATCTTAAAGCTTATATAAAATACCCAAATGCTAGAAAATACTCTTTACTAACCCCATCTGCTTCACAGTCACACTACAGTTAGTGCGGTCTGGGTTGAGATGGACTGTACATATATGTTCCTGTACGACAGGTGCTAAATTACAATTTTTATTTCATATGTGTTCCAACTGTACACATCTGTGTTTAATTATCATTTATTTAGTATAGCAGAATCAAAGATCCCTCTTTCAGGTTTAGATTGTCTTCTTTACAAGGTGAATGGCTTATGTAAAGCAGTTACCAAATATATTATAGCTCTTTCTTCTAACAGTTTATCAAATAACATACCCTTGATCAGTCAAGCCAAATCACCATCAATCTTTTCTTTTATAAAGTGGCAAAGTATTTGACCATGGCCCATCAGAACATCCTAACCTATTTAAACTGGGTGAGACCCCACTTCAAATCATAAGGCAATGGGGCATGTGTTTTGGGTAACCCAGACAACCCCAAAACTTCTTTTGATGAAATCATTGCTAAGTTGTTGCTATTCCTATCAGTGTGCCATAATTCTATTGCTAATGGTAACCAAGGGACAAACCCAGAGGGAGATTAACTTTTCAGCGATGTGCCACCATGAAGTTTGGATTTGCATATCACCTGATCTGGCCAATCAAAACAAAGCCTCATACAGCATAGCTTATGTAAATGGAAGCTACCCTTTGTGTGGGGACCAACTTATGGATTGTTACTATGGGTCCAGTAATGTAAGCTGTCATTTGCCACCACTGGCATAAATTAAAACTGCAACACTATAGCTGAAGTACCCAGCGTTGCCCAGATTTAAATCTTCAGGTTATTAAGTTAGGCATCCCAGACCAATTGCCACCCCTCTGTGAAGTATTCATACAAATCCATCCAGTGGAAAGCCCAGAACAGGCTCCCCGGGTTAAAGTTTCATCCAGCGTACAACAACAGGAGGTCTGACTGGGACCTAATCATCAAGTTATTAAGGTAGGCATCTCAGACCAATTGCCAGGCATCCCAGACCAATTACCACCCCTCTGTGAAGTTTTCATTCAAATCCATCCAGTGGAAGGCCCAGAACAGGCTCCCCGGGTCAAAGTTCTGCCCAGCGTACACCAACGGAATGTCCAACCAGGACCCTAACCCAACTAAAACCTGGCCAGGATCCAACTAAACCACCTTGCATTGGTTTCATCCCAATCGGTGCAGGGGTGTCCGAATGCATAACTGGACAGACAAACAAACAGACCAATGAATTTTATATATAATTTATATTATAGCAACAAAGCGAGCGGCACTCAGAGGACTTAAAGAAAGATTTAACACCAGGTCATGTTTCCGACGTTTCAATCTCCTTTATTGGAGATTTTCCTCAGGGACCATGCCAAGATATACAGTCAGGTGCATAAATATTGGGACATTGACAGAATTTTCATATTTTGGTCTCTATTCACCACCACAATAGCTTTGAAATGAAACAAACAAGATGTGCTTTAACTGCAGACTTTCAGATTTAATTTGAGGGTAATTACATCCAAATCAGGTGAACGGTGTAGGAATTACAACGGTTTCTATGTGTGTCTTCCACTTTTTAAGGGGCCAAAAGTAATGGGACTATCAACTCAAAAGCTATTTCTTGGACAGGTGTGGGCTATTCCCTCGTTATTTCATTATCAATTAAGCAGGTAAAAGGTCTGGAGTTGATTCTAGGTGTGACATTTGCATTTGGAATCAGTTGCTGTCGACTCTCAATATGAGATCCAAAGAGCTGTCACTATCAGTGAAGCAAGCCATCATTAGGCTGAAAAATCAAAACAAACCCATCAGAGAGATAGCAAAAACATTAGGTGTGGTCAGATCAACTGTTTGGAACATTCTTAAAAAGAAAGAATGCATCGGAGAGCTCAGCAACACCAAAAGACCCGGAAGACCACGGAAAACAACTGTGGTGGATGACAGAATAATTATTTCCCTGGTGAAGAAAAACCCCTTCACAACAGTTGGCCAAATCAAGAACACTCTCCAGGAGGTAGGTGTATATGTGTCAAAGTCAACAATCAAGAGAAGACTTCACAAGAGTGAATATAGAGGGTTCACCACAAGATGTAAACCATTGGTGAGCCAAAAAAACAGGAAGACCAGATTAGAGTTTGCCAAACAACATCTAAAAAAGCCATTACAGTTCTGGAACAACATCCTATGGACAGATGAGACAAAGATCAACTTGTACCAGAGTGATGGGAAGAGAAGACTACGGAGAAGGAAAGGAACTGCTCATGATCCAAAACATACCACCTTATCAGTATCAGTGAAGCATGGTGGTGGTAGTGTCATGGCGTAGGCATGTATGGCTGCCAATGGAACTGGTTCCCTTGTATTTATTGATGATGTGATTGCTGACAAAAGTAGCAGAATGAATTCTGAAGTGTTTCGGGCAATATTATATGCTCATATTCAGTCAAATGCTTCAGAACTCATTGGACAGTGCTTCACAGTGCAGATGGACAATGACCTGAAGCATACTGCAAAAGCAACCATAGTTTTTTAAGGCTAAAAAGTGGAATGTTATGCAATGGCCAAGTCAATCCCCTGACCTGAATCTGATTGAGCATGCATTTCACTTGATGAAGACAAAACTGAAGGGAAAATGCCCCAAGAACAATCAGGAACTGAAAACATTTGCAGTAGAGGCCTTGCAGAGCATCACCAGGGATGAAACCCAGCGTCTGGTGATGTCTATGCGTTCCAGACTTCAGGCTGTAATTGTCTGCAAAGGATTTGCAACAAAGTATTAAAAAGTGAAAGTTGGATTTAGGATTGTTTAGTTTGTCCCATTACTTTTGGCCCCTTAAAAAGTGGGAGGCACATATAGAAACCGTTGTAATTCCTACACTGTTCACCTGATTTGGATGTAATGACCCTCAAATTAAATCGAAAGTCTGCAGTTAAAGCACATCTTGTTTGTTTCATTTCAAAGCCATTGTGGTGGTGAATAGAGGCCAAAATATGAAAATTCTGTCAATGTCCCAATATTTCTGCACCTGACTGTATATATATATATATATATATATATATATATATATATATGTACATATAATTAAACGGTATAATGCACTGAACGCTAAGAAAACCGCAAAAAAAGCTAAAAAAGGCTGCCATAAACTAACTACTATATAATAATAGATGATGCTCAGATCTGTCAAGAAAATTTTATATTTAATACAGGTTTTGTAACCAATCAATCTGAACACTGGCTGGTTGACTGAGCATAATAGAAAATACATTTCACCAATAGAATAATATGTAATTATAGTTTATCTGTCGAGATCCTTTTCTATGAAAAACTTGCTGAATTCAAGCTTTTAGGATGGCAACACAATAGACAATTTCAGGAGGCAAAAACATGATTTTACTTCATATCCAATATCCATATTCCCCAAGTGGAAAACATTTAACCTCTATATTACATGAAGGCAATGTATTTTGAAAGCCCACTCCTCCTTGTGGCAGCAAAGTGAGTTAATAATGTAAGTGTTTTTGCATCTGATTTTCTGTTTAGAAAAAAACCCGCCTTTCTATACACGGCTATGAGAGAAGTTGTTTGCCATAGCAACGAGAAATGAAAGAGCCTCTTTTTTATGTAGGCCAAATTGCTGTCTCCTCTTGTACAGCATTGCATTTCAATCACAATATTATCACATCACTGCATCGAGGCTGCCTCTTTCTATATAACTGTTCGCGTGCTCTGTACAAGCAAACACTCTGCATCCCTTCCCTCCAGATGCAGCAATTGAAGAATGAAAGAAGAGGTGTCAGGTTTAACGAATCCATGTAAGACAAACAAAAATTAATTTGGTGAAGAGAAAAACAGGCAGCTGGGAACTGAAAGCCTCCTGTTCAGTAGGCTATGATTACCTTTCTTTTGTGTGGCACTATAGCTCTGCCACTTACAGTATTAAGGCTGGAAAACAGTATCTCCCCTCCTCAAATTTCATAATTGAATATTAGTAGAGACAAATGTCACTCAAAAAAATTGCAGATTTGGAAAATAAGGGATTTAGGAACCAGAAAGTGACGGCAGCTTTTGGTCTTAGCCATGTACCTATGTGTTATTAGCCATGTCTTGAGGAAGTGACATTCTACAGTACATGTCTCACAGGATGGGGTTTTCATAAGTCACCAAACAACCATTTAATTACCGGATGTCAAAGCTGACCAAACATATTGTTTACTAAATAGCCTTCATAGCAAAAGACTGAGAAGTGTTTGTTATCAATGAAATAAACACTAGATTCTGGTGCTTGACTATGTAATGAAGAGAAATTATTCAGAGTAAAGGTTAAAATTATGTAATTAATTTCCCAGTTACACTGTACGTGGAAGGAAAATAACACTTCTGATGCTGCATCTAGTACAATGGACATTGCTTATCCTGGTGAAAGGTAAAATTAAGATGGTAATATTTTAAAAATTGTCATCCTCAAGGTTATACTATACTGGAGTTTTGTCCTATGGTAGCAGCCTGGGGAAGCAAATGGATTCTAGTTCAACATTTACATTTTTTTAATAGTGCTGATCCTGAGGAAGGCAAAACAAACTCTCCAGTGTGACTGTTTTCAATTTGACCTCATCGAGGGAGATGGAGGTTCCGTCCACACCGCAAAAATGCTTACTGGATCAATCACCCCCATAATGGAGTCTGGTAATTATAGCTACAGACACCATTTATAGTAACAAGGCATAAAATCCTTTTTTTGTCTTTTATTTTCGGAATTTGCCATCACCACCATGTGGTAATAAGTTCCAAGCGTAGCCACACTTCGCAGTATGTTGATGGTGAAGCCATCTTTCTTGCATTCAAAATTGATGGCAATTAATGTACTACTATGGGATGTTCATTGGCTAAATCTTTGTATTAACTTCAAATTTATTTATACATATTAATTAGGCCTCGCCCAAAGTAAACAATGTTTTTCTAACATCTCTTTATATGTATCAATATCCTCTCTATGGGGGAGCTTTAATAAAGTTTGGAGAGAGATCCAATTGTGAGAAATAAACTACCAACCAATCAGCTTCAAACTGTCATTTTTCAAACACCGCTTGTAAAGTGACAGTTAGGAGCTGATTGTTTGGTGCTTTATCTCTCACAATTTTATCTCTATCCAAGCTTTATTAAATCTTCCCTAAAGTCCCTTTTACAATGTGGAGCCCAAAATTGAAACTAGGGGTGAGCGGGTTCGGATTTCTGAAATCCGAACCCCCCTGAGCACCCCCGATCCGTGTCGTATCCGAGTCAGCCTCGACTTTTCCCACCTGACTCGAATCTGAAATCGAGGCAAAACGTCATCATCCCGCCTTCCGGATCTCGCTGGTTTTGGATTCTATAAAAGGTACCCGCGCTTGCGCCATTTTTCTCACTCGGCTGTGGACAGTGAAGAGGGAGGGTGGGAGTTAGGGCTGGCTGGGCTGTGTAGTGTAGTGTAGTGCTGTGCTGCTGTTGTCCATAGGGGATGTGTCCACTCCTCCAAAGTCCATAGGGGCTGGCTGTGTTGTGCTGTGCTGCTGTTGTCCATAGGGGCTGTGTCCACTCCTCCAAAGTCCATAGGGGCTGGCTGTGTTGTGCTGTGCTGCTGTTGTCCATAGGGGCTGTGTCCACTCCTCCAAAGTCCATAGGGGCTGGCTGTGTTGTGCTGTGCTGCTGTTGTCCATAGGGGCTGTGTCCACTCCTCCAAAGTCCATAGGGGCTGGCTGTGTTGCGCTGTGCTGCTGTTGTCCATAGGGGCTGTGTCCACTCCTCCAAAGTCCATAGGGGCTGGCTGGGCTGTGTTGTGCAGGGACAGATTAATTGCCAGCTTGTTTTGTGGGGGCCCAAACGAACCAATCATTTCAGCCACAGTCGTGTGGCAGACCCTGGTACTGAAATGATTGGTTTGTTAAAGTGCTCATGTCCTGTTTATACAACATAAGGGTTGGTGGGAGGGCCCAAGGACAATTCCATCTTGCACCTTTCTTTTCTTTGCATTATGTACTGTTTGGGGCCTAGTTTTTCAAACTGCCATCCTGTCTGCCACTGCAGTGTCACTCCTAGATGGGCCACGTGTTTGTGCCGCCCACTCGTGTCGCTTAGCATAGTCATCCAGCTACCTCGGTGCAACCTTTTGGACTAAAAACACTATTGTGAGGTGTGAGGTGTTCAGAATAGACTGGAAATGAGTGGAAATTAATGTTATTGAGGTTAATAATAGCATAGGAGCATAAAAACCCACAAATTCTGTGATTTTAGCTGTTTTTATGCTTTTTTAAAAAAAAAATACAGATCCAAAACACGAAACCCTGAACCCAAAACACAGAAGGGTGGTTTTGGCAAAACCAATCCAGATCCAAAACATGAAGAAAGATCCAGATCCAAAACCAAAACACGAAAAGTGGCCGGTGCACACCCCTAACTGAAACCCATATTTAATATGTGGTAGTTACTCATGTGACACTGTGTTTGCATTTATACTTGTATACATACCATTATACTGTATATGTTTTTTGCCTGTCTGGAAATGAGTTGAGCTTCTGACAATTAGTATTCTTAAGTCTTTTTCTGTCCCCATTTCCCCAATTTATGGTCTGCTTCTGAGTTGCACATAAGTCCAAATTCGGACGTTTCTCTCATATTTTCAGCAAAGTGCTCATGCACAACAGCTGATATAGAGCAAATAGGAGTGCTTCTGAGTCAGATGCATCTGTCGCTTCTCACTGATGGTTAAATGGGTGTTACTGGGTGACAATTGCGAGGCAGTGGAGCAATCACACTAGGGGCAGTTTAAGAGAGAATGGGGCCTATGTGTGGACTCCATGCAGGCCCCCTCCTCTCTGCAGTATAGTAGACTCTGGTGGTAAAATGGTGCCCGCACCATGGTCACAGAGACTTCCCTACTGCAAATATGTAGATCTGTAGGAATATAGCCACCCCACCACTTTCCAGTTCACAGTTCATGTTTGCTATTTGCATTTGAGGTTTGCGGTTCATTTTAATATTTGTGCTGTTTATATTATTTATAAACAAAATAATATTTTCATTTAATATAAAATATATGATATGCTTAAATCAACCTGCAAACATTACTGTGTTCACAGTCTGCTGTGCAAATTTGTGGTTCACAATAAAAAATACCAAAATCATTCCAATTTAACCCAAATATGTTCAAGGAAGATTACACATATGTGAAATGGTCCAATGTGTGTGAACCAGCTAGATCACTATTGAACAGTGGGCCTGATTTAGAGATGAACGCAATTGCAAATCGCACGCAGATCGAGTGGTTATTTACCATTGCGCATGCGTATGCATCGCAGTGCACAAAGGCAGCAGTGCATTTGTTGTGCGTTCACGCAGACCTCGGAGGCCCATTGCAGATTGATTGACAGGAAGTGACCGTTTGAGGGTGTTGACAGGGGATGGTTATCGAAAAGCAGGCGTGCCTGGCCGTTTGAACGCCGTTACGTGGGCATGCATAAATTAGCCACTACAATTGCATACGCAGCTCTGCGTGGCAGAAGAGCTCCCTGGCCTGCATCAGATCAGACTTGCCGCAAGTGTAAAATGGCAGCCGATGAACTTCGATGGTACCGATGTTTAAGTAGGTATGCGTAGTTGTACGCAGGTGTGAAGACAGTAGTGGGCGTCTTTATGCTCCGGTGATCTTTGCTAACATTAGCTAATTTTTGCAACTGTGTTGCGTACGGAGACGCAGTTGCAGTCACAATACCGTCCGTCTCTGAATCAGGAAATATGTTTTTACCCATAAATTCAGATGGATTTTCATATTGTAGAAATGATTCTGTAAACCACTGTAAGAATCCAACAGCTACAACGTCAAACATCGCTAACTAGCTGCATAAGCATACATGTATGCACATTGGCATCTGTCATGTTGTGGCCCAGCTTTACTGGTATAAATTTCCTTTAGCAAGTTACTACACAGCTCTGTGTGAACAAGCCCACATAACTTAGTGCCATCAGGAAGTCTCTTATTTTCTTGCTTTATTATTTAGTGGTACAGTATATGTCCAGAACATAAGTAGCATTTCCACCATAAGTACACCAGGATACAAGTGTGTATGCACATGATAGTGTAGAGAAAACTTTGTGACAGCATAAAGATGATGCTTTACAGTGTTAGTAGTAAATGCTAATGTAACATTACCCGATTATTTTACACAATGTAAATGTGTCATGTAATAATGTATTGAGTTGTCAAAAGAGAGAATATTGGAATCATAAATGTTAATGTTGCATTTGTAATATTAAATGTAATTAAGTACAAAAACACAATGTGAATATTTTCTTTTGCAGTAGTCCAAATAGAAATGTCAATTAAGTAATGCGAATAGTCATCTGTTATAAATTAGGCAGGATGCTAATGAGTACACTCAGCTGTAGGTTAAACATGCAATCAACCAATCAGAATTGGCTAGATAATACAGCTGAACGTCATCATCATCAATGTGTATCAAGACATATACTTCCTAAAATGCATATATGCTGATGCATCTTTCCACATCTAATTCTATCACAACTACATGAGCGCACCATTACTGTACTCAGCCTACACATCCTGTCCTGTACTGTATCTTCAGGCTAAGGAGATACAATTTAACCACATTTAACCACATGCAAAAATGGGCACAGTATGAAACAGTGCATCTTACATTAAAAGAGAGACAAAACAAAACAAAAAAACAGATGTACGTCCAACTGTACGTGAGCCTCAATACTGTTATGACTTCACTAGTACAAGCTGAATTCCTAGTACCAAAAGTACTGAGATCTTTGCCTACAGCAAGCCGCCCTTCCAATAGAGCAGGTCGTGCTCACTGGTACTCCGTGCCCATAACTCTTCAAGCTCAGAGAGTAGGGACTTATCTAGCACCAGCTAGTACAGGAATATGGAAACTGATGCACCAAATAAACTAGGAGAGGCACCAGCACAGGATGTAATAAAGAACAATAAAAATAATTACTAGGCAAGACAACAGCCAGGGCCAGAAGCAGAAAAAGGGCATTTGGAAAACAGGCATAAAGATCAATGATTGCATCAGGCAAATACCAAAACACAGGCACAAAGTTCATGGTTGGTGTCATGCAAGGAGAGTCCGATAACAACTACAAAGGGTCAGGACAGGCAGTGACAAGTAGGGCTGCCATCAGAAATTGTGGGGCCTGGGACTGACAAAATAGGCAGGGCCCTCCTCCCCCCATGCCCCCTTCCCCCGCTATCGCTAAGTCTTGGGCGTTAATGCTTTGGCCATGGAGATCCGGTGATAGGGTCTCCTGGCTATGGCATTATACCCTGGTCCATTTGGATCCATACTGGTTTTAAATATAGTGGGACCATGCATTTTTCCCCCCTATATTTAAAACCAGGACTGGCCCTGCAGCCAGGTGTTGATTCCTAAATTATGGGAGAACCCTACATGTTTTATTCCCTGTAATTTTAGGAACCAGGACTGGTGAGTTGATTCGAGTTTGCGATCTCATCAGAGTTTTACCAGTGATAAGAGAGAAATCTCTCCAGTAGTGCCCCCAGTAGTGATCCCCCCTATGCAGTGCCCCTTGTGCCCCAGTAGTAAGCCCCTTATATAGTGCCCCCAGTAGTGGTCCCCCCTGTGCAGTGCCCCTTGTGCCCCCAGTAGTAAGCCCCTTATATAGTGCCCCTAAAAGTGGTACCCCCTATGCAGTGCCCCTTATATAGTGCCCCCAGTAACAGTCCACCCCCCATGCAGTGCCCCCAATAGTGGTAACCCTTATACAATGCCCCTTAAATAGTGGCCCCAGTTGTAGTCTCCCCCTATGCAGTACCCCCAGTATTGCCCTTTTTATAGAGCCCCCAGCAGTGGTTCCTCGATGCAGTGCCCCCAGTCGTAGTCCCCTCCCTCTATGTAGTGCCCCTAGTAGTAGTCCCCCACCCCCTTGTAGTGCCCCCAGTAGTAGTATAAGTAGTCCCCTTATAGTGCCCCCAGTAGTACTAGTCCCCAGTAGTAGTAGTCCCATCCCCCTTGTACACCCAGTAGTAGTAGTCCCCCACCCCCCTTGTAGTGCCCCCAGTAATAGTAGTCCTCCCCTTTATAGTGCCCCCAGTAGTGCCAGACACCCCCCCCAGTAGACACACGTAATATAAAAATAAAATAAAAAAAACACTTACCTGAATCCCAGCTCCCGCCGCCGCCATCTGCTCCTCCGCCTGTCCTCCCAGGTCGGGCCGCTCTGCATTATGGGAGAGACGTCATATGACGTCATGACGCCTCTCCCATTGCCCACTGCGGGAGCCGGAAGATGGAGCGGCTCCTGCAGTGGGCGCAGCAGCAGCTAATAAGAGTCTGACAGACTCTCATTGGCTGCTGATCTAAACAAACACACAGCTGCCGGAGCCGGCGGCTGTGTGTTTGTGCTGTGTAGTGCTGACCGAACTCCGTCCGGTCAGTGTTACACACGCGGTGCAGTCTGTGTCACAGTGACACAGACTGCACCGGCCCGCGGCCCGCATGACGCTGTGGCCCGGGGGGCACATGGCACCCTGCCCCCGGCCCAGCCCGCCACTGATAGTAACTATTGCATTACTGTATAATTATGTAACAACTTCTCAAATTGGCAACACTATAATAGTTTATTTGTTTCTAACAAATCCTTGAATATAACATGCAGAGTATTGAATGGATATTTGAACATTAAAAGACCCATATGTAGGACTTTTTCTGCCAAAAGGTGTCAGCTTTTACAAGGAAAATTCTGTTATGTAGTTACTGTATATAATGTGATCCTTACATAAACAATCAATGGTTATAAATGTAAAGTGTTTCTTAAATAAATTAGGCAAATGCAATTTCAATTAGATTGAAGCCTTTAAAAAGATAATTTATGTCACCTGTACTTTATATGTCACAGGCCCTGATTCAGCAAGGAACGCAGTTGCTTATACGCAAGCAATCGCAGTGCGCGTGCGCGAACCAGATGTTGTGATCGGGTCTCCGATCGCAGAGGCTACATAGACCCATGGTAGAGTGATTGACAGGAAGTGCCGTTTGTGGGTTGTGACGGGGGGTGGTCGGGCGAACGCAGACGTGCCAGTGCATTTCAACGGGTGTGCAAAAATTAGCCACTGCAATGCCAGATGCAGCCTGAAGTAAGCAATTCCTGAGTGAGGTCTGACCTGCCTTAACTGTGCGTATGGGTCTGATGTTACTCGATGTTACTGATTGTTTAGCTATGTTGTCCAAGTATACGGATGTGAGTAAGGGGAAGTGGGTGTCTTTATGTTAGGCTGCAAACGCAATGCGAATGCAAGCATTTACATATCACCGCTGATATTAGCAACTGCGTTGCGTGCGTATAAGCAGAAAAGCGATCCCTGCTGAATCAGGCCCACGGTGCGGATATATATCATATCACTGTACATAAAGTATATAGTATGTGCCCTGCTTTAGGGTCCCCACAGGGGTAATCCGTTTTGTCAGTGTGAGTATTCCCTGCATTTCACCCATGTACTGAGGGATATGTACTAAGCCTTTGAGAGAGATAAAGTACCAACCAATCAGCTTCTAACTGTCATTTTACAGGCTGTTTTTGAAAATTGACATTTAGGAGCTGATTGGTTGGTACTTTATTTATCTCCACTTTATCTCTCTCCAATGCTTAGCACATCTACCCCCAGTGAGCTATGCCTACCATTCAGCCGTATCCATTGTGAGTTATCTCTACCTTCTACCACTGCACAGTGTGACTTGTCCTGACCCTTTACTCAGTGTACCTAGTGTGACGCTTATGTCGGCCTTTCACCTGTGCACCAGTCCCAACCTGCAAGTGCCACCATCCACAAAACCCCTAGATCCTAGATCTATCCGTTTAAAATGAATCTTGTGTTGAAGTCTCCGTTGGCTTTGTTCCAGGGTAGGTTACATTGCCCGATGTACAGCTGTGCAGATAAAAATATTTCCACTTTGATAATTGTTTTTATATTTTTACACTTTTCCCGAAAGTGTGATAGGCTAGTAATGCTTACTGTACCTTAATTTGAGTGGACCTGGATTTTAGAAGCCTTTCCCTTTGCAAGACGAACACTGCATGCAACATTCATGAGTGTTATACTTTAGAAACATCTATTATGCTAGTAAAGAACAGATGTTATAGTCTTTAGTAATATTAATTAAAATGAATTACATTGCAGTTGTAGCTTTTTGGCATGTAAAATTGTTCTGTAGTATAAATGTAGAATATATGTAGAATTAATGTATTAATGTATTACACTTTTTTTTGCCAGACATAACGTAAGTGTATATGAGCAGAGTGGCAGTAGCTTCACACTCACCTTACCCTGAGCATCTGAGCAACATTGTGAGTGGCATGGGAAGAGTGGGAGGTTCAGAGTAATGGGAATTCACCCCACCCCTCCAAGTGGAATTTTACTTTGATGATTTGGTGGTAACTATTCACAGGGCTGTAATTAGCAGCCATAACAGCATCCCACGGAGCATCCTAGGGATGCTCAGGGCAGCGGTGTTGTTTTGGTTGCTTGTGGCCCCATCCCCCATGGCATGACATCATGATGTCATGCACTGAGGGGGATTGGCCGGCACCGGATGCCGTAACTTGAAGTTACAGCGCTGACTATTCATAAACTTATTAGCAAAACAATGAAACAATTATGATGCAGCTTGATTATTAGCCTTAGAACATACTAAGTGGTGGGTTGAAAATAAATAGTCTAATGAATGATATCAGTCATAAAACATCAAAAACAACTATAATGAGAAAGCAAAAATATCATTGTAATTGCATCTTTCAAAATCAGTACACAAAGAGGTAGTTTATTCAATCTCTCTCTCTCTCTCTCTCTCTCTCTCTCTCTCTCTTTAATACTTCCTCCATCTTTCTGAGAGAACCTATTGCATCTCTCTTGCTTAGATCAGTGTATAACTTCATCCTTAGGTGTAAATCCAGGAAAAATACAAACCATACACTAATATCAGATATGAAAATGCTGCTAGGTTTGGAAATTGTGCAGTGTGTTTTATGCTCAATAGGTCACATGGAGAATATACATCCCTCCAGATTTCATTTCTATGTAAATTCACTTTCTAAACCAAATTGAACCTGCATGTTACAATCTGATTTGTTTATGTATTTCATCACATAAAAAACTCATTATTCTGAAGTCTGTGCTACACATTATAGCACAGAGAAGTAACAGATGCCCCTCCAGCCAGATATGCAAAAATATGACTTTGTACTTTGCAGGACTAGAGAAAAAAGAAACAAAATAAAGACAAACACGACTTAGATTGTTCTTTCTCTCCATCATTATCAACGTATATAAATGTTCTTTATATTCCTGTATATGACCTTAAACTGTAGAAATTAAATAATTATTCTTCAAGACAATCACTTTGTGGTTAGGTACAGTTTCCATACAGGGCTCATGAAGGAGTAGTGTAATTTCAGAACATCTCACAAAGTAAAATGCCACTGTAGAGGAAAATTGAGAACATAGGAGTAAACAAAATTGCCTTCAATACAGAAATATTCTGTAGCTACATAAATTCTGTATTTCTATGATATTCATAGCAATGTATGTACAATTTGCAGAATATGACAGAGTAACAAATGGGTTACAATAAAAAAGTTTGAATCCCTCCCATATCTACTTTACTTATATTTTTGACTATTTCCAGGTAAGCAAACAAAAGAAAAAAAAAATAGTCAGTTGGATTAAGGTATTATTATTTAGGCTACACATTGCTTTTTACTGATGTTACAGAATGGCACAGATTACTGCCAACATTCTTGGTGTAATCATTTTTACTTCTTAGAGCTAGTTCGAGAATCAGAAATAAATCAGAGAAATACTGTAATTTCATAAATAAAGAAAATAAGCATTTGAAGACTTGTCCAGAGTATGCATACCATTATCATTTGTAAAGTTAGGCAAGTGCCTTCTTTTTGAAATTTTTTTTGCATATAAAAAGCACTGAGGCTGCCCAAATTCTCTTAGTTGAATATTTTGTCCCTATGTCCTCTGTGACAACCTCCCTAAAGTCCCCATCAAAATGTTGTCCCTCATGAATTTTAGGGAAACAGATAACATTCAAACAGCCTACACAGGGGTGTAGAACTTTGTGGACCCCATAGCAACATTTTGAAGATGCTACTAGAGTGACACCTCTCTCCACATTGGTTGTTAATTTTATGCCTCATAATATTGCCCTAGTTAATTTTATGCACCATACAGTAATAGTGCACTACTACTTTTTATGCCCCATAGAAATGCCCTAGTTCTCATTATACCACACAATGCCACCTGTTAATATAATGCCAAATTGTGTTCCCCCCAGTTCACTATATGCCTCATTGTTGTGCTGCCAGCACACATTATGCCTCACAGTGTCTCCAGTTCACATTATGCAACACATGGGACAGGGACCAACCAGCTCCTACCTGGGGGGGGATACTTCCTAATGCAGGCCATTCCATTTTGAGTGGAGATCTTCTTAATTTAGGCACACTGTCCCTTTCTGGGATAGTCCTAACCTCGGAGCTCAAGTCGTACCCCCAGCTTCACAGAGGCTGTAAATAAGGAGAAGCCTTCTTTCCAACAGTGCTGGGCCTACTGATTAGCTCAGCTGTGTCTGTGTGCATGAAACAGGAGTGTGGGAGATGGATCATATCAGTGTGGGGCATTACTGAGAGGGAGAGACAAAGATCGCCACTGGCGAGCCCTCTTTCAGGCCCGGGCAATAGGCTGTACCCAATTTCTTAGCAGGCAATTTCAGGAACTTTGGTAGGCAACTATTTGAGCTGGATCTGGGGCCCCCTAAGCCTCTGGGCCCAATAGCAATGGCCAGAGCCGTAACTAGATGTTTTGGTGCCCTGTGCCAGAGAGAGCTTTGGCACCCCCCTCCCACCGTTTTTTAAATAGGGACATAAGATAGTGCATCTGAAAAAGGGCCATGGCCTCATGGGGAAGAGCCAGAGAAAAGATAGAGTTACTCCTGGGGCAGCCAGGAGATGCTGGGAATAAAAGAAGAAGAAGCTACAAGTGAGAATGATAATAATAAACAGGAAAATTGACAGGCCAAAACAGTGCCCCCTGCCCTGCAGTGCCCTGTGCCATGGCACTGGTCGCACTACCGTAGTTACGGCCCTGGAAAAGGCACACCTTGCACCCACTATAGCTACACCCATGGACCTTCATGAGGCTTTGCTCTATTGCAGTGAAAGAGTACAAAAGATTTAAGTAAATAATTTGCATCAATCCATGCAATCTATCTATAAGAATTTATTGGAGAATAATATTCAATTTACCCTATATTACCTGTTTCATCTTAGAACTGACAAACTGTTGTTTAATGTTCCTAAAAAGGCCAAAGAATACTTTCAGACCTTGGGTCCATCTGTAGAGTTTACACAGGGTCACTTAGTAGAATTATGTGCACCATGATAAATTTTAATCCTGTGCCCGTCTGAAAAATATTATTTCTCACAACCTAATTAATAAACTCTTAAAATATTTAAAAAGACACACACACACACCGGAAGATTTAACCCTTTATTACACACTCATGCACACTCACATTACATACTTACCTTTTCTCTGAAGGTGGTCGGGCCCATTCCCAAGGCTGAAGTCCAAGCTCTTCTTAAAGCAAGAAATCCTGATCTCCCAGTCCCACGGATATATACTGTATAGCGCACCGGATGACAGGTTCCAAGTGGTTTCCTCCGTCTTAGCCGTGATTGGCTAAAAATCAAACAGCTCTCAGCCAATCAGTAGGCACTGTCATAGAAACCTTGCTGGGACCTTTAGTTCCACTGTAAAGATCAATAATATTTCTATCACTGATACATTACCAGCCTGACCTGGGGCTGACCATGTTGGGGCTGGTTAATGCTTTGGAATAATGCTTTGCTATGGCATTACCACCCCGGCTTGTTCAGCCAAGTGCTGGTTATAGAAAAATAAGGGAAACCTCAAGCTGGTTGGTCCCCCCTCCCCCTGATTTTTCTGTACCAGAACAGGATGAAAAGTCTAAAAGGTTTTTATTTTAACTATTTAATTGCTTTTAACCTTAAGAAGCCTGCACAGATCATAGTGATAAATAAAGTACAATAAGAAAATAATCAATGAACATTTGGCAAGGAAGTTCATCCTCGCAGCTGCATTTAAAATGGATTGTAGTTGTAAGAGTCTGTTTTTGGGAAGACCAGTAATGAGACTATTGTAATAATCAATGCAGGAATCTTTTTTTAGATGTATGTGACATGATTTTGTGACAGATTGAATGTGGGGAACAAAGGACAATTCAGAGTCAAGGGTGACACCTAGGCAGCAGGCTTATGGGGTAGTGTCCATTGTCAAGTTATCAACAGTGATAGAGATATCAGGTTAGTAACTACTACTGGCCAGTGAAAATATAATTAATTCTGTTTTGGAAATATTATGTTTGAGGTGGCAAGATGACATCCAAGATGAAATATCAGAAAGACATTCAGTGACATGGATGATGGCAAATCTTGGGAGGATAGGTAGATTTGAGAATCATTCACGTACAGATGATACTGTAATCTGATAGCGCTGATTAGTTTGCCAAGAGAGGTGGTATAGATTGAGAAAAGCAGAGGATCTAAGACTGAGCCTTGCTTGTTATCTGTTCAGTTTCTGGCCCGTAGGCAGGACATTAGCAGAGCTGGGCCAGGAGTTGAGAGATCCTGCCAACCTGCCATCTGTGGACCTTGCTCTACAGAGAAAGTCCGGTAGAATATACACAGCCAAAGTGTATGCTTCCTCTGGAGCTGTCCCAGGTATGCGACTGGTGTGCCAGCTGGAGCCAGATGACTGGTTGTTGTGCCCTGCTTTTTGCAAATAGAGGACACATTCAAGCCACACAGCCAGGATCATCAAGTCATGGGTGGAGAAGCCACATTCCTGAGAAACGTAAAGTCACACGTCACATGTAGCTTTCTCCAGCCCAAGTGGGTTATCATGACTTAGTAACTGTTTCCATTTCTAATACATAAGGGTTAATTGTTTTAGGGACATGGTGTGATCGATCACCATAGTGTGGCTAATAGCACTGGCAATTCTGTATATAGTGTATATAGTTTGTAATTTCTGTTTTTACATGACTATAATATGTGATATATAAAATAAAGGCAACATTATACCTTTGCTATTGTGTCACTACTGTGCAATCGAAGGGACTCATAAAGGAACTGGGGTATCATGCAAGATCTATATCCACTACCTTTCTTAAGATGGTGAAGGGTGATAGGCGAAAAAACATAAATCTGGTATCCTCACATTTGGCCAGTACTGGTCTTACTAAAAATTACATGATTGTGATAGTCCACTGGGTGGGTGTATAGCCTTTGGCAGCAGCAGTATCTAAAACACAGTGGCATCTCATTCACAGACAACCCACTCTCTGTATCATTGGCTTCACTAAGAGGCTTACCGCTCTCAAGCTGTTAAAAAACTCAGGGATGTGATAGCAAATGGCTTACCTTACCTCTCCTCAGAATTTGTGATTTCTGATAATGCAAGTAATATTATAAAAGCATTACACAATAAACTTGGTGGTTGAGAATTTCTTACAAAATGACAGGTCCATGCAGGAAATGCTGAGTGTGAGCCAATTTTTTTAGGCATTTTCAGCATTCAGCAACCACATGTAGAAGATTGCAGCAGCTGCAGGAACAGTTTAATTTGTCATGCCACCAACTAAAGCAGGATGTAATATCCAGGTGGAATTCCCCCTTAATATGCTTAATCAACTGGAGGAACAGCAACAAGCCATCCAGACATACACATTAAGCCATGGCATGGGGAGTGTAGGGGGGGTCATGTTACCTTACTGCAGCACACTGGAGAGTGCCTCAATTTAATGCAAGCTACAGAAAGAATTTGAAATTGTAACCAATGAAGTGAGTTCAGATATTGCCAGTATGAGTCAGGTCATACCTTTCATTAAACTCTTGTAAAAACAGCTAGATAAACTGAAGGAGGAGATGAAACTAAGGGATTCTGCCAAGTATGTTAGACTTGTTTATCAAGTTCTTCATTCGCTTTGCCAGGACAAAAGGTTTTGCAACATTTTGCAATTGGATCAGTACATTTTGGCTTTCTTTCCAACTGATATAAATCTTAAGAGATGCAAAGAGCTTTTTGCGAGCAAATTACCAGCTCAAGTGGCACATGACACAACAACATCTCCTGCTTCAGCTTTTCCTGCAAATGCTTCTGTCAGGAAAAAAATGACCTTTTCCAAGAGACAAACTGATAATAATGAGTCAATTTAGTGCACCATAGAGAAACATTATGACATTTAGTCTGGCTTAAAAGATATGCCCACATATATTGACACCTCTATCGTAACTCAAACTGATACACTAAGCATCAAAAGAATAGATGATGATTACTTTAATGATAATGTTCAAATTAGCATCTCACACAATCCTTATGAATGCTGAGAAGAGATGAAAATAAATTTGGAGACCCTTGTACAAGCCAACTATGGGGTACTTAAGCTGTCCACACTCTAGTGTGTACTCAGAAAGAATGTTTAGCACAGCATTCATAATAAAGGCACTACTTCCAAAAAATTTGAAAAAACTGATGTTCTTCAAATTAAACCACATATTCAAAGAGGCATACTTTTACCGCCTAATACAAACTGACTACAACAGTGGATTCCAGTGGGGATCAGCTAATTGTGTGGTGATGATATGAACCACAGTGATAAGGGGGGTAATGAGGATGATTACATCTGGAACATTTAGGATAATTAACACTTTAACCTTAAGCCCATTAGATTTTTTGTTTAACCAAACCACCAAATGTTTTCTTCTGTGAGGACCCAAACAAACCAAGCACTTCAGCCATAAAAGTGTCAGTCCCTGTTGCTGAAGTGCTTGGATTGTTACATTTATGCATGGTCCTTTTTCATATACAACAAAATGATGAGAGGGGGCCCAAGGACAATTACATCTTGCACCACTTTTCATTATGGGCTTTGTTCACCTTGTATTGGTGTAAAGACTACTAACCTATTACTCCATCTCCATTTACCTGTACTGGGCTGGGCCTGTGATTTGCTGGTTAGAGAAGTTTGTTATAACTATGTTTTGTACTAGTCTGTTACTCTGGCTTGAATCACTTGTTCTGTCTGAGGCCTGTGATTTGCTGTTTGGGCTGGAGTAAGATTGATGATGATCTAGTCTTCTTCTACTAGACTTTCCTCCAGCAGCAATCACCGCTAATGACCTGAGGCCTGTGATTTGCTGTTTGGAATCAGTATACATTTGAAAACTCAAATTTAAAAATGTATTAAGATTTTTAATAGCTTGTTCCATGTTTCCAATTTACATTTCCTTATAATAATAAATGCGTTAACTTCCAACAAATACTATACCTCCAATTACCTATACTGGCCTTAGGCCTGTGATTTGCTGTTTGGAGTAAAGTCTGATGGTGATCTAGTTTCTATTAGACTTTACTCTGGCAGCAGTCACCTCTACTAGCCTGAGGCCTCTGATTTGCTGTATGGAGAAATGTTCTTGATTATTGAAAATATTCTATAAGGTCATATAGTTTATTGAACTGACATCATGTCTGCCACTGCTGTGCCACTATGTTTTTTATTATTTTAATCTGTCATGTGTTTGTGCCACTGCACTGTTGCTTAGTTTAGCCAGTCAGCTTGCTGCAGCCCTTGACCAATATTGGTGAAAATACTTTTGTGTGGTGTGAGGTGCTCAAAATTTACTGGACATGATTGCTGGAACAAAAAACAGGTCCACATTACATGATTTTAGCTGTTTTTATCAATTTTAAAAGAAATCCCAAACCAGAATATTTGAGGGTGGTTTTGCCAAGACCAAAACAAAAAAATGGCGCTAGTTTGGAACAAAAACCAAAACACGGGGGTCTGCACAACTCTCTAGTATTTACCCTGCATACAAAAACAATACATGTATTTGCCCCCCTTGCATTGCAATATGGTGTATCCAGGTATACAGTTACTTGTTCTTTTTTTGCTTTATTCCCACCTCAGAATCAGGCCCATATTTCTAGTAAGATTTTTGTGATTTGCTATAAGTATACTTTACAATTATGGTGCTATTGTACTAGTATAAGTTTAAGCAACTTCAATATAAAAAGATTATGCAAAAAAATAAAAATCCCTGGAAAAGAGACCAATGTCTTTGCACATTAAATAAATACTTCTATTAGACTGGACTGACTGAAACTGTAATTGTTCTATTTTGTGGCACTTACACTGCAACTACAAGGCATTTTATTACATGTAATATATTAATAACAGCATTTCACTTTTAGTACAAATGGATATTGAAATGATAGATACTCTTCTTTATTATTAACATATATTTACATAGGGCCTGATTCAGAGATGGACGCCAATGCCGATATTTACACAGTTGAGTGATTATTGGTAAATTGCGCATGTGTCTAAGTTGCACTACACATGTGTCAAGGTACATTACTGTTGTCACTCTGTGTGATTTACCCACAGTGTGATCGACAGTCCTGGACCATTTAAGGGAGGTTACGGGGGGATAGTGGAAAAAAATTAAAGCGTGTCAAGATGCAATAACAATGACTCAGGTGTCTTAGTATTAGCGGCCATTCTACATGACCATAGGATTACTCAGATGCTGATTATCGAAGGATCAACGATCAATGCTGTGTCATTATATGCAGATGCTTAGATTTGCAATGGCCCTGGTGGGCATCTCAATATGAATTTAGTGGTCTACAATATTTGCATATTTTCTTTCAGCCGTTCAAATTGGCTCATATTGCAAACATATTCAGCTTTACTATTGGGAATAAATGAAGTAACAAAATAAACTTGGTACAAGATGCTCATAAGCTTACAATCTATGCTTAAAATAGTATTTAGATTCCATTCTTACCTTATACATATTTTTGTTGTCCCTATTACTTTATTATATTTTTTAACTTTATTTCAATTAGTTTGGTGCCTGTCGTAGTCATCTTGTACCTGGAAGTTCCTAGACACACCCTGAGGACAAGGAGTCTCAAAACATAGTGGTCCAAGAAGTATTTTTTTTTACCATCACCCATATACACATAGGAGGATGGTACATCCCTATTGGTTCTTTTTTCCGTATTCATATCCAGATTGTGAATTACTGTATATCTGGGGGTCGGCGGGACTGTCTGCACTCTGTTGCGTATGAGAATTAGTTTTTATGTAATTAAATTTTATTGTGTAGTAATAAAAATAGTTGTTTTATATAAACATCTGGTACTGGTCCTTTTTATAAAAAGAAGGAACAATTTCTCTTGGCACAAAGATAATTAGTTTGCTTCTGACAAATATACCTTTATACACCTGAAAGATGCCATTTTTTTATAAAATTGGGTATGCATAAAGCCTATTATTAAAGGGATAGCATAAAGAAACCTGTCAAGGCTGGGAATTCTGGATTGCCTAGGAGAAAGTCTGATACCTGCTTACAGGTGGTACTTGAGGTTTCAAGTAGAGATGGTTGTATATAACTCTTCCTCATAGATATAATAATAATAATAATAATAATAATAATAATAAATAATATTATTATTATTATTATTATTATTATTATTATTATTATTATTATGTATGCAGCAGGACAGGTACTAAGAAAGTGCATGGAGTAAACACTAAGTTAGTACAATAGTAATACCGGAATCAATCTGGGACTAGACAGAGCAGGCAATAAAGTTGGATTATGAACAGACTTGAGTATACACAGGGACCAAAGTAGTGCCGGACTTGGAGCACAGACTGGAGCTGTAGTGAGACCGGACTGAGTGGATACACTGGAGCTGGAGTGAGACCAGACTTGGAGTACAGACTGGAGCCAGAGTGAGACCGGACTTTAGAGTATACACAGGAGCCAGAGTGGGATTGGACTGGGGTATAAATTGAGACCGGAAAAGGATCAAAGTTGGAGAACAGACTGGAGCCAGAGTGGCCAGACTTAGAATATACACTGGAGCAGGAGTATTACCAGACTTGAAGCACAGGTTGGAGCCAGAGTGGGACCAGACTTAGAATATTCACTGGAGCCAACGTAGGACTGAACTTGGGGCCTGATTCAGAGCTGGACGCTCTGACAGAGCGCTCGCTCTGAATCAGGGCCGGCCTTCTGTTTTTTTCGAACGGCCTCCTGGCCGCTCGCATAGCTGTGGTTAACCACCCACAGCTATAGCGAGCGGCCAGGAAGATGGTCGTGATGGTCAAGACCATCACGACCATCGGGCTTGCGACAAGACCCTTGTGGTAGGGTCTCGTTGCCTCAAGCCCAAGAGTGCTTTCGGCTCTAACAGAGCTGAAAGCACTCCCACTGACATCACTTGTGATGTCAATGGGGCCGGCCCCAGACGGTAGGCGTTCCCATGGGAACACCTCCGTCTGGGCAACCACACCCCCTGCCCGCCCACCAAAGGGGGCGTGCTGTCACTCAACAGCACGCCCCCTATGGTATGAGACCCGGAATGACGGTTTGCCCGTCGCTATCCGGGTCTCGCGCATGCGCACAACGGAGCCGACAAATGGGTCTAAGGTTGGTTTGGGATTGACAATGGCTGGAGAGGCCCCAATGGTTTTTGACATGCAGTATTATGATGAGTACAAGTAATACAAGAAGTAATGAAGTCCTGAACATCTTGTTTCATGGAAGGCCACCAGTAAGAGCGAGAAAGGAATTCAAGAGTATTCTGGATACCAGCATGTCCAGCAAACAATGATGCATGAGTCCAGGTTAACAACTTTTGGAGAAGTTCTGGATGCACAAACATCTTACTGGGTGGTGGTATAGGAACTAACTGAGTTTTAGCAAATGATATCGGATTGAGGATAGGATGAGATTCCTGAAGAGTAGCATCTTCCTCAGTAGACCATGGATGGGATAAGGCGTCTGCCTTCCGAATTTGTACACCAGGACAGAAGGTGATTTAATAGTTGAACCTTGAGAGAAATAAAGCCCAACAAGACTGCCGAGGTTTAAGGCATTGAGCGGACTTCAGATATAAAAAAATTTTATGATCAGAAAAAATAGTCCAAGGATGTTTATCTCCCTCTAAAAGGTATTGCCACTCCTCTAAAGCTAAAAGTTCTTTATCACCAATTGCATAATTTTTTCTGCAAGATAGAATATTCGGGAGAAAAATCCACATGGATGAAGCTTGCTATCTTCCATGTTCTGTGATAAGACAGCACCTACACCTACAGATGAGGCATCCACTTCAAGATAAAACTGTTTCTCTAGGATTGGTGCTGAGATGAAAGCTGGAGTCCTGAGCAGTGGGAGGGGAGTCTCTGGCACCTGCTGCCGATATGTTCTGTCCATCACTGTAACAGTGTGCCTGACAATGGCTTGTGCTCACCGGGTCCGGCGGTACTGGAGTTCTGGGCAGCTGGTGGGGAATCCCCAGCACCCGCTGCTAATGTAGATAGCCTCCTGCTGTGCAGCTGCTAGAAGTGCAGGAGGCCTCAGTAGTCTATGCAGGAGCAAAAACCTCTGTCCTTTTTCTTAAAAAAAACAAACAAACAAAAAACAAGCAAACCAGCCCTAGCAGGCAACAAGGAAGGTCTGCTAAAGCCTTTTTGTAAATTCTTCTGAATATATTCATGGTTGATGTTTCTGAAAAGGAAAACAGATATGTTCAACCCTGAGGTGCAGACTTATCTGGAGTCAGTTCAATAGCAGAGTCCCAATCTTTATGTGGCGGTAAGATATCAGCAGCACATTCACTAAACACATCAAGGAATTCTTTATAGGCTTCTAGAAGTACTACAAGCCCACCAGACTGGGTTAGGCGTAAAGGAACCACACGAGACAGGCAAGACTGAAAACACGAGTCATCCCAAGACTTCAACTGTGATGTAGGCCAATCAAACTGAGGGTTATGGAGTTGTAGCCATGGAAGGCAAAGGACTAGTTGCTGAGTGGCCTTAGAAATCACTAAAAGTTCTATTTGTTCATGATGCAGTGCTCCAACTTGTATAGACAAAGGAATAGTAGAATGAGTAACAAAACCTTCTGGAATGTGACTTCCATCCACTGCTGTAAGGATGTAAGGAAGAGTAGTTTAGACAGAGCATTGATATGAATGGATGTTTCTTGAACTGATGATAAAGTGATGAAGCACCTGGCAGCTCTGAAATCCACCAAGGCATCCAAGGATTTAGTTAATAGAACTGTCCAACCAGTAGGGTTTTCTGTGATATTATACGAATGTTGTAATTTATAAGAAAAGAGAAGGAAAGAGAACTTAGGATCTATTATGATCCAAATATATTTTCAAATCATTGTATTTCTCCGTTTGGAGGCACTTACGAATTTTTAAATCAATGATTTTACTAATGGAATGTTGGTTTGTTTACTATGTGTATAACTTATATTTTTGAATATGAATAATAGAAATATATTGTGTCAGAGGGAATACCTTGTACCGGTAATTGCACTAGAACACTCTATTGTGTGAAGGTTAATTGCTAACAGCTCTCAGCTGTAGTCAGTTATGCTCTACATAAAAGGTCAGAAAGTACCTCTTACACACCTCTGATGAAACGACCCATGCGATAGGTCGAGAAACACGTCAGGTGACTTCAGCATACCAGGAAGTGCCTTACAGGCAACTAAGATGCAGCAGCAATTCACACGGACTCTCTGCATAGGCGCGATTCTCCCTTCCATAAAGGGAGTTTACTGCCCGGAGGTCCTCACGCAGTGGGACACTCGGCGGCTTGCGGTCTGTCTTTGACCCTTTCTCGAACAAACGCTGGAGACATCTGCACCAGTGTGTCATAAGAACAACCCACAACTAGCAGATTGTTGCATGTCTGCGCATGCATATGCGGCAAAATGTGATCGGGAAGCGATCACTTGGATAACACAGAAGACACACTAGTTTGACTGACAGAATGTGCCGTTTGTGGGTGGTGACAGTGGAAGGTCCTGGAAAACGAAGGAGTGGTGGTGGGAATGCAGGCGTGTCTGAGCGGCAAGACAGCATTTTATGGGCGTCCATAATTACAAGGCTGCGTCATTGTACACGTCACCTGTTTTTTTTGACTGAAGCACTCGCAGTGCTTGCGGTAGGGTAGGGTATGCCTCCGATGGTTCCCGATGTAACTGATTGTTATATACACTTCCTGGAGATGATGTGCGTAATGAAGGGCAAGGGGGCGTCATTACACTGGCTTGCGAAGACATTGTCGCTGCACTCTAGGGGCATCCTTATGTCTTGCTGTGCGATCGCAGGATTTGCATACTCGGCCCCCTGGTGGTCTGAATCGCCCCCTTTCATGCTTTGCATACTTACAGCACTGACAATATTTTGAATTTATATCACCAGTGACTGTGTTTACATTTAACTGGAAACTGCATGCTTTGCTCAATAATATTATCTGTAACACATTTCATTACTTATGATTTGTGACTGGCCCATACACAATTGGAGACCACACGCTTTGCTTACTAACAGCACCTGCCATTACGCTGGACTTATAACATGTTCCTAAGTCAAAGATTTGTTGGTCAAAATTAATTTCAACAGGTTAATTCTGTGTGATCATTTTCTCTACCAGATCTGTCTTGGTGAATAATTTATTTTACATATTTTTTATATTTATTCATGATTATTTGTGCCTCATTGGCCTGGTATGTCTTATATTATATAATGTATATGCTGATTATGCATTTTAGTATGAACCTTTATTTCATTCATCATTAGTTTTATATTAAAGCATTATTTTCTTTACCTAGCGCTCCTTTTCTCTTCTATCCAAGGATTTAGGCCTTTGAGGAGTAATCAAAGTCACATTCAATAGGCAGTCAGACTTTGGGGAGTATTTTACTGAACCCCCAACCTCATTTCCCCAGAACAGGTCAGGTCTGGAGTCTACCGGACATACAGGACATGATCCAATAAAATGATTTGCACAATATAGACAATTTTTGTCGCTGATGCCACACGCATTGCTCTGAAGTAAGGCGTGAGTGATTAACTTGCATAAGGCTCATCAACAAGTGGAGACGAAGACTAAAAAGTATTAGATATGGAAGGCTTAAAACGTTCACTTTTAAACCTGCAGGTAGCTCTATCTCAGAGGCGTAGATCAATCTTGATACTGAGAGACATGAGTTCCTGCAAGGACCCAGGAGGATCACGGACAGCCAATTCATCCTTAAGTTTTTCAGAGATGCCATTCCAGAAGGCTGCTTTCAGAGCCTCATTGTTCCACTCAAACTCTGCAGTTTGGAACTGGTTCACATATGGACCTACTGATCGAGAACCCTCACAGATTCACAAGATATGCATTGAGGCAGTAGCAGAGTGCCCTGGTTCATCAAATATCCTCTTAAAATGTGCAATGAACTCTGCAGAATTGGACATAATAGGATCTACACGTTCCCATAGAGGAGACACCCATTCCAAAGCTGAACCAGAGTGAAGTAAAATAATATAAGCTATCTGAGATCTTTGTGTTGAAAATTCGGTGGTAAGAGCTCAAACTGAATTTCACACTGATTGATAAAGCCACATCAAAATGTTAGGGTTCCATTAAATCTACTAGGAGTGGGAAGCTGCAGACGAAACTTGGGAGCAGCTGTAAGCGGAGGAGTGGGTGTTGGCACAAATGATGGAGTATTGGATGCAGATACTGTCGTTCCCAGAGTGGTTTGAATTGTATCCAACCAAGAAGATAGTTTTTGTAGATACAACATAACTTGATGCTGGGCAGATTTTTGCAAGACCAAAGTCTACCTGGCATTGGAACCTGGGTTCTCTTCCGAGTTCATTAGGCCTAGGTTAGTTTTTTTATTTTGCCAAGTCCCGGAGAGTCTAAAGGAGAAGAGGACCGAGCTACGCAAGGAGGCAGGTGAGTACTGGATTTTTTTTTTAGGGAAACTCTGGTAATTCTACTGAACAAGTGGACCGATCACCTGGGAGAAGGTAAGTATGTGTGAGTGTGTTATGTATGTAATAAAACTGTACTTTCAACGGTTTGTGTGCTGTGTTTTTTGTACATTTTTTTTACAGTGGGGGTATGGGTGCTGGCTGCCTGCTGACACTTGTATTTCCACTGTAAAAATCAATAGTACACATATATTTATCCCACTATTACCCCTGCACCCACCTGCCTCGGGTACAGGAAAGAGTCTCAGGCCTCAGCCTGTTTAGAGGGGGACCCCTTTATTGTGGGGGTCACCACCTACCTGAGATCCCCTACTTGGGCTGACTAACTTGGGATGTTAATGCTTTGGCTGAGGTGACCTGGTGAAAGAGTCTCCTGGATTTGGCATTACACCCCGGATAGTTTGATTCTGGTGCTGGTTTTAAAAATAGGGAGAATCCCACTCTATTTTTTCCCCCAATTTTTTAAATATGAACCGGCTTCGGGAGCCCAGTCCTGTTTCATAAAATACGGGGTAACAGTACACATTTCCCCAGGACTGGCTCAAGAGCCTGGGGCTGGTTATGCTTTGGGAGGGGGGAGGGACCCCCCTCGTAATTTTTTTTTTTTTTACAAATTAACCCTTTAATTTTTTTCACACATGCAGCCTGCACATATCTCACTGATATGAGCAGGCTGCATGTTCGGGTGAGTTTGGCTGCAGTCAGACTCAGGTAACTCGGGGATAAACACGATCACATACACCATAGAAAAACTCGATTCAGCAAATCACGATTCTTGGTATCTTTGAGAGTTTCAGCAGGCAAAATTCTCCCGAGTTTCAACAATGCTGTGAGTGTTTAAACTCGGATCAAACATGATTCTTAGTAAATTTACCCCATAGAGTATACACTGGAGATGGAGTAGTACCAGACTTGAAGCACAGGTTGGATCCGGAGTGGGACCGGACTTGGAATATACACTGGAGCAGGAGTAGGACCAGCTGTCCAGGCCCACCATAGCAGTACCCAGTGTCCGGAGCCAACTGGAACGCTGCCGGAGCTCTGGGCCCCTGAGACCACCACCACGCTGAGGACCCATCAACAGCGCACTCTTGGAGCCCCTAGGCTGGGTCCCCCACCAAGACAGCAGCTATGTGATCTTCTCCATAATCTCTTACCCACGCAAACCTGTCCCCTCACTGAAATGGTCCTAGAAGATCTAGCTCTTTGCCATCTATTCTTTACTTCACATGACTGAATTACAATGATGTTTGCCTCTGCTATTGTTGTGTGCTGGACTGTTTCCCTGGTCTGTTTGCCTTTATGTTTTCTTCGATCTGCTCCTTCAAGTCTTTTAATTTCCAACCTCTGGTGACCATCTACTGGTATATTTACTAACGTGCAGTTGTAAAACCCGCCGTTCAATAGTGACTTTGACCAATAGTTTTAAAACAGCAACAGAAATAAATGCTAAACCAGGCTTGTTTAGCATGTATTCCTGTTACCATTTTAAAACTATCAGTCAAAGCCTCTGATGACCAATGGTTTTGATAAACCTCTCATTAGTAATTATACCCCCCTAGACTCTCAGAGAACCATCCTGCAAGCCTTGTGCTGGACTTATTATAGACTATGGGGCATATTCAATGGGGCGAGAATAGCAAAAATCCCGCACCCGCAGAGTTTTCCTGCAAGTGCGGAATTTTTGCTATTCAATTAGGAGCAGGGTTTTTGATTTTTTGAGAGCTTGGAGTTTTCTTTTTGCGCACCTCCATGGCACGACCGATTTTCCCTAAAAGCCACAATTTGGGAAATGCACTGGGATCCCGGTGGCACACCTCCTAATGACTAATTAAACAATTGGAAGTTTCCATTTAGCTTAGTCAGTCAGTAATACTCACCTTCCGAAGTGCTGTCTTCTGCATCCAGCGTCGGGACCCGGTCTCCTGCAGCAGTGGTGAATATGTCAGTGTGTGTGAGTGTTTGTGATTGTTTGTGAGTGTGTGTGTGAATGAGTGTGTGTGTGTGTGTGTGACCCCTGGTGTGTGTGTCCAGTGCAAGTAAGCCCCCCGTAATTGGCGCTGGGAGAAATACATCTCTCAGCAGCCCTTGTGCCTCCCTGCAGCCCCTGGAGCCTCCCAGCAGCCCCCAAGACTCCCAGCAGCTCCCTCCCCAGTGAGAAGATGGAGGGGAGGCCACCGGGAGCCACAGAGACCATCGGAGACCCCCAGGAATTTAAGTTTCATTTTTTAAAATTTATTGGGCAAAATTGGGCACAAGGTTTTTTCCTCGCTAAACCTCGTGCCCAATTGAATATGCCCCTATGAGTTTATCTTCACTTATCACTGGGACTTCTGCCAGTTATTTTTGTGCAGGTAAATATTCTAGCCAAGTACCCCGGGCTAATTCGCTGTTCCCTTCCCACCATTTTATCTCTTTTATCCTTTTCCCCTCCCTACCTATATGGGAATCATCTTTGCTCTCTATATATTGCAGTTCCCCACACCTTATTGAGTGTTCTTTTAATATCTTTAGTGTTTTTCTAGCTATCTTCTGAATGTATACTATGGCTACATTATATTCTCTTATTGTTAAGCAGTTGAATACTCCTCAAAAAACATAAACTTTCTCTGTTCACATTTCATAACCATAAGCTGACATTACAGTGGCCTTACAGAAAATTAATTTTTCCTTCTTAGCGCCAGGATAACCGTTACCCTACTTGTTACTAGGCTAATGGGCTAATTAAAAGCAGAATGGCATTTCAATCCTCTTTAGTCCTAGAATATCATTCACTTTTCATACAAAGGATGAAAGATAAGAATGACCGCTTTTTGATACTTATTGGCCAACTAGATAATAACTGGATCACTCTGGTGTTGCTCAATGCTCGCAATTCTTAACAGGTCTCTTTCCTTAAAATTGTCTGCGAAGAGATGCAGAAAGTCAAGATACTGTAGGCCATCTTGTTCTGTTAGGAGAATTCAACCTTGTGATAGACCCTACATTGCATAAATCCCGTCCACCTTCCGACAGTTCCTCCACAGACACCATGGAGAGTTTGATTTATATGATATTTAGAGGGTTCAGAGAAAGGGACTACATATAAATCCTCACATTAATTTTATCCTTGTAGACAAGTAAACCCTACAGCATTCTAAACATGTTAAAATCTTCAAAACTAATGCTGATTTGAATTTGCCAACTATTTTACATAGTGATATAAGGTCCCTGACTAGTCCCTGGATTCAACAGGAAGTTGAAGGCTTGATAAATCAACTCCCTGAAGACAAGGCCCCCTACTCTGATGGTTTTATCTGTCTTGTTTATGCTCATTTCCAGGATCACCTAAAGCCCACCTTTACCACTCTTTATAATGTGATTACTAATAAAGTGTCATTCCCTGCAAAAATTCTAGAGGCCCAGGTGGTGATCATCCCAAAGCCTGGCAAGGCACCATGGAGTGTAAATACTATAGGCATATTGTGCTCCATAATGTATTAGCCACCTTATCCACCGCCTGGTCCATCCCAATCAAGTTGGCTTTGTCCTGTAGAGTTCTCAATGAGATTGAACTGATTAACAGTATCCATGAAGACTTTGGGGTAGACTTATTAGAGCCCCTAAAACAGACAAGTGGTGGTGTTGCCCATAGCAACCAATCAGATTAATTCTCACTCTTAGATATACCAAAAACACCTCCTACCATGGCAATCTAATGTACAGTGGTAATAGGGATGCTAATGAAAAAGTAATAGTATGTAGAAACACTAAATTGCTTGCTAAGTATATTTCATTATTAATTAAGCTAAGTAACACAGCGCCACTGATAAACATCAAAAAGTACTTACTCATAAAAAAATGGGTTACCAGTCTTACTGAAAATGTGTTATGATTATAATATGATTAATAAAACTTGATATTTTTTAAACACCAACACACATATGTGACCTCATCGCCGACCTGTTCAGAGTATCTGAAGTAGCCTGAGGCAGGGTAAGGGTTAAGTGAGAAAAAGATTGGGAAATGCTGAAAAGATGTCTTTCTGCAAGCTAATAAAGGTTTTTTTTAAATGAGATATTGATCTTAACTGTGGGAGGCCGGGGCTCAGAGAGATAGAAATTCAAGGGCCTGTTTGAATAGATTCATACACTGCTACAATTACACTTAATTTGTAACTATAGTCTGGGATCTGAGAGCCTGTAAGCAGGACAATTTGGGTCTCTAATACTTTAATACTTCGGTTTGCTCTCATTACAATTTTTTTTGCTTATATATATATATATATATATATATATATATATACTTCCCAAATGGTGCTGCACTCCTGGGTTTCCATAAAATAATTACACCAGCGGCATGTGCCGTACACGCCGCTGGTGTAATTATTTTATTGAAGCCCAGGAGTGCTTCACAATTTGGGAAGTATATACATATTTAGTCGTGCGGGCACCCAGTGTGGTTCTTATTTTTGCAGGGAGAGCCGGACCATTTGTGCATTATATATATATATTTATATATATATATATATATATATATATATATATAACTAAAATATATATATATACACACACACACACACACACACACACACACACACACACACACACACACACACACACACACACACAAATGCCCTTATTTTTTTTTTTAAATGCTTCTTTTATTGAAGCACAATAAATGTGTACAACAGTACAAAAAATTACATAAATAAAACTGATATTAATATTAACAGTCACATTTTTATGGTGTATACACAGAAAAGTCAATATCTGGTAACTGATACAATAATTAATCAGAAAATATCTGCACCAATACTTCACTGCAATACAATCAATAAAACAATATATGCATATATATATAAATAATACTAACATATTCTTATTATGTAAGCCCAGGTTCTCAATAACTCTTCATAGCTCTCAGCGGGATATTTATGTACATTAAAATAATATTGGGGGATCATTTGCACAAATACGTGTTTCACACCAGAGTGTATTCCTAAAACATTTCTCTACTTGTTATTTCAATGATTGGGATAACGTTTAAATGTAGCTTTCCCAGGTGGAAAAGAAATGTTCCATGAACTTTTCTTTCTGTAGCGAGGCTTAAAGCCACTCCATTCGAAAGATGTGGAAAAGTTTCTGTTGAAACATTGTTAGTGTAGGTGCTGTGGCCTGCAATCATAAGAAATGCCCTTATTTTACCCTAGTAAACTACTGTATAGGAAAGCTGCACCTCTCAGTGGATTAGCAGGAATAAAATGGATACAAATAAATACAATAAACCAGAGGGAGCTATATAAGATTCTATTGAAATAATGTTTATATGTCCATCATATAGATAAAACTGTTTCAAAGCAAATTTATTTTCTTGAAACTTTTAGAAGGTACTTTCCACTTGAATTACCATGGATATGCAAATGTAGGATTTGGGTATGACCGATATATACCTGGAAACTATGCCCTTTCACCAAAATCACCCGAGATAAGACCAAAGGCCAATCAATAATACATTCTCTCTATTTATTTTTTTTATTTTAGATAAAAATTTTTTTTACAAGAATTAAAAAAATGCTTACAGCATGAAAATGTTGTCAACATCTAATACCACTAAAAGGAGAGATGGTATGTAATCCTGCCTTCACCCTAATGAGTGTGAACTCAATGGCAGGATATTCCCTTGAGGCATGTGGACAAAGCACCAAATACCTTACAGGTTTCATCTGTTTAAGTGGAATACTTCAGGGGTACACAATCCTAAAACAGATAGAACATGGGAAAATAAGAGATAAAGTTATACATACCAAATATAATAATAAAAAAATCACATATTGAGAAGATAACGCCATAAAAAAAACAATTCTCTCCAAGATTGTTGGTGGACAATCTATATAAGAGAACAAATATACACATTTATAGCTCCTTTACATAATGTTAGGTACTTGTGTACTTTACGGACTCATTGCAGAGAGAACCCAAGTGTCCTACTTTCATTATTATTATCAATGATGGTAATGTCTAAATCCCCTTCACGGAGAGGACCCTGACATCATCAGCCAGTGTCCAGCATCATTCCCAGTGTCCAGAGTCATTCCCTACCATCCAAGTGGGCACAGAAGGGGCAACTTTCTTCTTTAGGTGGGACAACATTCGGTACTTGTGTACGTAAAGTACACAAGTACTATTTAAAACGTTCATTGGGTTCTCTCTGCAATGAGTCTGTAAAGTACACAAGTACCTAATATCATATCATTATATCACCATTCGGGCTATATGGTTAAAAACTATAAAGAAGCTACCAGCTTCAACTGTGTGAATTTTAGAGATACATACAAAAATGGCAATACACAATTGATGAAGATGTTAGGAATGGTGTTTCTTTGGTTATCCTTAAAGGAACTGTCCTCAACAAATTGACCTAGTTGGACAAATTGAACTTATAAGTATTATGGTCCAAGTCTATATAAATTCAAATAATCCAGCCATAAGTATTTATAAGTCTATATACAGTATATTCAAATAATCAAGACAGCATAAATAAACCTAATAAAAAAGTAAATAATCATAAAAGTATATTAAACCAGATTAATTGAAGTTATATTAAAGGGTTCAAAGATACTCGCAATTAAGCAACCCAGAATAGGTGTGTTTCTTCTAAAATACAAGACTTTCTCTAATACTGATGTATGTGTGACATTACTTCCTTATCAATTAAGCGGTGCTGTTCTCCAAAACAAGGATACCACCGATGTACAAAAAGCTTCCTTTATTTCCAAGGCTGATCGAGGCTTGCTGATTACACTCCTAGGGGTAAATTTACTAAGAATCGAGTCTGGTCGAGTTTTTTTTTCAACTCGATTAGCCAAACTCAGGTGATTTGAGGCTCCTGACACTCACAAATTACTAAGAAGTGAGTTTAGCTGAGAGTGAGATGGCCAATGGTGAAGCTGATCAATATTTCTCCCCCGAGTAGCAAGTTTTGAAGATTACTCACCAATGATTGCAGTGTCTTTTCTCTGCCTAACTCTCCCAAACAAGCAGCCTGCATATATCAATGAGATATGTGAAGGCTGCTTGTGTTATACCTGTAAAAAAAGGGTTAAATCTTTAAGAAAAATTACGTAGTGACCCCTCCAAAAGCATAACCAGCCCCGTACTGCTCAGTCAGTCCTGGTTCCTAAAATTATGGGGAACAAAACAAGCAGGGTTCCCACGTAAGTTAGGAACCAGCACCTGGCTGTAGGGCCAGTGCTGGTTTTAAATATAGGGGGAAAAATGCATAGGGGTCCTCCTATATTTAAAACCAGCACCTGACTCATACCAACTGGGGTGCAATGCCACAGCCATGATACCCTATCACCAGGTCTCCAGGGCCAAAGCATTAACACCCCAAACCAGTCAGCTGAAGCTGGGGATCTCAGGGGAGGTGGGTACCCCCCAAGAAGGTTTCCCAAAATCCCAGGCTTAGGCTGAAGCCAGGAGGCACTTCCCCGCACCCCTGGGCTGTGGGTACAGGGGTAATAATGTGGAAAATAGGGTTAAAAATATGGTATCTTACAGTGGAACTACAGGTGCCAGCATGCCTGCCCTTTTGCACTTGTGGAACTACAAGTGCCAGCAGGTGGCCGGCACTTGTACCCCCACTGTAAAATAAACAGTTAAAAAAACACAGTACACACACACCATCTTAATTACAATTTTATTACATACTGATATGAATCCCAAAGCTTGTTCCATGTGAACCCCCTAGAGCACAGTCTAGCAAGGTCTTCCACCACTAACAGTCACCTGTTGTTCCCTTAGATCTATAAATGATCACAGGTACTTAGGTGGCTGTCTGGTCTTAATACACGGGGTAGTAGCAGTTCACACAAATATATTATGGGATCTGATGGTGAGAGGAATAGTTGGAACTGGTACAGTCAGTGTTTTATTTTGGGAGCCGATGATGCAGCTTATGAGCTCATGAAGCGATTTGGGAGTCGGTGGTGCAGCTGAGAGCCAGGAGCAGAAGTTTGGGTACAAGTGGCGTGGCTTTGAGAGCCAATGATGCATCTATGAGCTGATGATGTGGCTTTGGAACTGGTGCTAGCAGAAGTAAGTGAGTTGATGGTGCAGCTAAGGTGCCGGTGGTGTGGCTTTGTGCCGGTAGCAGGAGTTGATGTATTTGAGATATGGTTTTGAGAGCCAATGGTGTGGCTAGGGAGTTGGTACACAAATAGGTGTACTTTAGATGCGGCTTTGAGAGCCGATGGTGGGGCTTGAGAGCTGGTACACAAGTTTGTGTATTTGCGATGTGGCTTTAAGAGCCGAAGGTGTGGCTTGAGAGCCGGTACACAGGTGTGTGTACTAGCGATGTGGCTTTGGGAGCTGATGGTGTGGCTTGAGAGCTGATACACAAGTTTGTGTCCTTGCGATGCAGCTTTGAGATCCAATGTTGTGTCTTAAGAGCCAGTACACAAGTTTGTGTAAGTTTGTGTATTTGCAATGCAGCTTTGAGAGCCAATGGTGTGGCTTGAGAGCTGGTGCACAAGTTTGTGTACTTGCAATGCGGCTTTGAGAGCCATTGGCAGCATGGAAGCTGATGATGTGGCTAGGAAGCCAATGGAGTGGCTTGGGAGATGCTAGCAGCATGGAATCTGCTGGTGCAGCTGGAAAGCCAATGTAGTGGCTGGTGAGCTGGTGGCAGCCCGGAAGCTGCTGGTGTGGCTAGGGAACCGATTGAGAGGTTGGTGAGTCTGGGATCGGCCGCTACTCACCTCTGCACTGTCATCCTTGGGCTTAGGTGTTCAGTCACTGGGAGTGGAGGTGAGTGGTGACTGAGTATTCTCCCTGGCATCTGCTAGGGCTTCCGTGCGTGTGTCCTGGTTTCCGGGGTGCCGGGGATGGGCGCAGCCATGTTGGTTCATATCACCTCACTAGTCTCTCCCAATGGTAGTCCTGTGGTCACTCTGCTGATCCAATGATCAGCTACCCAGGGGTATTTTTGTCTGACTCCAGGAACAGGCAAAGGCTGTTCAACTTCGCTGTTCCAGTGACTGTGATACTCACCAGTGTTGCTCTGTGTTATTCCCTTCAGAGTGTTTCTTCCGCCTACTCACAGTTCTCCACTATTTCTTGTATTAGATTTCATGCTATTTCTCAGTCTGTGACTTTAGCGCTCTCTCTCAGAACTCCAGTGTTTTATGTTATTTTCCCTATGTGTTTTGTAGTGTGCTGCTAGCTCGACTGCAGCTTCCCTATATTACTGAGGTGTCAGGTTTCCTACTAATTTCTTGTTAGCTCTCAGCTGGATTTATAGCAATCCCCAGTACATGCCTGTGTCCACTTCTCTCTGTGTCTCTCTGTGTAAATCTGCACCTGAATTTGTTGCAGTTCCCAGTACATTTCTCTGTGTTTTCAAACAAGCCTGCAACTAGGATCTCTACATTCTCAAGTTCATCCAGTGTTCAAGTATTCCATTCATCGCTAGTGTTCAAGTATTTAGTTCATCACCAGTGTTCAATTTTTCCATTCATCACCAGTGTTCAAGTATTCCATTCATCACCAGTGTTCAAGTATTTAGTTCATATCCAGTGTTCAAGTGTTCATTGCATTTCCACTCTTCAAGTATTCTGTGCATCTCCAATATTCAAGTATCCAGCTCATCTTCAGTATTCCAGTATTACTTTATAACCTATTCATTTAATCTAGTTATGGTCTTTCTGCCATTCTCAGGTACCTGTCCAGAGGGTCACGACCTGCCCACGGTGCAGCAAAACCCAAATCCCTACTGGAGGGGTCACTGGTGAAGACCACCAAGTGGGTTAGACTCTGCGCCTCTTGGCAGGTCTAGTCAAACCTGGGTTTGGTCTCAATAGGGAGACCTAGTCTGTCACTTACCTAGTTGTTCCCTAGCCACCCTAACCCCCAGGATCACCGTCATCCACAGAGGAACTCTTGCACCGGATTGTGACAGGAAACTGCTGGTGCAGCTAGGGTGCTGATAGACAGGCTGGTGAGCCAGAGGCAGCACAGCAGCTGCTGGTGCAGCTAGGGAACTGATGGAGAGGCTGGTGAGTGGGTGGCAGCATGAGAGCTGCTGGTGTGGCTAGAAAGCCAACTGAGAAGCTTTGGAGCTGATGGAAAGGCATTTCAACTGGAGAACCAGAATACACTACCACAAGGAGATACAGATGCTGACCATGCAGCTGAGCTGAGAGAACCTACAGGAATGCTATAGTTAGCGAGGCAGCAAAAGGTCATCATGCACAAATAGGAGGAGAAACCAATCATGCCATACTGTGAATAACACATCACCTCCTGAGGCGTGCAGATCGCCTAGCAACTGAGGGAACTGGAACAACAGCATCATGAGAAGATAAACTGCTAAAGGGAGACAAGTCATGACCACGACTTGTAACATATACTTAACTACCTCACTCACACATACTTACCTGTGCCAGCTGGTCAGTCCCCTTCTCCATATAGAATCCACTGGGAGTACCTGGAATAAAAATCTCATACTCACCTCCATCCTGGCCCCACTCTCCATAGCATTCCTGTACATGGCAAAATAAAAAGACGAAACCCGGACCAGATACTTACATTATCGGTGTATGTGTGTGACCACATATACTGCTAACTGGCTCCTGACTGCTCAGTGTGAGCCAGCAACCAATCAGAGGCAACTAACCATAGAGCGGCCGCTGATTGTCTCCGGCTCCTGACTCGCTGACCAGCCCACATGGGAACTGTCAGGAGCCGGAGCCAATCAGTGGCCGCTCTACAGTTAGCGGCCGTTGATTGGCTGCTGGCTCCTGACAGTTCACACTGATCAGTCAGGAGCTGGTTAAACATAGAAACCTAGAATTTGACAGCAGATAAGAACCACTTGGCCCATCTAGTCTGCCCCATTTTTAAATATATTGTTACCTCAACCCATATTGATCCTTACTTCTTCTGAAGGATTTCCTTATGTCTATCCCATGCATGTTTAAATTGCTCTACTGTCTTAGCCTCTACCACCTCTGATGGGTGGATATTCCACTTGTCCACTACCCTTTCTGTGAAGTAATTTTTCCTCAAATTTCCCCTGAACCTACCACACTCCAGTTTCAGAACATGTCCTCTTGTTGTAATACTTCTCTTTCTTTGAAGAATGTCTCCTTCCTTTACCTTGTAACAACCCCTTTATATATTTGAACATTTCTATCATGTCCCCCCTTTCCCTTCTCTGCTCCAAACTATACAAATAAAGATCTTTTAGTCTTTCCTGTTACGTTTTATGGTGTAGGCCTTGCACCATTTTAGTTGTCCTTCTTTGTACAGTCTCTAATGTATTAATATCCTTCTGGAGAAATGACCTCCAGAACTGAACACAGTATTTGAGATGAGGACTTACCAATGACCTATACAGTGGTATTATCACTTCTTTCTTTCTGCTACTGATTCCTTTCCTTATGCAACCAAGCATCTGACTTGCCTTCCTCATTGCTTTGTTACAATGTTTGTTTGCCTTTAAGTCACCTGAAATAGTGACTCCTAGATCCCTTTCCTCTTCAGTAGTTTCCAGTATAGTGCCATTAATACTATATTTATCCTTTGGATTTTTGAGACCCAAGTGCATGATCTTGCAATTTTTGTCATTAAACTGTAGTTGCCACATTCTTGACCATTCCTCTAGTCTACCTAGATCATCAATCATTTGTTTTACCCCTCCTGGTGTGTCTACCCTTTTGCATACCTTTGTATCATCTGCAAAAAGGCATAGTTTCTCTTCAATACCATTTGCGATGTCACAAATAAAGATATTAAAAAGCACTGGTCCATGTACAGATCCCTGAGGTACTCCACTGGTAACATTTCCCTCTTGAGACTGCACTCCATTTACTACAACTCTGTTTCCTATCCTGCAGCCATGATCTTATCCATTCAACTATCTTTGTACCCAATCCCATGCTTTCCAGTTTATTTAACAGTCTGCGATGTGGAACAGTGTCAAAAGCCATACTAAAGTCTATATCTATGGCCCCCTTTATCTATTTCCTTAGTCACCCAGTCAAAAAAGTCAATAATATTTGTTTGACCTGATCTCCCCCCAGTAAATCCATGCTGTTTGGGATCCTGAAAATTGCTGGATTTGAGATAATCTACGACTCTTTCTTTTAAGAGTGTTTCCATCAATTTCCCTACTACTGATGTAAAGCTCACTGGTCGGTAGTTGCTTGCCTCTTCCTTGCTTCCACTTTTGTGCAATGGGACAACGTTTTCTCTTTTCCAGTCTTCTAGAATTACTCCAGTAGCTAGTGATAATGGTGTTACCAGAACCCCTTTAAGCTCTTTTAGTGTCCTTGGATGTATCCCATCTGGCCCCATTGATTTTATCCACTTTCAGTTTTGCCCACTTTACCCACTGACTGTGCCATTTTCTCCTCAGCTTTTGCCTTTGCACATCTGATTACATTCTTTGCCTTGTCTTCATTATCTTGCGTCTGCTTGTATTTCCTAAAGGCCATCTTTTTTGCTTTCACAATACTTGCTACCTCTTTCCCAAACCACACTGGCTTCCTTTTCCTTGTGGTTTTCCTAACCCTTTTGATACAAAGGTCTGTTGCCTTTAATATTGCACTTTTTAAATTTTCCCACCTCTCCTGCACTCCTTTCAAGTTCTTCCACTATGCCAAAGATTCGCTTACACACCTTCCCATCCCTGCAAAATCAGCCTTCCTAAAATCTAACACCTTTGTTTTTGTATGGGGTGAGTCAGTATCTGTCTTTATTCTGAACCATACTGCTTGATAATCACTGGATCCCAGGTTTTCACCAACTTTTACATCAGATACTCTGTCTCCATTTGTAAGTGTTAAGGCTAATATTGGAACTCGCCACAGACACCTCCCAGTTTATATCGGGTAGATTAAAATCTCCCATGATTATAACCTCTCCTTTTAATGCCATTTTAGTGATGTCATTCAATAGTTTATTGTCCAGTTCCTCTTTCTGACCTGGTGGTCTGTAAATCACCCCAATATGAAGAATCACTTTCTCCCTAGTCACACACATACACAGCTAAAATAAGTATCTGGATCGGGTTGCTTTTTTTTTTGCCAAGACCCCTGGATGCAATGGAGACCGGTGCCAGGAAGGAGGTGAGTATTGTTTTTTTCTTCTCAGGTACTCCAAACAGGTTCTACAGGACAAGTGGATGTGACCAGCTGGCAGTAGGTAAGTATGTGTGAGTGATGTAGGTGTATTTAATAAAGTTGTACTGCATACTGTGTTTGTGTAATGTATGCTTTTGGGGGGGACCCTACATCATTTTTTAAAAGATTTAACCCTTTTTTTTACAGGTATAACACAAGCAGCCTTTACATATCTCACTGATATATGTAGGCTGCTTGTTCAGGAGAGTTAGGCAGAGAGAAGACACTGCAATCATGGGTGAGTAATCTCCTTCAAAACTTGCTACTCGGGGGAGAGATCTCGATCGGCTTCACCATCGGCCATCTCACTCTCAGCTAAACTCACTTCTTAGTGAATTTGTGAGTGTCAGGAGCCTCAAATCACCTGAGTTTCGGCGATGCTAATCGAGTTGAACAAAAAAAAAAACTCGACCAGACTCGATTCTTAGTAAATTTACCCCTAGGTGTGTAATCAGCAAGCTTCAGTCAGCCTTGGAAATAAAGGAAGCTTTTTGTCCGCCGGTGGTATCCTTGTATTGGAGAACAGCAACACCATTTTTTGGGTGTCAATTATTTAATTGTTAAAGAAGTAATGTCACACATACATCAGTATAAGAGAGAGTTTAGTTTGACCTTCATTTATACCATTGATTAGTTGCGAGTATCTTTGAACCCTTTAATATAACTTCAACTAATCTGGTTTAATATACTTTTATGATGATTTACTTTTTATTAGGTTTATTTATGTTGTCTTGATTATTTGAATATACTATATATAGACATGTACCATAATACTTATGGCTGGATTATTTGAGTTTATATAGACTTGGACCATAATACTTATAGGTTCAATTTGTCCTACTTGGTCAATTTGTTGAGGACAGTTCCTTTAAGGATAACCAAAGAAACACCATTCCTAACATCATCATCAATTGTGTATTGCCATTTTTGTATGTATCTCTAAAATTCACACAATTGAAGCTGTTAGCGTCTTTATAGTTTTTAACCATATAGACTGAATGGTAGTATAATGATATAACATTATGTAAAGGAGTTATTAATGTGTATATTTGTTCTCTTATATAGATTGTCCACCAACAATCTTGTAGAGAATAATTTATTTTATGGCATTATCTTCTCAATATGTGATTTTTTATTATTATATTTGGTATGTATAACTTTATCTCTTATTTTCCCATATTCTATCTGTTTTATGATTGTGTACCCCTGAAGAGTTCCACTTAAATGGATGAAACGTGTAAGGTATTTGGTGCTTTGTCCACATGCCACAAGGGAATATCCTGTCATTGAGCTCACATTCATAAGGGTGAAGGCAGGATTACATACCATCTCTCCTTTTAGTGGTATTGGATGTTGACTCCATTTTCATGCTGTAAGCATTATTTTAATTCTTGTAAAAAAACTTTTTATCTAAAATAAAAAAAATGAATAGAGAGACTGTGTTATTGATTGGCCTTTGGTCTTATCTCCGGTGATTTTGGTGAAAATATTTTCTAGGAATATATATCGGTCATACCAAAATCCTACATTTGGATATCCATGGTGATTCGAGTGGAAAGTACCTTCTAAAAGTTTCAAGAAAATAAATTTGCTTTGACACAGTTTTATCTATCTGATGGATATACAAACATTATTTCAACAGGATCTGATATAGCTCCCTCTGGTTTTAAATAGAGGGGGATCCCTATGCATTTTCCCCTTATATTTATATTTTTCCCCCCTGTAATTTTAGGAACCAGGACTGGCTGAACAGTCCCGGGTTGGTTATGCTTTTGGGGGGGAACCTACATGATTTTTTTTAATTAACCCTTTTTAGCCTATTTACAGGCAGAAATATACATGGTTCACAATGATCTGTGTATGTTTCTGTCAAACTCGCAGCTCACAGGCAGGTGAATTTATTTTACTAATTTTTACAGGAGTATTGTCCGTTCTCATGAGAGTTTAGAAACTCTCATCTTGGTAAATTCCTGAATCAAAAGAGATTTCTCTTCCGAGTTTGTCATTAGTAAATTTGCAAGTGGAAAAAAATCCCCCGACTCTCCAGAGATTGCTAACTGGACCAAACTCAAATCTTAGTAAATTTACCCCCTAATATTGCCTGTGAGTTCTGAGAAACATGTCCTCCTTTCTAAGTACTTCCAACTGAGGGGAGACAGGAGAGACGTGTGGCTATCTGCTCCCATACAGCATATATGGCCAGGGCCATCTCTTCCATTGGGCTTGTTGGGCAGTAGCCCAAGGGCCCGAAGTTTGTAGGGGCCCACCAACCCGCCCCCTGCAGCCGCGGCCAGTTGGTAAATTTGTGATATTATTATAAGCCGAATGCCGGTGCACTGTATTCTGATCTAACTTCCCCCACCTAGGGACGAGTACTCACCTTAGTCCCAGTTTCACTTCATCCGCCAGCTTCAGAGCAGTCAGACAGAGGACCACATTCAGAGCCGCTCGCAAAAAGCGAGCGCTCCCTCTGAATGAGGGTGGCCGCTTTTCTTTTGAAAGGTGGTCTCCTGGCCGCTTGCTAAGCTGTGGGTTACCACCCACAGCTTTAGCGAGTGACTAGGTGATGGTCGCAATGGCCGAGGCCATCGCGACCATCGGGGCTTGTGACGAGACCCTTGCGGTAGGGTCTCATCTGCCGCAAGCCTTTGGTAGCTTCCTGCTCTTACATCACTGGTGATGTCAGTAGGGCCGCCTACAAATGGCAGGCGTTCCTTCAGGAACGCCTCCATTTGTCCGGCCACCCCCCCACCCCACCTACAAAAGAGGGCGAGCTGTTGATCAACATCGACAGCCGCCCCTTTTGTAGCGAGCCCCGGAGCAAGTGCATTTGTCACTCACTCCAGGGCTTGCACAAGCACAGTGCGAGTGCTGCGAGTGCATAGGCCCTCACCATCGACCCGCTTGCGAGCGGGTCTGAAAGAGTTCCAGAGTCTCTCTGCATGTGTGGGAGGTCTGATGGGTATGCAGGAGGGCTTAATTTTATTGACCATTTACATTTTTTTCCTGTGAATGAGTGGGTAGGGGCCCCAGTGCTTTGCTTTGCCCAGGGAACACACTGCTGTTAAGACAACCCTATATCCGGCACCTGCTCGGTATAAAGGAACACAGAGCTTCCAATTAGCGGCCACTGCAGACGGAGCCTGTGACCGACCACCTCTCACCTTCTACAGAGCGAGCATCTGAGCAAGGAAGGAGAAGTGCCTCTATTCAAAGAGGACCCGGGGACATACACAGTATATATAGAAAAGGAAACGCTAAGGAGCGTTCAGCACTGCTGGCAAATACAAGTGTGGTAATCCTTTTTGTTAGTATATCAAAATCCTATTTCATTCTGCTAAAAATAAAAAAAATTTAAAGCTCTAATAAATACTTCCAAGTGCTGGATAAGCAATATAAAGGATATTTTAAGATCTTCTTCTTTTAATAGAAGTGTTTTCAAATTACGGGACTCTTTTGAAACTAAAGGCACCTTTATCCATCTACACATTTTTTATGCTGTACAGAAATATGTGAATTGATGTGTTGATAGTTGTGAACAGCTAGAAGTATAAATGAATGTTTTTTTTATCATATATAATTGCTATTTTGTTTACTGGGAACAGTTAGAAGTACAATAATAAAATGTAATAGAGTTAGAGTATGAGTATATCACTTTGCATCTAATTGAAAGTTGGTATTGATACTATAATACGGATATAAAGGTTGAACTCATAGGAAGTTAGTATATAGTATTGTCTAAGGTATAGCTATATGTGTATGTTTTATGGGTTATTCATTTAATAAATATAAAACTTTTTTTACACAATATATGTGTTATTTTAGCTCACCAGCGCAGTAATTTATTTAATTTTTTTTTACCCCAAAAACGGGTCTAAAATCATCAGTACAATAATTATATTTATATGGGAGTGATTCTCCAGTGGAAAGGATCCATCCAGTTAATTTCAGACTAAATGATAATATTAATCCTATCCAAAACTTATACATATCCTTCTATGCAAATAAGATACAGAAACCCAACATAAATATTAAAAAGATCCACATTTTTAAAAAGGAATATATTTAAATATCTATACACTCATTAAGGCCCATTCAGAGAGAGTGTTAAGTGTGTATATCCAATAAGACTCTCATTTTAGAGAGAAGCAACTCTCTATTTCCACCAAGGGTTTCCTTGTATATGTTCTAAAGTTGTTAAAGAAAAATCCTTCACACTAGATCCATAAATTTCCAAAAAATATCTTGATAGGCTGAGTCCTAACAGTATTTTGGCTTGTCTCTTAGTTTTGCCTATATAGACTAATTCACAGTTGCAAGTGATTTTATAAATTACCACATCTGTATTACACGTAACTACTTCCTTCAGGTACAGTATAAAGCAAACCATTAACAGCATCTACATATGTTACATGGGAAACAGCCCTCTCTATTTTTCAAAAAACTTTGCCAGTATCATTATTCACTTTCTCAGGTTTTAAACTACTTGGTGCCAGAATACTTTCTAAGTTTTTAGCTCTTCTAAAAACTAGACTTGGTTTATTGGGAAGATGGGGACCTAAAATTGTATCTTTTAAAAGGATTCCCCAGTGGCGCTCAAGTGTTTTATTAATTAAATTATTCTCTCTAGTAAATTGGGTAATAAATGGTCTACATTGCCATCTTTTTTCCTCTCGGGGGCCCGTATTTTTCAGCAAGCAATTCATCCCTATTTCACATTGAGGCCTTAAGTCTAGCATCCTCTGTCTTTGATACAATATAGCCCTTCTCCACAAATCTATTCCTAAGAACTAAATATTGCTTCCAGAAATCATCCATGTCACTAAAAATTTTTCTGATGCATAAAAATTGGGAAAATGGTACATTGTTCTTCCACAGAGGGTGATGGCAACTAGAAGAGGATAAAAACTATTTCCGTTCACTTCCTTAAAAAAAGTGTGAGTACTTATTGTCCAATTTGGGTTACCCTCCTAAATCAAATCAAGATAGTCTATTAGTTTCCCATCATATTTATGAGTGAAACTTAAATCATTAATATGAATATGACCTATAAATTTATCAATGCTAATTTTACCACCTTGCCAAATAAAAAGTAAATTGTCTATGTATCGATGGTAGATAACTATATTATTTTCAAAAGAGGCATTAAGAACAAACTGTTCCTCCTACTCACCCATTAGGAAATTTGCATACGATGGGGCAAATTTTGTCCCCATTTCTGTTCCCTGCCGCTGGAGATAAAATATGCCATTGAACTAAAAAAATTGTTTTCCAAAATAAACTTAATGCTTTTAATATTGAAAGCTATTTCAGCTGATTTCTCTGGATTTACCATTCAAGCTTTTATTACCACTTCCAATCCCCTTATATGGAGAATAGACAAATATAAAGCTTGATCTTCAATTATTAGCCATTGATATGAAGAATACCATATTTTTTTAGTTTTATAGTTTTATAGAAAATTAGCTCCATTCAGGCTATGCAGCCAATTGTGACATTCTCCCATCCAGCCAGGCCCAGCTTAGCAATTGGCCATAGCTGTAACAAGTCATCCCAGTGCATGGTGTAGGACACACCCCTCTGTGTGATCTCATATGGAGGGGGCAGGGACACAAACACCGGCAATTACAGCAATGCCCGTAGCACCCTCAGAATGCTCCAGGGGGCTGTTAGGGTAGCCATTTGTGCACCTAAAGCATTCCATGGATGCTCCAGGCACTACTGTTGCATTGATTCAGGGTGGAGGGTGCCTAGAAAGGCACTATCTTAGCCAGATGCAGGGGCCATAGGTGAGCAGCAGTGCCACCTACAGAGCTTTGCACTCTGTTGCTGCACCACTCACACAACCCTAGTTATGGCCCTGCAATTGGCCTTGTTGGTTTTATTCTTCTGAACAATGCATATACTAATTTTATTTCACTTCCAAAAAATAAAATGATCTGTGGTATTAAAAAAAATTCACTGGCATTGGTAAGTAATTATTTTTCCTGATGATGTCCCCAAACAGATGAAATGTGTAGGTAAGTTTTTGGACTACCACTGCTGTTTTTGTATTCTGTATATTATGTTACACTGTTCACTCCTGGAGGGGGCTGAATATCTTGGCCTATGATGTACCAGATAATATTTTTATTTTGATGTTTCTGTAATTATAATTATATACTAAAAGTGAGCTCTATTTACTATGTGTTGAATGAGTTTCTCTGTGTTTTGTTCTATTCCTACATGTTGTGAGCAACTACAATATGTAGACAAAAGTGATTGGAGGCCATGGCGCAAGTGCAATGCATACCATGCATACCATTGCACACGAGTTCCAAATATCCACTAACATGGCGGTTTTGACAAGAACACTTCATACTGACATCCAGGGCCAGCAACAGAAATCTCAGGGCCCAGTACACTGATGTCTCTGGTGACCCCACCTTCTCACCACCACCCCCGATCCAGCACATCCCTCCCCTGCATGTGTGATATGTGAAGTATGAGAATGTTAAATGAGAGAGTTGCCAGCCTTTAAATAAAGTAAAAATACATTATGACTTACCACACTGTCTCTCTGTCACAAATGATGCAGGCAACAGTTCTTGTCTTCCATCTTTTGCAATGTCTTCTTGATGACAGTGCTGTGGATGCTTCAGGAGTAGGATGGATGGTGTCTGCAGCCAGCCATCCACAGTACTCATCACCTTCCTCAAATTCAGCCTCTCATCACCCTCCTCAGCCCAGAAGCCCCCCATCACCTTCCGCCATGCCCAGCCCCATCATCTTCTGTCCCAGCTCCATCACCTTTTTCTGCCCCCTTCACATTCCTCTACCCCTAACCCCATCACCTTTCTCTGCCACAGCCCCTATCACCTTCCTCTGCCCCTTCACCTTTTCTCTGTCCCCAGCCCCCATCACCTTCCTCTGCCCCCAGCCCATGTCACCTTCTGCTCCCAACCCCCATCACCTTATTCTGCCCCCAGTCTGTGTCACTTTCTGCTACAGCCCCTATCACCTTCCTCTGCATCCAGCACATGTCACCTTCTGCCCCTAGCCCCCATCACCTTACTCTGCCCCCAGCCTGTGTCACTTTCTGCCCCAGCCCCCATCACCTTACTCTGCCCCCAGCCCATGTCACCTTCTACCCCCAGCCCCCATCACCTTCTTCTGTCCCTTCATCTTTCTCTATCCCCAGCCCCCATCACCTTCCTCTGTCCCCAGCTCCCATCACATTCCTCAGCCCCCAGCCCCTATCAGCTTCCTATGCCCCCTTCACCTGTTTCCATCCACAGCACCCATCATCTTTCCCTGCCCCAGTCCCTATTCCTTTACCCTTCCATGTCCTCTCAGCACTGCAGCAGCACAGTCTGCCTGACATGTGGCAACATGACCTATGATGTCATGCCACCATGTTGCTCACTTAAAGGTCAGGCCCGGGCTGTAGCTGATCCACCTGGAAGAGCCCAGCGCACTTTTTCTTCTGTGCTTATATTCATATAACACACTTATTCACCTAAGGGCTTTCACCTTAAACAGCTAACTGAAATGACTGTATTATTTTATTATTTTAATGTGGAGACCTGTGCCATTTGTTTTAGTTTTCTCCTATGTTATTCACAGTTTAGAAAATAGAGCACTTTACCTCACATTGGGGGATGTGTATAAAATCTTACATTTAACTTTTACAAGCTGTGTTTGAAAAATAACAGTTCAAAGCATATTCATTGGTACTTTATCTCTCTCCAAGGTTTTATAAATCTCCCCCTTTAATAGCTATCATAATAGTATTAATAGTTTCATAATGTAGTACGTTTTTTGTTGTTGTTTTACATGATTTGTTAGGTGCATCTACCCACTTATTTTAAGTCACCCATTATTTTAATATTACGTTTTGCTACGTACTTAACAAATAACTAGAAATAAACACTCGGAGGCATATGTGGAATTTAAAGAGGACACAGCCGTAAATGTATTTATCGAATTAGAATTGAAATTGAAAGATCGGTGGCATTAAAAAGCAGTCTTCCGGGGCTACATCCCGATAAAGTATTTGACTAAATAAATAGGACGGATCCCCGCTCTAACGTAAGCTTGCTTGAAGTGATACTATTCCCCTCTAATTGGCACAGCCTTGACCCCTCCCTAAGATGATGGCCTAGTCCCCCCCTTAGGAGAATGACTAACTTACCACATCTGCAGCTGCCGTACATACTGTATCGCTGCCCCAATTCTAAACGAGTGTGTTTCAAACTGATCTAAAGTAGGGGTGTGCACCGGCCACTTTTCGTGTTTTGTGTTTTGGTTTTGGATCTGGATCTTTCTTCGTGTTTTGGATCTGGATTGGTTTTGCCAAAACCACCCTTCCGTGTTTTGGGTTCTGGGTTTTGTGTTTTGGATCTGTATTTTTTTGAAAAAAAGCATAAAAACAGCTAAAATCACAGAATTTGTGGGTTTTTCTGCTCCTATGCTATTATTAACCTCAATAACCTTAATTTCCACTCATTTCCAGTCTATTCTGAACACCTCACAATAGTGTTTTTATGTCCAAAAGGTTGCATCGAGGTAGCTGGATGACTATGCTAAGAGATACGAGTGGGTGGCACAAACACGTGGTCCATCTATGAGTGGCACTGCAGTGGCAGACAGGATGGCAGTTTGAAAAACTAGGCCCCAAACTATACATAATGCAAAGAAAAAAAAGAGGTGCAAGATGGAATTGTCCTTGGGCCCTCCCACCCACCCTTATGTTGTATAAACAGGACATGCACACTTTAACAAACCAAACATTTCAGCGCCAGGGTCTGCCACACGACTGTGGCTGAAATGATTGGTTCGTTTGGGCCCCCACAAAACAAGCTGGCAATTAATCTGTCCCTGCACAAACTGGCTCTACGGAGGCAAGATGTCGTCCTCATCCTCCTCATCCACCGATTCCTCACCCTCTTCAGTGTTGTGTACATCCTCATCCTCACAGAGTATTAATTCGTCCCCGCTGGAATCCACAACCACAGGTCCCTCTGTACGTTCTGGAGGCTGGTCTCCCTGGAAGAGTTGATAATTCATTTTATGAACATCATCTTCTCCACATTTTGTGGAAGCAACCTCCTACACCTTTCGCTGACAAGGTTCCCGGCTGCACTAAACACTCTTTTGGAGTACACACTGGAGGTGGGGCAACTCAGGTAAAATAGAGCCAGTTTGTACAGGGACCTCCAAATTGCTTCTTTTTCCTGCCAGTACAGGTACGGACTGTCTGACTTGCCTACTTGGATGCTGTCACCGATGTGATCCTTTAACAGACAGACGCACGCTTGTCGCTGCTGCTTTGAGGATGCAAGTGCGGCTACAGCCCACACAATTCACAAAGACAGAAAAAAGAAGAAGAATATTTTTATTGTTTGTGTAGCACACTTTGAGGGTGTCACCACCCATTAACAGACAGACGCACGCTTGTCGCTGCTGCTTTGAGGATGCAAGTGCAGCTACAGCCCACACAATTCACAAAGACAGAAAAAAAAGAAGAATATTTTTATTGTTTGTGTAGCACACTTTGAGGGTGTCACCACCCTTTAACAGACAGACGCACGCTTGTCGCTGCTGCTTTGAGGATGCAAGTGCGGCTACATCGCACACAAGTCACACACACATAAAAAAAATTGTTTTTTATTTTTTGGAGCACTTTGAGGGTGTCACCACCCTTTAACAGACAGATGCACGCTTGTTGCTGCTGCTTTGAGGATGGAAGTGCGGCTACAGCCCACACAATTCACAAAGACAGAAAAAAAAGAATAATATTTTTATTGTTTGTGTAGCACACTTTGAGGGTGTCACCACCCTTTAACAGACAGACGCACGCTTGTCACTGCTGCTTTGAGGATGCAAGTGCGGCTACAGCCCACACAATTCACAAAGACAGAAAAAAAAACAACAATATTTTTATTGTTTGTGTAGCACACTTTGAGGGTGTCACCACCCTTTAACAGACAGATGCACGCTTGTCGCTGCTGCTTTGAGGATGCAAGTGCGGCTACAGCCCACACAATTCACAAAGACAGCAAAAAAAAGAACAATATTTTTATTGTTTGTGTAGCACACTTTGAGGGTGTCACCACCCTTTAACAGACAGACGCACGCTTGTCGCTGCTGCTTTGAGGATGCAAGTGCGGCTACAGCCCACACAATTCACAAAGACAGAAAAAAAAAGAAGAATATTTTTATTGTTTGTGTAGCACACTTTGAGGGTGTCACCACCCTTTAACAGACAGACGCACGCTTGTCGCTGCTGCTTTAAGGATGCAGGTGCGGCTACAGCCCACACATTTCACAAAGACAGAAAAAAAAAGAACAATATTTTTATTGTTTGTGTAGCACACTTTGAGGGTGTCACCACCCTTTAACAGACAGATGCACGCTTGTCGCTGCTGCTTTGAGGATGCAAGTGCGGCTACAGCCCACACAATTCACAAAGACAGAAAAAAAAAGAACAATATTTTTATTGTTTGTGTAGCACACTTTGAGGGTGTCACCACCCTTTAACAGACAGACGCACGCTTGTCACTGCTGCTTTGAGGATGCAAGTGCGGCTACAGCCCACACAATTCACAAAGACAGAAAAAAAAAGAAGAATATTTTTATTGTTTGTGTAGCACACTTTGAGGGTGTCACCACCCTTTAACAGACAGACGCACGCTTGTCGCTGCTGCTTTAAGGATGCAGGTGCGGCTACAGCCCACACATTTCACAAAGACAGAAAAAAAAAGAACAATATTTTTATTGTTTGTGTAGCACACTTTGAGGGTGTCACCACCCTTTAACAGACAGATGCACGCTTGTCGCTGCTGCTTTGAGGATGCAAGTGCGGCTACAGCCCACACAATTCACAAAGACAGAAAAAAAAAGAACAATATTTTTATTGTTTGTGTAGCACACATTGAGGGTGTCACCACCCTTTAACAGACAGACGCACGCTTGTCGCTGCTGCTTTGAGGATGCAGGTGGAATCTAGATGGGATTTGGAACCGGGGACACACTACCTCCATCAATTGTCTAAATCCCACTGCATTAATGGCAGATACCGGACGCACGCCTAACACCAACATAGCAGTCAAGGCCTCAGTTATACGTTTTGCTTCAGGATGACTGCTGTCGTACTTCATCCTCATCGCTAGGGACTGTTGGAGGGTCAATTGTTTAGTAAAAGTAGTGATATTCCTACTTCCTCTCTGGGATGATGAACAACTCCCAGCAGCAGCAACAGCACTAGGAGGAAGTGGTTCTTGATCTTTCCCTATTTTATTTTTATCGGAGAAAGTTTGGTCCTCCATTTATGTCATATTGATATATACGTGCGGCTAAAGCGCACACAAACACAGAAAATATTTTTTTATTTTTGCTGGAGAGTAGTGCACTTTGTGGGTTACACCACCCTTTAAGAAATGAGCCAGCCAGCTCTTTACTTATGGGATACAGGCGCACGCTTGGCGCTGCTCCTTTGTTGATGCACGTGCAGCCACAGTGCACACAATTCACAAACACAGAAAATAATTTTTTTTTTGGTTTGGACTGGAGTGTACTTTGGGGGTTACAGCACCCTTTAATGGTCAAGCCAGCCGGCCCTTTACTTATGACACAGGCGCACGCTTGGCACTACTTTGTTGATGCACGTGCGGCTACTGCGCACACAATTCACAAACACAGAAAATAATTTTTTTTTTGGTTTGGACTGGAGTGTACTTTGGGGGTTACAGCACCCTTTAATGGTCAAGCCAGCCGGCCCTTTACTTATGACACAGGTGCACGCTTGGCACTACTTTGTTGATCCACGTGCGGCTACTGCGCACACAATTCACAAACACAGAAAATAATTTTTTTTTTGGTTTGGACTGGAGTGTACTTTGGGGGTTACAGCACCCTTTAACGGTCAAGCCAGCCGGCCCTTTACTTATGACACAGGCGCACGCTTGGCACTACTTTGTTGATCCACGTGCGGCTACTGCGCACACAATTCACAAACACAGAAAATAATTTTTTTTTGGTTTGGACTGGAGTGTACTTTGGAGGTTACAGCACCCTTTAGCGGTCAAGCCAGCCGGCCCTTTACTTATGACACAGGCGCACGCTTGGCACTACTTTGTTGATGCACGTGCGGCTACTGCGCACACAATTCACAAACAGAAAATAATTTTTTTTTTGGTTTGGACTGGAGTGTACTTTGGGGGTTACAACACCCTTTAACGGTCAAGCCAGCCGGCCCTTTACTTATGACACAGGCGCACGCTTGGCACTACTTTGTTGATGCACGTGCGGCTACTGCGCACACAATTCACAAACACACAAAAAATATTATTTTTTTAGCACTTGGGGGGAGCACCCCTGATGGACAGAGCACCCCCTGGACAACACTACAGCACCCCTTTAGGACTGGGACACTGCACAGGACTTTGGAGTGGACACAGCCCCTATGGAGAACTGACTGCACAACACAGTCCAGCCAGCCCCTATGGACTTTGAAGTAGTGGACACAGCCCCTATTAACAACAGCAGCACAGCACAACACAGCCAGCCCCTATGGACTTTGAAGTAGTGGACAACAGCAGCACAGCGCAGCACAGCACAACACTACTCTGCACTACACTACACTACACAGCCCAGCCAGCCCTAACTCCCACCCTCCCTCTTCACTGTCCACAGCCGAGTGAGAAAATGGCGCCGACGCAGGTACCTTATATAGGATCCAAAACCCGCGAGACTCGGAAGGCGGGATGATGACGTTTTGCCTCGATTTCAGATCCGAGTCTGGCGGGAAAAGTCGAGCCTGACTCGGATCGGCCTCGGATCGGGGGGGCTCGGGGGGGTTCGGATTTAAAAAATCCGAACCCGCTCACCCCTAATCTAAAGGCAAGTCTAGTGCAATCAAACATTTTTGAAAAACCTTTGCACATTGAAATTTAGACAGTGGAGTCCGGTCAGCATGGACGAGCCATTGAGCGCCATCAGAGGGACGCACGCTGTTAAAGCGCTTAGCCAAACTAACCGATTGAGGATGGACAGGTTTTAGATTTGTGAAAATGGCATAAAATTAGGTCCTGTTTAATTACTGTACCACATTACTGAAAAGCAAACCTGATGATGTAGAGGTCATATTAATCGCTACCAATTCTCCAATTCTAAATGCACCAAAATAAGCTAACGAGAATGACAAACTAAAAAGAGTTGCTTCGTACTCGCCTGCCATGATCCCTGAAACTGCTAATATAGGTTCCCATAAAAGAGCTGGATCGGTAGGCCATCTCGTAACACCTGAAACAAAGCGCTCCTTCGCCCAACCCCTCATCGCTTTAGTTAACAGAAAGGATTTTGTGGGGTCTGTCTCGCCATGTAACTTTGAGAAATAAGCAATGATGGACAGAGCAACCAGCATGGCAGCTTTAGGATGTCCCTGTTCGTGCCAATCCCAAACAAATTGTATCATGCAATCTTGCATCAGCTTACCTCTCTCTCGGAGGCTAGGAAGCCTTGCCAATCTTTCCAAGCCACCGAATAAGTCCTCAGGGTACTTGGGGCCAATGACATCAATGCGAATCCTTTGATGCTGGCTCGACAATCTGTCAGACATGCATAGGACAGGATAAGCTAAATGCACTAGCGAATGGGGCCAGAGCCCTAAATCTATCCCACTGAAACCGTTACAAGGCATCGGTGATATTATTTTCCACACCTGGAACGTGGCGAGCCCGGAATTCAATGTTCTGGCGCAAACATAAAAGGGTTAAATGCCTTATTAAACGCAAGGCCGGAGGTGATTCCACCCTCTGATTATTGATGGCATGCACTACCCCAAAATTATCGCATCAGAAAACTATACTCTGGTTGGTAAGCTTGCTGGACCACAGTTCGACGGAGACCACGATTGGAAAAAGTTCCAAAAGCAGCATGTTCGCGGTCAGACCGTGCCTCTTCCAAGAATCAGGTCAAGGTTCTGCACACCATTCACCCTCCAAGAACACACCAAAACCTAACGCACCTGACGCGTCCATGAATAACTGCAGTTCGCAATTGTCTACCGGTGCTGGAAGCCATATTCGCACTGCGTTAAACTCCTTTAAGAACATAAGCCAGACACGTAAGTCCTCTCGCATGTCGTGTGATATGCGAACCAGGTGGCGAGATTTTTTAACACCTGCAATGGAGTGTTCTAAATGACAACAGAAAACCCTGCCCGTGGGTATTACTCTGCAAGCGAAATTCAAGAGGCCTAAAAGAGATTATAATTGCTTAAGCAAAACTTTTTTTGCCAAAACAAATGACTCTAAAAGTTCCCTTAACTTCCTGAACTTCTCCAATGGTAAACGGCAAAGACCCAACATAGTATCGATTTCTATCCCTAGGTAGGATAAGCGAGGAGATTGGCCCTCAGTTTTATCCTGGGCGACGGGAACCCCTAGTATGGTAAAAAATGCTTGTAATGAGAAAAGCAAATCCTTGCAAACCGAGCTCCCCGCTGGACCTACCAACAAGAAATCGTCCAGGTCATGGGCCACACCCCCTCGGCTCATACCTGCCTGCACGCACCATTGTAAAAATGAACTGAAACGCTCGAAGAATGAACACGAGATTGAATAACCCATCGGGAGACATTTGTCAATGTAATAGCGCCTTGCGAGTCTAAAACCCATATATTTAAAGGAATCGGGGTGAAGGGGCAGCAGTCTGAAAGCAGATTCGATATCGACCTTGGCTAACAATGCCTGCCCACCAAAACCTTGCACAATTGCTAGGGCCTGTTTGAAAGACTGGTATCTCACACTGCCTCTGCAGCATTGAGAGCATCATTGACCGACCCTTCCTCCGAGCAAGAACGGTGTTGAATTAACCAAAACTTGCCCTGTTCTTTCTTTGGAACCACCCCCAATGGTGAGATACAGAGATCCTTCAGGGGACGAAAGGAGAAAGGCCTGCACATATGCCCCAACTGCACCTCTGCTGCCACTTTACGCATGGCCACATCTGGATGCTCCCTCACTGACCGCAAATTCCGCTTGGAAACTATACAAATATCCCAAGTTAAAGGTAGACGAAAACAGTACCTAAAGCCATCAAGCAAAAAAGCCGCCTGTACTTTGAGAGGATAGTGGCCTAACCACTTCTCCAATTCAAATAAATCGATGGGTGATGTCGCCTTACTTAACACTGCCTCATTGGTCCCCTTGGTGCCCCCCCTACCTGCCCCGGTATTTCCAACCCAGGAGCAGTCTTTGGCCAGGTGCCCGCTACCGCATAGCATGCAGATGTGCCGATATCTACGACCTTTACCTCTGCTGCATTGGGCATTAGTGAATGTGTCAAATTTTCCTCAACTGCCCCCTGTTGGGGCAAAGTGCACTGGAAAAGGTTGTTTCCTGGCCACACCAGTGTCCGTGGGTGCTTTGCTTTGCTGATTGACTTCTAGCCAGACTTCGACGTCTTTGAAGCCAAATTGGAAAATATCCTGACCCTCCTGTTTCTTCCTAAAGGTCTCGTCATATTGACGCCATGCATTTCCTTTAGCCAAGTTATACATGCCATGGAATAATTGCATGTATTCAACACCTTCATGTACTCTCCTGGTCTGGTCTCCAAGTAACATGCCGCAAAAACATACATGCCGGACAAACAATTTGTATAGGATTGTCTGGCTTCCTCAGCTACTGCCCCTGCTGACTTTGCCTGATCAAGTGCCTTTTTATCATCTGCGTAATGGTGCACATGTCAACAAATTTAAATTTTTTAACCCGTTTCCTCTCCTTTGATCTTAGACCCCTAAGAATAGCCGTGATTGCACAATGAACCACATCCCCTGTCGCGTCTGGCACCTTCACTGCGGAAATACTCTAGATCTTTTTGGGCACCCCCGCTTCTCTTTCAGCTTCTGCCCTAAATACTTCATAAATTTACGTGGCCTATCTGCAGAGCCACTGGAAGAATCAAATGACGTGGGGGAGGCACTGCGCCGGGGTGGAACAACATGCTCACCAGATCTAGTAGTGAACTATCCAGCCACAACCGACTGTTCGGATATGTCTTGTCCCTCGTTGCATGGTGCGCCCACCACGGCTTGATTCGAAGAAGTCTCAGCACCAACTGCGATCGATACATCCTGCGGAAGCCACGGAAACGGGAATCTGCGGACTTGAGATAACAGAGTGTGAGGCGGGCAGAGGTGGTAAAGCCACCACAGGTGGGGAGGGCGGCTGCGGGGGAAGAGAGGGGGGGTGCGTAAGATACAGAGGATGGCGGGAGGGGGAACAGGGGGGCTGGGGAGGGAGGCATAGGTTGGGCCTGTGTGAATGAACCTGTAGTAATGAGGGGTAATGGCAAGGAGGGCTGATAAGCTTGGTAAAAACCCGCCGGGTCTAGCGACAGGGGGTTTTGCGTGGTAAATCCAGGGGGAATCACGTATTGGAGTGGCGCTTGCTGCAAAATTGTGTGGGCGGCACTGTAAGGGGGCACTATAGCAAGGTGCATATTCTGCTGGTGCACAGCACCAGAAAAATAAAGGGACCAGCCGGTGTGCATCAAAGGCAGGGGGCTTTGCAGTACTTGTGCATGTACATTGCCGGGGTTATGCAGTAGCAAATTGGTCAATTGCAGGTGAGGGAGGGGCAGAATGGTGTGAGATCACAGGACTAGCTTGTGACAGCTGTAAGCCCCTGGGGCTGAATAGCAGGGTAGATTCTCCCCTAATCAAATTGTGCCCTCCTGCTCCTAAAGCAAAGAGGGAGAGGGGCCGCTGCTGACCAGGTGTCTGTGATAGAGGGCTGGCTGACACTTAAAATGGCCACTGGGGCCTGGTAGGTGTGGCCTAGCGCCGGAGATGTGCGGCTGCAGAGGTCTGGGGCTGAGAAACGGACTGGCAGGGGGCACCCGATCCACTTGCGGAGCCCCCGGCCAGCCAGGCAAGACAGAGCAGGAGATGGAGCGCTAACGCTGGAGACCCCGGTGCTCATGCTTATGGATGCCACAGGCGCGGCATCGCAGCTACTCGCGGGAGGTGAGTGGCCTGGCCACCTCAATCAAGCAGTGTGGGGGAAGGGGGGGACGGGGGGGTGACAGGGCATAGTGGGGCGGGGGGTGACACTAGAATGCACAGCTAGGGCAAGGCCTGGTAAGGGGGCGGTGGGCAAGGAGAGGCACAGCAGTGGAGCAAAGAAGAGAAAAAAGACTATGAAGGGAATGAAACGGGCAATTGTTGGGATAGAAGGGGTTATGCAAAGGGGAGAGAGATAACGGTTATAAATACAACAAACAAGGAGGTGATACTCAGCCAGCTTGAAAACTGCAAAGAGGAAGATGACTCCTCAACCCTGGCTATTTATGGGACTAGCAGAGGCTTTGCCTCCTGCCAATACTGCTATAGGTTTATAATTTGATTGACAATTCACTAGCTACGCCATCTCTATCCTTTAACCCCCTAACTGAACAAACTAGCAAAACTCCTAACAAACAGGGTGCTTATCTTTCCTCAAACTTATACACAGGGTTGGACTGGCCCACAGGGGTACAGGGGAAATCCCCAGTGGGCCCCACTGCCTGAGGGCCCCACCACTTGCTCTAATGTCAGGTTCCAGACTGTGCACTTGAATTAAACATTGTTACTCTATTAGAAGATCAGTTTCATGGTCTCTAATGTTTGTCCAAACCTCTGTGGGGGCTGGCCTCATCCCCTGTAGAAACTGATCACACCCAAAGCTTGGGCCCCTACCATTGCATTCCCCCGGTGGGCCCTTCATGCTCCAGTCCGACACTGCTTATACAAGTATTCCGAATCTTAAAACTACAGGTATGGGATAATGGACAGAGTGGTATGGCTTTGTGGAGTGAATTCCTTAAAACCAATTGCAGGACATACAGTATGGTAACAAGTTTTTACTTTAAACCAAATGCAGAATTCATGGTAACAATGAGAGTGTACATTGTTTGTCCTAATCCTGCATGACTTTTTAGATAACATTTCAGGTTGATAACTCTTGAACATGAATATTAAACATGTAATAATATAGTCAGTGACCATGTTATAATTGTAAGGAACATGATTCATGTTCAACGTAAACAGTTTTCTCCCTCGTAATACCATTTTTATTTTCATTTTCAAAAATTGACAAGTACAGTATGCAGCGATATTACAGGTTCGGCACAACTGAAAATCCTATATTATGAATACCGTTATTTTAATTTCCCAGGCATCCATAGCTTTAGCAAACATACGGTCGTGGGCTTAATGTGAAATTCCATTTTTATATAACAAATTACTTTAATGAATTCATTAGCAGACAACTTTGCAGCAATGTAAGTACAGTACATAAGATAACAGGTATATTTTGACAATATTTTTTCATTAATTGCATTTTGTCTTTTTGGCCACAATAGTTGCATCCAATGAATTAAGGATGTGGTGGTCAAGTTTGTGTTTCATGATTTAAAGATTAACTTCTTATCTGCTTTGTAAGTCTCTCGCTACCCTAGTAATGCCAGTTTGCTATTCAATAAGGGACCAATAAAGAGTGTAGCGTTCATCCACTTGTGCAGCGTATCTTATGTTTCACACTGCGCGTGCTCCTTAACCAAGTGTATGCTCATATGCGGATGCAGAGTCATACATATCTCTAATCCCAATTTAAGACTGAAGTGGTGTAACTGGGCTGTAATTGGACATTCTCGCATATGAGAAGATCAGTGAGGATGTGTCAATGGAGTTACGGGCAATGCAGAGTTGTACTGAAGCATAAATACGCCTGTTTTCAGACAGATCTTTTACACCAAGTATTGATGATGGAAGGGCTGTTATCTAACTTAGGGGTCTATTTACTAAGCAGTTTAAGGAGACAGAGTGAAAAGTGATAAGAAAGTGATAAGGTGCCAGCCAATCAGCTCCCAACTGTCATATTTCAAACACAGCCTGTGAGGTGACAGTTGGGAGCTGATTCGCCTGCACGTTATCACTTTTTTTTTTTTATCACTTATCACTCTGTCTCCTAACACTGCTCAGTAAATAGACCCCATAGCGTATCTAACTTAGCGTGTGCATGCACACTGGGATGAACACAACTCTGCATACAGGATAATATACACATTTAGGGCCTGATTCAGAGCCGGACGCTATTTGCGCTCGCTCGTTCAGAAAATAGGGGTGGCTATTCAATGAACCGTTCGCTCTTTGCGGTCTGTTCACACCTCTATGTCTGAATGAGCGAACAAAACTTGCGGTCGTTTTTTGAAAAAATACGCCCCCTGGCCGCTCGCATCCTACGTCATGTCCGCTATTTATTAGATTAATCGAGTACATCGACCAGCATATGAACTGCTCGCTATTCTTGTGGTTGGTTTTTGCTACCACAATCTTGCGAGCAGTTCTGGCTATAAAATAACCCAGTGACATGGTTAATGACGCTGCTGTTTTAATTATGCACACCCATAAAACGCCCGTTTTGACCTTTACGCACGCCTGCGTTCTGATCTCCACTCCCCGTTTTCAAGCACCTTCCCCTGTTACCACCCACATACGCCTCATTCTGTCACTCAAATTATCAGGCATTCGCTATTTTGCGAGCACATGAATTTCGACCGCACTGACTGGTTTGCGCATGCGTATAATGATCCGTACGCATGCGCAGTTGGGCAAACATCGCTCGGAGCGAACGAGAGGCCGTTTACGAGCGGCTCTGAATCAGGGCCTTAGTTCTGTGTAAGCAATGCAGGAGCAATTATGGCGAACTTGCATTCAAGTCTTCATTAACACCTAAAAGAGACAGGGGACAATTGCGGTGTCTTCTCTTCCTATGCATGTCTAGGAAATACAATTATTGATAAATAAAGTATTTGGTTTCAGTTTTTCCTAAGCCTCCCAAAAAACAGACCTACCAATCTTCTTCACTAGCTGCTGCTTTACTATTATCAGTAATGTAACAAGGCTCAAATGCACCTTGTGCTGGCCTGCCCCACGAGACCTGTCATTATGTTGCACAGAGGAGCAGGGTCTGGCAGCATTGGGAAGTGCAGTGCTGATCAGATTGTCCTGATGATGCTCCATTCAGCTGTAAAGGCTGTAAAGCTTCTTGAGCGGCACCCTGTAGCAGTGATCCTGGCTGCAGGGTGCTGGTCAAGTCAACCCGCTAGCCAGAAGCTAGGGCCATGGAGTGGTGATGATGTCACAGGTTTGGAGGACCTCCAAACTGGGGCGAACAAGAGTTAACCAGTCCAATAAATATTTTCCTTATATAGGCTTATTAAACATTGTAAATATATATATTTTGTCACCTGTATAGAATTGATAAAAGGAAAAATTACTGATCTTAGTTTTTTTTCTTTCTAATGTTTTGGATTGTGGGAGGAAATCAGGGGACGTAGAGAAACCCATGCAAATACTAGGAAAACTCTACCCTGATAATGCCTTGGATGAGACTTGAACTCATGGATGTCAGTGCTGCAAAGTACTAATGCTAACCACTATGCCTCCGTGCTACCCCCCAGTTTAGATCCTATCCTGCCCTGAGGTATTCTAACAAGGACTAAAGAGGTTGCATATAGGTCAGTGGCGGGCTGGGCCGGGGGGCAGGGTGCCATGTGCCCCCGGGCCGCAGCGTCATGCGGGCCGTGGGCCGCGGACAGTCTGTGTCACTGTGACACAGACTGCACCGCGTGTGTAGCGCTGACCGGACGGAGTTCGGTCAGCGCTACACAAGTGACAAACACACAGCCGCCGGCTCCGGCAGCTGTGCGTTTGTTTTGATCAGCAGCCAATGAGAGTCTGTCAGACTCTCATTAGCTGCTGCTGCGCCCACTGCAGGAGCCGCTCCATCTTCCAGCTCCCGCAGTGGGCAATGGGAGAGGCGTCATGACATCATATGATGTCTCTCCCATAATGCAGAGCGGCCGGGCCCGGGAGGATTGACGGAGGAGCAGACGGCGGCGGCGGGAGCGGGGATTCTGGTAAGTGTTTTTTTTTATTTTGTTTTTTATATTACAAGTGTCTACTGGGGGGAGGGATCTGGCACTACATGGAGGAGACCACTACTGGGGGCACTACAAAGGGGGGGACTACTACTACTGGGGGCACTACAAGGGGGGTGGGGGACTACTACTACTGGGGGCACTACAATGAGGAGACCACTACTGGGGGCACTACAAAGGGGGGGACTACTACTACTGGGGGCACTACAAGGGGGGTGGGGGACTACTACTACTGGGGACACTACAAGGGGGGGACTACTACTGGGGGCACTACAAGCGTGGGGACTACTACTGGGGGCACTACAAGGGGGGGCTACTACTACTGGGGCACTACAAGGGGGGGACTACTACTACTGGGGGGCACTACAAGGGGGGGCACTACTACTACTGGGGGCACTACAAGGGGGGTACTACTACTACTGGGGGCACTACAAGGGGAGGGGACTACTACTAGGGCACTGCATAGGGAGGAGGGGACTACTACTAGGGGCACTACATAGAGGGAGGGGACTACGACTGGGGGCACTGCATCGAGGGACCACTGCTGGGGGCTCTATAAAAAGGGCAATACTGGGGGTACTGCATAGGGGGGAGACTACAACTGGGGCCACTATTTAAGGGGCATTGCATAAGGGTTACCACTATTGGGGGCACTGCATGGGGGGTGGACTGTTACTTGGGGCACTGCATAGGGGGTACTATATAAGGGGCTTACTAATGGGGGCACAAGGGGCACTGCACAGGGGGAACCACTACTGGGGGCACTATATAAGGGGCTTACTACTGGGGGCACAAGGGGCACTGCATAGGGGGGATCACTACTGGGGGCACTACTGGAGGCCTGCATAAGGGTGTTCTCTCCTGTGGCACACGAGGCAACTGCATATGGGCACTACAACAGGGGGCTGCCCCTAATCTTTATTTTTAGATTACATTAATTCCATATGGACCCGCCTCCTCCCTGGAACACTTGAGGGGGGCGGCGCCGTAGCACTCACGTTTTTCGGGCACCCTGGCTAGACACTACTCCTCTGCCAGGGCCGCCTGCATGCATTTGCCCCCCAGGCTAAAAGTTGCCAGCCAGCCCCTGATATAGGTAGCTATTCTGCATCAGCACAATTGCAAATGTGGGTAAAGCCTTGACCCAAAAGGCTGTGATGTAAATTACATTATGAATAAGTCTATTCTGCAGAAATGGAGTGGCACGGGTGGATGTTATTGTATGTAATGTGTTTGCAATATGAGCCACAGTAAAATATACAGCTCAAATGTGTAAAATGTGCAGATTTGTTAAATATTTTGTTAATTTTTTTTTTTAAAAAAAAAGCAAAATAATAATAAAAGGATAATAATTAGGTTGAATAATTTCCAAAATAAACCAACAAACAAGCAAACACACATACAGGCACTGTATATGCTTATACCTGTAGACATCAAATATCTCTCTGAACATTTGTCTCCACTCTGCACCAATCAAAATGTAATTATAAGGAGAAGGTACACATTTAAAAATATACCTATGAGTTTCGACAGAGCCAGTGAAGGGGGGCCCTAGGCAGGATACTACTCCCTCATACTACCCTTCTAACATTGGTTACTGCATCCCTGCCCAAACATTTTCCTCCATGTTTCTAACATTATGACACAAATATATCTATATACTGTATATGCAGAGCAGTATAGAGCCTGGCTGGGCCCAGCTACTGTAATGTGGGGTGGGAAGGGAGGTGTGACCTTATATAAGGAAGCGTGGATACACCTTCCTACTAAAAATTAAAAAAAAATGTCTGTGGCACTGCAAATCGACAGTGTGCACTCTGTTATGCCCCTCAGCCAAGGGCAGATCCAGGAAGGGGTTTGTAGGTGCGATTGCTTTCCCCATCCTATCAGGTGCAGAAAGAGGAGACTGCTGCTGCACTCAGCAGCAGAGCAGCCTCCCTTTACTCACTGCAGCCCAGCACACAGCAGTGTGTCCTGGGTGCTGCTGCCGCTGACAGGACAAAAAGGAGGGAGGGTGGGAGCGGCAGAAATAGGCAATTTAATAAGCAACTAGAAGGAGGACAATGATAATCCTTTACTTCTAATTTTTGCATACCTTCATTTTACTGCAAAGTGCAGTCAAGTCACAGAGAAAATATTAATTTACTGATGCCCCTGATCTCAGAGTCCCAATGAGTCAGAAATCATATTCCTAAACAAAGCATCACCAACCCCCACCATGTTTAAACAGCTGAGAAACTACAGTAGCCATCCGTGGTACAGTGAACCATTTTTTTAAGATCTGGAGGGAGGTAAAGAAGAACTTTTGCAAAGCCTCTTCAAGGTACTGTATAAATTAGAGGAGGGATCCAGTATTGATTCCTAGTGCTAAAGTCTGGCTGTCAACAAAACACAAGATTAAAAGTCCCTACAATGAAGTACACTCCCAGATTCATCTGTCCCTTTCAGATTCTCCAGGTGATGAATCCAGTGGCATTCCGTCTTCCAAGTATTTCATGTCTCCCTCCTCAATCCCCTGGTGCTTAATCGATTCTCAGCATCCTGTAACCCTCCTTCTGCAATTCCGGTAAACCAGCAGGAAGAATATGAAGTGAAGCAGATCTTGGACTCCAGGATTTCTAGATGATCTGTTCAGTTCTTGGTAGACTGGAAGGGGTATGGTCTGAGGAACATTGTTGGGTCAAGGCCTCAGATATCAATGCACCTCAACTCCTCCGAAAATGTCATTAAAACTTTCTTGATGATTAATTTGTGGGGGTGTTCTGTGCCCACCTTCAGAGGAGGTGGTAATGTCACAGTGTGCTGGACCCCTATGGTAACTTGCTGGGTCCGACATCACTGGAGTCCCTGCTTCTGGCTCCATCCTCTGTGGTGTAGTGGCTATGATATGCAGGCAGCCATGTCTCCCCTAGGGGAACACATGCCAATCTGCAGGGAAATTTAAAGAGACAGACGCGCCAAACGTGACTTCACGTTTGGCGCGACATTCAAACTCCTCCTTATAAGAGGGAGTCTCTGGGCACTAAACAAGTGCCAGAGTATAGGTTCCTAAACCTTACTCCAGCATTCCTGTTTGTAACTTCACTACTCATTCCTGACCATGGCTTTGTTCATGACCTGACTTTGTCTGCTCCCTGGTACTGCGCTTGGTATTCTGGTTTGATCTAGGCTATTCTCCATGACCTGCATTTGCCTGCTCCCTGGTACAGTCTTGTCCATTTGGTTTTGACCCAGCTTGTCGACCTTGCTGTATGTCTTCATCTTACTCTGCTCCATCCAGAGCACACTAGCACTGGTATTAGGGAATCTTGTCAGATGACATCGACCTGCATGTCGGAAGCAGCTAAGTCCAAACCTCCTTGCTGGGGTCCCTGGTGAATACCGCCGGCACTTTATACTCTCACTAATAGGTCTCGCCAATCCCAAAATACAGGTTAGCATCCGCTACCCATCCGAGAGTTGCAACAATTGAGATGCTGGAGGTTTGTTCTATGCAGGCCCGATTGCAGGAGCTGGCTAGTACACGCCCAGGAAATGGCCCTGACATGCCTGTGTTTTGGCCAGAACGCCCCGTAACCACCCACAAAACGGTCTCTTCCTGTCAATCAATAGCGAGTGAATCCTCACAGTGAGTGTGATTGAAATTCATTTGCAGCGCATGCGCAGACCAATGATAATCATTCAACTGCGTGAACATTGGAACATAGTGCATGTCATTATCCTTTGCTGTATCACCTCTACCAGTGGTGTCACTCTTCCAGTGGTGCCTTCAGCACACATCAGACTCTCTGGAGGTGAGTCAATTCTTCTATCGGGCACCTTAATTAATGGGCTGATGGAGCAATTCAATTGTTGCTCTGTTCTGGCGCCTGTGGCTAAACCTATCCAAAGTACTGCTTTGGGCACCCGAGCTCCTGTTTGTGCAACCAAAGTGCCGACTTCTCGCACATTTCTGCTCACCACCTCGGGCGATGAGAAATAGAGGTGGGAGTGTTGATACACATGCACAGTGTCTATGCAACATGTGTAATTGGAGGTACTGTACACTGCAATAGGCATCGCTCAGTCCAGCCTTCAGAAATGCCATTACATTTTTGTTGGTAAGCATAAAATAAAAAGGCAATGATACGCCAACTTCCGAGGAAGCTTGAGAAAGGAGGCAGTCCTGAAAAATGTATATTTTGTTTTGTGCTCACCAATAAATACATGATTGCACTTTACTTGGTCCTGTTGTTTTCTATATTGATTGGTCGTTTTATACACATGCTGGGAGCAAATACATTTTCATGGGAGACTGTGTGTTATATTTTCAGGTCTTTAACCTACATCTTGGCTGAGAGGTAACAGTTACATTACACTGGGCAATGGTTTGTTCGGTTTAAATGAATAATTGTGTAAACTCTCCATATAATGTAATAAAGCTGCTAACATGGTAGATAATAAACTGAGCCTAAATCAATTGCTTTCAGTTTTGAAAATATATGATATACACTGAAAGTAAATAAAATAAATGATTACTTGAGAGGAAACCGCTACTGTGCCAGGGACGTAAAGGTAAATCACTACAGTTCACCAGATAATATAGCAGGTACAACTTTTATTCTTAACCTTATTTTCTCTTGAAGATGCTCAGTTAGAGATACATACAAAGTGAGCTTAATCAAGAAAAGAAAACCACTTGCCAGGAAGGTGATCTGCTATAGCTAAGAGTTACTGAAATGTTTGCTTTTATTTAAAGAGATTGTCAATAACTCTTTTATGGATGATTAAGAGAACTAAGACGAAATACAATACAGTCTGCACACCACATGAGACTACTGCTAGAGGCCAGTATGTAATAAGCAATGTCTTCCTATAGAGACAATTACTCAAACTCTGGGTGCCTTTTGATTTTTTACTTAACTCCACAATTGCCAGATAAGATGTACTATTCTTCAGGTACATGGAACAGGAATTGTTACATATGTATTAAAAAGATGTGATTTTCACTGCAAGGATTTTATGCCACTGTAGGGTCTATTTATGAAAAGAGCTTGTTCACACATATGCATCCAGACTTACCAATGCCAGTCAGTATCCCCTGGGAGAAGAATATCAGTCAGCTGCCCCAGCCACCTTTTCTTATCAAATTGTAAATACATTATTTACTATCACCCATACAATTGTTATCGCTCCTCAATGTTAAATATACCTGGTAATATTGTTAATGATTACTGTCATATCCAGTAGCTCATGCTAGGTACACACTGATTTATTTATTAATCTATAGAAATAAAGCTCTTTTTCTATTGCAGTTTGAAAAGTCGGAATAAAATTGCAACTTTGCTGGTACAAAGTTTGTTAGGAGTGAGGATCTTATAAAGGCTCCATATAGATGAGATCTCTGAGTACTAACTGACATGACCTTTAGCAAAGTTCTGAGGGCCTGATTCAGCAAGCAACACAAAGGAGAGAACGCACGCACCCATCCGCTGTGGGAATATGCTAATCAATGCATACGCACGGAGACAGCAGCACAAGATGCAGACACCAAACCCTATATTAAGCCGCCCATCTCCCTTTACTCAAAGTCTGATCAGTACGCAAGATAGCGTAAACATCGGTAACATCGAGCACCATCGACCACATTTGCATAATAGACCTCGCACAGGATCTTGGCAACTTCCTGTGTGCACGGAGTCTCAACACTGCGTCCAGCACAGCAGTGGCTAATTTATGTGCGCCCCTAATATGGCGTCCCAACGCACAGGCTCACCTGCCTTCGCCCGATCACCCCCTATCAGCACCCACAAACGGCACTTCCTGTCAATCAATGTTTTTATACTGTGCATACGCATGCACGGTATAAAAACATCGGCCAAGTGCGTGCGTTCTCTCCTTTGCGTTGCTTGCTGAATCAGGCCCTGATTGCCGTAATTGATAAATAATGGACAGTTCACAGCGTATATAGGGCCTGATTCAGACCCACTCGCGAGCGGCTGTCCGCTCACAAGTGGGTCGATGGTGTGCACTGAGCATGCGCACGACGGAGGGAGCTCCGTCGTGCGCATGCGCGAGACGCGAGGAGCGAAGGACTTTCCTTCGCTCGTTGTGTCTGATCAAAGGGGGCGTGCTGTCGATGTTGATTGACAGCACGCCCCCTTTGGTGGGCGTGCCTCCCAGACGGGGGCGTTCCCAAGGGAACGCCTACCGTCAGAAGCCGGCCCACTGACATCACTAGTGATGTCAGTGGGAGTGATTTTGGCTCTGATAGAGCCAAAATCACTCCAGGGCTTGTGGTCGAAAACCCCGACCACAGGCTTCTGGTCGCACTGGCGATGGTCGCGATGGTCAAGACCATCGCAACCATCATCCTGCACGCTCGTTTGTTCGCTATATAGCGAATGCCTGCTATTTTGAGTGACAGGAGGAGGCGTATGTGGGTGGTAACAGGGGAAGGTGCTTGAAAACGGGGAGTGGAGATCCGAGCGCAGGCATGCCTAAAGGTCAAAACGGGCGTTTTATGGGTGTGCATAATTAATACAGCAGCGTCATTGACCATGTCACTGGGTTATTTTATAGTCAGAACTGCTCGCAAGATTGCGATAGGAAAAACCAACCACAAGAATAGCGAGCAGTTCATACGCTGGTCGATGTACTCGATTAATCTAATAAATAGCGGACATGACGTAGGATGCGAGCGGCCAGGGGGCGTAGTTTCCCAAAAACGACCGCAAGTTTTGTTCGCTCATTCAGACCTAGAGGCATGAACAGACCGCAAAGAGCGAACGGTTCATTTGAATAGCCACCCCTTTTTTCTGAACGAGCGAGCGCAAATAGCGTCCGGCTCTGAATCAGGCCCTTAGTTCATTGAGGGAATGTTCATACAAGTGTGAACCATGCAAATAATTGCAAATGCATCTGTAAGGTGACATATTTTTGCACTTGCTACTGTATATGGAGGTAAAAGTATGCAATATGACTTCTAAAAATTGCTGCATATGCTGCCTATACAAAGGCATAGAAATCTTATGTACTGTATATACAATTTTTGTGTAGTACATTTCTTTTGAGTAATTTACACTGATTTTACTAACTGCTTTAGTCCCTAAATCTTTCTCTTTCTGTTCCACAGACTGGGAATTTGATATTATGCAAGATATGAAATATTATGTCTATACGAAAACATTCATTGCATGCAAAGTTTATTATTTTAGTCCTACTGGTCTGCCCAATAAGAGATATAAACCTAGAGCACTTGGTAGCTGCTGAGAGTCATTGAGCTATCAATTCTGGTAGCACTAAGGGCCTGATTCAGAGCCGAACGCTCTGACCAGAGCGCTCGCTCTGAATCAGGGCCCTCCTCCATGAAAATGGAGCGTCCTCCTGGACGCTCGCATAGCTGTGGGTGACCACCCACAGCTATAGCGAGCGTCCATGATGATGGTCGCGATGGTCAAGACCATCGCGACCATCGGGCTTGCGACAGAGACCCTGCGGTAGGTTCTTGCTGCTGCAAGCCCTGGAATGATTTTGGCTCTATCAGAGCCAAAATCACTCCCACTGACATCACTAGTGATGTCAGTGGGGCCGGCTTCAGACGGTAGGTGTTCCCATGGGAACGCCTCCGTCTGGCAGCCACGCCCCCGGCACGCCCACCAAGGGGGGGCGTGCTGTCAATCAACATCGACAGCACGCCCCCTTTGGTGCGAGACCCGGAGCTATAGAGAGCCCATCGCTGTCCGGGTCTCGCGCATGCGCACGACAGAGCTCCCTCCATCGTACGCATGCGCAGTAGGGCACCATCGACCTGCTTGCGAGCGTCCTGCGCTCACGAGCGGGTTTGAATGACCCCCTAAGTTCAAAGTATTTCTGTAAAGGAGACAGTCCAGACTTCATTTTCACTGAATAGAAAGGATTGTATTCCAGTCAATGGCAGTGATTTCATTTAGGGATGAGGGGGTTCGGATTACTGAAATCCGAACCCCCCGAGCCCCCCCGAACCGTACTGGATCCGAGTTAGGTTCGAGTTTTCCCGCCTGACTCGGATCTGAAATCAAAGCAAAACATCATCATCGCACTGTCGGATTCTCGCGGGTTTTGGATTCAATAAAAGGTCCCCGCGTCGGCGCCATTTTTCACTCCGGCTATGGACAGTGAAACGGGAGGGTGGGACCTGTGCTGCTGTTGTCGTCCATAGGGGCTGTGTCCACTCCAAAGTTCATAGGGGATGGCTGGGCTGTGTTGTGCAGTCTGTTGTCCATAGGGGCTGTGTCCACTCCATAGTCCATAGGGGCTGGCTGGGCTGTGTTGTGCAGTGTCCCATAAAGGCTGTAGTCCTAAAGGGGTGCTGTAGTGTTGTGCAGGGGGTGCTCAGTCCATCAGGGGTGCTCCCCAAGTGCAAAAAAAAATAAAATTTCTGTGTTTGTGACGTGTGTGCTGTAGCCGCACGGGCATCAACAAATTAGCACCAAGCGTGCACCTGTGTCATAAGTAAAGGGCCGGCTGGCTCGTCTGTTGAAGGGTGGTGTAACCCCCAAAGTGCGCACCCCCCCCAAAAATAAATCTTTTTCTGTGTTTGTGACTTGTGTGCGCTGTAGCCGCACATGCATCAACAAAGTAGTGGCAAGCGTGCACCTGTGTCATAAGTAAAGGGCTGGCTGGCTCGTCTGTTGAAAGGTGTTGTAACCTCCACAGTGCGCTCCAAAAAAAAAAAAATAATATTTTTCTGTGTTTGTGACTTGTGTAACGTGCTATAGCTGCACGTGCATCAACAAAGTAGCGCCAAGCGTGCGCCTGTGTCATTAGTAAAGGGCCGGCTGGCTCATCTGTTGAAGGGTGGTGTAACCCCCAAAGTGCGCTACAAAAAAAAAAATCTTTTTCTGTGTTTGTGACTTGTGTGCGCTGTAGCCGCACGTGCATTAACAAAGTAGTGCCAAGGGTGCACCTGTGTCATAAGTAAAGGGCCGGCTGGCTAGTCTGTTGAAAGGTGGTGTAACCCCCAAAGTGCACTACAAAAAAAAAAAATCTTTTTCTGTGTTTGTGACTTGCGTGCGCTGAAGCCACATGTTCATCAATAAAGTAGCAGCGCCAAGCGTGCGCCTGTGTCATAAGTCAAGGGCCGGTTGGCTCATCTGTTGAAGGGTGGTGTAACCCCCAAAGTGCCGGAAAAAAAACCTTTTTCTGTGTTTGTGTGCACTTTAGCGGCACGTATATCAATATCACATAAATGGAGGACAAACATTTGTCCGATAAAAGTAAAATAGGGAAAGGTCAAGAACCACTTCCTCCTAGTGCTGAAGCTGTTGCCACTAGTCATGACATAGATGATGAAGTGCCATCAACGTTGTCTGCCAAGGCCGATGCCCAATGTCATAGTAGAGGGCATATAAAATCCAAAATGGCAAAGTTCAGGAAAATTACCTTAAAAAATAAATTTAAATCGTCCGAGGAGAAACATAAACTTGCCAATATGCCATTTACGACACGGAGTGGCAAGGAACGGCTAAGGTCCTCCCCTATGTTCATGACTAGTGGTCCAGCTTCACATGACGAGGGAAGTCTTCCTCCCGCTACAAAAATCAAACAAGTTAAGCTGGCAAAAGCACAGCAAAGAACTGTGCGTTCTAATTCTAAGATATCACAAATTCCCATGGAAAGTCCAAGTGTGGCGACGGTTGCGAGGCCTGACCTTCCCAACACTGGACGGGAAGAGGTGGCTGTTACGATCCTCTAGCAATTGCTAGGACCGAGATGGAGGTGTTGGAGATACGTGGCACATCGAAGAACAATCACAAGAAGTATAGTTAAATCATGGCAGTTTACTAAATAAATGATATGATGGACCACTGAAAACACAACATGTCAATGATGCAACAAGAAGCTGAAACCATAGGACAGTCAATAGAATATACTGTAGGTTTACAGTCCAAACTAAAGTTGTTAAATGGCCAGGAGGCCTAGTAGACAGCAATGCTTGAAACGTTGTGAAGAAGCAGGATTGCTGGATGGCCTGGAGGGCCTAGCAGACAGCGATGCTTGAAATCTGGTATAGAAGCAGGATTGCAGTATGGCCTGGAGGGCCTAGCAAACAGCGATGCTTGAAACCTGGTGTAGAAGCAGGATTGCTGTATGGCCAGGAGGGCCTAGTAGACAGTGGTGCTTGAAGCGTGGTGTTGAAGCAGGGTTGCTGTATGGCCTGGAGGGCCTAGTAGACAGCGGTGCTTGAAACAAGGTGTTGAAGCAGGATTGCTGTTTGGCCTGAAAGGCCTAGTAGACAGCAGTGCTTGAAACGTGGCGTTGAAGCAGGATTGCTGTATGACCTGAAGGGCCTAGTAGACAGCGTAGCTAGAAACGTGGTTTAGAAGCAGGATAGCTGTATGGCCTGGAGGGCTCAGCAGACAGCGATGCTTGAACCGTGTTATAGAAGCAGAATAGCTGTATGGCCTGGTGGCTCTGTAGACAGCGATGCTTGAACTGTGGTATAGAAGCAGGATAGCTGTATGGCCTGGAGGCTCTGTAGACAGTGATGCTTGAACCGTGGTATAGAAGCAGGATAGCTGTATGGCCTGGAGGGCCCTGGAGACAGCATTGCTTGGACCCAGGGTACTTGGCTCACTTAAAAGCCGGTGAGCAGAATACACGCAGCATGTAGAAAATATAGCTGGAAATCTGGATGCACAGAGAGCAGCTTGCATAACCAAAAGTGTCCTCAGTGTCCTAAAAAATACGGTTGTACCCAATGTCCACTTAACCACGGACATGTGGACAAGTGGAACAGGGCAGACTAAGGATTATTTGACTGTGACAGCCCACTGGGTAGATGTATTGCCTTATGCAGCAACAACAGCAGCGTCACCATTAGTAGCATCTCAGAAACACCAGCTCGTTCCAAGTCAGACTACGCTGTGTAGCACCGGTTTCAGTAAAAGGCACACCGCCGACAACCTCTTAGAGAAACTGAGGGAAATCATCGCCCAATGGCTTACCCCACCTAGACTCTCCTGGTAATTTGTGATTTATGACAATGCCACCAATATTGTGCAGGCATTACATCTGGGCAAATTCCAGCACGTCCCATGTTTTGCTCACACAATAAATTTGGTGGTGCAGAATTTTCTAAAAAACGACAGGGGCACGCAGGAAACGCTTTGAGTGGCCTGAAAAATGTCAGGCCACTTTCGCCATTCAGCGACTGTGTGCCGAAGACTGGAGCACCAGCAAACACTCTTGAACCTGCCCTGCCATCACCTGAAGCAAGAGTTTATGACGCGGTGGAACTCATCCCTCTGTATGCTTCAGAGGATGGAGGAGCAGCAAAAGGCCATTCAAGCCTATATATCTAGCTATGAAATACGCAAAGCAGGGGGTATGCACCTGACTCAAGCACAGTGGAGAATGATTTCCATGTTGTGCAAGGTTCTCCAGCCCTTCGAACTTGCCACACGTGAAGTCAATTCAGACACTGCCAACTTGAGTCAGGTAATTCCCCTCATCAGGCTTTTGCAGAAGCAGCTGGAGAAAGTGAAGGAGGAGCTAAGACAGAGCGGTTCCGCTCTGTTAGTGGGACTTGCGGATGAAGCCCTTCATTCACTTTGCCAGGATTTGAGGGTGGTCTATCTGTTGAAATCAGACCACTACATTTTGGCCACTGTGCTCGATCCTAGGTTTAAAGTCTATGTGGTATCTCTCTTTCCGGCTGACACAAGCCTGCAGAGGTGCAAAGACCTGCTGGTGAAAACACTGTCAGCTGAAACGGAACGTGACACGTCAACAGCTCCTTCTTCATTTTCTCCTGCAACTGGGATGCCAGGAAACAACTTAGGTATCCTAAGCAACCTGCTGGCGATGATGCAGGGCAGACAGGACCAAGTTTGGACATCTGGTCCGGCCTGAAGGACCTGGGAACAATTTCTGACATGTCTACTGTCACTGCATATGATACTGACACCATTGACAGAATGGTGGAGGATTACATCGGTGACAGCATCCAAGTAGGCATGTCAGACAGTCTGTACCTGTACTAGCAGGAAAAAGAGGCAATTTGGAGTCTCCTGTACAAACTGGTTCTATTTTACCTAAGTTGTCCCCCCTCCAGTGTGTACTCCGAAAGAGTGTTTAGTGCAGCCAGAAACCTTGTCAGCGAAAGGCGTAGGAGGTTGCTTCCACAAAATGTGGAGAAGATGATGTTCATCAAAATTAATTATCAATTCTTCCAGGGAGACCAGCCTCCAGAACATACAGAGGTACCTGTGGTGGTGGATTCCAGCGGGATGAATTAATACTCTGTTAGGATGAGGATGTACACAACACTGAAGAGGGTGAGGAATCGGTGGATGAGAAGGATGAGAAGCATCTTGCCTCCGTAGAGCCAGTTTGTGCAGGGACAGATTAATTGCCAGCTTGTTTTGTGGGGGCCCAAACTAACCAATCATTTCAGCCACAGTCGTGTGGCAGACCCTGGCACTGAAATGATTGGTTTGTTAAAGTGTGCATGTCCTGTTTATACAACATAAGGGTGGGTGGGAGGGCCCAAGGACAATTCCATCTTGCACCTCTTTTTTTTCTTTGCATTATGTATTGTTTGGGACCTAGTTTTTCAAACTGCCATCCTGTCTGCCACTTCAGTGTCACTCCTAGATGGGCCACGTGTTTGTGCCACTTGAGTCGCTTAGCATAGTCAACCAGCTAGCTCGGTGCAACCTTTTTGCCTAAAAACAATATTGTGAGGTGTGAGGTGTTCAGAATAGACTGGAAATTAGTGGAAATTAATGTTATTGAGGTTAATAATAGCATAGGAACAGAAAAACCCACACATTTTGTGATTTTAGCTTTTTTTTATGCTTTTGTCGAAAAAAATACAGATCCAAAACACAAAACCCAGAACCCAAAACACGGAAGGGTGGTTTTGGCAAAACCAATCCAGATCCAAAACACAAAGAAAGATCCAGATCCAAAACCAAAACACAAAACACAAAAAGTGGCCGGTGCACACCCCTAATTTCATTAGGACATTGTTTAAACATTAACATGATAAACCATAACTAAAGACACCGATAGAGTGATATTATGTTATGACTCTGACCCCTAATTTTTTATGAGGTTTACATTTATTTATACAATATTGTTACTGGGATGGAAGTTTAACCATTTCAATAATAGTATTACTTTAACCTCAATGATCCACAAGGTTTATATTAAGATTTCAAAGTGTATGATTAACTAGGTTTAATTTCCTTCATAACATTGTCTTATTGTAATGAAAGGCTAGCCATTTCAATGACATTAACTTATATTATATAACCAGCCAAATCTAAATTATTATTGAAACTTTTATGATTAACAGATTTAAATTTAATTACATTACTGTGTTATTTTATGCTGCTACATGACACTTTGTCTTTTGCTATGTGTGTTCCTGATATTTATGTATTCATTGTACTATTTTGTTTTGTATAATTATTGCTATACAGGTTTAGATCTAGATACAAACCAGTGAAGTGCGGTGTCAGTGGCTGGGGAGGCACACATGGAGATGGGTCTGGGTGCTGGGATCCTATCTCATCCTCTACTCACTGTAACTCTCCCCTCACTACACTAAGCTTCAGTGTCTATTTATTCTGATCTCTGCATCACTGTGCATTCTCTTGCTGCTGCTGACTGAGCTCCCATGTCTAAATACTGCAGTGTACTTCCTGATCACATGACACATCCAAGGTGTCCATCAGTGCTCAAGACACCCCCCCATACTCAGAGGCATGCCTCTATTAACTCTCTTTCTGTGCAGCTTACTGCCTGTGGTTTGGTCCTACCCTCAGCTCTGCAAGCAGTGTCTGACTATACAGAAGAGAGCCTGAGCTGTTGCTGCCTCATCTCTCATCTCCCTGCCGTCCCAGGGAGCTCCACAAAGCTGGTGAGTGTTAACAATAAAAATTATTACAATAAACAAAAATATGTTTATAAGTTATAAATATCTTCTTTGTATTATTCTAATAATTTTTATATCAAATCTCAGGAGTATGACAGGGGAGGCTCTGTCTCCCCTGCCTAGCCTGGTGCGTGTCCCTGATACAAACAAGTTGTACATGTTCAAGCTTGCTAGACCTTGTTCAACCCCGTTAGACAGTGTACGAGCTGGTTTGCACACGTTGCAGTTATATTATGTATCACATTGAATTACTGTAAATTTAAATACATTGGGTGTTTTTTAATTACAAATAGTGAACAGAAATCCTTGATCGTGAACAGGGAAAAATTATTTTATATATTTATTTATATTCATTAAAAGATCTTCACTTTAGCAGCAGTGTTCAACTCCTAGTCCTCAAGCACTGTACCAGGGGCCTAACTAGGTATTTGAATGCACCTTAGCAAAAGTTAGAAATGACCCCTATGTACCACCCAATGGTGAAAAATGGTAACTTTGTCAAGGAAGATGGGTCCCCGTCAGCTCTGGGCCCCATAGCAGCTGCACCCCTTGTGCCTATTGTAGTGACGCCCATGCATCGTTCCACCAACAAGTCATGGATTTCTTTAATCATGCACAGGTCAGTTAATCTATTGGGTTAGTAATTATCCCACCTGCTTTCAGGAGAAACTACAGTACTTGTTCATAAAAAAAAACAATTGAAGTAATTTGCGTAATACCTTTACACAGTCACTAGAATAGGACTGAGACAGATGTGCACATTTTTAAAAGACAGCAGATTTGTTAGAATAGTGTTTGCAAAATGACATGCTTCGCACCTGTAACATGAATGTATGTTTTGCTATTCACAAACCACCAACCCTTCCGTGGTGCTATCAACATCCTGCCTCAAGAGACTTTCACTTTCCTCTTGAGAAACACCTAGCTTTTCCTTGCTTTAGTCATTAACCCTCTATCTTCCTTTTCTTTCTCCCAAATCAGATTTGTAACATCTGTAATCTATTGTAGATCACGCGTCTGGACTTAGCTCTGAGAAGGGGCTCAAGGTTCTGTTCTCTTAGGCTGGATTCTTATCTGTTATCTGACCCACTTTAAGAATCTCATTACAGCAGCGTGTCCTACTTCTTTACCATCGCTGCAGCTTTACCCTTTCAGCCTGTTATTACTATTATTTATTTTTATCAGGGTCTACAGTACCTCTCGCAAGCATGACAGTAAAAAATAAACAACTCTGTGCAATGCGCTCTGACATGTATTGCTGATATTATATCAGAGGCAAAAAACACAGAGTCCTCTTAGTGCAGCTGTACATAAAGAAACAGAGAGTCTCCCTCCTCGCTTATGGTTATGGCCAAAATATTAATTATATATGTACAGTAGTTCTCAGCTTTGACTAGAAACTAGTTCTAGTACAGAGTTTATGTTATGGACTTGAAAGGATACCTGAAATGCTGACTTTTCAGGACAAAAACATCATACAATGCATTATGTATGAAGGACTGAAAATGACATACAAGAAATGAGTACTTACATATGACAATTAAGAATAAGAGGATAACACTCACAAAGTAATTCCTTGTGTACAAATTCCTATTAAACAATAAAAGACAGGCACAGGGCACACATACAGGAGGCAGTAACTGGAGCAACAAAACTCTGCAATGAGAAAGAGAACCAGCACCAACATAATACAGATTATGGTGAACTGGAAACTATTTTTGCCAGACAAGTAAAATGTGGCCCGGGCACCACAATAATGAAACATTTCTTCTTAGCAATAAGACATGAAGCCAACCGCTCCAACGTGGGGTCTTTGGGCTGAACTGTCATCTGAGATCAGATTTACTAGTGTGAAGTATGATTTTGTTAGGAAAAGTCTTTGTGGCTCTGGTGAAGGGGTTGGGTATGAAATCCCGGCTGTCAGGATGCCGCTGGTCAGAATACCGACAGCGGAATCGCGACTGCCAGAATCCCAACACCCATAGGGAAGACAGGTGAGTATTTTTCTAACCCCTACCCTAACCCTTCCTCCCCCCTAGTGCCTAAACCTAACTTCCCTCTCCCCACACCCTAAACCTAACACCCCCTCCCCAGTGCCTAAACCTAACCTCCCCTTCTAGTGCCTAAACCTATCCTCCCCGCACCCTAATCCTAACACTGCCTACCCGGTGCCTAACCATAACCCTCCCCCTAATGCCTAACCATAACCCCGCTACCTAACCCTAACCTCACCCTAACACCCCGATACTTACCTTCAGGATGCCAGCGGTCGGGATCCTGGTGCCAGGATCCCTACCTATTGGGATTTTGGGGACGGTATTCAGACCGTCAGCATCCCGCACCCTGGGATGCCGACTACATTCCCTGGTGAAGTTCAAGCTTTACTATATTGATCAGGCAGGCCTTATGGTCACTAGGCACCTTAGTGCTTCCAAACTTCTTGTACTTTGTGATAACCCCACATTATAAGGGATGCATCAAATGCAGTTTGTGGTACAACTACATCACTTTAGTATCGCTCTCACATCCCTGGGGCTTTGTAGATTCGGGACCCTTGGGATTAGCTTGATAATTAGAAGAATAGCTGAAGCTTGAGGCCTAGATAAAGCGCTTCCTCATTTAGACCGATGCTTATGGACTTTTGTGAATGAACAGATATGGATACATATATGGAGAGGAGAAAAGTATTGGGTGCTTCAGTAACAATCTGATTGCTAATATCTGAAAGCAGCTCACCAGATTGGGGTGGCCGACCCCTGTAATAATAAAGACACGATATGGATACAGTCTGTAGAGTATACTGATTGGAGTGGCAGAAGCACAAAAAGTACAGTCACTGAATAATGCTGCTCTCAGCACTCTAGTACAGCAGTGACAGGCTACAGATAAGAGTGAAGTGTCTGCAGTACTGGTGACTACATGCAGGAGATGTTGACACTTGAGTACTGCACACCACTGAGAGCAGGATATATGTAGATGCACTGGCATGTAGACACCTACTGAAATAGATGCAAAGTGCAGAGCAGTCCTGATGGTAGAAAGCTGAGATAATTTCGGAGTAGGATACAGAATACACTTGCACTCGTGGGTGACTGCAGAGTGCACTTGTAAGTGCAGGTAGCTGGTAACTGAGTCAGATGCATAATGCACTTGCACATGCAGGTACCGGAGACTGGAACAGAAGCTGGAAGCTGGAAGCCACCACAAGCCAGGAGCCAGGATACTGTGCTCAGGGACAGCAGCAGCAGTAGGCGTAGCAATGCAGGATCCTCTGGAGGAATCCCGGATAGGAGAGTCAGTCATGCACACTCCAGTCATGCCAGTGACATGGCCTGCAGGACTACTTCCGATCCTGACTAAGGAGGAAATTGACGAGGAGGGAGTTGATGGTGTGGTTTGCAGGCGCTTGGATACAACAGGACAAAAGGGATTTAGGTGTCCCTGGACTGCTTACGGTCTTAGCCAAAGTTTCTGAACTTGACAGTAACTTTTTATGAACTCGCTGCAGGTGACATATAAGGGAGGATGTTCCTAGGTGGTTAACGTCCCTACCCCTACTTATTTCATGGTACATATGGCAAGACAGTTGTTGTCCGGATTTGGATAGAAATATTGCCAGACCAAAGAGGTGGAATGTTTGGTCTTCTGCGCAGGCATGACTGTGATGTGCTTTTTCATCCCATGGACAACAACTGTCTCTCCCAGAGCCTGATTTAAACAAACCACATCACCATCGGAATCCTCCTCACCAACTTCCTCCTCAGCGCCAGCTACACCATTATCCTCATCCTGTTGTACTTCAACAGTGACATCTTCAATTTGCATATCAGCAAGTGGACTGTGGGTGCTCCTTCCAGCACTTGCAGAGGGCGTGCAAATGGTGGAAGGAGCCACCTCTTCCCATCCAGTGTTGGGAAGGTCAGGCATCGCAACTGTTGCCACACTTGGACTCTCCATGGGGATTTGTGATATCTTCTTAGAATTAGAACGCACAGTTCTTTGCTGTGCTTTTGCCAGCTTAACTTGTTTGATTTTTGTAGCAGGAGGAGGGCTTCCATCGTCATGTGAAGCGGAACCACTAGTCATAAACATAGGGATAGACCTTAGCCATTCCTTGCCACTCCGTGTAGTAAATGGCATATTGGCAAGTTTACGTTTCTCCTCAGATGATTTAAATGTTTTTTTTAAGGTCATTTTCCTGAACTTTGTCATTTGGAATTTTATATGCCCTCTACTATGACATTGGGCATCGACCTTGGCAGACGACGTTGATGGCATTTTATCATCTATGTCATGACTAGTGGCAGCAGCTTCAGCACTAGGAGGAAGTGGTTCTTGATTTTTCCCTATTTTATTCTTAGGGGACAAAGTTTGGTCCTCCATTTATGTTATATTGATTGATATATACGTGCGGCTAAGGCACACACAAACACAGAAAAGAAGAATTTATAATTTCTTTTGGAGTGCACTTTGGGGGTTACAGCACCCTTTAACGGTCAAGCCAGCCGGCTCTTGATTTATGACACAGGTGCATGCTTGGCGCTGCTCCTTTGTTGATGGACATGCGGCTACAGAGCACACAATTCACAACACAGAAAAGAAGAATTTAAAAAATTTTTGGAGTGCACTTTGGGGGTTACAGCACCATTTAATGGTCAAGCCAGCCGGCCCTTGATTTATGACACAGGCGCACACTTGGCGCTGCTCCTTTGTTGATGGACGTGCGGCTACAGTGCACACAATTAACAGAGAAAAGAATAATGGAGTGCACTTTGGGGGTTACACCACCCTTTAACAGACTTATGGGACACAGGCGCACGCTTGGCGCTGCTCCTTTGTTGATGCACGTGCAACCACAGTGCACACAATTCACAAACACAGAAAATAATTTTTTATTTTGTTTGGAGTGCACTTTGGAGGTTACAGCACACTTTAATGGTCAAGTCAGTCGGCCCTTTACTTATGACATAGGTGCACGCTTGGCACTACTTTGTTAATGCACGTGCGGCTACAGCGCACACAATTCAGAAACACAGAAAAATATATATTTTTTATTTGTTTGGAGTGCACTTTGGGGGTTACACCACCCTTTAACAGATGAGCCAGCCGGCCCTTTACTTATGACACAGGTGCACGCTTGGTGCTACTTTGTTGATGCACGTGTGGCTACTGCACACACAATTCACACACACAAAATGTTATTTTTTATTTTTGTTGGAGAGCACTTTGGGGGTTACAGCACCCTTTAATGGACAAGCCAGCTGACCCTTGAGTTATGACACAGGCGCATGCTTGGCGCCGCTACTTTGTTGATGCACGTGCAGCCACAGTGCACACAATTCACAAACACAGAAAATAATTTTTTATTTTTGTTAGAGTGCACTTTAGGGATTACACCACCTTTTAAAAGATGAGCCAGCCGGCCCTTTACTTATGGGACACAGGCGCACACTTGGCGCTGCTCCTTTGTTGATGCACATGCAGCCACAGTGCCACAAGCCCGCCGGCCCTTGATTTATGACACAGGCGCACTCTTGGTGCTACTTTGTTGATGCACGTGTGGCTACTGCGCACACAATTCACAAACACAAAAAATTGGTTTTTTTGGAGTGCACTTTGGGGGTTACAGCACCCTTTAACGATCAAGCCAGCCGGCCCTTTACTTATGACACAGGCGCATGCTTGGTGCTACTTTGTTGATGCACGTGAGGCTCCTGTGCACACAATTCACTAACACAGAAAAAAATTATTATTATTTTTTTTTTGGAGTGCACTTTGGGGGAGCACCCCTGATGGACAGCTCACCCCCTGGATAACACTACAGCACCCCTTTAGGGCTACAGCCTTTATGGGACACTGCACAACACAGTCCAGCCAGCCCCTATAGACTTTGGAGTGGACAACTGACTGCACAACACAGCCCAGCCAGCCCCTATGACAGCAGCACAACACAGCCCAGCCAGCCCCTATGGACAACAGCAGCACAACACAGCCCAGTCAGCCCCTATGGACTGAGTGGACACAGCCCCTATGGACAACAGCAGCACAACACAGCCCAGCCAGCCCTAGCTCCCACCCTCTCTCTTCACCGTCCATAGTCGGAGTGAGAAATGGCGCCGACGCGAAGACCTTTTATAGAATCCAAAACCCGCAAGATCTGGAAGGCGGGATGATGACATTTTGCCTCGATTTCAGTTCCGAGTCATGCGGGAAAAACCGAGCCGGACTCGGTTCCCGGCTCGGATCGGGGGGGTTCGGATTTCAGAAATCCGAACCTGCTCATCCCTAGTTACAATCCTCCTTTATTATTAGAGTCCATAGCACAGATCAAATATTGGCACATGTATCATTAGACGGTGTTAGCAATTGTAACATACTGGCTACAATACAGCAAAGTGGCTTGAAAAGGGGTCCAAAGGATTCATCTCCAATAGTGGCCACTAGTGCATGCAAAGCACAATGGACACATATGCGCATTACATGAGCCTAGTCATAAAATTGGAGTTTGTATATTCTCCATCAGCTTGCGTGGGTTTTCTCTTGGTACTCCGGTTTCCTCCCACACTCCAAAAATATACTGGTAGGCTAATTGGCTTCCAACAAAAATTAACCCTAGTGTGTAAGTAAGTGTGTGTACATGTGGTAGGGAATATAGATTGTAAGCTACACTGGGGCAGGGACTGATGTGAATGGCCAAATAAGTCTCTGTATAAACGCTACAGAATATGTGTGCGTTACGGAATATGTGTGCACTATATAAATAACTGGTAATAAATAATAAATAAATTCAGAAGTGATTACATCGCTGAGACAGCTGGGAATTATGGAGCTGTCTTGTCTAGAATTAGATGAAGAATTATGGCAGACCTTACAGCTGTAATTATTAATGTGATCATTAATACATCTTACCCTAAGTATTAAAACAATCCAGAAACATTATGACATTTCGAATGTACAATAGGTCTTGGTCTATTGTAAATTTACTAAAAACCTTTATAGGATTGTGGATGTGGGTTGCTTTTAATGTCTTAAATCCTAATGTATTTCTTAAACATAAAATTAACAAAAGTAAATATAAATAAAAGCTACAGTATATACTAGAAATGTGCACGTACCACCGTGTTTTGGTTTTGGATCTGGGTTCATCTTCATGTTTTGGTTTTGCAAAACCACACTCAAGTGTTTTGGTTTTGGATACGGATAAAAATAGATAAAAATTTATCAAAAATAGATAAAAACAGCTAAAATGTCTGAATCCAAAACCCGAGTTTGGATTTTAATTTTGAGTTCCGAACCAGCAACAGATCCGTATCGGGACTCTGTTAGAACCAGGTCACAAAAGTGAATCCAAACCTTGACCTGGTTCTACTTGGAACCCTAACTTCGGGTGTGTATACCTGTTATGAACCACTAACCTAGTCAGCAGTTCTGCAGACTCACTGGTTTAGTTTGGCACCACTTATCCTGAGTGTTCAAAGTCTAAACACAGCATTGGTTTTCACCCCCACAAGGAGATATGGTCTTCGCTACTGCGTTGTGAAGGTTGTGGCCCCCAAGGTTAGAACGTGACGGGAATTAAGTGAGTGGCACACTGAAGCACTTAGCTTCAGATGATAAATATATTGTCAGACAGGCTGGGTCTTGGCAGGCAGGAGGCAGAGAATAGTTATTCTTGGTCTGATTTCAAGGCTTGCAGAGGGCAGAGAAAGAATCTGATTTTGGGGCAGGACGAATAGAAAATAGAAGTCCAGGAACAAACCAAGGTCAGGATTGGAGAGTAATAATTGTCAAAAAGCACATTGCAGAATATTCAAGCATGCTAAAAACAATGTCTAAACCTACAGCAACTGCTGCATCTCAACTGGCAGGACCACTGCTCTGCAATTCCAAGGTCGCTGAACCAAATCCTGCACAGTACCTCTGTTTTTTTTATTGGGGGAACATGACACCATACTTCTAACATTAACCCTCCTTCCTCTTGAGGAGGGGTCAAGGAAAGTTAACATTGAGATTTGGATTGATGTTACTTATGAAAGGCTCTCCTTAATCTCCTGGCATACAAGGAAGTTGCAGAAACCTCAAATCTTTCCTCAGACCCATATACTTTCTAATGGACCAAGTATTGGACTTGACTTCAAACTTCTCTTGAATCCAGAATTCTTTCAACAGCATACCCAGAATGATCATACGCAAGAACTAGAGGCAGAATATAATTGTGACACCACACTTCTCAATAACAATTTATGAAAAATATATAATACAATCATTCTTAAAACCATTACTTAATCTTTGGTTCCACATTAAATTAACATTCAAGAACTATCAAATCCCAGCAAAAATTTCACTAATAAAGGGCAAGTATTGAGCAAAATCTGTGTTTACTGTAATCACAAGAGACTATCATCTGAAACTAATAAAACTTCCTTCAATATTAGTCAACTATCCTTGTGTTGGTTTAGAAATATTTTCACTGCTCATGTACTGAGACATCGTCTCAATGCAAAAATCTTCTCTTAACACAATGTTTTTTGCATTGCTGTATCCCAAAGAATCTGTATGTATGAATATAGACTATAAATTATTGCATGATCTGCTATGTAAATATTGGGCAGTCACGTGCTTGACATGTTTCTATACCACACAGGCAGTCACTTGCTCAATGCATTTTTTTGTCACTCGGGAAGTTCTATTTGAAACAATTCCCAGTACAAAGCAAAGTTAGATTGTATACAATTATATTTTGTGCAGTTTACTTGTTTTATTAGCAACAAAAATGCCTCCCTCAGTATGTAAACATGTCATCAAAAATAGGAAGGAAAAATCAAAGGGGTTATGGTTTACTTTGGCATAAAATCAATGAGTGTCATATGTAGGACTCCCAACACTTTGAAACAGAGATTACACCACTTTGACCTAAGCATGTGCAATCTGCTAAATTTAGATACATTTACTAAACCTGTCATTTCAAGACTAGCTCATATCTGTAAAAATAAACAACTCAGCATTGGTTTGAAGAAAGACAGCCCTGGTAAAATAGACATGTAAATTAGAATTACGTGGGGGTATAGGCTGGCTCATTCACAAAAAATTAGCAAATTTCAGGTAAGGCAGTTTGCAGGTATACTGTACTTTGGTCAAAAATTTCTCTGTGATCATTTAATGTATTTTTATTACCAAGTAGAGCTAAAGCATTTTTAAATAGACTTTTGCAAAAGAATAAAAAATTATTTATATTTGACAATTGTTCATTTACATTTTTTTATTTTAATTTAGTATGTTATAAAATAACAGTTTAAAAGACAATTGTGTTCTGGTTTCTGTAAGTATCGTTAACATGTCATCCAAATATTAATTCACAGGCTATGAAACACTGAAATTTGTAGAAACTTGAAATTCACTAAAACATTTGTGTATCTCTAACCACCACAAAGTAATATTAGTAAATAATGGATAGATCAAATAATGAAGACTTTAATGAAATGGCTTTGACAGTATTATTCCTACCTTGTTGAATTCTGCATCGGTGATTATTCATGGTGGTTGAAAAATATTAGTTTCATATTGTATTCAGGTGAATAAATTTGTACTTCACTGAATTTCTTTGTCTCATTAAACAATGTAACCTGGAGTCTCAGTTGTTTAGTCCAATGTCTCCCATGAGTTGGTGCTCCATGACCAAAGAAAATTATTAATGGTCAATGGGCTAGATTCTGAGTTGTATGGTATTGCAAAGTCACAGGGAAGTGGCTGTGCAATACCATATAACTAATATGTTAATGCAGCAGGAGGTATCTGGTGAAAATAGACGCCTCCTGACTGAATGGTAGATCCGAGTGCTGTGTTCTAAGATGCAGCATGGGATCATCTGCGAAACCATTGACAATCTGAGTAACCCTAAGGTTATTCAGATTGCCCCTCACATCTCCATAGCCAAGGTCAGGAAGTCTGCATCAGAAGACACAGACCCTGGCCTCAGCAGTGACACGCCCCTTGTGTTCTTGAATTGAGACTAGCCCCACCCACTCCACCTCCCCAAATGACTGCAGTTGTCAATCAGGCTGTAGCTTGGGGGATCTGCAAGCAATCTTGATAAGGGAGACCAGAACATGTGCAGTACAGATCCTGCGCACGTGCAGGTCTCTCACAATCAGTGTTGTACGCAAACCATCTGTTTTGTGTACAACACTGAATTAGGCACAATGTAATAGGCAAAACCAGAACTGATGGCTGTCAATCATAAAATATATGGAGAAACAGAAGTGCATCCAACACATAACTGAATCTATGGATGACAGGTAAGCACAATTTATTCAATTTAATATTTAATTTCTGAATTTCACAATAAAAAACTTTTGGCCTTGAGGGGCACCCAAAAAAAATCTGATACTCTAGGGTGCCATGATTCAAGAAAGTTTGGGAACCACTGGTTTAGTCATTAACACTTTTTTCCCATGCAACAAAAGATAATATACCAATAATTTCTACAATCCTGCACATATATCTTGTCCCAGATCCTAAAGTCCAAACTTGCAGCTTAACCAAATTGACAATATTATATTTGAATACATTTTTTTATCTCATACAATGCCGTATATATTAGTTCATTGAATTGTAACTGTTGCATTTATAAATGTATTAATGGAATTAATTTAAAAAGATAAAACAACAGTGAATATATTGTGACATAATCACAAACCAAAATATAATATATTACAAATGTTAAATTTAGATTAAATATTAACAGACTATACATTAAAATTGACTGTGGACATACAGTAAATATCTGCTTTAAGGTCACACACATTTTATTTAAAACTTAAATCTAAATAAGGTAATGTCCATTAAAATTGAATTTTGAACTTTACATTTTGCTAGACAACATTTGCTTATATAAATTTTAATTCTGAAGTGTAATAATTTTTAAAATAAGACAAATGTTATTAGATTTACTTGAATATTATGTTCTGTTTTCTTGTTTTAATGTGTGTCACTGCTAATAAAGCATTTCTTTAGTACAACCATGGGCATGTTCTTTTACCTGATGTGCATGTGAGTGTTTCCAAATCAATACATTCCTGCTGTTTATAGTGTTTTTATTTTACATTTATTTTTGGCACCATTTTCAGATCAGAAGGAGTTAATGTTCATGGGGACAGGATGTATCTTTTTTTTTTTACCATGACTAATTTTTAAACTTATCTTCTAAAGGTTACTCAATATGGGAAAGCAATTATGCGAATGAAATGAAAAAGAGAGAAGAAAAATATTTGAAAGCTGATTCATTCTGAAACATGGTTCAACTGACTCTCCAGTGTGTGTGTGTGTGTGTTTTTTAAATGATAACCTTGAGGAATTATATTATTCTGCGGCAGAGTGTACTGTAATAAATACTGAAATTAAAAAAATAGACTTTATTACCTTCTTAGTAAGGATTGTAGTTGTGTACAAGTTAGCACAAATGGTAAATTTTGTCATTGTTCAAACCAATAAATAAAAATTAATAAATAATGACCATTGCAGGGCCGGATAAAGGGCCACATGGGCCTGGGGCTGAAAATATTCAAGGGCCTATACTGAGAAGGGGAGGATCTATTGCCAGTATTGTGTAAGTGTGACCAGAGCCAAGTGTGTGTGTCCACCCCATACACTATCAGCCCCACTGTCTCCCTAAATATGTAAAAATAGAAAAATATATATGTAATTTTGTGAGAAAACTAGAAAAATTATTTTAATATTATAATTTATGGCTCACTGTGTGACCAGCTAGGCAACTGGTCATCATCATGCTGATGATGGGCCTATTATTATGTGGAGGCCTGGAGCTGTAGCTCTATCCACCCCACTGTTAATCTGTCCCTGGACCGTGGACGCATCTAACTGTATGCTCTGTTTCTAGCGACTACCTTAATTAACCAATTATCCAGTAAATAGACTGCTCTGTATAACTCATGTCCTGCCTTTATAGAATAAAGAAATGAGGACTGTCAGGGAAGAGCTGCAGGCAGTGTCCTAAATAAAATATGACTCAAATAGCAATGGAAACCTTAGAATAAGTAAATTTACTGATAGTCATTAACAAAATAAAGCCAAATAAAAGTCAAGTTGTTGCTTGTCAGCAATATATAGAAAAGTGTGGCACAAACAAACACTACTGTAACTCACTTACTGTATATTGTTTAAATGATCCTTAATTACATTTAATATAATTCCTGACAGTAGAGAAACAGACATGTACATATGATAAATAACTTATTTGGGCCTGCATGGATCAAAAGGCGTATTTGAAATTTTTGATAATGTAATATTTTCTTGGACCTCAGTTAGAGTGTAATTTTCAGGTCCATATGCCTTGGCTTAAAGCCTAACTCAGGAATGCTTCAACATATGTACAATCTCCAGAATACTTTAATATCTCTTCTTTCAAAATTGAATACTGTATTTGTGTATCAGGCACATTATTGCAGCTATCTCTCAACATGCAGCTATCCCCCTGCAAAATTTGTTTGCTTGCATTTTACCACAAAATTCCATGTACACTTTATGTAAAACAAATAGGTGAAAGTCAGCAGCAAATTGGTCATAGGCCTTATCAGGAATTTTCCAGGTGGGTTGGTGACCCCTACTTGGTCAGGGGTGACTTATCCAGTCCAAAAATTAATGATTTGAGACAGCATGTCTGTAGCCTGGGTTGGGTGCTGCCTATTACTTTACAGAGTCATTCTGTGACAACTTACACAGGCAGCTTCTTGTAGTGCAAATGCAGATCTTTCCATCTTTCCCCACCTTTGCTTGTTCTCTATCTCCTTTCCCTTCCCCTGGCTTCACTGCATGGGACTATTATGCAAAGCACAGTCCAGGCAGTAGAGAATACAAGTAGTTTCTCTTTTCCTCCTCTACTCACCATTGACTCCATTGAGTCTGTCACTATTACCCCAATTTTCTCTTTCCCCCTATGTGTCTGTCTCTGTCCCTCCCCCACACACACACTGTCTCAGTCTCTCTTTGAGCTCAATTTAATTAAATTCAGTGTGCTGAGGGTGCGAGGAGGAATCTGACAAAAGTGCCAGCCATGAGGCTGTTTTACGGCTTAGCGTGGCGCTTACAGCCTCACGGCCGGCACTTTAGTCAGAGAATGCCAGTTCTCACGACTAAACACCCAGGATAAGTCACGAGAACCATCATTCTCTGATTTCACTGGCACCAAACAGCGCGCTGAATGGAATAGTTCCAGGAGCTCCCACCGCGCTGAATTAAATTGAGCCTTTTGTGTATTATTATTTGATGCCTAAAACTTTGAATGTGTTATTTTCACAACTGTCCTCCCTTTGTGTGCATGTATGTTCCCTTTGTATGTGTCTCAATTGAATATCTGTCTCTCTGTCTCCGCTTTTGTATGTGTTCCAATACCTCCACATCTGCCTCTATTTTACTTGGCCCATGCACCATTAGTTTATGTGTCTCTGTCTCCACATTATGGTTGTCTGTCTTTTTCTTTGTCCCCCATTGTGGTCACATTATGGGTATATTCATTATGTTCAATTCAAAATCCCATTAGTGTACATGCTAATTTTGTTTTGCGGCACTAGCCACCAGGGACTCTTCATTGAACATTTTGCATGCAATGAGGAGCCAATTATGAAAGGGCAAAATGGTTACTGCTGCCAATTATGCTGCTATTGCTGATAGTAACCCCTGCAGGTGGTAAGATTGCTTTTTCATGGAGAAACTTAAACAAAGAGTCTGGGGTAGGTATTTGCACAAAAAAATACATGTTCTGTTATCACCACATCACCATCGCAGGCATTGTTCCCACTTATTATTGTTGTGGTTAAGGATAATGTTAAGCAAACACCATCTATTTTGTTTTGTCTTCGCCCTACAGTTATTATGGTCAGTCTACAGTACATGTGGCCATTTCAAGAATTTTCTTCCAGGTCCACTTTAAGTTCACAATCTGTCCCTGATGATCAGACATAAAATATATGTTCTCACAATATCACTTGTTGGACTTCCATAGTTAATTGCACAAATGTCCCCATTGATGTTTTAAATCCCTGCTTGTTGTTACCCATAGGGCTATTAAGAAATAATAGCCCCTATGAGTAACACCTGAGATAATAGCTGCTCTTAATTTGCCCTTAACCAAGATGGCCATCATTACCTTGATCCCTATTGTCATTCAGACAACCAAACACATGAATATCAAGCCTCTAAAACACACAAATTACCATGTGACCTTCGTCACCCAACATCATTGTACTTAGATTTATACTTCTTTTTACTGTTATTTTATTTAAGTTTTCATAAAGTGTCAATATATTTTGATTATTCCATTTTTAAGAAGCAGTAAAAACAAACCACAACCTGTATTGAAGAAAATGCTCAATACAGTTTATAATCTAATGATAAAGCATAATCTCATTTGAGTGGTATGCCTAAGATTAGGGTTAAAGGAGCAGAGTGCCATCAATTAAACTCTTCTGTCCTAGTTCTGACCAATTCAACAATTCCAGGACTGATACAGTACTTTCACCATATTGATCCATTAAAGCAATGTTTGCATATGGTCGTTTTGGCTTGGCATTGGCAACCTGGACCTGGTTTTTGCATTTACATTTATTATTTCTATATTTTTTAAACAAAGTTATATTTTTGCTGCTGACTTTTCAATTTCCTGTAAAATATTCTGAATACTGTTAATGTAGTGGATTATGTAGTAACCTCTTTGCCAAATCCTGTTCTTTATGACCCTTTATTGGACAATGAATTTTGGATGGACTTTTATTAATAGCATCAAATCACTCATGTTTTGTATTTTCCTTGGTTTATGCCATTTTGTATCCTGTCAGTTAATAATTTGGGAATTGTAATAGAGGCTAAATGAAAAGAATGGCAAACTGATGAATGCATACTATTGCTGTATAATATGTGAGTAGCAAGGCTAAACATTATAAAGATGGGCATGCTAGTACTGTAGGTGTGTGGGAAAGACAGTAATAATTTATCAATGTAGTTTACAAAATGTCATGTATGGTGTTCCAAGTTATGCAAAATCCATACACTAAGGGCCTGAATCAGCAGCGGACGGAATTGCAAAGCCGCACACAATCTGAAGATACAGTGCGACTCACATTGTAATAATTTCTGGGATCTGTTGCCTTATGGCCTTGCACAGGTCAGCCATTCGAGCAGCCATTAATTCTGGCTCAAGTGACCAACCTGTAGCCAGACACTTTGTAGAGGCGGGCCATAATTTATCTACCCTTAGGTACATGATTATAGATCATGTTCCAGCTCTGACCCGTGGGGGCAACAGATCCCAGATATTATTACAATGGGAGTCGCGCTGGATCTACAGATTAGGAACATTATATCCGAAGTGTTTAAATGAGAACTTGGGGTTACACTGCTTTTTATAATGTTGTTCTCTGTATGCAGCTGCTCTGTAATTAATGGGCAATTTTTTACGTCAATGCGGTTGTCTCTGTGAGTACCACGGATGTCTGTCTGGGTTTTTATGAGCAATGTTTTTAAAGTCTATTTATAGGGATTTGCTATTTATGTGGACCTATTTAGTAAGATAATGATTCGTGGCTTTGATTCTGATTGCAGTATATTGAATCTATTATCTGACTAGAATTTTTGTCTATCGAATTTGCATAATAGTTTCTAAAAATTTGAACGCTAGTATCTCCTTATAATAATATGTTTTTCTCTGTAACTATTATATCGAGCTAATGTGTATGTGTCAGCTTCTGTATTATATGTATCTAAGTTACATCATTATGTCATTCACTATATGCCTCCATATTCTGTGATTGATTTTAGATATACTATTGCTGCCATGGCAATGGGTCATGCCTGCGATGTCATCAATGGGCGTTCCATAGCTGGACCGGGATGCTGTAGCATCACACATGGTGTGGTGTGGGGTATATGTAAGTAGATTTTTGTTACTATCTTTTGTATCTTGAAAACAATGCATTAAAGCATCGAAACGTTAATATTATACCTGCTTGGTGTGGTTCATTATATTGGAGTGCCGCCGACACAGTGATTATATTGGGGAAGTCATCAGCTTTCCACGGAGGGCAGCCGGGACTGTTTAATTATTGCTTGGGAGTGCCATCCTAAGTGACTGTTTATATATATATATATATATATATATATATATATATGTAATGGTAATGACTGTTTATAAAGATATATATAAAGATCCATAAACGGAGGCACTCGTGAGACTGAGTAGTGTAGGGTAAAACCGTCCTTTAATCCTACATTTCGGGAACAACTCCCGTCGTCAGGGACATACAGCAGTACTAAAAACACCAAAACATACATACATATACCCCCAGAGCTGCCCCAATCAACATTAAAACAAGACACACCTGTTGCAGAGCGGGCCAGAGAAGTCCCCTCCAGCGTGGCCAAACAGTCCAACGCCGGGTGATGACGTCATCCGCCCGCACCCGCCCCACGTGGTCACTGTCTCAGGTTGCTAAGCAACCCAATAAAAAAACACATAAAAAATAAATCTGTGCAGCAAAAAACATGCCGCACGCATTTACAGCAATAACATCATACATTTAAAAACATTCAATGACACAAAACGTGACTCCATTGGTATTGTGTTCCTTAAAATTATCTATAAGGACAACAATTTCTAGAGGCAAGACAATACTATACACATTATGGCGCAACATTTAGGTAGCTAATCCAACAATATTCCAGTGTATAGAAAAAATCCTCAGTAACAACCAACCCTGCAACGCAGTATTCAACAAATACAGAAAAACATACAGACATTTGCAACCACAGATCAGTTATCGACTAGTAACATACTCATAGATCACCAAGAACCCATGAGGGTATCTCACATCAAATGAAACACTTTAAACCCAAAGTTTTGTTAAGGCCTCTAGGGGCCAGGGTGCCCAATTTATGTATCCATCTCCACTCCTTCTGCAGTAGCCTCCTACCTCGATCGCCACCTCGCTTAGAGAGTGGCTCATGGTCAATAATAATAACTCGCAGATTCGCCACCCCATGTTTAGCCTGCAAGAAGTGCCTTGCTACAGGCTGGTCGCTATGTCCCGTGTCTAGTGCCTGTCTAATGGCACTCCTATGTAGCGCCATTCTTTCTTTAAACATCCTTTCTGTCTTGACCACGTAGTTTAACCCACATGGGCAAGACAGAAGGTAAATTACATGGGTTGTGGTACATGTTAGGGTAAATCTAATGGAGTATTTTTTCCCAGTATGGGGATGAGAAAATGTGTCACCCACAGACAGTGATCTGCAGGTCACACAACCCAAACACCGGACGCAGCCCGGCTTTTTACTTAAAAAGTGACTAGGACTTTGTCCATATCCGTTATGTCAACTCTTACAAGCCTCTCCTTCAAATTCCGACCCCTTGTATGGCAAGGCATAAGCCTTGATCCATACAAAGCTGGAAGTTCTTTATCTGAACTAATAATTGGCCACCACGCCTTAGCTTTACTGTTAATCCTACGACTATCCGTGGTATATTTGTTAACCCAAGGAATCACTTGTCTTGTGTTACTGACTGCTGTTTCCTTTGGTACAAAAGTTTGATCTCTAGGTATATTTAACACCCTAGCTTTGGTACTTTCCAGATCCTTTCTTTTGTAACCTCGAGCTACAAACTTCTCCAACATCTCTTGCATCACTATCTCTACTTGTGCAGGGTCAGACACTATCCTCCGCACTCTCAAGAACTGAGAGAAGGGGAGCCCCCTGTGTAAAGCTGCAGGATGGAAACTATCATATTTGAGAAGAGTATTCCTATCTGTACTTTTGGAAAATAAAGTAGTTACTATGTCCAGATTCTGCAGAGATATATCACATATCAAGGAACTGGATATTAGTATTACTAATATTATAAGTGAGCTGTACTACACTACCCGAATCATTGTGTTGATCAAGCAGTGTACGTAAATTCATCTCAGTGCCATGCCACATGATGAGCAAGTCGTCTATATATCTGTAATAAAGAATTACATCATCTAATAGACGGCCCTCCCGAAACAAGAGATTTTGTTCTATGCTGTACATAAAGGCATTGGCGTACGACGGGGCCACATTAGACCCCATCGCACAATCCGCCCGTTGTACATAGTACTGACCGTCGAAAAAGAAATAATTCCTCTCCAAAGTGAGGCGTAACAATGTTAGAAACAACTTCACTGGGGGACCCACATAGTTGACATTATCAGTAATTAGCAGTCTGACTGCCTCCACACCTGCATCATGAGGAATGCAGGTGTAAAGGCTAGTCACATCCGCACTGCACAAAATAGAACCCCCTGGTACAGACCCCAAGGTTTTCAGGGACATTAGTAATGTTGTGGTGTCCTTTAAGTAAGATGGTATTCTTTGAACACAAGGGTTTAAGATAGTGTCCAAATACACCGAAATTGGCTGATATAGAGAGCCACAGGCCGAAATAATCGGCCTCCCCGGCAGATCCTTCAGACGTTTATGTATTTTCAGTAGGGTATAGTACAGTGGTACCCTTGGATGAGCCACCGTATATATGTAATGGTAATTAAAAAAAAGATAAGTAATGTGAGGATCTACAAGTCCCAGCAAGACCTGACAGCCAGGGCACACTGGTACAATATCGCAATAGTATTATATTGCATTGTCACTAATGTGGTTATTTTCGATGGAGGCCAGTTATTTACAAAAACACCCAGGATGTAAACTTTGCTTGTTTTTGTCAGAGCTTTTGCCATTTTATTCTATGGTCAAAACATTAACAGACTTTTTGCAGCTTTTGGAATTGAGAAAAAGTATGATTTTAAAATCAGTCAAATTTGAATAGATTGGAGAGTTTAAGACAATTAACAATTTATGTAATACCTTCTGCATTGATTGTTTCATATGCAATTGTTTCTGTGCAAGCTCCATCTATTGGCCAGCATAGTTTCAGCTTATCTGAACTCTCAGGCCTCTGTAGTTAGTTCCCAATGCACCCTGGGTAGGACATAGTGGAGACATCCAGCTTAGTATACTGCAAACAGGTGCATATATTTCCCCCCTAAGAACAGCATTGATTGTAAGGACTCTGGGCCTGATTCAGACCCTCTCGTGAGGGCATAGCGCTCGCAAGCCTCCGGCGTACGCATGCGTGAGCCCCAGTGAGTGACAGCAGCTCCATTGCTCCAGGACTCATTACAAGATGGGGCGACAGTCGATGTTGATGTACAGCTCACCCCATTTTGTAGGCGGGGAGGGGGGGTGGCTGCACAAATGCAGGCATTCCCTTAGGAATGCCTGACATTTGTGGGCGGCCCTACTGACATCACTCGTGATGTCAGTAGTGGACTTCCTGATCTAATAGAGCAGGAAGTCCACTACTGACATCACGAGTGATGTCAGTAGGGCTGCCCACAAATGCTCTATTAGATCAGGAAGTCCACTCTGGCTTGCGGGAGCCGAGACCCTCCTGCAGGGTCTCGCCGCAAGCCTGATGGTCACGATAATCGCGACTATTGCCAGGCCACTTGCACAAGCTGTGGGTGGTCACCCACAGCTGTATGAGCGACCTGGAGGCCAGAAAAAAAAAATAATGAACACCCTGATTCAGAGTGAGCACTCGCAAACAGCGAGCGCCTCTGAATCAGGCCCTCTGACCTAAATCTGCCATCATTAAATTAGCTACAGTTCAGTATGTTGTATATTTTTATGTTTGTATTACATCTGTTCATATTGTAATAACATTTATATATGTATATACAGTACTGTGCAAAAGTTTTAGGCAGGTGTGGAAAAAATGCTGCAAAGTAAGAATGCTTTCAAAATAGAAGTGTTTATAGTTTATTTTTTATCAATTAACAAAATGCAAACTGAATGAACAGAAGAGAAATCTAAATCAAATCAATATTTGCCTTCAAAACAGGTACACTTGCACAGTCAGGGATTTTGTAGGCTTATAATCAGGTGTATGATTTACCAAACAGGTGATAATGATCATCATTTTCATATGTAGCTCAAAATACAGTCATTAACTGAAACAAAAACAGCTGTGTAGAAGGCTTAAAACTGGTGAGGAAGAGCCAAACTTTGCTACAAAGGTAAGTTTGTGGTAGACCGTTTCATGTCACAGGTCATACACCATGGCAAGACTGCTTCACTCCTATAAAAATCACTCCACCACTATAAGACTGTCTACCTACAGTACCTTAATGGATTCAATGTGCTCTTAAAACCCACCTGCTCATCAAAACCTACTGGCTCCCCTCACACTCGCCCTCTATCCTCCCTCCTCATCTCTTCACAGTCTTTGATACTTGAGTGGGAGAAGGTAATCAATGCAGAGATAAGGTGACAATCAGAGGAAGGGATAATGTGACAACCAGAGTGTGAAAGAGAGTATGGATTTTGATAAGGTCAGAAATGTAGGAAGGGGTAGGAGCAATTGAGTGCTCTGAAAATTAGTGTGAAGAGACTAATCTGGATTCTTAGGGAAGGGAAGCCATTGAAAGGAGAATTACAATCAAAAGTAATGAGGAAGGAAGATGAGATGAGTAGAAGCACTGAGGATAGATTTAAGATAGAGGCATGATAGAGAAAATACAGAGAGTAGGAGGTTGAAATAGTTGACGATAAGAGCAATCATAAGAAATTTGGTAGCTTTCAGGGGGATCCTGAAAGATGTTGCAGAAGTGAAAGTGGCAGTATTTGGAGATAGTATGATTGTGGGATGTAAAGGACAAGGGAGAGTCAAGGAAGACACACAGGCAGTGAATTTGTGGGACAGGAGACAGGACATTGATTTGGGAATGAAACAAGACTCTGGAGGGAGGGAATAAATATAATTAACTGTTAGATATGTTGTGCTTAAGAAAGCAGCAGGACATCAAGGCACATATGGAAGAGAGACAGATGAGAGAATTTAGGGTGGTGACAGATTGGGAAGAGATGAGGGATTTCAAATAAGACTGCTTTTAAAGAGTAAAGGAGAAGCTGTAAGAGTATAACATGAATTTGAAATTAAGGAAGTCCAGGAGTGAGTAGGAATTCCTCTAATGCTCTTCTGAGAAACAGGGACGTTTTTGGGTCAATCTGGAGTTGCAGGTTTGGGGTGTGGACAATCGAAGTTTGAGAATGATTTCTAAGCCAATGAAGTTAGTGCAGAAGTGAGTGTAGAGATACAGAAGGAAGCACCTGTTTTTGCCCAGGAAAGGGTAGAGATTAGAAAAGAAGTAAGTTCGTGGGGGAGGAAAGGAATTCAGGGTCCATGTCGTGAAGATTGCACTGAGTAGGGTAGTTTTGGGGGATGCAATTAAGATGCCGGTGGTTGAATTTCTGGCACCGGAATCCTGACCCACAGCCAGAATATCAAGAAAAACTTCAAGAGCTAAACATATACAGCTTAAAGGAGAGAATTGAGGTAATATGATTAAAACAGTCAATTATATCAAAAAGGTTTCAACAAAATATTATTTAAAAAATAATTATTTATCTGTAACATGGGGCACACTTTGAAATTGAAGGATGAAGGATGAAAGACTGAAAGATAATATGAGTATTTCTATTGTCAAGATGAAGGCTTGGGGATATATGTACTGTTCTAAAGGTGGAATTTAGATTATGTTGATTTGAATAGACTGAAGTCGACTCAAAATCGACAGTATAATGCACTGACAAAAATGCCCATTTACTAACATTCAATTTTGATTTTTAAATCAAAATCAATGTTAGTTGGATATGGCAGGTATAATTGCATTCGGTTTTGGAGTCTCTGTTACCTAAAGTACAGAGACTTCTGTAATGGTGGATTCCAGTGGGGATGAGCTAATATTGTGTGATGATGGCATGAACACTGATGAGGATGAGAATAACATCTTCCAACTGTAGAGATGATTAACAACACTGTTAGCTACCTTAAACCTGTTGGTAGCCTGTTTTGTGGGGGCACAAACAAACCAAGCACTGCAACCACAAAAGTGGCAGCCCCTGTCACTAAAGTGCTTGGTTCGTTAAACTGTGCTTGTCCTCTTAATATATAGCATAAGGGTGGGTGAGAGGGCCCATAATATACTGTAATTTATGTAACAAGGCATAACGGAAAGAGATAGCCTTAAAAAAAACATGGTGGTTAGCCAGGACTATGTCTAATTTGTTGGAAATGTCTGAGTGCGATAGGCTATGTGTATAATGCTGAACATGTAAAAAGGTCAGAGTATGTAACCTGAGGAAATCAAATATGGAACATGTAACAGAGAAAGTAATAGGATTTAGTGAGTGTATCTACAAACATTCTGATATCTTGGATACCCATCCTAGCCCATGAAGTAAAGAGATGTGCTGCACCTTCATGATTATTCAAATTGTACTTACATCAAATGTTATGCCACAAAGTCCACAGGGACATCAACAAGGAATTTTCAGACTGGCACCCACTACTGCAAACTCAGAGAACAGAAAAGTAGAGACTCAAAACCAAATAGAAAATTGACTGGAATCAAAAACTCAGAACTGATACTAGAGTTGGAGAGCTCATACCTGAGCATCCAAAGACACTCAGATCCAGGCCCCACTCACCAGCACAGAGCTGGAAATGGAACCTTTGACTCAGCACTAGCGCCAGCTACCAGATAACTGGAACTCAGAGACCAAAAGACCAAACATCTACACTTAGGGTGTGCTAGCAGGTGAAGTAGTATGAAGGTAAGTAGTGAGCAAGGGACTATAAGGAGGCAGAGCACTGCTGAAGACAGGTGCTACATGATGACACATGATCCTTGCTGGAGGGGAATCCCTGGATGGAATGAGGAAACCTAGCAACAACAGCAGCAGCAGGTGGACTTGCTGGAGCACCAGTGGAGTCTCAGGAGTGATTACAGATGAAGGGAGCACCAGGAGCATTTGCAGGTAAACAAGGGTAGAGTACTTGCTGGTGACAGGAGCACTTGTACAGTGGGTAAGCGAAAGCACCTGCAGGTTAACACAGGAACAGAGTATATTGCAGCTAAAGCCTGGAGCCAGGGAGAATACTAAACCTAAGAAGTGAGTTTTTCTGGCAATGAGTGGTTTAAATAGAACACTGGTTTAAATAGAACCCTTTCCCTTTCCATTGGTAGCAGTGGTCATGTGAGTGCAGTCACAGAGATGTGACTGGACTAGAGTGTTCATCTGCCCGTATCCAATAATGGCGTACTGATGCAGTCAGGAGGTCTTGTAACAATGGAGATGCAGAACCTTAGGGATGCTGACAATGACCAGGAGATGTGCTGGACACCATGATATGACAGCTCGGACAGGATAAGTAAAGCTAAGACCTTGATATGTGACATTGTGACAGTGCAAAGACAATTTGGTCAAAATGTACAGACTGATGAGAAAAACAATGTACAGCTGTCTACACTGTTCCAAAAGGTACAGTAGATACAAACGGTCAAACATGACTAATTGTACAGCACTCTCAGGGTTAGGAACTGGATGGTCTAAATAATTAAAATCTAATAATCAATGTGCTTTCAATTTGCAGGTTACATCATAGAAAATTACATTAGCAACTATAATTTTCAGGTCCCTCATTTTAGATGGAACAGTGCTAATAATTTCTAATTAGTATCTACAAAAACTAAATCATCCATTACAATAATTCAGCCTAATTTTAGTTACTCTTTACTGCAGACAACACAGCATTATAGGATGTAATATATTATAGGATGTTATATATCTAACAAACCTTTGCAGCTCTAAACATTACTCTTATTTAATAGAAAGTATCAAAGTGACCAACTATCCATACAAACAAGTACTCTGTACTTTCTTTTTTCTACTTTCTAACATTATCAATTTCTATTGTCCTGGGCCCTGTGATTTGCTGGTTGGATTTAGTGTGTTTGTAAACTCACAATTGGATGCTTGTCTATACTAAAATAATAAGAAAGTTGTGTCTGTCTGTTTGTTCCAAAATGGCGCAAAAACATCTAAACTGATTTTCATGAAAACTGCACCATTTTGTAGTGGAAACTCCTAGAAGTAACCAGTACCTTTTCAACTTAATCCATCAAATTAAAGCTGAGCTATAACAAAAACAAAATTTATTGACATTATCAATGCAAGAGATAGGTGTGGCACCATGTGTGTGGCCAGTAAGGGGTGGGGGGGAGGTGTTTTGGGCCTGTTTTCACTTGAATTGGATAGGCTACATAGCAGTCTGTACACAGGGCACACAATGACATTTGTGTGAGTGGTGGGAGAATGTACTGTTGCCGCAGTCTGTACAGCGCTGCTTGTCATGTGGGCCAATCCAATGACAGGGCCCCTATGCAATGCAATACAATTAGAACACCTCAAATAAAAACAAATGTTGGCAGAAGCAATTTCATTGTGGGTAATGCCGCAGGCAACAGCTTGTTTTTTTTTTCCACTTCTCCCATGTACTAATATTTAATCAATGCTTTATCTGACTTCCGCTTTACCTGACTTCCTTAATGTGAGCTGTGAGTTGGCCAAAATTGACTGGAAATGAATGTTATTGATGTTGATAATACTGTAGGAACAGAAACAGGTCAGAGTTACATGATTTTAGTTGTTTTCATGATTTTCATGACATACAAAACCAAAACATTTGAGGGTGGTTTTGCCAAAACCAAAACATGATGAAGATTTAGAACCAATTCCAAAACACAGGGGTCTGTGCACATCTCTAATGATGATATATGTGGCCTAGGAATGCATTGGTAATGAGAAAGCCAACACTATCTGTGATAACTAACATCTTCCTATTATACTGATAACTTTATATTTTATGTTAATGTTTATTGACCACTACTTTTAGGCAGAAATGTTTCAAGAATATGAATAAATGACATGAAGAAGAAAATATTATTAACAGGAGGGCAAGTGTAATGGAGAACCAAAGGATCAGGAATTAAAAAATAAATACAATCCCTAGAAACATGCATGAGCTGGGAAAGTGGATACTTTACTAATGGACACTTGTTGTGGTCAACTAGTGTCTACCACTTGTATTGTTCTATACTGTATGTAAGTATGTTGTACAGCTGATCAATTTGTAAATTTCGGTGAGAAGGGCACAACATTAAAGAAACATTAAAGAAAATGGATCAGTTCATGATTGCCACGGAAAATTAGGCAGAATCAGTATAACTGCTGCCTACAGGTTTGTACTGGGCTCTGTGATTTCTGATGTAGCCTTGTGCATGCACATGTCGATCTCTGTAATGCAGCTGTCTTCAATGATGGTGTCTATGACTAAAAACTCTAGTCTTGGGAAAGTGTTTTTATCGCCAGGGCAGGCAACACATTTGTATCTGTCATTTATTTGAATGGTAGCAAATTTGTAATTTTTTTTTAAACCTCAGGAAAATGTTGCAGTTTACCGAGTCCTATTTGCTCATTCATTGTAATTGGCTTTCATGACATTGATGCAATTAATTGCTCTACCTTTTACTGGGGCTGATTCTGAGTTGTAAGTCTTTCACTGTAGCTGCATCTCAAGCTAATGACACTACTGATTTCATTAATACTGAGCATCTTGCGTTTTGCAGTTCCATCTCAGTGTGTCTGTAGAGTATGGCATTGCCTGCTGTGTGAGCGGTTGTTCATCTTTGGACACAGCCACTGACAGCGACACATTCATATCTACTTAGCCCTCTCCCTGTTACCTCCCAGGAATGCCCACTAAATTCCACAGACCTCGTGTTCGATTCTGCTCTGTGCCTCTGAGCGCTAACAATCAGGGTGCCTGCGCTGTGTGACTGGGATGCATTCACAGCCTTAAACTATCGGCCAACTGCGTACAACTCAGAATCAGACCCATTGTTTTTCTAACATGATGGTTTTGACTGAACTGGAGGGTAGTAATGTAAAATCACAGCTGGATTTTGAATTCTCACTTCACATGGGGTAATGTAGGGGCATTTATTCTACAGTTTGACTCACTTCAATTAAGACATTAAAAATACATTTATTAGTATATTGTACCAGCCTACCATCCCTTATACCCCTTTCACACATACAGTAAAAACATAATTTTTTTGCCATGAATGCACATTGACCCAGATGTGTGAATAGAAATTATCTGGGTCGAAGTCCCAGGTCCACAATCCTGCTCTGAACTGAGACCCGGGAAATTTTCAGGTTGATAGACCTGTTTATTTCCAAGGTCTTATGTATGAAAGGGGTATTAGTTGAATATGGATGTATGGATGAAAGTAATCCAACAAAACCAGTAGTGATCTGTTCCTTTAAAAGTCACCAAATGTATCCCTTTATACATTCAGCCTAACAGCACATTGCTAGGTAACTGCCCATCATCCTCTGAAGTTGTTAAACAAGGTTCTACTTGACCACCAGCATTCATTTCAGCATGTGAAAAGATATAAAATACTGATACCGCCGCGCGATTTTATGACAAAAACATTATTGATTTATCAATAAAATATCAAGCCGATATAATATATACTGGTACCAGAAAATGCAAATAAATAAAGCATATTATATTGCACAGAAACACTCCTTAGGTAACAGTCAGTCAATGTACATGTACATAACATATGTTTATGAAAGGCAGGGCACATCAAAGGAAACACAAAGTCCCAGACACTCTGCTGAATTCAGATGACCTCCTCCTGTTTTTAGTAAATATGTGAGTTGGTTTGAAACAAACTCACTCGTGTCCATGCGATGCCAGCATGTTTATTATGGGGCCAGACATGATTCTTAGTAAATATACCCCCCGGCCACTAGAAAGTCAAATATCACAGGAATCTGTATGTTATACCGCCAGACCTAAGCCTGATGGATGAAATACCAATGCTGGAAGGCCGGCAGATGGAGATCCCGACAGGCTAAGTATAAAACCTATCCCCACCCCTCTCCCCACCCTAACCCTCCCTTAGAGGTGCGTAACCCTAACCTCCCCCCTTGTGCCTAAGCCTTACCTCCCCCCAGGGGTGCCTAAACCTAACCCCACCTCCCCACACCCTAAACCTAACCCTCCCAGGGAGTGCCTAACCCTTACCTCCTCCCTGGGGTGCCTGACACTAACCCGCCCTTCTCTAGCCTAATCCTAATCCTCCCAGGGCTGGGCAGTTCCGCCAAGAGCCGCGGCAGGCCCTGGGTGACAAGGGGCATGGCCTAATCGTGGGAAGCGTGGCCATGCCCCCTTAGAAAAAAACACAAGAAAAATAATTTTACCGGCGCCGCGAAGTGAGCTGCGTGCTGGGAGGGGGGTGCAATGAGCCCCTGAGCCCGGCACAGCCAATGGGGGGCACAATCAGCATGATTTCTCCCCCCATAGGCATAGTAGACTGCTCCGGCTGCTGCGAGCAGTCTCCCACTGCAGCCCAGCACACAGCACCATGTGCTGGACTGCTGTGATGTAGGAGGGGGGGTGGTGCCGCAGAGCCCCTCCAGCTAGCCCACGCCCAGGTAATTTGTACCCTCCCCCCCTCTCGGCACCCCTGGGGCTGGGTTCCTAACCCTAAGTCTCCCTGGGAGTCCCTAAACCTAACCCTCCCCCCTACGGCTAACAGCTCCTGACACCCGGCTTACATACGTTCGGTATGCCGGGTGTCGGGATTTTGAGGTGGGGCTAATGATAGGCATCGGTATTTAGCAGCCTATCATTAGTCTCATGCCAGGCTTTCACTGTCGGGAAGCCAGTGGTCGGCATGGCGACCGCCAACTTCCTGATTACATCCCATATCACATAATTAGTTGCAGCTGACATAAGTCACAGCTCACATAACAAAATGCAGCAAACATAATAAGTCACAGCTGACATAACAAGTTGCAGCAAACATAACAAGTCGCAGCAAACATAGCAAGTCGCAACTCACATAGCAAGGCGCAGCTCACATAACAAGTCGAAGCAAAAATAACAATAAACGCACTATCATCCGATCACTCCACACGCTCATGCCATAGAAACACACCATGTCTTAACTAAAAATAAAGAGACATTGCATTGCGGTGAAAACGGGTCAGCTTTTTATTAACATACTAAATCATAAGACCTATTTATATATAACTACTACTATTTACTATATCTCCTAACCGTTAACTAATTCTAAAGAAAAATGGTGCCGGGTGGACCTGGATGGCCTAGCGCATTGCAAAATGTTTCATATTAACATATAAAGACAATAACAAAACTACGGGCCTGAACAGCCCGCCACAAATAAAATATCCGGACCAACTGCCCCCTTTACCCCTACAACTCGCAAGGTCTCAGGCCTCCTGCCCAACCTTGCGGGGATTACTACTTGGGGAGCCCCCATGCAGCCGAGGGGGACCGTGCCCACCTGGATCGGTGGTAATCACAGCACCCTCACGTCCGCCCCAGCCACACGGGCAACCCCCCAGGAGCCAAATAAAGTACCAGACTCTTCACTCTAAATGCTAAAAGGCCATACCAGACCAGCCACACAAGGACACAGTCCGCCACCGCCACCATAACTAACTCCCACACTGGAACTAAACGTCCAAACCCCTCAATACTAGTACTAAATTTTGCACAAAAATCTCCATCCCTCCCCTTAAAAGGTGCACCCCATCAGCTCTATAGAGGTGCCTATCCACAACTGCGATATTGGAATGCCTGACCACTGCACCCCCTCTGTCTATGATGGCTCTGCCCACCACGGAATTAACCCATCGGCGTGACAACTCCATCACCCCGGGATGCTCAGCCCCTCTCCAAAAGAGCCTAGCTATGATCTTGGACCAGATGATCTGACAGAAAGGCCATTCCTCGATCAGTGCGACCAACTCCCTCCTAATGGTCATGTGCAAATTGAGACATGTCCGAGCCATCAAATCATTGCCCCCTAAATGTATGAACAGAAACCGGGGGTACCTGAATCTGGCCACTGCATCCCTGAGGACCTCCTCCAACTGAGCCCACCGCATACCCCGATGCCCCATCCACCGGACATGCGCTAGCTCGGGGAGCTCTCTAGCAGAAAGGAGCACCTCTGACCTATGCAGCCAAAAAACATATGAATGCCCCACTATCCATATGAATGATTCATCTAGGCGACATACTGGCAGGAAAAATTAAGGGAAAATAGATATATAAATTACAAATTAGGTCAATAAGCGAAGCTAGCAAAATGAAACAACTAAGGGATGTGCCTAATGCTAAAAACTAGGCCTATTAAACATTCTCCTGACACCTGACATGAGGGATGATTGGGCAGGGAAGGCATCCCAACTTGGCCTGAGGCAAAAACACAAAACGTCCACCAGCTGGCAGAAGCCCAAGTTAAAACCAGTGATAAAACAAAAATTCCTCAAGACCCCCACCTAGGGTGAGTAGCTAGTCCCCAAGTTGGGATGTGCAGAGGCCCAAAGCCCGGCGTAACCTAAGGCAACAACACCCAGCTCCGAACCCCCGCAGCGCCCGCATTCCGACCATGTCCCCCATCATGGCACAGGTGTTTCTGGGCCAATGCATGACCAGATGGTCCAAAATCAGCAGGCAACAACCCAGCAAGCAGGTGCAACCCCTCATCGCCCCCTAAAAACTGAGCTGTGGGGGAAAACCCCACCAGCCCAGGGAGGAAGAGGGCACCAAAAAAAACCCCTAAGAGGCCACTGAAACTTGTCTGCGACTCCTCCAGGGTAAGCCCCAGCACCCCCGCCCTAGAAAAGCCAAGGGGGGCTTTGCTGCATTGCACTCTGCCCACTGCGTCCACTTACTAAAAGTCTGGGAAGGGGGAGGGCACAGCTCCTACCAGAAACCAGGCTCCCCCACCATCCTTTCCAATGGGAAAAATGCTGGCCAAGCTCTCAGCCCGCAGACACCCGCTGTCCAGAGTAAGAGTTATAAACCAGATCTTACCTCAAAACCTCTCCCATAACAGGAACTGGCTCCAAGGCTCCCATGAGGCCAGGTATGCCCTGTAGTTCCCAGGGGCTAGGGACTGGTGCGCTATTGCCTAAAAGCTGGATGAACCACCTGCCATACATAATCGGGACATGACTCACCAACACTGTCCACCAAAGGGACAAGTCTCTTAAACCTCGCCCAATCAAAATGCGAAAGTGCATCATCAACTTCATTATTAACCCCAGGGACATGGCGAAACTCAACATTAAATTGCAGGCAGCGCAATATATTTTGCGCAATGACTCTAATGGCGGGCAAACCAGCAGCTTTCTGCCTATTAAGCGCCTCAACCACACCCAAATTATCGCATCAAAATATAATCGCCCGATTCTGCAAACGTCACCCCCAAAGCTCCAGCGCAACCATAATAGGGAAAAGCTCTAATAATAGCATGTTCCTGGTCAGTCGCTCTGCCACCCAGCTGGAGGGCCAAGGAGCAGTGCACCAACATGCCCCAAGCAAAGCACCATAGCCCGCCGAGCCGGCCACATCTGTAAAAAGCTGCAAGGTTACATTGGAGACCGGTGGAGCAGGCCAAATATGAATCCCATTGGAATTATTCAAAAAGGAATCCCAAATCCCCAGATATCGCCATATTTCCTCGGATAGACGCAAGAAATGATGGGGGCTGTGCGCCTTGGCCGTCAGTATTTCCAATTTCCTGCAAAAAATCCTGCCCACAGGGGTCACCCTACAAGCGAAAATTTAACAAACCCAGCAGCGACTGAGCCTGCCTCGACATCAGCTTACCTAATGACAGGGCCAGGACGATCTCATCCTGCAAACGCAGAACCTTCTCCTCCGGTAACCAACAAAAACCCTCCACTATGTCAATTTCGATGCCTAGTGGCGGGGCCTTCCGTCTTGTCCACCGCTTTGGGAACCCCAAAAAATGAAAACAGCACACCCACGTCTGTCAACAACTTCGCACACATAAGCAAACCCTGAGGGCCCACCAGCAAAAAGTTATCTTGATAGTGTGCTATCCCCGGCTCCAGAGACCGCGTAGACAAGCACCAATGTAAAAAGGAGCGAAACTTCTCGAAATAGGCACACGAAATTGAACAACCCATGGGTAAACACTTGTCGAAATAAAACCCATCGCCGAGCTTAAATCCCATCAAATGAAAGACCCCCGGATACAGAGGTAGTAACCTGAATGCCGACTCAATATTCACCTTGCACATCAGGGCCCCCTTTCCAAAGGAATGAACCAAATCAAGCACGTTATCAAAGGACTGATAGATCACCCGACATAGCTCTTCCGGGATAGCATCATTCACCGACAGCCCCTTCAGGTGCGACAGGTGCTGAATAAAGCAAAATTTCCCCGGTGCCTTTTTTGGGACCACTCCGACTGGTGATAACACCAGCCCAGGAATTGGAGGCACTGGAAAAGGGCCAACAATCCTCCCCAACTCTACTTCCTTATTGACTTTGGTCCTTAAAACCTCTGGCATGTCACGAGCTGAACGAAGGTTACAACCTGAACCACCCTGGACCACACCTGCTATAGGGAGCTGAAAACTCACCGTAAACCCATCGCGTAAGAAAACGGCGACGTCACAGAGCAGGAACGCATCCAACCATGCCGCCATCGTCTCCACTCTGATGGGTGTGGGGCCTCTACTTAGGGGAGGGGGCTGCGGGGCCGTGGCTTACGTTACTCCCCCCTCCTCCTGTCGCACCCCCTGGTCCTTTTGCGCAGTCCTTGATGGGGTGGGGGCCTCCGCAACAAATGCAGGTGTGGCGAAAACGGCAATGCGCCCCCAGCACATATTGACCGATGTTGAAAGCAAAGCATTTGCCATGCCCCAACAAAGAGGCCGACCCTCAAGCCAGCCCCCCAGCTACTGCCGCCTGACCACTGAAACCCTTCGATAGGGAACCGCATCCTGAGTAACGTCCAAGAAAATCTCAACTTCTTTTGTGCCGAAATCTATCACCTCCCTGCCATGCTAGTTACGATTAAATTCTTCATTGTAAACCCGCCAAGCGCCCCCCTGGAATTCTAAAAAGATCATGTATGAGATACATGTACCTAATGACACGCATATGTCGTCGGGCCGGGTTTCCAAATAACAAGAGACGAAGATGTACATATTCTTCAGCCAGGTATGATAGGTTATAACTCTGTCTGCCTGAACCCACCTTTCTGCTTCGCCGCAACCCATGCCTTCTTGGCTCAGCTGGTGAGCGCAGACATGTTGACATAATGGCCCTGTCTCATCCGATCTCGCACCCTGGGCCACAGCCCACGAAGCACTGCTGTATTCGCACACAACACTCCCTCCGAACCATTTGAATCCACCGACATGCTAAAGCTAGATGACTGACGCTTGCGCCTATCCCTCCTGGCCCTCTTTCTGCCTGTTTGCCATGACTTCCCCGAGGAATCTGAGGAGGTGGAGGAAAAACTATCCGACCCCTGCTCCGCCCTATATCAACCCCGCTTCCTGATTTGCTGCGCAGACTCAGACTGACTGTCAGCGGAGCTATCTACCCAATTGGGGTCCAAGGAAGACTCACCAGAAGACTGGCCAGCCACACCTTCCGCGACCATGGCTGCAGCACTCTCACTCCTGGCTTGACATTGCATTCCTGGACTTGATTCAACCTCACCTGCCGGGACACAAACAGAATTGTCTAGAACGGCACCATTCCATACTTGGGGCCTGATTCAGACCTGGACGCTAAGCTGCGCTCGCATCAAAAAGGGCCTGGGTATTCTAATAGCACAATCGTGCAGCAAGGCATAAGGATGCCCTGTATGTCTTTGCGAGCGACCGCTTTGCGATCGCAGAATAGTGTAATGCCGCCACCTTAACGCCCGCAGCTAACGTTATCTCCAGGAAGTGTTTAAAACCACTGGGAACATCGACAGCCATCGGAAGCATTTGCAGTGCTTGTGGAAGCTCTATTCTACCGCGTCAAGTAAAATTATACCTGCTGCCTCATCATATGACCCATGACGCACCTTTGCTAATTATGGAAGCCCATTAAATGCCGTTTTGACGGTCAGACATGCCTGCATTCACAGCACCGACTCCCCATTCACAAGCACCTTCCCGTTACCACCCACAAACGGCACTATCTGTCACTCAAAGTAGCGTCCAGTCTGTATACTACGAGCTCTCAATTCTAGATCACAGTGACTGACTTGCGCACACACGTTGCGACCCATATGCATGCGCAGAAGTGCGATTATCGGCAAGAGCGTGTGAGCACAGCTTAGCGTCCGGGTCTGAATCAGGCCCTTGTCCACTGCAAATTCATCACTTGCATCGAGACTCGACGCCGCGGGCGCCTGGGCCCTCATCGCCGTGACAAGCCTGTCCACTAATACCGAAACGCCCCTGTAACCCCCCCTTGAGGTACTCTGAGCCACATTATTCACATTATAAAGTGTAGACGGCCTCCATGGCCAATCCCACCCAGTCGAAGAACCAGTGACAGAGCCCGCCAGGATGCTGGGGCCCCGTGCGCAACCTCGGCATAAGTCCTGTGACCTGTACTGTGTGGGGGATACCCCCCCCCGCTCCCACTGTGGGCCCAGTGCGAGGTGGGGTACTGCCCACAGATGCCCTCCCATCAGCATAAGCAGACACACTGCTGTCAGAAAAAGACACAATGTCCACGCCATCCTGAAGATGGCGCGCAGTCCCCCTCCCTGTGGCCTGTCTAGTGCCACACCACCGACTGCTTCCCTGAGCAGGCCGATCAGAGAAAGCCAGGCTGGGTGAAGGGGAGTCGGGTACAACCTCCCGCACACCTCTAGACCGGGTAGGCCACCAGTCCACCTTTTCACGCCTTCGGGCGCTTCGCGGCGACAGCAGCCGGGACGGCTGAACTAGAGAGGCCTTTAATGGCGCTAGTGCATCCCCTACCTCGCCCCGTAATCATGGGGCCCGAGCCGGACCCGCTCTGCGCTCTACACGCAGGCCCGTGGACCGGCCGCGCCCGTATTCACCGCACCCCCCACCGACACATTCATTAGATACATGGCTGGTATGGCAGCAGAATGCTGGAGACGATCCATGAAGGACAAGCCCACGAACGAGGGTAACAAAGAAAAGAACAAGTGAAAGAAAGCACAGAAAAAGAGAAAGGGGGGGGGTGGTGGAAAGGCTGAAAGAGAAAATGAAGGGTGATATAATATGACAAGGAACACGATATAGATAAAGGTATAACAAAAAGTGGAAAACACAGGCTAAATACAGTCAAATACAATCAGTTTAACTGTACAATAAATTGACAGTACGTCACCGTCAATCTCCTGAAGAAAAGAGGGAGAACTAGGATCTATTTCTCCCATAAACCTATGAGACAACCTCCTCCCCTTAACAACCAAACTCCCCATTGGCATTCCCAGTCACAAATAGCAGTATTTACAGATGTTTTCCCCTAGAACAGTGTCAGAAGATGAGTGCCAGAGGTATTCCATACACATGGCCTCATAAGACGCCTGTTGTTTGCTTTCAATGTACTGTGTTTGGCCTCTAGGGGCTTTAATAATTTACCAAAATGTGTGCATCTTTAAATCAGTCTGCGAATTGCTGACATTTGGTCACATTACAGAATCTTCCAAATCCATTTGCCCATCTCTAAGTTTCAATTATTGTTTTGTGACTCCTGCCCTAATTTTATGACACTTCTATTGTATAATGTCTTCAGGGATACAACACAGTATTTCAGTGAGAGACATAATGCAGGAATCTTTGCATAAAGTAAAAACTATGGCCCTCATTCAGAGCCGTACGCTCTGAGCAGAGCACACGCTCTGAATGAGGGCCGGGCTCCATGAAAATGGAGCGTCCTCCTGGACGCTCGTATAGCTGTGGGTCACCACCCACAGGCTATACGAGCGTGCATTGTGATGGCCGCGATGGTCGCGACCATCGAAATTGCGAGCCGGAGCCTGCGGTTGAGGTTTTCAACCGCAAGCTCCGGAGTGATTTTGGCTCTATCAGAGCCAAAATCACTCCCACTGACATCACTAGTGATGTCAGTGGGCCGGCTTCTGACGGGAGGCGTTCCCGTGGGAACGCCCCCGTCAGGGAGGCACGCCCCCGACACGCCCACCAAAGGGGGCGTGCTGTCAATCAACATTGACAGCACGCCCCCTTTGATCGGACACAACGAGCGAAGGACTTTCCTTCGCTCGTCGCGTCTGGCGCATGCGCACGACGGAGCTCCCTCCGTCGTGCGCATGCTCAGTCCATAACATCGACCCACTTGCGAGCGGACAGCCGCTCGCGAGTGGGTCTGAATCAGGCCCTATGTCTTATGGTGCGTACACACGTAGCAATCTGCCAACGATACGATATCACTGACAGATCGTTATGCACCCTTCCTGGTATGCTGGATGATCAATATTGATTATCCAGCATACCACCAACTTACTGCTGACTATACTCGTCGATCGCGGGTCACTATAGTAAGTTGCTCGAAATCGAGCAAGTTGACCGGCATGCACGGCCGATGGACGATATCGCTATCGTCCATACGCGGTCATGCATCGCTGGGCGCCGGTAAGTTGGCAGGGACCATTTAAAAGAACGATTTGAAAGATATCGATATCGTTATCATTCAAATCGTTCTTTCAAATCGTGCAGCTTTCCAAGTTTAAATGTTTAGAGGTAAAGTCATTCATTAGATAAAAGATTATACCTGCAACATGATTTTTTCAAGCTTTTTTACAGTAGAATTATACTTTGGTGTGACAAGGGAATGGCGTTTCCCATTTACTTTCATTTTAAACTGACTGAGCATGTACTTGCTTTATACTCTTGTGGTTTCCTGGTTAGAAAAAGTAAAATGGCTAGCTGGCACTGTCGCTAGAAAACACACTGGCATGCCATTGATGTGAAGGACGAAAACCCGCAGCAATACTTCTTAGTAACATATATTTATACTGTACATTAGTAAATACTTATGAATAAGTGATGATTATATTTGTAACTAAACATAAATATAGCCTGTATTTTCTGATGTCATAACTTCATCTTGTGTATTAATAAGAAATAATGCACCTCCAAAATCCAAATCATAGTGAAAATGAATATTAGAAGTTAATGTACATTCCAATGCAGTCACGTCACAGAACTTTTCTGAGACTACAAAATCCCATATATCATATCTCACAGGTGTCATAATTGTTAGAGAGCAATGCACAATGGCACTGTCTCCTCTCTCTACTATGCATGCTGGGTACTAGGACCCAGTTTTAGAGGTAAGCGTGACCGCCATCTTTACTGTGTAGCGTGTCACAGTACTGCATACCTCCCAACATGATCCACTCCAGGAGGGACACGATGCTCTGGTCCTGGACTTCCCTGTTACTTTATGATTGGAGGAGGCTTCAGAGGTGGGGCTGCAGTACAGTCCAAAATTCAAACAGGGGACTCGCACCAACTGCCAGTGAGTCCCAGCCAGTGATGTTTGGCAACGTGTGAAATAACAGTTGGTGAGGCTCCCCTATTTGAATTTTGAACTGCGCTGCAGTCCCACCTCTTACCAGGGAAGTCCAGGACCAGAGCATTGTGTCCCTCCTGGAGAGGATCATGTTGGGAGGTATGGTACTGGGCAGATGCACAGTACTTAGCTCCTGAGGTATGACCCCTAAATATAGATGTTAATCCTTGCAATACTCCTATTCTGCTTGCTGCTGATACCACTGTTACCTAATGATATCAATAAACCCAATATCCTGGTTAAGGACATTGTGTCACTTTTACATTCCGCCTGACACCACCCCAATAGGCTATATCAATACCAATTTAGGCAGGACAGTCCCAATTCTAGGACACCTCCCAACATTCCTGGCTCCCAGGAATGTTGGGAGGTGTGACCCGCACATGCCAATTCATAAGTGTTCTAAGGGGAGGAGGTTGAGGAAGGCCTAAGGCTTCAGAAGCACTTTGCATCCTGCAGCAGCAGGCACTCATTGTCCCGAATGACAGACATGAAATGTTGGGGTTTATGCATTTCTCTCATATGTAAATCATTCAAAAGGAAGACATCCAACTTAGTAATGTTTACAGTATTTAATTTCTCTCCTATTAAAATCTGTAAGAGCCATAATGTTTTTCTGTTTTGTTCTTCATTCATTATTCCCATTTTAATTTTAGTAGATTTTACCATCCTCTCCCCATATCTTATACGCTCTGTCCTTCTCTATTGTACCTTATCCCAAATGTTTCTCAGTTCTCCCGTTTAGTCTATCAGTTCCTTACTCTTTCTACTTTACTATTTCCACGCCTTCCTCCCATATCTACCTTTTCTCTTCCTGCTTCTCCCCTGTTCCAACCCCCCTCCTTCTGTCCTTCCATTTTCGCCTTAACAAAAGTCTCCTCTGATATAAATTAAAAATGAAATCGGCCTTCCTTAGGAACAGTAAAACCAATTTTACAGCATGAACATCTACAACCTCATCATGGTTATCAAACCATTTGATACAAAGCCCGCAGGCCCGTTGTCATGGTAACAAGAGAGGCAGGCCTGCTTTTTGCCGCTGACATTTTGCACTTCTATTGAAAGAGACATTTGAGTTCACAAAAAAAGTGGCTATTTTCCTAGTCAACAATAGAAACAGCCTCCTCTTCAGCATAATAATAACCCATTCTATGCCACAATGAACGAAAGATCTGTCTGCCACAGGAATTCAGGGAGGGCTGTAAACTTTAGGGGTTAAACAAATGACCTGTTTTTCTCAATACAGAATTGTGCATTTGATTATCTAAACCTGTTTATGACTTCAAAACTATGAATGCATTGCTAATCTAAAGCACACAAAATAACAGAGAGCTATGTACAGTATTTGTTTTACTATGAGTGATGATCAGGGGCGTATCTATAATGGGTGTAGGGTGTGCGGTGTGCACGGGCCCCCGGGTCCAGGGGGGGCCCACACCGTACACCTTGCAACCATATTACTTGAAACTTACCTCTCCGAGGTTCCGCGCCGGGTGTCAGCGCTGTACAAGAAGCCAGAAAAATGGCCGCCGCAGCCATTTTTCCGGCGTTTTGTGCATGCGCAGTAGACTCCGGACACACTCTAGTGCCCAGAGTCTACTAATGTTCCAGTGGCTTGCCAGCGGCGTTAGTCAGCTGATGGCCGCCGGGAAGAGAGGAGGGGGCCCCGGACAGGAAATGCACACGGGCCCCCTCCTCTCTAAAGATGCCCCTGCTGATGATGTCATAATTACTAAAAGTGCCATCTCAGTAGGTTACACTGTATATATATATATATATATATATATATATATATATGATACACCAGTGGTGGTTTAGGAGAGGAGGAGGCCCGTGTGCAGGCTCCGTGTGGGTCCCCTCCTCTCGGTGGTGCAGTAGTCTTTGGCAGTGTGTCAAAGTCTACTATGCATGTGCTGTTCTCTGGGAACATGGCACCGGGCCATTGTTTTGGCGACTTCTCTACTGTGCATGCGCAAATCTCTGGAAAAATGGCAACCACTGCATGTTCCCGGTGATTGCTGCTGCAGTACCTACGTGGGACTCCTGAGAGGTGAGCATATTTATATGGATGAGGCAGGGCCGGATTAAGCCTTCAGGGGGCACTAAAGGCAGGGGGGCCCTCTCCCTCTTTTCAGCACCGCCCCCGTCTGGCTGTGCTCGCTGTGTCTGTCCTCCAGCACCTACATGACTCAGCAGCTCAGGTCCTACCTGCACTCCTACAGCGGGGGCAGACTCTGGAGCCTCCTCTCGGGAAATGGATGGATCTAGACTTTCCATTTATAGGGAAGGGTGGTTTAAGAATTAACTTTGCCTACTCCCACTTTCAATCCCAACTCTTTTGGGCCTTGCACCTCTCTACACCGCATTCGGACACATTCTGAGCACATCTACTGAGTGAGATGCAGGTCTGTGTGCTATACGTTACACTGTGTCGCAGGATATTGCCGTCACCGTTGCTGCAGTTACTGGCACTATACGGTATGTCTGCAGCATGTCTAAGGGTAAATTTACTGAAGGTTGATTGGGCATTGTTGAGTGATTTGAGGTGCGATTTTCATTCGATTCGCATGTAAAATCGGACTTCAAATCGACTTTGGATTCAAATCGCCCTCAAATCAACCATCGGAAAAACATTGGTACTTTTACATAGCCCAACACACAAAATCCTTATTTACTATCATTCAATTCCTCAAAATCGGACTTCAAATCACTCTTCAAATCCCCAATACAATAGACCTGCTTCATGCTTTCGATTTGAGCATGAGCAGGTCGGATTCACACAGAAACATGCAGACATCAGTGAGATGCCTGCATGTATCTCACTGTAAAAAGCAATTAAACAGTTAAATTAAGAAAAAAATTGACGTGAGGTCCCCCCCTTAATCAGAACCAGCCCCAGACTCTGGTTGACTAAGGAAAAAATGACGTGGGGTCTCCCTGTACTTAGTACAACCAGCATTGGGCTATGGGAAGCAGAGCTGGTTCTGGATTTACAGGGAAAAATTTGCGCAGGGTTCCCCTGTAAGATCCAGAACCAGCCCTGGACCCTTTCTAACGGGGGACTAATGCCACAGCCAGGGGAGCCCTATCACCGGGCTCCCCAGCCGCAGCATCAGCCCTGACCATTAGTCAGCCCAGGCCAGGGATCCCTGGGGAGTTGGAGACCCCTTCAAAAAAAGGGGTCTCCCTCTCCAGGGCACCCCAAGCCTGGGCTGATAGCCTGGGGCTATCCCTGCCACCCCTGGGCGGTGGGTGGTGAGTTGATTGTTACAGTGTGGTGTAAAATTAGCAGTGAAAAAACATTGTCTTTCCAGTAGAACTGCAGGTCCCAGCAAGCCTCCCCGCATGCTGGTATTTGGAGAACCACAAGTATCAGCATGCGGGGCATTAAGGGCCCACTGGGACTTGTAGTTCACCTGTAAAGAAATGTTCCAAGAAACACACAAACACCTTACAAAGTAAAAGTTTAATACACACATACACACTCACACATACTCCCCTATATTACCTTGAGTGGTCCCCTTCTCCAGTAGACATCCATGGGTTAAAAATAATAAAATGAAAAAACCGAACCCTCGCATTAAGGAGTAATCAGTCTAACCAGACTGATTACTCCTTCCCGAATGAAGCGCACAGACGCGGCTTCATCCTTTGAAGCTCGGTGTCTGTGCGTTTATTGGCTGAGAGAGGCAGGCCCCGCCTCGCAGCCAATGAACGGCTCCTCCAGTGGGCCCTTAGTCCGGGGCTGGTTGTGTTTTGGGGGTGACCTCACGTTTTTTTTTTTAATTTTGTAACTCTTTACAACACTTTTTACAGCCAGATACAAGCAGGCATCTCACTGATGTCTGCATGTATCTGTATGACAACGAACTGCTCATGCTGAAAGTGAAAGCATGAAGCAGTTCGTGTGTCGGGGATTTGCAGTTCGTTTTGAAGGGTGATTTGCCGTTCAATTTGGACATGAACTTGCCAAATCGAACAGCAAATCACTTTTCAAAACCGACTCAAATCGAATTTGTTTTGCAAATCGCAAAACAAATCGACTCATAGTAAATGCAGTGAAAAAACGTTTTTCACTGCATGCGATTTGAGTCGATTTGAGAAGTGCTAAATCACTCCTCAAATCGTGCTGCAAATCGACCTTTAGTAAATTTACCTCCTGGTCAGTAACGTGTGAGAACTGTAGCACAGACCTTGTTATGCATGGTGTGCAGGGAGACTGGCTGTGAGCTACACACTGGTTAGCACTAGGAGATGGGCACACATCTATGTAATCTGACTGTCCTGGAAAATAGTATGTTTTGTGTATATTCTATCAGCAGCTGTTGCACCTCAGTGGTTAGATCTCTGTGCACCATACCATAACTCTATGTATTACACCAGGCCTGCCTTATGGATGTCCCGTAGAGGGTAATGCACCAGGATGCCCATGCATGTAAGGGAAATGCTTGTAGTGCCAGCGGCCCCGCTGTCCTCTGTATCTGTAGTACAATCGCTGGTTGAATACATCACACACTGACCTGATTAGGACCATCTGCAACTCCCTTCTCCAGTGCTTCCTCTTGGTACCTCTTATAGTGGCAGCACTGGACTTACAGCTGTACTGCTGTCACATAGGGAACACTTTAATTCATAACTATAAAATGGCTGCAGAAGCTGCAACAACCATGATGGTGGCTTTGTAATTGTCCACAAGCTAATACTCCTCCACTCCCTCCAATACATCACAGACCCATATTTCTGCAGTGGTTAACTTATTTTTATTCTTGTGTCATAAAGTTGACTCCTTACCTTTTACTGCCTCTGGTCTGGGCTGTTTACTGAACAATGCATGCACCTTCAGGCTCTCACTCTCCTCCTACTGCCTCTGCACCCATTCCTGCTCCTCACTTCCCTAACTGCTGTGCTGGGGCTGGCGGGTCTCAACACTAGGGTGGAGCGGACTGTGGAATCTCAGTGTAGAATCCCAAGCACTGTCTGCAGGCAGCAAGGTGAATGCAGAGGCATCCTGTCACCCCTCCTCGCCAGACGTGACATGCAGGGAGCAGGGCAGATCAATGTACTAGTAGGGTCTGCCTCCTAGAGTACCGGGAAGAGGAGCTGTTCCACTCGCAAACCCCTCTTCCGGCAGCTGTATGAAATCACGTGTGCAGCTGTGCACGTGTCCACCCCTCCCTTGGATCTGTCTTTGCCTATCTGGCAGCACGGGGACTGAGTCTTCTCATCTCCAGCCTCTGCCGAGGCTGCTGACTGCGCAGGCTGGAGACAGCAGCACCAGAGCTGGGGCAGAGCAGCTCTGGCTGGGGGGCCCCCTGAGAGAGGGGGTACTCGCCCCCTATGCCCCCCCTTAATCCGGCTCTAGGGTGAGGGGTATATGGTGTGCGCCCCCCTTGAACCCAGGGCCCGTGTGCTCATTTAAAGATGATTGTATATCAATTTATTTATTTATTTTTCATAAAATAGTATACACGTTTACGTTCCGCTCATGCACACTAAAAAGGCATGTGCCTTCATACGTATTTAGTTTTTTGCATATCAGTAACTTGCATCTCCTTACTCCTGGGTGTGCAGAAACAGGAATCATAGGCCTAGTACAGTAAGTGTGTGTTCAGGTAAATGCAATACAATTAGACATGAATACATCTCCAGGTATACCATGTACGAGGCGTAACTCTTGTACTGTTGGTGCAAATAAGCTGATGCAACAAATCACAATGATGATCACTAGCAGCAGCACTACCTAGTCTGTTATGATTGGTTGATTCCATATTGACCCCACCAGGTGATAGTACTTAAATAATTAACGAAGAAGCTATATTATTTCAAGTCATGCCAGCCTTTTCGTATTACTTATTTCTTTGACATTTCCATTGGCACTAATGCAGTAAAGAAGATTCCCAGAAGATTTGTAAAGGAAAAAACAACAGAAGTTTAATTTGTGTTTATATTTTGTATCTTTGGTTGTATTTAATTACATTTTATATTGGAAATGTGACATTAATGATTAACTCTTGACATTTCATTATATTATGTTGTGTACTACAAATAGGGTTATGTAGCTTTTACATTTACTGCTAACACTGTCAAGACACATCTCTTGGAATTCAGGATTAATAGTAGACTTCCACTCCTGCCAATCACAGGTTGGTCCTGGATCATAAAGTCTCTGAGGTATACAGTCCTGTAAACTCCTCACTAAGGGTAGGCTTCCCCTTGTTGCTCCTCATAGAACTCTTGTTCCCCGAATGGTAGTGTACTTTTGTAATCTCACTCTTAGTATACACAGATTCAGTTGCATGCATATCTAGCGATACAGGTCTCTGTGGCTTTTCAAAACTTCTGTTAACACTAATCAAAATAGTCTTGCGAAACACAACTTCAGTATAAGTTTCTTGTTGTTAATATTTCATAGACGCTAACCTTTACTTTGAACACAATATTCAAACATGATGCATTCAAAGACAAGTTTGTATCTTCTCTACTTGGATACATGAGCTTAAGCTCTATGTCTGAACAAACATAGATGGCTGATATTTGCCTGTTTACCTGTCCACACTTTCAATGGTATCATCTTCTTGGCTACCACTGTAAGTGATCGGTTTTTAAGATAAACAGATGTTCTTACTGCTTCAGCCCAAACTTTCTTTTCAAGATTTGAATCAGATAGCATAGCTCTGGCTCTCTCAACTATTGTTCTGTTGGCTCTTTCACTGACGCCATTTTGTTCAGTGTATAAGCAATAGTTAGCTGCTGCAGGCCACTATTTTCTTTTGGGTTCTTGGCTAGTTCCCCATTCTCGTGTTCGCCTCAACTATTAGATCTTAGACCTTTCAGCTTCTGACCTATTTGGTTTTCAACTAAATTATTTTCCACTTTGATGTTATCTGTTAATTCACTTTTATTTTTTGAGAAATAAACATGCGTCATCATTAAAGCATCACCAATAAGTGTCATGAAGTAACGCCTGCTACTCATGGATTGAACCTCCATTGGCTCACATGCATCAGCATGTACTGTACTAACTCCAATGGCACTTGTGGTCTGGATGCGAACTTGGGAGAGGTGCAACATATTTGCTTGCCTTTCACAAAGCTCTCACATGCTGGTCTTTCAGAATTGTTGACCGACATCCCAGTCACTATAACTCTCTGAAGCTTTTGTACTCCGTCATAGCCTAGATGCCCCAACTGTCTGTGCCATAGTTCCTTTGATTGTGAGGATTCCTCAGTGACCATTTTCACAGCACTTCACAGTGCCATGAGTATATAATTGCATAAACAATCCCTCATTGGTTGTACACAACAAACTGGTCTGTCCTGTACTCCCTAAGATCCTCTTATTCTGTACTGTTCGAACCTTGCTGATCTTGGTATCAATAAATACCACAACAAGAGGCATATTTATCACAATCAGATGCAGTTGTGATGCGATAATTTTGCCTAAATTCACATCGCGATATTAAGAAATATTGCATGAATGTATTAAAATTTGCATGTCAGTACAAGGCTTGCGAGAAAGCTCTGTCCCTGTGATGTGCCTGTATCAGGCTTATGCAAAAGTGAATGCCTTTACTTCCAGGGGCACACTCTGCACATGCCCACTAAGGTAGTGCAGATTTTAGAGATGATCATGCAGCTTCTGTCAGATAGGACACTGGCTGCATGTATAAAGAAAATAGATGTTTGTAATAGGAAATAAATAAAAAATAGCTTACTGTACCTCAGTGGCAGAACTAGAGAGTGGTGTGCCCAGGTGCAAGAATATGCTTTGGGCCCCCCTATGCAGTGCCCCAAGTAGTGGTCCCCCTATGCAGTGCCCCCAGTAGTGCCCCTTATACAGTGCCCTCAGAAGAGGTCCCCCCTACACAGTGCGCCCAGTAGTAGTCCCCCTATGCATTGCCCCCAGTAGTAGTCCCCCCTATGCAGTGCCCCCAGTAGTAGTCCCCCTATGCAGTGCCCCCAGTAGTAGCCCCTTCTATGCATTACCCCCAGTAGAAGTCCCCCCTATACAGTGCCCCAGTAGCGGCCACCCCTCTATACAGTGCCCCCAGTAGCGCCCCCCCATACAGTGCCCCTAGTAGCAGCCACCCTCCCTATACACTGCCCCCAGTAGCGCCACCCCCCCTATGCAGTGTCAGTGCCCCTTACACACACACACAAAAAAAACCACACACAATTTACCTGAATCCCCGCTCCTCCCGGCCCGCTCTGCAACATGGGAGAGACATCACGACGTCTCTCCCATCACCCGCTGCGGGGGAAACCGGAAGGTGGAGCTCATGAGTGAGCTCCAGCTGGCTGCCTCCATGGACTCAGCAGCCAATGAGAGACTGTCTGACTCTCATTGGCTGCTATAACAAACACACTGCCGCCGCTGGTGGCGGTGTGTTTGTCACTGTGTAGTGTGGACCGCTCTCACTGTGGTCTGCACTACACTTAAATACTGTGGGGTCCGTGGGACACTGGCGGTGGGTGCAGTGGTTATGGGCCCCTGCACCACAGCGGGCACCAATGCAGGCCACTGGCTGCACTGCTGCTAGTTCCACCACTGCTGTACCTGCACTCAGGGATCAGTGATCAGTCAGCTGATTTGTGTGGTCAGCTGAGGTGCAGGCCTGGACTTTCACTGCACCTCAGCTGATTAGGCAGAGAAGAAGCTCACTAATGACCGATCCCTGGGTGCTACTAAGTAAGCTACTTTTTATTTATTTTCTATTACAGCCAACTATTTTCTTTTATGCATACAGTCTTCTTTCTACATGCAGCCGGTTGTCCCGATCTCTTGCGTGAGTGATGGGTGAATTGCTGGATGCAGCTCACTCATCACTCACTGTCAGTGATATCGATTCTGATCTGCTGTGCACGGCAGAGCAAGAGAATGGGGGAGGGATTCTTCCTCTCTGTCCTGCAGGATGGAGGAAAACCTCTATAATGCCATCTGATTATGGTATTCATTTTGAGAGGTTCTCTTCGGAAGTTATTTGCAATTTGCCTTTAGTAAATCTGAACAGATCACATGTCCCATTACAGGTATGCGATTTGCATACTAAAAATATAAAATTTTCTCTTCTGAAAGCTCTTTCATACATTTAAGTGTTACTAAAATAATGTGAAAAGGGTGTGAAAACACCTGTTTTTACATTGTTTTAGTAAAAAATATTATTAATATGTCACCAAGGGTATCTGCACTTTCAGCAGCTGAATTCGTGCATGGTGATGGCCTTGGAACATATCCCAGTTGTGTTAGCCTGGTGGTTAGAATGATGTTTAATCTGGGGATAGTTGGTAACTGCTAGCACGTAGTTACCAGGCCTATAACTTTTTATCAGATGGTAGGGTGACAGCATATAGTAATAGCAGAAAGTACAGTTACAAATATGTGTAGTAAGTTCCATAGGATAATGCAGGATTGGTTGCTAGAACTCCCAGGGATATACTGTGACCGGATTGGTTCAACTGGTCACATGTTTGAAAGCAAGATGGCGGCACCTAGTAGTCTGCAGCATGGAAGCACTGCCAGTCTCAATCCTCAACCAGCAGTCCTGCCGCCTACTCACAGGAACTCACCTGCACCCATGCTACCTCCAGAAGCCAGCACACCCGCCGAAGGGACCCTGCCAGAATGCCCGGACAGGTAATGTCCGCGATCTCCGATGCTGCACAGACCTGGTCATGACAGTACCCCCTCCTTTAAGGGTGACCTCTGGACACCTCTTAGGTTTCTCTGGGTTTTCGGTGTGGAATTCGCGAATTAAACGAGGTGCATGGACATCTCCAGTTTTCACCCAACACCGTTCCTCAGGACCGTAACCTCTCCAATCTAGAAGGTATTGAAGTTGACCATAACGGAACCAAGAGTCTAAGATTTATTTTATCTCAAACTCCACTCCTCTCTCAGTTTGAACTTTAGGAGACTGGGGTAAAACTTTGAGGAACCGATTGAGGATTAGAGGTTTTAACAGGGAGATATGGAAAGAATTTAGTATTCTGAGATAGGAAAGGAGTTTCAATTTGTAGGCTATTGGATTGATGACTTCAGTGATGGAGAAGGGACCAATAAAGCAAGGTGCAAACTTCATCGAAGGAACTCTTAGCCGTAGATTACAGGTAGACAGCCATACTTGATCCCCCACTTTCATACTGGGAACAGCTCCTCTCTTCCTATCTGCCCCAAATTTGTATCGGTGAGAAGCTTTTTGAAGGGAAGAATGGACTTGAGTCCAAATCCGTGAAAAATGTTGTAATGTTGAAGTCACGGCTGAGACATCATAAACTGACAGGTCCTTAAATTCTGGAACTCTGGGATGCAGACCATAGACTATAAGAAATGTAGTCTGTCCAGTAGATGAGTGATAGGAGCTGTTGTATGCAAATTCAGCCCATGGTAGGGATTCAGACCAGTTATCCTGAGATGATGACATATAAATCTTCAAGAAAGTTTCTAGATCTTGATTTACTCTTTCAGTAGATGCGTTGGTTTGGGGGTGACGGGCCATAGAAAATTTCAATTAGACCTGTAAAACGGAGCATAAGGCCCTCCAGAATCTGGCCACGAACTGGACTCCTCGGTCTGAAACTATTTCAGTAGGAAGTCCGCCTAAGCGGAATATATAATGAACAAAGAGTTGGGCTAAATCAGGAGCAGAAAGTAGTTTTTTGAGAGGAATGTAGTGCACCATTTTCAAGAATCGGTCAATCACTACCCAGATGGTAGTATAACCATTGGAGATGGGTAAATCAGTTGCAAAGTCCATAGACAAATGAGACCAGGGATGAGTTGGAATAGATAGAGGCATCAATTCTCCTGCAGGAGCTTGGCTGGACATTTAATGTTGCGCACATAATGTGCAAGAAGAGATTAATTCTGTAACCTCAGGCTTCATGGCTGGCCACCAATAAGAGCGCTGTAAGAATTCCAGAATTTTAGGAATGCCCGTGTGCCCAGAAAAGTGGAAGTATGCGGCCAAGTTAGAAGTTGTCTACATAGATCGGGAGCCACACACGTTTTCCCAGGAGGTGGTTGGATATGAACAGTAGCAAAGACTTTGGACTCTAGGACGGTAGTCTCTTTAAAGTCTTCTGGAAGGTTTTCACAGGATAAAGAATGGGAAAGAGCATCAGCCTTTTGGTTTAAGGATCCTAGACGGAAAGTCAAAGTAAAATTGAATCGAGAAAAGAATATTGCCCATCAAGCCAAACATGAACTGAGACACTGGATGTTCTTTAAAAATAGTAGGTTCCGATGGTCCGTGTATACGGTGATGGGAAATTTAGCTCCCTCAAGAAGGTAACGCCATTCTGCAAAGGTTAATTTGACAGCCAATAATTCTTGTTCCCCTATAGGATAATTTCTCTCGGCTGGTAGGAATTTTTTAGAAAAATATCCACGGGTGGAACCTATTATCCTCAAATTTTTGTGATAGTACCACCCCCATGGCTTCAGATGAAGCATCTGCTTCCAGAAAAAAAGGACTATTGACATCAGGTTGTCTTAAGATAGGTGCAGAGATGAAAGCTTGTTTCAGCATTTGGAAGGCTGTCTCATCTTCGGGGGGCCACTGAGAGGGGTTGGCCCCTTTTGCGGGTCAAGGCCGAAATGGGTGCCACTAGGGATGAGAAACCTTTTATGCCTCTCCTGTAGTAATATGTAAACCCCAAAAATCTTTGCACGGCTTTTAAAGAGTTAAGACGGGACCAGTCCAGAATGGCTTGTACTTTCTTGGGGCCCATTTCTAAACTGGAACCAGAGATGACATATCCTAAAAACAGAATGGCGGGTACCTCAAATACACACTTCTCAACCTTGCAATATAGATGGTTTCTTCTCAGGCGAGTCACCACCTCCTTTACATGCGACCGATGTTGTTCAAGAGTAGAGGAAAAGATCAGGATGTCATCCAGGTATACAATGACTGATACATAAAGTAAATCTAATTTCATTAACAAAATTTTGAAAGGCAGAAGGTGCACTGCAGAGACCAAAGGCCATCACTAAATACTCTAAATGTCCGTCACAAGTGTTGAAGGCGGTTTTCCATTCATCACCTGGACGTATTCTAATGAGGTTGTACGCCCTCTTAGATCTAGTTTTGAGAACACTGTGGCCCCTATAACTCGGTCAAATAATTTGGTGATAAGGGGTGACGGGTATCGATTTTTTACCGTAATGTCATTTAAGCCTCGGTAGTCGATGCAGTGGTCGGAGACCCCCATCCTTCTTGGCTACAAAAAAGAAGCCTGCACCAGCTGGAGAGGTGGAAGGGTGGATAAAACCCTTTTGTAGATTTTCTTGTATGTACGCAGATATGGCCTTTGTCTCGGGTAATGACAATGGATATGTATGACCTTGGGGTGGAGTCTTGCCTGGAATCAACTCAATGGGACAATCCCAATCTCGATATGGAAGCAAGGAGTCTGCCCCAGTTTTGCAAAACACGTCATTGAAAGAAACGTACTGGCTGGGAATCTGTAGCTTTTCTGATGTGTGAATTTTATTAATGGGTTTAATACAAGGCAGACAGGAAACATGACGGGACTCTACCCAGGACAAAACTTGCATGGAGCTCCAATCGATTCTAGGATTTTGCTTACTTAGCCACTGATACCCCAGAATAATCCCATGGGAGGCCTTAGAAATAACAAGAAAATGTATGAATTCTGTATGAAGAACCCCCACACGAACTTGTACAGCTTGAGTTTGCATGGAAACAGTTCCATTGATAATTTGACTGCCGTCCACTGCCGATAAGCTGATGATGTGGTCAAGAGATTTAACGGGAATTTGAAGCTCTCAAACGAGCTCTGTGGTGATAAAGTTCTCAGCAGCCCCTGAATCAAGGAGAGAAAAAACAATATGAGACTCTTGTTTTAAATCCAAAGTAATGGGTATAACTGATTCAGTTTTAAGTGGAGACAGTGACATAACTCCCAACCTGGTGTCTCCAATGCCAGTTAGGAGTGGAAGTTTCGCGGATGGTGGGAACAGGAGGCAACTAGGTGACCAGTCTCTCCACAGTACATACAATGGTTTTCACGCCGGTGTCTTTGCCGTTCCTCAATAGTGTGGCGGACTCGATTGATCTGCTTGGGTTCATTGTTCACGGGTTCAGGTGCCGGTGAGACAGGAGGGTTGGTAGATCAAAACCTGAAACGAAAACCCTTATTTTTCTCAACTTGTCGTTCACGATAATGTAAGTCCACTGTATTACAGAGGTAAATAATATCATTTAGACTGGTTGGAAGATCTCGTGTGGCAAGGTCATCTTTTAGTTGATCCGAAAGACTGCTCCAAAAAACAGCAATAAGAGCTTCTTCATTCCATTTTAATTCTGAGGCCAAAGTTTTAAATTTGGATGACATATTGGCTAACTGAACGATTCCCTTGACGGAGATGCATGATCTCAGTGGAGGCTGATGTCGTTCTCCCAGGTTCGTCAAATATCCTCTGAAAGGACACCAGGACATAAGTGTAATTGTCAAATAATAGATCCGACCTCTCCCACAGTGGTGAAATCCAATCTAAGGCGGATCCGGACAGAAGAGATACAATATAGGTGACCTTAGACTTAGGGGTAGGAAAGTTCACAGGTTGGAGAGTGAAATGGACATCGCATTGATTAAGAAATCTGTGGTATATTTTAGTGTTTACATCGAACTTGTTAGGTGTCAGTAAATGAAGATTGGTTGGAGCAGTAATAACTGGGATAGATTGTTGATTGGTAGCAGCTGCAATATTCACTGTAACGAGGGAAGCTTGCAGTGCATCCTGACGAAGAGACATATCCTGAAGAAATTTAGCTAATTACCGTTGTGAGACTTCCAATCCTTCTAACCGGTTAGCAATACCTTGAAGTAGATTCATTCTAGGATCCTGTCCACTAGCCAAATCCATTGGGCAACTGCAAACTGACACGACTTGATTAGAAGTTGGACCTGGGGTGGAGTCAGGTGATGACGGTAGAACAATTGAAAAGAAGACGGCCTTAGATGGGTGTTATTCATGAAAAAGAAATGATGATCAAAGACGCTTGGATTGTAGAAGACTGTAGAATACGAGGAGTATGTCAGACTCAATGACTGTTACACCAGAGGGGACACCAGAACTTCGGGGATGGCAGGATCACCAGCAGGGTAGGCAAGCAGGGTAGTGCCCTCAGTATACAGGAATCCGAGGAGGTATAAGCAGGAACTGAACTGAACTGAGCGGGCGGCTGACTACAGATTGACTACAGGCACAGAGGGAGCACAGAGAACTAGCTCACAGCTTGCATTGTGAATAACGTTGCACTGGCAACTAAAGGACTTCCAGACAGCCCTTAAGTACCATAGGATAATGCAGGATTGGTTGCTAGAACTCCAAGGGAGATACTGTGACCGGATTGGCTCAACTGGTCACATGTCTGAAAGCAAGATGACAGCACCCACTAGTCTACAGTGCGGAAGCGCTGCCAGTCTCAATCCTTAGCCAGCAGTCCTGCTGCCTACTCACAGGAACTCACCTGCACCCGCGCTACATCCAGAAGCCAGCACCCCCGCCGAAGGGACCCTGCCAGAGCGCCCGGACAGGTAAGGTCTGCGATCTCCGATGTTGCACAGACCTGGTCGTGACACATTTATTGTAATCTGGTAGAAGAGCAAGTAACATAAGACAAAGAGATATCACAGGTCTAACAGCGGTAGGCAATCTGTGTGAAACATAGTGTGCTGGGCATGCACCGGTGGATGATAGCCATAAAGTCTCTCTGTGTTTCGGAGGTGATATAGTGAATTGCGGTTATTGTTACTGGCTTTTCTGGCATGCATTTTGGTGGAAGCCTCTGGAGTCCATCCTGTCTTCATGGATGCTGGGAAGTAAAGATGCGCAGAGACTCCTCTTCTCGACTGAGGGCCTGATTCAGAGCCGCTCGTTCGCCCCTAGCGATGTTCGCACAACTGCGCATGCGTATGGGTCGTAATGCGCATGCGCCAACCAGTCAGTGCGGTCGAAAATCGAGCGCTCGCAAAATAGCGAGTGCCTGCTAATTTGAGTGACAGGATGAGGCGTTTGTGGGTAGTAACAGGGGAAGGTGCTTGAAAACGGGGAGTGGTGATCCGAACGCAGGCGTGCCAAACGGTCAAAACGGGCGTTTTAAGGGTGTACATAATTAACAAAGCAGCGTCATCGGCCACGTCACTTGGTTGTTCTACCACAAGCACTGCGAGCAGTTCAGACGCCTTTCGATGTACTCGATTAATCTAATAAATAGCGGAGATAACGTAGGATGCGAGCGGCCAGGGGGCGTCTTTACAAAATAGCGAGCGCATATTTTGTTCGCTCGCTCAGACATAGAGGCGGCAACAGACCGCAAAGAGCGAGCACTCAATTTAAATATCCGGCCCTTTTTCTGAACGAGCGAGCGCAAATAGCGTCCGGCTCTGAATCAGGCCCCGAGTTGCGTCGGGTCCTAGTGACCACCAGTTCAGCTCCACCTACAGGTTGTGCATTCCTTCCAACATTTGTTTACAAGCATCTTTTCCTGCATATGTTCAGAGCATTAACGAGTCCACTTCTTAATGGGACCCTAAATGTAATTTACAAACAGAAAATTATGATTTGATGCAATACATTTCTTTTTGTGCAAATGCGCTGTTATCTGTTTTACACAACTAGGCGCACACTTACAGCACACATTTGTTTTGGTGTTTGCAAGTTTACGTTTGATGGGGGCATTATTATGTAACCTGGACCCTATTAATATCATTATACGATCGATAATAAGAGTTGTTACTAGATTGGTACAAGAACAATAGGGAGTAAATTTACTAAGACTCGAGATAGGTCGAGATGACCATCTCGGGTGATTTATTAATTTTTCTTCTGCTTGCAAATTTACTAAAGGTAAAGTCAGGTGAGTTAGGGCTGTATTTACTACAATCCGCATATTGAATGCAGATTGTAGTGTGATATTATCAACTGAATTCGCATTGCAAATTCAGGCAATATCACAGGGATTTACTACAAATCCCTTGCAGGGACAGAGCTTGCGATAAAGCTCTGTCCCTGCGAATCCCCTCCGCACACTAGTCACTGTATTTTCGCAAAAAATATCGTGACAAACTGCCAGCGCATGCGCCGACCGGCCGCCGCTGCTAACCCCCCCTGGTGCTAAGCCCCGCCCCCGGTGCTAAGCCACACCCCCGCGGTCCCTGGAGTCAGGTAAGTAAAAAAAAATTTTGAGAATTATTTTTCTTTTTTTTTTTACAGTAATCAGCTTGCGGTCTGTTTAGACCACACAGCTGATTACTGGGACCGACTCCCGACTCTGCTCTCCCCATTAGAGCAGAGCAGGAGTCCGGTAACCAGGGGAGACCCTGGATAACGCCACCTCCAGGTGGCGTTATTCATCACAGGGCCTCCCTAGGTATTTTTTTCACATTTTATTTTTAATAACTCTGGTCGGATCACATTTCCAATTACAATTATGGGAAATCCGATCTGATTATTAAAAATAAGTGATACTTAGGGGTTGGAGTAGAATTTTACGAATTCTACTCTAATTGCCCTGTAATAACTATAGGTGATAATAAAATAATGTGAAAAAGGGTGTGAAAACACCCTTTTTCACTTTATTTTAGTAAAAATAATGTTAATAAATAGAGCCCAAAGGGCTCTATTTACTACAATCCGCATTGGTAATGCAGATTGTAGTGTGATATTACCGAGTGAATTCACATTGCGAATTCAGGCAATATCACAGGGATTTACTACAAATCCCTTGCAGGGACAGAGCTTGCGATAAAGCTCTGTCCCTGCTAATCCTCTTCGGAACCTTATCACGGTATTTTCGCAAAAAATACCGTGATTAAGTGCCCGTGCATGCGCCGACTGGTCGCCGCTGCTACCCCCCTCCGGTACTAAGCCCCACCCCTGCGATCACAGACCCCCTGCGACCCCCCCTCCCACCACCCGCGACCCCTCTCTCCCTTACTTACACTTACCTGCATGTTCCGGGCCTCCGGTGATGTTCTCCATTCCTCTGGTCAGGTGATCTCCCATACTGCACTGGGGCCCGATCATCTGATGACCGGGCAGCAGTGCACTGTGGGAGACCAGCTGACCGGAGGGGAGTCATCTCCGGAGGCCCGATCACCGGTCCCTGGAGTCAGGTAAGTAATTTTTTTTTTCATTATTTTTTTTTTCTTTTATTTTTACAGTAATCAGCTTGCGGTCTGTTTAGACCACACAGCTGATTACAGGGACCGACTTCCCGCTCTGCTCTCCCTGTTAGAGCAGGCCAGGAGTCCGGTAACCGGGGACGACCCTGGATAACGCCACCTCCAGGTGGCGTTATTATCACAGGGCTTTCCCCGGTATTTTTTTCACATTTATTTTTAGTAACTATGGTCAGATCACAGTTCCCATTACAGTTATGGGAAATGTGATCTGCTTTACTAAAAATAAGTGATACTTAGGGCTTGGAGTGGAATTTTAGGAATTCTACTCCAATTGCCCTGTAATAACTATAGGTGATACTAAAATAATGTGAAAAGGGTGTGAAAACACCCTTTTTCACATTATTTTAGTAAAAATAATGTTGATAAATAGAGCCCTTAGAGAGAGATTTCTCTCATCTCACTTGTAAAACTCGGGTGAGATAGCAATCTCGAATCAAATCACCATTGGGCCAAATCGGAAGTATTTTTCACCTAAAACATACATCTCTCAAATTTACCAAGAATCGGGATGACAAGCTCGGGTGAGATAGGAGCAAACTCTCTGTCAAAATCACTTTTCAAACTCTCAACCCCCTGAGCTGCGAGATGGTCAGAAACATGCACAAATCATTTACAGTGGAACCCTACACATTTTTTTCCCTGTAAATTTAAGAACCAGGACAGACTGGCAAGCCCGGGGCTCGTTAGTCTTTTTTTTGGGGGGGGGACCTCACGTCATTTTAAAAAAAAAACATTTAACTCTTTTTTACAAGTCTTAACACACAAGCAGCCAACACCTATCTCACTGATATGTGCAGGCTGCTAGCTCGGGAGAGATTTGCAGAGAGAAAACACTGCAATATTGGGTGAATAAACTCCTGCAAAAGGAGATACTCGGGAGAGATATCTCGTTCTGCTTCATCATCGGCCAACTCGTTTAGCCTCAAATCACCTGCTGGTAAATTTGGTAAAAAACAAGGGATTAAATCACCCGAATTTTGGCAAATTCCAGCGACATTAATCTCCTTGAAAATCAGGACCATCTCGAATCTTAGTAAATTTACCCCCAGGGGTGCTGAGATTCAGGGCTTCATTCAGAGGCGGCCGTACGGTCTAGGACCGCATGGCCGCCTCGATGTTTGTCCAGTGCGCATGCGCATGAGGGAGCCGGCTCCTTTGTGCGCATGCGTGAGACCCGCTACGACCGACAGCGCCGGTCGTAGCGGGTCTCTTTCCAAAGGGGGCGAGCTGTCGATGTTGATTGCCTGCCGTTTGGGGGAGGCCCCACTGACATCACTAGTGATCACTAGTGATGTCAGTGGAGAGCTTCCGGCTCTGACAGAGCCAGAAGCTCTCCGGGGGGTTTACGACAAGTGAGACCCTACCCTAGGGTCTCGTCGTAAGCCCCAATGGTCGCAATGGTCTATGACCATCGCGACCATCACCTTAGCGGTCGATTAGAGCTGTGGGTGTAAACCCACAGCCTAACGACCGAAACAGAGGCGGCCGGTCAGGATGCAAGTGGCCGTCCAGTTTCTGAGCGACCGCTTGCATCCTCCGACCGCCTCTGAATGAGGGCCTCAGTGTAGTGGATTGTAATCACAGTTCAGTGAACATACACTTAATTTCAACTATACCGTTATGCTCCCTCCTGAGAGATTGTCAAACAGCAATGTAAGGGTTTACTGAGTGCCATCACAGTATGAAAGAAATTAGGCATGATTTTTAAAATATATAACTTGAGTGCATAACTTTTTCAGTAAAGGAGCTAAAGTGCTCATTCATAGACCAATCTAGCCTTTTTCCCCAGCACCTAACAGATGGAATGTCCATGGCCAAGTTGGCTACACATGTGTGTAGCAAAACCAAACAAATCTAGGGTTCGTACACACATAACGATTTTTTTGAACGATTTAATTAAAACAACGTCGTTATCGTTAAATCGTTTAAAAAATCGTTCATTTTTTTGGGGTGAACGATGAACGATAATCGTTCATGCGCGCTCCTGTTTGTAGCTTGCAGTTTGTAGTTCATCGTCCATTCTGACTGTCCAACAAACGATTTTTGTTCAGAAAATCGTTCATGTTCTCCAGAATGAACGATGAACGATGTCCATTCACTGTATGCATGATTAAAAAATCGTTCATCGTTCATAAAAATCGTTCACAAAATCGTTCATTAATGTAGTAACCAACGATTTTTGTAAACGATTTTCATTCACTTTTTCAAGGGAAAATCTGAACGAAAATCGTTGGTTACTAACATCGTTATGTGTGTATGCACCTTTAGACCAAATACAGAGACTCTAAAGGGCAGTGTTTCCCAACCTTGGTCCTAAGGCACACCAACAGACCAGGTTTAAGGATAGCCATGTTTGAGCACAAGTTACTTAAATATGAGCATCCTGGCACTTTTTGTATTATTGTACTGAAGAGCTCATTCAGACCTGATCGCAAGATGCAGACGCTCGCAATCAAAAAGAGGCCAGCTATTTAAATGAAGCACTCGCACTACGTCGCGTAAGGACACCCTCAATGTCTTAGTGAGCTATGTCAAAGAGCGCTCGCAAATGTATAAAGACGCCCCCTTGCCACTCGCAACTTACGTCATCTCCGGGAATTGTAGGATTAATCTGTAACATTGAGAGCCATAGGAGCTGCTCGCAGCCCTTGAGGTTGCCTTCCCCTGCCGCAAGCACTGCGATGAGTGCATTTTGGCGGCTGACTTGCCTGCATCCGCTACACAACTCCCCACTTTACAAGCACCTTCCCCTGTTACCACCCACAAATGGCACTATCTGTCACTCAAAGTAGCGACCTGATAGTGGCTTACGAGCAACTTAAACCAGATCGCAAAGACTAGCTTGCGCACGCGCACAATGAATTGCTCGCACGGCAAGGCAAAAATCTCTCATAGCGAGCGAGCGCAACTTAGCGACCGAGTCTGAATCAGGTCCTTAGTACTCCAGGCAATACACAGCAGCAAATGACAAAATCCACAGATTTTCTGACTTCTCAGTTGAAAGTAAACTATGAGATAAGACCATGGGGATGATTCAGAGTTGTACGCTGTTGTGATTTTCACACAGTTTTCTGATGTTCCGAAAACATGCGCAGGACCCATACTGCACATGTGCAGATCGGGTCCTGCATCCACACACGCAGTGCTGCTGCAGACGTCAGGTGAGTGACACTCTACAGTTGTTTGGGGGCAAGAATGGGCAGCGATGGGCTCAATTTCACAAAATGTAGGCGTGTTGCCTCTGTTTTCTGGGAATGCCCAGGGCCAGATTAATGCTTGTGGGAACTCCAGGCAACTAAGATGTGGGGAACCCTTCCAATAAAATGTACACCCTGCCCCTTACCTTGCCCCAGAGTGCCACTCCTATATGCCACAGGGTGTCTCCCCTTTATGTCACAGAGTGTCCCTCCAATATGCCCCACAGTGCCACCCTGTATGATATACAGTGTCCTTCACCCTAGTGCCTGGGATTACTCACCGGCTCCTCTTGAATGCTTCTGGCTGTGACAGCTCTGTGTTCTGCATGCACAGTGCATACAGCGCAGGGTGGCTTCCGAGTCCCCTCATAAGCGTCAAGGAGGTGATGTGTCACATGACATGGATGAGGGGACTCGAGAGCCCCTTGCGCTGTATGCAGCACTGACTGTGCTATGCATGGGGAACACAGAGCCACTGCAGCCCCTATCAGAGAACACTGTGTGGGGGACCTGGAGCGTCACTCCCCTCTTAATCCAGCCCTGGGAGTGCTGAGGTCAGGGTCTGACGCAGACCTTCTGGCTCTGGCAGAGGAGTTCCATTGCTTATTGTAAGCTCCGGCTTACTCAAACAGGCGATGACTGCGGCCATTGTGGCCATCGGTCGTGATGGTGATCCCATGTTGATCCCTCAGACACAGCACTCAGATCTGTGATGCTGGCAGGAGGCGTCTTTTGTCCTCAGACGCCTCCTGCTGCATTAGCATACGTTAGCATCTCTCCTGGGATCGGTATGCGTCCGGCGGTTCAAATCCCGACGCCAGAAGACCGGCACCAGTGAAGATCCCGACTGTGCTAAAGGTAAGTATAAACTAAGCTAACCTAACCCCCCCTAACCCTCTCTTTAGGGGTGCTTAACCCTAACCTCCCCTCCAAGTGCCTAACCCTAACCCCTCTCTAAGTGCCTAAACCTAACCCACCCTTCCCCACTGCCTAAACCTAACCCTCCCGTGGGGGTGCCTAACCGTAACCTCCCCCCGGGGGTGCCTAACCCTCACCCCCACTAACCCTCTCGGGGGGGTGCCTAACCCTAAGTCCCCCCCGGGATCCCCTAACCTAACCCTCTCCCCCCGCGACTGTCCGCGCGCTGCGCACGGCTTACCTTCGATCGGGATGCCAGGCGCCGGGCTCCCGTCGTAGGTAAAATGACAGGCGTCGGGATTTCGACGCCTATCATTAGACCCTTGCCGGGATTAGACAGTCGGGATGCCGACGGTCTGCATTTAGACTGTCGGCATCCCGACTGTATACCTCTCTCCTGCAGCAGCGATGCTAACACCGTCATAATCTGAATCAGGCCATATGCCTATAACCAGTCTCATGCAAGTGTTATATTAAGTACTGACAACACCTGAGGAGATCATATTCATTTAAAGAACAAATGCCATTAATTGAGAAAATGGCATATATTTATCCTTAAGCAAAATCCCAGCCAGAGAAATAATTTGCTTCAAGTGTTTGTTGTCATTCAAACTGTAATACAGCAAAATAATTGGTTTGGATCACTTGGGTGTTATTGCCACTGATGTCTGATGGTATTAAAGTTTTTAATGCTTATCAGTATAATAAGCTGAGAGTGATTTACTAGAATGTTACACTCAATGTCACTCATTACAAAACAATACTTTGGTTTAATCAACTATATTATTAGAAAATGTGTAATATATCAACATATATTCTATAATTTAAATTATGCTGCTAAATTGATTGATTTCACACCCAATTTTTAGTCAGTTCTTGTTGTACTTATGGTCACTGCATAGTAATGGTCACTGGCTTCTTATTAAATGAAGTAATTATGGACTTTCCTGAAAAGTTGCTAGTTGCCATAAAGACATTCACGCCATCCTCTCCTCTACCAGACTGCCCAGTATTTCACAAGTGCTGTGAGTAATGTATTTACAGGGGGCTGGATTTCAGCTCATTGCTCATTGGTCTTTGATCCATGACTGAATAAATAGCTGCTCAGTCTGTAGTCCTGAGTAAGTTATTGTGCCTGTTACCCTGACTAACTAAATCTGCATTACTGTGTGATTTCCTGATGCTGGCTCAGATTGTTTTTGACTCTGCTGACGTCTTCATTGTTCTGCCATTGGCCTGTCTTCTGGATATTCTTTTGTATGCTGCCTGCCATGACCCTGCACCATGGGCCTGATTCAGACCCGCTCGCTAGATGCGGCCGCTCGCTTCCAGCGTATGGAAATTTAGCTAAGTGATGTCAAGGCAGCTGCTCGCATGGCAAGGCATAAGCTTTGTGTTTATAGACGCCCACCAGCCTGTCTTTAGCTGCTCCCTAGCGTACTTCATCTCCAGGAAGTATATACAATCATCGGTACATTGGGTTCCATCGAATCTGACTGCATCGTTTGCGGTTGACTGTACCCTACCGCAAGCACTTCAGCGTATTATTCAACCAGGTGACATGCACTATGACGCTGCCTGTTAATTATGCACACCCCAGAAATGGTGTGAAAACACTCTGACACGCCTGCATCCGCACGCCACTCCCCCGTTAATACTGGCCTGCCCCTGTTACCACCCACAAACGGCCTCTCCTGTCACTCACAGGGCTGTCTTTGCAGGGTGAGCGAGCACATTCCGATCGCTCGTACTAGTTTGCGCACGTGCACTGTGAACTGCACGCATGCATACATTAGCAAACATCGTCTGCAATGAGCGGCCACTTGCTAGCGAGCAGGTCTGAATCAGGTCCCATGTACGGTAATACCAGCTTGACCAGTAGTTTATTTCCTGGACTCTTCTTTGGTTCTGTACATATTTGTTCCTGGAGCTGTTTCTGCTGTGTGTCATCCCCATTTTCTTGGAGTACCAAGGCCAGGGTCTTCGTCTTCTGATGCAGACAATCTGAGTAGCCTCAGGGTTACTCAGATTGCCAATGGTATCATAAATGATTTGATGCTGTATCTTAGGACACAGCACTTGGATCTGTGATGCAGACAGGAGGCGTCTATTTACACCAGATACCTCTTGCTGCATTAGCATATAAGTAGTATGGTATTGCACTGCCACTTCCCTGCAGCTGTGCAATACCGTACTACTATGAATTAGGACCCTAATGTGGGTATTTTCTTTTTAGGTATGCAAGCAAATGCATTGCACCCAAATACTCTGAGCTTGATTCCAGATCACACCTCTATTCGTTTCTTGCCTTATACTGCAACTGTGGGTTAATTCTTTAGGTATACTGCTGTAGACACTGCCTCTGCCTAGAAGCATTTTTCTAGGTTGTCATCATGCAGCATGGATCTTGCATGTTACACAATTGTACGGTTGGCACACTCACAATGTTTTGTTCTTGTGTGTGCAATTGTTAGTTGATGCTCAGTTCCAATTGGCCACCTGGATTGCCCACTTTTGCTTGGTAACTGGGCAGCTGTGGGTGGATAGCGGCTGGCTCCGGAAGACTTACCCTCTCTCCCGAACCGGATGTGTAGGCAAGTATTAAGTATAATATAGCATGTACAATGGTTTTGAATACTATGAGGTGTGACTATATATATATATATATATATATATAAAGGTAGATTTCCTGGAAGGAAGGATGCACTGTCCGTTTTAACAACGTATCAAAATGTATTCATCATAAGGCATCATAGAAGAAATCGTGATCGTGGTCGACGTTTCGGTACACATCTGGACCTTTTTCAAGACCTCAGTACAACAGAGTCACATATCTATTGCATTAAAACAACTGGAATGACATAATTCTTGCAAGTGTAGCAAACATGTATGGTTAATTATAACACCACACCACAGTACCAATAAATCAGGTGCTATACCACCAATCTGTGCTCCCCGCATGCATAAAATAGATGCGGTCATATACACTAATGTATATATTTAATAATACCTCAATTCAATATCCAATGGGGACATAGAACGATTAGGTGCAATTTCACCATAGCGCAATTTCAGAGATAGGAGCATGGTCTAACGCGACCGGTTCACGGACGAAAACATACACCTGTGTGGATATAATATGGGTGTAATCCTAAATGTAGCCAAATATTACATAAATGAAGTCACTGCACTGGATGCACGGGCACTTACCTAAGGCTCCATATCACAATTACAGCCTGCCGCCATTAGCTGAACCTCGCTGTGGGTACACTCATGTCCCGCCGTGTGTGTACCTCACCGCTTCGTCCCGGCTAGAAAAGCAGCCAGACAGGAAGTGCTCATCAGCCATTCAACTTCCGCGTGTCAGAGTGACACGCAAGCTGTAACCTAGCAACCCGCGGTTGCATCCGCGTTACTGGAATCATTACACATATAACTGAATTAGGCTAAAGGGTTTATAATTACAGGAACCAGATAAGACTGACAACATAATGATATAATATTTTGGTGTACATAGTATCAGACAACGTGATATACATATTTACAATCAACTAGAGGAAAAAATACATATCTATACGAAATAGAGAATTGCTGCATATACTAGTAGGTGATGCAAATAATAAACAAAACCCTACATAAAACAAAGGGAAACAAATAAAACTAAATAAATAACACAAATTATAAGAGAGGTAGATATATACAGTCAGGTCCATAAATATTGGAACATTGATAGAATTTTCATATTTTGGCCTCTATTCACCACCACAATGGCTTTGAAATGAAACAAACAAGATGTGATTTAACTGCAGACTCAGATTTAATTAGAGGGTAATTACATCCAAATCAGGTGAACTGTGTAGGAATTACAATGGTTTCTATATGTGCCTCCCACTTTTTAAGGGGCCAAAAGTAATGGGACAAACTAAACAATCCTAAATCTAACTTTCACTTTTTAATACTTTGTTGCAAATCCTTTGCAGGCAATTAAAGCCTGAAGTCTGGAACGCATAGACATCACCAGATGCTGGGTTTCATCCCTGGTGATGCTCTGCCAGGCCTCTACTGCAAATGTCTTCAGTTCCTGCTTGTTCTTGGGGCATTTTCCCAGTTTTGTCTTCATCAAGTGAAATGCATGCTCAATCGGATTCAGGTCAGGGGATTGACAGCCATTGCATAACATTCCACTTTTTAGCCTTAAAAAACTCTTTGGTTGCTTTTGCAGTATGCTTCGTGTCATTGTCCATCTGCACTGTGAAGTGCCGTCCAATGAGTTCTGAAGCATTTGACTGAATATGAGCATATAATATTGCCCGAAACACTTCAGAATTCACATAATCAATAAATACAAGGGAACCAGTTCCATTGGCAGCCATACATGCCCACACCATGACACTACCACCACCATGCTTCAATGATGAGGTGGTATGTTTTGGATCATGAGCAGTTCCTTTCCTTCTCCATATTCTTCTCTTCCCATCACTCTGGTACAAGTTGATCTTTGTCTCATCTGTCCATAGGATGTTGTTCCAGAACTGTAATAGCTTTTTTAGATGTTGTTTGGCAAACTCTAATCTGGTCTTCCTGTTTTTGTGGCTCACCAATGGTTTGCATCTTGTGGTGAACCCTCTATATTCACTCTTGTGAAGTCTTCTTTTGATTGTTGACTTTGACATATATACACCTACCTCCTGGAGAGTGTTCTTGATTTGGCCAACTGTTGTGAAGGGGTTTTTCTTCACCAGGGAAATAATTCTTCTGTCAACCACAACAGTTGTTTTCCGTGGTCTTCCGGGGCTTTTGGTGTTGCTGAGCTCTCCGATGCATTCTTTCTTTTTAAGAATGTTCCAAACAGTTGATCTGACCACACCTAATGTTTTTGCTATCTCTCTGATGGGTTTGTTTTGATTTTTCAGCCTAATGATGGCTTGCTTCACTGATAGTGACAGCTCTTTGGATCTCATATTGAGAGTCGACAGCAACTGATTCCAAATGCAAATGTCACACCTAGAATCAACTCCAGACCTTTTACCTGCTTAATTGATAATGAAATAATGAGGGAATAGCCCACACATGTCCAAGAAATAGCTTTTGAGTTGATAGTCCCATTACTTTTGGCCCCTTAAAAAGTTGAAGACACACATAGAAACCGTTGTAATTCCTACACCGTTCACCTGATTTGGATGTAATTACCCTCAAATTAAATCTGAAAGTCTGCAGTTAAAGCACATCCTGTTTGTTTCATTTCAAAGCCATTGTGGTGGTGAATAGAGGCCAAAATATGAAAATTCTGTCAATGTCCCAATATTTATGGACCTGACTGTATATATATATATATATATATATATATATATATATACATATAAAAAAATTAGGGATGAGCGGTTCGGATTTTAGGAAATCCAAACCCTGCCGAACTTAGGGGATCCGAACTGATCCAAGTCCCGGCTCGGATTTTCCTGCTGAGCTCGGATTTGAAAACAAGCCAAAAACAGAGATCCCGGCATTGGATTTCTGTTTTTTAGTTCGGAAAGCTTCCTCTGTCGGATCCAATCAGCGGCCGCTACCATGGTAACAGGCCGCTGGTAGGCTGAGAATTGCTGTCTCTCAGCCAACCAGTGGCCTGTTAGCATGCTGGCAGCCACTGATTGGATCTTGCAGACAGAAGCATAGTGCTGTCACTGCCCCCACCCTCTGGCCCTGACATCCATGCCATGCTGCATCCGAAGGGAGAAGGGAGCGAGTGCCGTCCGGGATGTACGTCTGCCTGCCAGTGCCTGAGGTGAGAAGGCAGGAATCGGGCTGACAGGAGATGCCCAGAATCCTGACATTAGGGGGTTCTGTCTCCCCCACCCTGAGCTTCCCTCCCCCATCCTGTGCCCACTGAATGCCCCCTCCTTACTCTGTGACCCTGAGCTCCCCTCCCCCATCGTGTGTCCTTTCAGTGTCTCCCCATAACCTGTTCTCCCCTGAGTGTCCCCCCCCTTACTCCATGCCTTCTTGAGCATCCGCCCCAACCCTGTGCCCCCTTGAGCATCCCCCCAACCCTGTGCCCCTTTAAATGTCTCCCCAACCCTGTGCCCCCAACCCTGTGCCCCCTGGTGTAGGGGGTAGGAGAGGGAAGTAGGCAGTGTGAAGTGTACGGGGGTAGGAGAGGGAAGTAGGCAGTGAGAGGTGTAGGGGGTAGGAGAGGGAAGTAGGCAGTGCGAGGTGCAGGGGGTAGGAGAGGGAAGTAGGCAGGGTGTAGGGGGTAGGAGAGGGAAGTAAGCAGTGTGAGGTGCAGGAGGTAGGAGAGGGAAGTAGGCAGTGAGAGGTGTAGGGGTAGGAGAGGGAAGTAGGCAGTGAGAGGTGTAGGGGGTAGGAAAGGGAAGTAGGCAGTAAGAGGTGCAGGGGGTAGGAGAGGGAAGTAGGCAGGGTGTAGGGGGTAGGAGAGGGAAGTAAGCAGTGTGAGGTGCAGGGGGTAGGAGAGGGAAGTAGGCAGTGAGAGGAGAAGGGGGTAGGAGAGGGAAGTAGGCAGTGACAGGTGTAAGGGGTAGGAGAGGGAAGTAGGCAGTGAGAGGTGTAGGGGGTAGGAGAGGGAAGTAGGCAGTGTGAGATGTATGGGTAGGAGAGGGAGGTAGGCAGTGAGAGGTGTAGGGGTTAGGAGAGGGAAGTAGGCAGTGAGAGGTGAAGGGGGTAGGAGAGGGAAATAGGCAGTGAGAGGTGTAGGGGGTATGAGAGGGAAGTAGGCAGTGAGAGGTGTAGGGGGTAGGAGAGGGAAGTAGGCAGTGAGAGGTGTAGGGGGTAGGAGAGGGAAGTAGGCAGTGTGAGGTGCAGGGGGTAGGAGAGGGAAGTAGGCAGGGTGTAGGGGGTAGGAGAGGGAAGTAAGCAGTGTGAGGTGCAGGGGGTAGGAGAGGGAAGCAGAGGCTAATTCCCATTATTAAAATCCCTAAAGTTGGAGGGGGGTTTTCAACTGAAATTTTCCAAACCCACACTTCAAAATTCCCACTTCGAGCACTGATGTATACACAGTGAAATCCTATATCATTACTATGGTGAGTTTTAGGGGTCTATTGGCCTGATTCAGACCCGCTCGCAAGCGCATTGCGCTCGCAAGTGGGTCGATGTTGGCCCAGTGCGTATGCGCGCCATGCGCAATGAGCGTGAGCAAGCCCCGTAGTGATTGAGCTCTTCACTAGCTCTGGAGCTCGCAGCAAAACGGGGCGGCTGTCGATGTCGATCGACAGCTCGCCCCGTTTGTAGGCGGGTAGGGGGGGTGGCTGAACAAATGGAGGCGTTCTCGAAGGAACGCCTGCCGTTTGTGGGCGGCCCTACTGACATCACTCTTGATGTCAGTAGTGGACTTCCAGCTCTATTAGAGCTGGAAGTCCACTTGGCATTGCGAGTGCTGAGACCCTACCACAAGGGTCTCCTCGCAATGCCGATGGTCGCAATAATCGCGACCATTGCCAGGCTGCACGCATAAGCTGTGGGTAGTCACCCACAGCTGTGCGAGTGACCTGGAGGCTGGAACAAAAAAAAATAGGGACGCCCTGATTCAGAGCGAGTGCACACAAATAGCGTGTGCCTCTGAATCAGGCCCTATTTACCAAAGTAAAATTGCAGTATACCCCCCAAAAATACCCATCTACAGTATCAACTGAATGTATCTAGCGGGGGACTATGGCAGATATTGGAGATATGAACCCAGATCGTCGCCCTGCTACCTTACACTATGGACCTCATTCAGAGCAAAATGCAAACGCTCGCTCTGAATGATGGCGGCCGCATCTAAAAAATTATCCAGCCTGCTGGCCGCTCGCTAGGCTGTGGGTTACCACTCACAGTCTTAACGAGCGGCCAGAATGATGGTCGCGATGGTCAAGGCCATCGCGACCATCGGGGCTTGCAACGAAACCATTGAGGTAGGGTCTCGTCTGCCGCAAGCCCCAGAGAGCTTTCGGCTCCAGTGATGTCAGTGGGGCCGCCCACAAACGGCAGGCGTTCGCTTGGGAACGCCTGCGTTTGTGAAGCCACCCCCCCGCCACGCCTACAAAACTGGTCGAGCTGTCGATCAACATCGACAGCCGCCCCTTTTGTAGTGAGCCATGGAGCGAGAGAATTTCTCTCTCGCTCCGGGGCTTGCGCAGTGCGGCTGCTGTGCGTGTGCACAGCCAAACATCGACCCGCTTGAGAGCTCTCAGGCACTTGCGAGCGGCTCTGAATAAGGTCCTATATCCAGATGATGCCATTGTAGCATATGAGCTACAGATTATAAAAGTTACTGGGAAAAGGATCTTTTGGGTCCCTCCCGTCACTCTCCATTAGTGCATGTGTGGTCAGCAGACTGAGCATGCTCAGTAGCACTGAAGAAGTGAAGTGATCGCATTAGTCATCACTTCATTTCTGCAACACTGCATGGATGTGCTCCTTTTGGGTGTTATTTAATAAATCTGGGTGATAATTATTTTCTTATTGCAGCGAATAGCGGCAATTTATAAATATGCCCCTTAATGTCATTATTTCAAGTTATGTATTATGCACTCTATAATGTCATTTATTTGAACTATTAGAAAAAATGCCACAGTTCTGAGACCTGTATATAAGCATCAGCATACAGTTGTGTGCTTTATTATGGGCACAGAATTCCTTGGTGACTTCTTCTTATATCCATATAATTTATGGTACAGTGCATTATCCAATATATTATTGTATTAACATTATTACATTTTTATTTTCTATATTATGGTCTTTCCCTAAAGTGCTGTTATTTTGTTAATGCCCACTTGATTGCAGACAAGTTGCTAGAAATATATGTATGCATGTATGTAACACTGATGTTCGTTGTCCATCTCAGCACATCCTTCTGCAGAAGAGGTCATGTACTTGCAATCTGCCCATATGTCTTTGCAGATTGGCAATGACACATATATACCGGTTTACCTTTTAAAGGTTTATGAACTATTCATGAATGCTGGAGCCTCATTTTATGAGTGTGGCAATTTATGGGATATTCATGATGGCTCTAATTAACCAAATGTTCAAGTTGAGGGATTCATAAACATTTATGACTTATTCATTAAATGTCATGACTACAGTATTTCAGGATTACTAAGGGAGACATTTTCTAAATGCACTTTCATCATTAACACAATTTCTTGCAACTCAAATACAACTCCAAATAACTGCTGTATTCTCCTTTACATGTGTGCTGCTGTATTCAGTTCAACGAATGTGCTGGTGTTCCCTATTTTACATATGTGTTGTGCTAGTATATTCTGTGCTACGTATGTGTTAAATATACCCTATGGGCTAATTCTTTGCAGCCATGATCAGTGGCATAACTAGGGTATTTGGAGCCCAGGGCAAGATGAAAAATTAAGCCCCCCCCATGTGTGCGTGGAAATAAAGTGGGTATGGCCACTTGTCAACATGACACACCACCATTTCTCATCACTCAGGGAACATTCCTTTCGATTCCATATACTGTACACCTTAATGCCCCCAGTAGTAGTGCCCCTCTTGCAATGCCCACTGTAGTAGTGCCCCTTATGCAATGTCCCCAGTAGTAGTGCCCCATGTAGTAGTGGCCCAGTAGTGTCCCTTATACAGTGCCCCTACTAGTGCACCCTTATACAGTGCCCCAGTAGTGCACCCTTATACAGTTCCCCCAGAAGTGCCCCTTATACAGTGCCCCAAACAGTGGTCCTCCCAATGCAGTACCCCTTATACAGTGCCCCCAGTAGTGGTCCTCCCATATGCAGTGCCCCTTATACAGTGCCCCCAGTAGTGATCATATATCCCTATTTAAAAAATGTGGGGGGGGCGCCAATAGACCCTCTGGCACTGGGCACCAAAAAGTCTAGTTACGGCTCTGCATCTTAGTAAATGGATAGATACTTCCCTGAAGGAACAACATGGAGGGTATACTCTATATTTCAATACCCCCCTCACTGCAAGCTTCTCCATGTTACACAAACAATTTGCACTTTCAGCTTTACTTCAGCCACCTGTAAAAAGTTGAGGGTTAGACAAGTAAGAAAATATCAACTTTTCTAGCCTACATTTCAGTAGAAACATAACCAGTGACATAGACAAAATTCCTTTGGTAAGCATGTCAGCAGGATTCTTTTAACAAGCTATGTGAGCCACACAAACACATCCTTTCTTGTTGATGATTGGCCTGATTCAGCAAGGACTAGGTAGCTTTGCAATTGCGATCCTTGCAATTATGGTAATGCAGCAGGAGGCATTACGCCTCCTGTGCATTACTTAACCTAGCTGCGTTGTCCGGTTAATCTGCGTACCATCGGCCGAGTGGGGTGACCCATGGGGTTCTGCAGTCGACCACCACAGTTTAGGGGAAGAGGCCAGGAAATCTCCGTCAGCCGACGGAGATTCTGGCATCTTCCCTCCTCCGCAACGATGGTAACACACCCCCATTTCAGGAAATGGAGGTCATCACTGCCCCCTCCCCGCCCACAAATGGCACATGCGCAGAAAGGGTTTGGCGCCTGCGCAGATTCCCAAACATCTGGAATCTGCGTTCAGCAGTGCACTGCTGGATCAGGCCCGATGTCTTCTTACTTGCTTATGAAACTCAATTCACACACAGTTTCTTTGTCTGTTTTCGATTTCCACTTACACCAATCGTTTCTTGACTTTGCCTCTTGGATGTCTTGGAGTTCACAGAACAAAACATTTTCAAACTCCTCATAATATCTTCTTGGTGGCTTTTCACTGTTCGATCTTGCAGATTCTTTTTTTTCTGTGGTTGGATTTTCACACTGGTAGACTCTTCAGATATAGCTTCAGCTGCTGGCATATCCAGTGACATTGTTTTGCATTTCTAACTACAGCTTTTTTTAAAGTGGTGCTGTCTCTTAGAGTATAACATCTATTGACTTAACAAGCTTTCTAGTATTTGAAATCCAGAGTCTGTACCCTTTGCTCTCTTGGAAATATTCAAGCATAATGCATTTCATGGACTTTGAATCCAGTTTACATCTTCTCTCTTTGGGTACGTGCACATAGGTGGCACTCCCAAAAAACTGTTGTTTGACACTTGCTTTTCTTCCACACTACACTTCAATTGTGTCTTGTCTTTTAAGGCAACTGTGGGAGCATGATTCTTCAAATAAACTGTAGACACTGCTTCCGCCCAAAAACGCTTGTTTAGACATGCATCTTTCAGCAAACATCGGGTTCTTCCCACTTATGTATGATTTGCACGCTCACATTCAGTTCTGGTGCATGCTATGGTCAATCTATAATTAATGCCATGCTCACTTAGGATGATTTCTAGATATTCTGCTCCATTGTCAAACCTCAAGATTTTAAGGCTGTGACTGGTTTGATTTTCTATTAATCTCTTCTAGTCTGTAATTTTTTTCATGACTTCTCTCTTTTCTTTGATGAAATATATGTGTGTCGTTCTTGTGAAATCATTAATGAATGTTGTGAAGTTTCTGTATCCACTTATCGATTTAACTTTCATCGGACCACACACATCTGTATGCACTAACTCCAAGTGTGCCTCAGCTCTTCTTCTGTAAATAGACAATGGTTTTGTTTTCCTGTTATACAGCTTTCACACATGGGGCTTTCTGTATAGTTATGGATATTAGTGTAACCATGCCATTCAGAAGTTTCTGGACATATCCAAGGTGACCTAACCTTCTGTGCCAGAGTTTCATAGACTGAATCAAAAGTCATAATTGCAAAACACTTTTGTGTGTCAAAGATATATAATTGATGGCAATGGGTACCTATTGCTATTACAGTCCCTCTTTTATTCCACACAATGCACTTTCCTTTTGTGAACTGGACTCTAAACTTTTGGCTCTAGGACACTGATGACTATGAGATTTGCTCTCATATCTGGTACATAAAGCACATCTTGGATATTTGTGACTTTGGTTTTAGTCCCTATTTTTAAGTGTGTATTGACTGTCCCTACTTTTGTAGCTGTAAGCACTTAATTTCCAGTTCCTTTAATTGTTATAGGAACATGTGTTCAGTGTAGTGAATCACACCTCATTGCAGCTGCAAGGTCTAGTAGCACCTCAGTCAAAATACCAACAATTTTACTGTGGCTGTCTGTAACACTCAATGCTGACTACTTTTTGCTGTTGCAATTCTTACTCTGCATAGAATTCACATTTTTCAATTTACATTCAGTTGCTTTGTGTCCAATATTATGACATACATAACATTTGTATTCTGGGCTTTTCACTTTTAGTGTGTAATGTAGTATTCTCAGCATTTTACTCAAATGACAGACAGTTTTGTAACTGTAGCAGTTTTATTCTGATAATGTCTGTAGTTAGCTTGGCTCTGTTAGCTTCCAAGGCTACCATCAGAAAGTCAATTTTAGGTGTTAAGTTCTGTGGCATCACCACAGTCATCTCCTTGTCATTTATTTGAACTCCTACAGATGCTAACTGCTGTGATATGGACATAATTTTGTCAATGTAGTCACTCATACTTATGCATTCACTCAACGTATTATACAGTGTATACCTTAGATTAATTATTTTCAGACCCCATCCTCATATACTGCTGGTGTCAAAGAGACACAGTGGAGGAGGGGTGGGTGGGTGCTGGTACCCTGCTGCACAGAGAGGGGGAAGAGGCTGGGGATGGTAAGTCAGGGAGGGGGAATGAGGCTGGAGAGACAGGGAGGGGGATGAGGCTGGAGAGACACAATGGTCATGGTGCTGAAGACACTGGAATTAGCTGATGGGCAACTGGCCCATACCTTGTGGGGAGGGATGGGGCCCCAAAAAGATGAGTGTATTGGTCCCCAAGATTTCTGTCGCCAGCCCTGCTTTTAGTGACTGGCTTTGGTTACTTTGGAGTAGTGAAACCTTCCATTGGGTGTGATGGTGATCTTCAACATAATCAAATAAGCTATTTGACACAAGTTGTAATAAGTTACGTGTATTTATTCTACTATTTATCCATATGCCTGAATGACATGGGGCTCCATTAGCACTTCTTTATTTCTAATTTTAGCTAATCCTCTGGTTGGTGTGGATTTCTAATAAGGTTTGAGCTACTTTCCATAAAAGTATTTTTATGAACTTTTTCTAACATCTATCTATCTATCTATCTATCTATCTATCTATCTATCTATCTATCTATCTATCTATCTATCTATCTATCTATCTATCTACCTATCTATCTATCTATCTATCTATCTATCTATCTATCTATCTATCTATCTATCTATCTATCTATCGCCAACTGGGGAAGTTGTTGATGAGAGGCATATATGTTCCAGGTTCTTAATTTAATTTTCCAGGTATAATCAGCCTTAATTACCAGACTTGATGTGAAATAGTGATGGGATTTCCTGAGCAGTGAGGTGCTTAGAAATGTATGCAAAAATAGTCCATTCTGTGAGTATGTTATGGGCTTGTAGTGGGTGTGTCGATGGAAGTGGCTGCATTCACAGATGCACAGGCCATGGTCACATGGAGAAACTGCACTTGCCATAAGCCTGGTGCAAGTTTTGATGGTGCGACCAATGGTGGCATATAAGGACGCACCAAACAGTATTACAGCGTGCACAGATGCTAAAAATGGGTGTCTCTGTTTTTGCACATTTGGCTTCACGTACGTACACAAGGGAAGGAGGTTGTAGTGTCATTTGTATAAACTTGCAGATGGGAGACTGCCAATAGACGCTGCTGCATGTGACTAATAATCAGGCCATGCGATTCTGTACTCAGCAGCTGTGAAAAAATATGCAAATGTCACAGGCACCAGGATTTGTATTGAGACGCCCACAGATGGCTTTGCAAATACAAGGTATGGCATACAAAGACAAAGCACTGGTTGCAGAGCAGTCGATAATCAGCCTTCTGAGTAACCCTATGGTTGTGCGGAAGGCCATGGGAATTGTGATGTCAGATCCATTTTTACTGTGTACGGAATCACAGTTGCAGGCTGAAACACAACCCAAAAATGATTGCGTTTATGTCGCCAACCCTCGTTGCCACCCACAAATTGTCCCTGCCTATCAATCACTTTGTGAATATATGCTCACTGCAAACAGCAAAGAAATTCAAACTTGACGCATGCACAGTGTGACTTAGGGCCTGATTCAGAGATGTACGCTAACCCGATGGTTTAGTTCACATCTCCGATATTTGGAGGACTGCACATGCGCATACGCATAGAAGAGGTGAGTATGGATTTTTTTTTAGGTACACCCCTATGGATTACTTCGGATACTAGGTGAGTATGTGTGAGTGTGAGTGTGCATGTATGTTTTAATAAAATTTTACATTCACGGTGTATGTTTGTTTATTTACGTATTTCTTTAGTTGTGGAATTACAAGTGCCAGCGGGCCTGTAATGCCCCGCATGCTGGTATTTGTAGTTCTCCAAATACCAGCATGCAGTGAAGGCTTGCTGGTATTTGTGGTTTTACAACTAAAGACAATATGCAAACTTTATTTTTACACTTTACACTATCAACCCGGCACCCACCGCCCTAGGGTTCCGGGGATACCCCCGGGCTATCAGTCTAGGCTTGGAGTGCCCTGGAGAGGGGTACCCCTTTATTGGGACTGACTAGCGGTCAGGGATAATGCTTTGGCCGGGGAAACCGGTGAAAGGTTTTCCCTGGCTGTGGCATTATCCCCCCTCTAGAAAGAGTTCAGTGCTGGTTCTGGAATTTTCAGGGGACCCCTACTCGTTTTGTCCCCTGATTTTCCAGAACCAGGACCAGCTCAACAAAGCCCTGTGCTGGTTCTTAATATACAGGGGCCCCCTATGCATTTTGGCCCCTGTATTTTTAGAACCAGGACAGGCTTTATAAAGTCGGGGGCTGGTTATGCTTTTGGGGAGGGGGTGCACATAATTTTTTTTTTATTTAAAAACATTTAACATAAGTGCACACAGAAACATGTACCTATCTCATGGATATGTGCATGTTTCTGTGTTAATCTGACCTGCTCAGGATGTACTCGCTAGCCTGAAGTAGGCCTATTATTTGGGGAATTTTGGTAATCTTTTTTTTGCGAGTCTGAAACAGACACTCTATTACATTGGGCGAGTTGATTGTTTTCAATGTGAAAACATCTGGATGCGAGTTTGAGAATGGAGAGTTTTAGTAACTCTGAAAAATGCGAGTTTTAGTGAACAGACACCCTATTATATTGGAGAGTTGTGAAAAATTGCGAGTTTAGCACCAAACTCGCAATTTACCAAAACAGACACCCTATTACATTTGGCCCCTGGTGTCTATCTAGACATTGTCTAACTAATTACAGTCTATCTCTTATACCACACACGTGTGACACCTGCTTCTGCATTTGCATTTTAAATGGACGGAATTGCACAGCCGCTTGTGTGCGGCTGTCCAATTCCGTCCACCTCTGAATCAGGCCCTCAGACGCATGCACAGATCACCGATAATCACTCAACCGTGTAAACATCGGCAGAGCGTACATCTCTGAATCAGACCCTATGTAAGTGATGTCAACAAACTTGCATATTCTGGACTAAAATAGGCACTTTAGAAGATATTCCTCTATTCTCAACAAAAACATTGATTTCCATATAATTGTCTACTGAACTTATTGGTTATAAATGTCTACAGAACTCACTGTGGTGATATTTTTTTACCCCAAGACTTATTTGTGTGTAGAAATAACTGTGATAGCAGATCAGTCATACAGTACAGTATATTATACACAATACATTCTGAAACAGATGCACTGTTTTAACAGCTGTTTTTATTGGTCAACAGATCAAAACTGGACAGAACAGCAGCCACTTTGAAAAATAGGGCATATTGGACCATCAAGGCTGATTACGGAAACTTGAAATGTCATAATGAAATCCAAAGCTTCCACGTAACTGAAACAAAATGACATTACAAATCATATTGCTTGTTTTCTCTACAAGCAACAACCCCATTCCTTTTGTGCTGCAATCCTCTCAGTAGCGATCAGTTTTAATCCTTCATATGTTTAAATTGCATCCAGGCAATCCCAATATGTGTAATGAAAATCAGTTAGGTACGAATAATCCACTCACCCATGAGAAGGCTTGATCAGTGATTATAACCCAGGGCTATTACATGCTTTTGAAATGGCAGAGGAGTAATTGCACAGCCTGTGTACCTATCATCAGATAATCCACTCCAGTGATGGTGACAAATTACTCTAAATACTGCTATGAAAAACTGAAGGGAGAACAGTTAAACATAGCCTTAGATTGGATTTATGTTATCTTTGGTTGTGCCTGTGATTTTTCAACTGGAAATGGTATCTGGTATATAGATATGCAAATTGTGCTGTATTACAGGAGGTATATAGTTAAATTTTGCAATATAGCACTACACTTATACAATTATTACTAGGTCCAGACACACAGAGGGTGATGCACAGTTATAGCAAAAAGGGACGCAAATGTCTCCAATAAATACTAGTGCATACAAAAATTGTGTATTTCCACACATTTGCAGAGCAATACACATCTTGAGATGCTTACGCCTCAGCATCTGCAACCTGTGCACCTACAGTAGTTTGCGACAAGTCATCTTCATCAGCAGGTATATGCACCTATATACTCCTGCTAACAGTTGAATATGTGCATATGAGCATTACTAGCATGGACATACTGTATCCTTACTGAATTTTGCCATGGTAAGAACACCCTTTCCAATCCCCGTGCCATCTCTCCGGTGATTAGAGTCTGTGTATCACTCTACAATTGTTTATGTGCCTTCACTTTCTGGGCATGTGCAGAATACTGTACACCATGCCAACTGACGTAATGCTTACTCCACATCAGCACCAAAGAGAGAATATTGGCATGTTCAACGACAGGGATGCCACCCCATAGTGGGCGCACCCCTCCCAACCTTTCCAGATTTCAGAAGGACAGTCCCGTTTTTCGGGCACTGCCCCACCTCCACCGCCGTAGCTGTGTGACGGTGACGGCTCCAGAGAAGAGGAATGGATGCCGCGCCCATTCAGTGCAGGAAGAGTGCTGTGGGCAGCCAAGCTACTGACTTACAGTAGTGCTGGGCTTGCCCCCAGCCTGACATTAACTGGTGGCGTGCCATACAGGCACGCCCCCAGATAACATCATTTAGGGGCATGGCCTATGATAATTAGACCACTCCCCCATTTTTGCCCGTGCGCAGGTGTAATTAAAAATGTACGGACCCCATAGCAAACTTCTGATGATCCCTGTACATCTACAATATTGACTGCATTAGTAGCATCTGGCACAATAGTTAGAATTATATCTATTTGGTACACAGGTGTATGTATGGGCACAGACAAGTTAGGTGTATATGGTACCTTTGTAGTCTAATCTTGTAGCCACCAGTTGAACTCCCCTTTGCTCCTTCAGGAACATTTTCACGGGTTCTGAAGATTTTGCTACAGCAGAGAGGCAAGACCCATCCACAACAACAAATGATACAGTACTGGGGCAGAATAATCAGGAGAGTTTATTAACTGTGGGACATGAGTAATGCAGTCACACGTATTGAGACTAATGAACTTTTGCTCTTTTGTTTTAAAGTTTAGCAAGATACAATAATCTAGTGGTATAACACAATTTTGTATCAAATGTCTGAACAAGGTCCTCGTGACACACAATATTACACAGTTCCTGATATTAAAGGTTAACTGAACAGAACTCTCAGCAGTAGATTCAGTGGGTGTGGTATATTATATCAAAGGTCAAAATGCCTACATTGATTAGGTGATCATGAGAATGTCAACATTGTCATTATGTTGGCATGTCGACTATGACCATGTTGACATTCAGCACATAGACACTGCTGTAATGTCGACATTGTTGTAATGTTGACAGTGCTTTTTACTGTGACTCTATCCCTAATTTTCACAATGTCAACATTTCATATGTTCCTGTCGACATTTTCCACGTGTTGACCATGTTGACATCATAACTGTCAAATTTCTGGTACCAACATTATGAATGTTGACTGCATATCGATTCAGTGGCAAACAGCTTCCTGTGGTTTATCATAAATTTCCCACCTTGCACTTGGTGATATACTGTAGAAATAACAAAGGAATCCATGTCCTTTTCCCAATTTATTCAATGGCTAAGAGTCTAAGGTTTAATACACCATGCAATGACTTTCTTATCACATTCTATGATACCTAAACATACTATTAAGATTAAGAAGCACTTTGCAATCAGCACAAAATAATCTGTAACCTGGGTATTGATTATAGATACTAGAATTATATTAATACAAACAAAGATAAAGAGTGCACCAGTGGCCTGATGGCCTGTAAATATTTATCAAATACTAAGCGAATGAAATGCAAGATCACATTTATTAAAAAACAAAACTGTACGTAATATAAAATAGCTATAAAACAGTAAGATATCAGCATACATTTATATGCCTTAAAGTTAAATAAGTCAGCAGATAAAGTCAGGAATACAGTGGAAATAAGGGCCTGATTCAGAGCCGGACGCTCTGACCAGAGCGCTCGCTCTGAATCAGGGCCCTCCTCCCTCAACTTGGAGCGGCCTCATGGACGCTCGCATAGCTGTGGGTTACCACCCACAGCTTTAGCGAGCGTCCATGATGATGGTCGCGATGGTCAAGACAATCGCGACCATCGGGCTTGCGACGAGACCCTGTGGTAGGGTCTTGGTGACCGCAAGCCCTGGAGTGATTTTGGCTCTATCAGAGCCAAAATCACTCCCACTGACATCACTAGTGATGTCAGTGGGGCCGGACTCAGACGGTAGGCGTTCCCATGGGAACACCTCCGTCTGGCAGCCACGCCCCCGGCACGCCCACCAAAGGGGGCATGCTGTCACTCACCATTGACAGCACGCCCCCTTTGGTGCGAGACCCATAACGACGGCTTGGCCGTCGATATTCGTCGTGCGCATGCGCAATTTGGCACCATCAACTCGCTTGCGAGCGTCCTGCGCTCACGAGCGGGTCTGAATGACCCCCTAAGTTCCTTATCCTCCAATTGTCCTGTTAGATGATAATATAAATGGACCTAAAATTAAGTGTATGGCCCTTTAAATATTCTAAAGTTATTCAGCATAAGGTAATTTGTTATCAGTTCCGTTAAGATAGTATTAGGGTCCTGGTTTGGAGATGAAGAACTACGCACAGCGGATGGCTCCCTCTGGACACAGCAATTTCCAGGTAAGGAGGTAGGTCCGGTTGATACAACAGAAATCCTTATAATGCAAGTGCTGCTGACAGGGTAAGTCTGCTGATAGGTTAGTTCAGCAGATGTGTATCTCTGCTCCTACTAGCAGATTTCTCTTCTGATGGTTACCGCTGGGAGACTCAGATCGGAATTGCAGCAGTATGGACACCCAAGAAATTCTGATGGGTGGTGACTGGTAGGTGGCTTTGATCATCAGGTGTGTCAGGGCGTGCCAGTGCCAGTTCCACTGGCACCAGCAGCCATGTCCTGTCGGGCATTTTGAGCAACCATACGGTTGCTCCACTGTCCGATGGTGTGGCTGATGTCCACTCTATGGTGAAACTACGCACCACAGTGGTTTACAGATGCAGCTGGTGGGTGTCTCAGTAGACACACCATTAGCTGCAGCATTAGCATAAATTCACAGTGATGGCTGCGAAAAAAAGTAGCAGATGTTAATAGCGTCCACCTCTGAATCATCCTGAGTGCACTATTACTTGATTAAAGTCCTGGTAATTACTATTTAAGCAATGGTAAATGTATTATTTCCAGGTATCTTAGCACACCCCTTCTTTGATTCTAAGTTGCCTGCTATGTCGATGTCGGCTCCAGTTTATACTACGGATGCCTAGGAGTCGCACTGTGCCTGTGTTCTGATGGTTACCATCAAAAGCCGCAAATTTGGACGTACAGTAGAGAGAGACAATTCAGTGGCCATTTCTTGGTGGTAACATGTGGATGGCTAGCCAGATGCTGGCATGTTGCAGTCAGTGGCTATGACTTTTGCTGTGGCCATAATCACAAAGAGATTCAGCACCTCCATAGGGCTGGTGCAACCAATGGTACCACTGGTGTAGTGTCTTAATACACACAGTGGCGGATTAACCCCACAGCTATTGGTAGACTCTGTACAAATCCCTTCAGATGTGCATTAGCATAAAGACACAGTCAAGCTTTAGCAAAAGAAGCAGTTGTGGCTATAATAATGTGCACCTCTAAATCAGGCCCAAAGTGATCAGATTGGCCATGGTACACTCAACACATTTTCAGTCTCTTGCCTAGGAAGGACAATCTGCACAAATCTCTGATGGGTTTTCTGGTTCACAGCCTGTGGAACTACCAGCTCGTTCTGGAGTCTGAGGAGGTGTAATTGATGTAGCAAATTCACATGCTTTCTTATTTTTTTGCTCTGAACTCAACATGTATCCGTTAGTCAACAATTACTTCAAAAACTGGATCACCAAATTCCCACATTGAATTCTGTGCCATTAACATTTATCACCAGCCTCTACAGGGTTGCTCCCACTTGATCAAGATGAATTTGTCTTCACCAAGATCAAGGTATTTTGATGCATCACTGCACTCTGGAACACCACTGGTATCCACTCACTTTCTCTCCTTGGGTCATTAAGTGGGACAGTGCATCTGCATTGCATTGGACTAGCCACTCCAGTACCTTATGGTGAACTGACAGTTGGCTGGTTTAAACTATCATCTCATATAATATTGAGCTCCAAGGCATAGAATTTGCAAGTGGGATGTGGTGGCTAAGTAATCCTTGATTTCTCAGTTACCACACATACCAAGGCCAGGAGAACCAATTTAAAACCACTGTAATTAGTATCATTCCTTTAGGTTTTCTTCAACTGCCTACTGGCATAGGCTATCACACTTTTCTTTTTTTCGTTATTCTTTGGCCAAAATGGCTCCGAACCCACTTGTTTTAGCATCTACATATATGGACAACAGGAAGGGGATGCAGTCAGGAAGCTGATGGTTGAAATGCCGACCGCCGGCTTCCCGGCAGAGGACTAATGACAGGTGTCGACATCTTGACGCCTGTCATTATACCTACACCGGTAGCCCGACGCTCAGCATACTGAATGAAGGTAAGCCAGGCGGCGGGCGCGTACAGCTGCGGGGGGGAGGGTTAGGCTAAGGGCTCCTGGGGGGTCTTTGGGTTAGGCACCCCCCGGGAGGGTTAGTGTCAGGCTAGGGGAAGGGGGGGTTAGGGTTAGGCACCCCCCGGGAGGGTTAGGTTTAGGCTGTGGGAACAGGGGGGTTAGGTTTAGGCACTTTCGGGGGGTTTAGGGTTAGGCACTAGGGAGGGAGGTTAGGCACCCCTAATGGAGGGTTACGGTTCGGGGGGATAGGGTTAGTGTTACTTACCTTAATCCCCTGTCGGGATTTTCACTGCTGTCGGTCTTCTGGCATCGGGATTTGAACCGCCTGACATAGATCCGGCGGTATTTCATACAGTAAGGTTGTCTGTAGTCTGGATATGCCAAGAAGTGTGCCTTTATCAACTGTCTCATGGATTCAAATGCTGCCTGGTGTCATTCAGTCAACTGGAAGATTAGATTATTGGACTGGGTTTGCTCAGAAGACCCACCTTGTAGTTATTGTAGTGGTGCTCCTACCGAATAGAAATTCTTCACAAATTGCCTATAACAACCAGTGAAACCCAGAAATTTGATAACCTCCCACACTGTGGTTGGCACAGGCTAATCTTTCACCCTTTTAATTTTCTCTGGATCAGGCATTACTCTTCACCACTGGACATGATCCAAATATTGTACTTTTGATTTCAACAGAAGGCTTGACTTTGAGGCCATATTCCACCAATCATGTACAGTAAATGATTTCCCTAAATGCTGCAAATGTTTCATCTTAAGGCTTACAAAGTAATTTGGCTGCTGATCGAATGTTTTTGCGTTTACCTTGGCTTCACTGAGCACTCCCTGCTGTTTCTCCAATGGATGCTGGTATATGGAATTCTTCCCACCATGGGAGTATAAATGGTCTCCCACCTTGGATTCTTGTGGTGACACTCTGCTGTGGAACTAGGGGTTCCACATCAAGAACATCTTGGAAAGTGACTTGTGCAGATTCAACAGTCTCACAAGAACACTTCCTTTCACTACTGTTATTATTCCTCAATCTAAAATCACCATAGCCTGTTCTGAACCTTTGCAGGGTTCCACAACAGCCTCATAATTCTGTCCACTATGCCCAATCCTTGCCTAAAACCACATTATGAGTTCTGTGTTGGGCTTTAGAAGAATGTTTCTCTTGACTGTAATTCGCACTGTACCCACTTCTCATATGAGGCTAACAAACCTTTTGGTTCCCTTGTAACAATCAATTGCTGTGGGTTCCCTTTCTCTGGAGCTCCTACAGTCTTAAACTCCCTTTTAAGTGCTCTAATCAACTCATCCGAACAATTTGGGAGGACATTCATCCTAACAATGAATGAGGGTAGCTCCTTCTCGCACACATTGGTGATGAGGCATCCCTGGCATGGGTCACCTCCCAATATCTCTGAAAGAAGTCCATCACTTGCCATCACTGAGATTTAATGATTATAATCAAGGGTATTTTTGGGATCCAAAATCCCTAGGGAGAGTGACTAGACCAGAGATTAGAGACTAGAGATTAGCAAAAAGTAATTATTCCCACCAAAAAGATTGGGATTTAGTGACTATATGTTTAGCTGTATTGATGTAAATTAATAAAAACAAATTAAGTAATTTTCTGAACCATATTGACTCCTCAGATAACAAATATCTGAATTAAATATAAGCCTGAAGAAAAAGCCAATGGCTTTTTAGGCCACAAGTCAAAAAGACCTGCAGAAAGATACTGATAACCCTTAAACCACAGCAAGATCACAAGTGAAATCTATGGGGGATATTAAGTCAATAGTGACGTACGGCTGTACAGCCATGGCCAAAAGTTTTGAGAATGACATAAGTATTGGTTTTCACAAAGTCTGCCGCTTCAGTTTTTATGCTGGGAATTTGCATATACTCCAGAATGTCATGAAGAGTGATCAGATGAATTGCAATTAATTGCAAAGTCCCTCTTTGCCATGACAATAAACTTAGGGCCTGATTCAGAGCCGCTCGCTAGATGAGATCGCTCGCAGGATGTGAATGCAAATTGTGTAGGCAGTGCTATCACACAGCAATGCATTAGCACGCCCAGTATTTCTTAGAGAGCAATCACATAGTGTATGCAGACACCCACCAGCCTGTTTTAAGACACCCACTTCTGCACATCATGTCCAGGAAGTGTATGCAACCATCAGTACATCGGATGCTATCGCAGCTCTTGAGGTTGACCATACCCTACCGCAACAACTGCAAGCACTTCAGTGTAAAAACAAGCCAGGTGACGTGTACTATGAATGATGTTGTCTTATCATTATGCACACCTCTAAAACGCCATTGAGATGCTCAGGCACGCCTGCGTTTGCACCTCGCCTACCCCATTTTTAATGGCCAGCCCCTGTTACCACCTACAAACTGCTTCCCCTGTCACTCACTCTGCTGGGATGTCTATGTGCAGCGAGCAAATGCATTGTGAACTTTCGCTAAGGTATGCACATGCACACTGCGATGCATACGCATGCGCACAATGCAAACACACTGCATACCATCAACAGCAGTGAGAGTATACATGTTAGCGAGCGGGTCTGAATCACGCCCTTAATCCCAAAAACAACATTTCCACTGCATTTCAGCCCTGACAAAAAGAAGTCCCAGCTGACATCATGTCAGTGATTCTCTCGTTAAAACAGGTGTGAGTGTTGGGGAGGACAAGGCTGGAGATCACTCTGCCATCCTGATTGAGTTAGAAAAACAGACTGGAAGCTTTAAAAGGAGGATGGAGCTTGAAATGATTGTTCTTCCTCTGTTAACCATGGTTGCCTGCAAGGAAACACATGCAGTAATCATTGCTTTGCACAAAAAGGGCTTCACAAGCAAGGATATTGCTGCTAGTAAGATTGCACCTATATCAATCATTTATTGGATCATCAAGAACTTCAAGGAGAGAGGTTCAATAGTTGTAAAGAAGGCTTCAGGGTGCCCAAGAACGTCCAGCAAGCACCAGGACTGTCTACTACAGTTGATTTAGCTGCGGGATTGGGGAACCACCAGTGCATAGCTTGCTCAGGAATGGCAGCAGGCAGGTGTGAGTGCATCTTCACACACAGTGAGGCAAAGACTTTTGTAGGATGGCCTGGTGTCAAGTAGGGCTGCAAATAAGCCACTTCTCTCCAGGAAAAACATCAGGGACAGACTGATATTGTGCAAAAGGTACAGGGATAGGACTGCTGAGGTCTGGGGTAAAGTTATTTATGAATTCCCTTTCAGAATGTTTGGTGTAAAAGGGGCCAGGGTTGGATTCCCGGGTCGAGTGACCCGGCATTCCAACCCAGGCAACTTGTAGGGTTTTACACGGGAACAACCCGTGAAACCCTGCAGTGTAAACGGGAACCCTGGGTCATTCGACCCGGGTCCCATTTACAGCATGGGAACTTCCGGGTTTGTCGGCGCTTGGAGATGATGTCATCTTAAAGCGCTGGGAGAAGTGTTCCACTGCACCCGTGTGCAGTGTGAAATGCGCTGATATGGGAATATTCCGGATCAGCGCCGCAGTAGAAAAGGTAGAAAGATACTAATAAGCGCTAGTGTGACTAATATTCCTCATGTAATGAATACACAATTTTACTGATTTAGCAATTCACTGGTCTGCAGCTGTTTATAATATGAGAGGAAGGACCTCACAAAAATATGCAAATTGATATACAAAAATTAGACAGCGCTGACCAATGCATAAAATTAAAACACATTTAATATCACATATATTTGTATAAAACCAATATTGTACTATAATAAGCTCAAAGAGTATTAGTAACAAGTGCCCACTGTGAATTCACAGCTTATAAAACAGAATCAGCACCAGCGACAATATAATATAGCGTCATTCATTATATATCCATTCGGACTTTAAGGAAAATAGATTGAAGTCAGCAATCCCAGGTAATGTCATAAATACAGGTTCATTGGAACCAATACGGTGGATAGCAACGATACTTGGACAGTGCTGTCACTTTCCTAAATGAAAAGTATAATGATCCCAGGTAAAATAGCCTTCCGCGATTCCAACAGAATAGAGGTATCAGGCCGTGCACAGCTTAAAACAATGGGGACAACTTTGCTAACCGTGTCTCCAGACTGCTCCTGGCACTTCCCCACTTCACTCGTCTCTCTGTCTCTTCCCGGCTTGATATAGTGCACCCGGGCTAGACAGCCACAACGGGAGCAAAGGCGCCTCACTCCCCCGTGGAGTGAGCGACAGGCAGCACAGCCGATATCCGGACACGTGGTAAACCACGTGACTGCACGTCACTGTGGACGGGAAATCCCCAGGTCCCTGGGAACGAGACAGCAGGCTGGTGGGTGCGAGCAGATCCTTCACAGCGCGTCACTGGTGCATGCAAAACAATGGGGGTGTGTCTTAACACGTTTCTCAGCCGTATGAGACAGGCTGTTTCCTCAGAAGTTGTGTTTAAAATTCTGCCAAGTGACGTGTAGTATGACGCTGCCTCTTAATTATACACGCCTCTGAAACAGCATTAAGAGACGCTCAGGTACGCCTGCATGTGCACCTCCACTCCCCCGTTTCTAGTGGCCAGCCCCTGTCACCACCCACAAATGGCATCTCCTGTCATTCATTCTGCCGGGCAGTCTATTCGCAACGAGCGAACACTTTTCGATCGCTTGCACTGGTTCGCACACACGCATTGACAAGCGTATGCATGTGCAGAATGCAAACAATCGTCTGGCTTCATGTGAACGCATCCTAGCGAGCGGGTCTGAATAAGGTCCTGTGTTCCAAATCTTGGGTCAGACCCAGGATTTAGGTATAAAAGCGGTATACTGTAAGTGGCTCGGGGAACAAAACATCAAAATTTTGGGTCCATGGCCAGCAAACTCCCCAGACCTTAATCCCATTCAGAATTTGTGGTCAATCCTCAAGAGGTGGTGGACAAGCAAAACCCCACAAATTCTGACAAACTCCAAGCATTGATTAGGCAAGAATGGGCGGCCATCAGTCAGTATGCGGCCCAGAAGTTGATTGACAGCATGCCAGGGCGAAATGCAGAGGTCTTATTGACTCTTTGCATAAACTTAATGTAATTGTCAATAATAGCCTTTGACACTTATGAAATGCTTGTAATTTTACTTCAGTATACCATAGTAACATCTGACAAAAAGGTCTAAAAACACTGAAGCAGCAAACTTTGTGAAAACCAATACTTGTGTCACTGTTTTGGCCATGGCCACCACTTATTATAGTACCCCAACATCACAGATTTTTCAGATCACTGATATGGAGTGTGTAGTAAAATCTGAGATGCTGGTGATGACCTCATTAATCAAACTTCCCCCAATATATTATCTTCAGAATTATTTTGATGATATCGAAATTAAGTAAGATTAAGTAAGATTACACAAATTAAGAGGAATACCAAAAGATGGAGATCCTGATAACATCAAAAACAACTGTCAGATCATTAGTAATAGTTTATCTACTTAAAGAAGCACCAGAAGAGATTATACTTGTGTGAGCACATAGAGCACTTAACCCCAGGGAAGCACTTATAAACCAAGAACAATTAAGAGGACTATTTATAAAAGGGAGTTTTAGCCAGATTTAGAGTTTCTCCCAATGTATCAATGGACCTGATTCGGGTTGGATAGCAATTGCATTTGCAAATTCTGACGCAGCTGCTAATATATGAAAATGCATCCACAACCTTATGCGTGCATAGAGACGTCCACTGCTGCCTTCTCTTCTACGAGCGAACAGGCAGACCAGCGTACACATCGGGAACATTGGCCACCATCGACATGCAGGCCAACGTACACATCGGGAACATCGGCCACCATCGACCACTTGCGTCTAGTCTGACCTGTCTCTAATTAGGCGAGTCTTTGCACACAGAGAGTTCTCGTGCTGTGGAGGTGATCGCACATTAAACGGCGTTCAAACGGTAAGACACACCTGCTTGCTAGCTTCAATCATTTCTGCCCGTTTGCTGGCTTGCGAGTGTTACCGCAATGTGATCGCACGCATGCACTATGCTGCATACGTACATGCGCACAGGATAAAAATCGCTCGGCTCGCAACCCCATACTGCACATGCACAGTACGGGTCCGACACATGCGCTGATTCCCAAACATCGGGAATCTGCGTGATAAAAAAAATGCATCTTCTGTTGAATCAGGCCCTAAGACCTGTGAGTAACAAATGTAGACATCATCATACTATATATACTGCACATCTGATGCATTCTAAAATAAACCAGTTAAGCACACAATATCCATCAACATCAGATCACTAAATACTAAAAAATAACTGAAATATTTCAAGAACATTTCTTCAGGAAACGCATCTGTACACATTCTTCTCCCCACAAAATGGCTTAATCATATGTATCCCGTAATGTTCCTCGATGATTATTAGGGTGGTCAATCAGTAGGTTTGGCAGTTCTATATGCATCACATATCCCTTTCATATGGGTCCAGCAACAAAATGAGGAAGGCAGATGGCTCTTTATCAAAGACACAATAACAAATATGACGTACACATTTGCATTGCTTCATGTTCCTAACCAAAATCAGTTTAAATTCATCAAAACTGTTCACTGAAATCTGATATGTTTTTACTACAACTAAAACTGCCATTTTGTTTTTCTGTGTCTACATGCATTTGCCACCTGTGACCTAGCTTCATATGCCTAGTAATATGCTTTGGGAGGTGCGAGCAGAAATCTGCAATAAGTGCTGCCTCATGGCTAGTTATGGGCTTACCAATGGTGGTTATTTGAATAGCTCCGGCCACTTTATTCAGGAGCTGAAGCCACAAATAACTGAATTACCCCTATATGTAGATGGTGTTATGCTTACCTGCAGTGCCTCCAATGACTATGGACCTGTGGGTCTGATTCAGGGCCGCTCGTTCGCTCCGAGCGATGTTCGCACAACTGCGCATGCGTATGGGTCGTAATGCGCATGCGCCAACCAGTCATTGCGGTCGGAAATCGAGCGCTCACAAAATAGCGAGTGCCTGCTAATTTGAGTGACAGCACGAGGCGTTTGTGGGTGGTAACAGGTGAAGGTGCTTGAAAACGGGGAGTGGAGATCCGAACGCAGGTTTGCCAAACGGTCAAAACGGGTGTTTTAAGGGTGTGCATAATTAACAAAGCAGCGTCATCGACCATGTCACGGGTGTTTTAAGGGTGTGCATAATTAAGAAAGCAGCGTCATCGACCACGTTTCTTAGCCTGAACTGTTCGCATGATTGCGGTAGGAAATTCCAACCACAAGCACTGCGAGCAGTTCAGACGCCTTTCGATATACTCGATTAATCAAATAAATAGCGGAGATGACGTAGGATGCGAGCGGCCAGGGGGCGTCTTTTCAAAATAGCGAGCGCATGTTTCGTTCGCTCGCTCAGACATAGAGGCGTCAACAGACCGCAAAGAGCGAGCGCTCAATTTAAATAGCCGGCACCTTTTTCTGAACGAGCGAGCGCAAATAGCGGCTCTGAATCAGGCCTTGTGTTCCGATGGTGATATTCCTTTAGGTGCACCATCGTGTATGCACAGTTTAAAAAAATGTGCATTGTATTCTGCATATATGTGGCCATTCTAGCTCTCACATGTGTAATATAGACGTTCCCTGGCAAGTAGGTATGGCACCAGCATAGACATGACACACTTTATCACTCATTCTTTATGCACGGATCAGCCACTGAAGCAGCGTGTGCACATATTAACAGCATTGCAATTAAAAACATAGGGTAGACATGTTATAAATTCTGTGGGTCAAGTGTAAGATGATGGTTGTGGAGGCACAAAACACAACATCATTATTATTAAACAAAAACAAAGTAAAATAATAATTTATATGAAAGAAGAGCAACAAACAGATATTATGGTTTGTAACTGATAAGATGAGCATATGGTAACTTGCTAACAACTAGATGGTGGTGGTGGCTATACATTGCGCTGTTACAGTTGTTGGGTCTTTCCCGTCATAAAGACACTGGGTAGATATGAAGGTAGCAGAGCTACCTTCAGTAAAGGTGGAGATGTACTGGTTTACATTGGAATGCATGCCCAGGTGGTACCTGAAGTGGTTCATTGCAAAGATGTATTAATACTATTTATTGGTGGAGATGACATAGGGTTGATAGCAGTGGCCAAAGTGTGAAATTGCTCCAATTTGGTTGTGAAGTGGAAAAGGCCTATCACAGTGTCAGACGTTTGGATTGATTGAACTGAACTGTGTAGTAGCTGCATATAAAGATCAGATGAGCTGCTGGCACACACGCTTCTCACAAAGGAACCTATTCTGATTTAGCTGTAGTCACGCTTTGTAGTTCCACTGTAAAATACAATAGTTTTCTTTCATTTTACACATTATTACCACTGTACCCACAGCCCAGGGGTGCGGGGAGGAACCCCGAGCTTCAGACCAAGCCTGGAGTTTTGGGAGAGGGGGACCCCTTTTTTAGGGGGTTCCCACCTCCCCTGAAATCCCCGGCTTGGTCTGACCGACTTGGGGTGATAATGCATTGGCCCTGGAGACCCAGTAATAGGGTCCGGTCCTGGTTTTAAATATAGGGGGACCCCTACGCAATTTTTTCCCCCTATGTTTAAACCCTGGACTGGCCCTGCAGCCTGGTACTGGTACCTAAATTACAGTGGAACCCTACTTGTTTTGTACCCTGGAATTTTAGGTACCAGGACAGGCTGACAAGTCCAGGGCTGGTTAGGCTTTTGGGCGGGAACCTACATAATTTTTTCTAAATAATTTAGCCGTTTTTTACAGGAAAAAGACACAAGCAGCTTACACATATCTCACTGATATGTGCAGGCTGCTTGCTCGGGAGAGTTAGGCAGAGAGAAGACTCTGCAATCTTGGGTGAGTAATCTCCTGCAAAAGGAGATACTTGGGTGAGATATCTCGTTCTGCTTCACCATCGGCCAACTCGATTTGCCTCAAATCGCCTGTTGGTAAATTTGAGAGATAAAATGTGATTAAATCACCCGAGTTTTAACGAGTTCCAGCGAGATTAATCTGATTTAAAATTGGGACCATCTCGAATCTTAGTAAATTTACCCCTTAGACCAAATAACCACTTTCATCATGTTCATTTAGCCCGTCACCAAGAGTCATTGGCGCTACCAGACACAAGACTTAACTTTTAAATAGTCAATTTGGGGCTGCAAATTTAAAGTTACATATTCATCTGGGGAGTGAGTAGTCCGAATTCCCAAATGCACTTAAACTGCATACACCAGTGCAAAGCATAGGAGGCAGGTTTAGGAACAGTGGGAAGGAGGGGGGAAACTACAGATTTGTCCCAACTAATGCGAACACCAGTAAAACAGCCATACAGTTCACCATTACCAACATAGCAGACAAGGAGCGCTCCATACAAGACCAAATAAAATAACATTGTTGGCATAGAGAGCTACTTGCTCCTCACATCCTGAGACCAGGAGTCCAGAGATGTCAGGGGAAGCTCTGATTGCTCAAGTCAGTGGCTTTATAGCACTGGCAAATAGCAAAGAGGAAAAGGGACAACCTTGCCAAGTACTCATACCGAGTGTAAATGAATACGTAACAAAACCATTTATAGAAGTCCTGGCGGGTTGGGTACAGGATGCTGGCACTCAGGATCCCAGCGATCAAATTCCCGACACTGGCAATTCGACAGGGTTAGGACACCAACACCCCCCACCCTGCATACTAAGTTCCAAACAGGTGCGCCTAGGCCCTAAAAAACTAAATGTAAACCTTTAACCTATCCGAACCACTAAAAGGAAAAATAAATGGAAAATTAAAGTAAAGGAAAGCAATGGGACAGCTACTCCTGTGTTCCCTAGGGAAAAAACAACAATGTTAATATAAGTAAAAACAATACTCAAGAATTATTTAGTCAGCCGGGGATGCGGTCAATATCCCGACCATGGGGATTCCAGCACTCAGAATGCCGGTGCCAGCATCCCGACTACAATATTTTGGAACTAACATTCCCTGTATTCAAAGGATTTGCAGTTTGAAAAGCATGTGAGTGCCGAGTTTGTATGATATTTTTTATGTAGATGGTGTGGTCACATACCAAGGGCACCCCAGATGGTTGAGTCCCATGGATTAAGCCTGTCGTGTGTGTATATATATATATATATTAGGGGTGTGCATCGGCCACTTTTCGTGTTTTGTGTTTTGGTTTTGGATCTGGATCTTTCTTCGTGTTTTGGATCTGGATTGGTTTTGCCAAAACCACCCTTCCGTGTTTTGGGTTCTGGGTTTTGTGTTTTGGATCTGTATTTTTTTGAAAAAAAGCATAAAAACAGCTAAAATCACAGAATTTGTAGGTTTTTCTGCTCCTATGCTATTATTAACCTCAATAACCTTAATTTCCACTCATTTCCAGTCTATTCTGAACACCTCACACCTCACAATAGTGTTTTTATGTCCAAAAGGTTGCACCGAGGTAGCTGGATGACTATGCTAAGCGACACGAGTGGGCGGCACAAACACGTGACCCATCTAGGAGTGACACTGCAGTGGCAGGCAGGATGGCAGTTAGAAAAACTAGGCCCCAAACTGTACATAATGCAAAGAAAAAAAGAGGTGCAAGATGGAATTGTCCTTGGGCCCTCCCACCCACCCTTATGTTGTATAAACAGGACATGCACACTTTAACAAATCAATCATTTCAGCGCCAGGGTCTGCCACACAACTGTGGCTGAAATGATTGGTTCGTTTGGGCCCCCACAAAACAAGCTGGCAATTAATGTGTCCCTGCACAAACTGGCTCTACGGAGGCAAGATGTCATCCTCATCCTCCTCATCCACCGATTCCTCACCCTCTTCAGTGTGTACATCCTCATCCTCACAAAGTATTAACTCGTCCCCACTTGAATCCACCACCACAGGTCCCTCTGTACCTTCTGGAGGCTGGTCTCCCTGGAAGAGCTGATAATTCATTTTGATGAACATCATCTTCTCCACATTCTGTGGAAGCAACCTCCTACGCCTTTCGCTGACAAGGTTCCCGGCTGCACTAAACACTCTTTCGGAGTACACACTGGAGGGGGGGCAACTCAGGTAAAATAGAGCCAGTTTGTACAGGGGCCTCCAAATTGCCTCTTTTTCCTGCCAGTACAGGTATGGACTGTCTGACATGCCTACTTGGATGCTGTCACCGATGTAATCCTCCACCATTCTGTCAATGGTGACAGTATCATATGCAGTGACAGTAGACATGTCAGAAATTGTTGCCAGGTCCTTCAGTCCGGACCAGATGTCCAAACTTGGTCCTGCCTGCCCTGCATCACCGCCAGCGGGTTGCTTAGGATACCTAAGTTTTTTCCTGGCAGCCCCAGTTGCGGGAGAAAATGAAGAAGGAGCCGTTGACGTGTCACGTTCCGCTTCAGCTGACAGTGTGTTCACCAGCAGGTCTTTGCACCTCTGCAGGCTTGTGTCGGCCGGAAAGAGAGACACCACATAGGCTTTAAACCTAGGATCGAGCACGGTGGCCAAAATGTAGTGGTCTGATTTCAACAGATTGACCACCCTGGAATCCTGGCAAAGCGAATGAAGGGCTTCATCCACAAGTCCCACATGCCGAGCGGAATCGCTCCGTCTTAGCTCCTCCTTCACTTTCTCCAGCTGCTTCTGCAAAAGCCTGATGAGGGGAATGACCTGACTCAAGCTGGCAGTGTCTGAACTGACTTCACGTGTGGCAAGTTCGAAGGGCTGAAGAACCTTGCACAACACGGAAATCATTCTCCACTGCGCTTGAGTCAGGTGCATACCCCCTCCTTTGCCTATGTCATAGGTGGATGTATAGGCTTGTATGGCCTTTTGCTGCTCCTCCATCCTCTGAAGCATATAGAGGGTTGAGTTCCACCGCGTCACAACCTCTTGCTTCAGGTGATGGCGGGGCAGGTTCAAGAGTGTTTGCTGGCGCTCCAGTCTTCGGCACGCAGTCGCTGAATGGCGAAAGTGGCCAGAAATTTTTCGGGCCACCCAAAGCGTCTCCTGCACGCCCCTGTCGCTTTTCAGAAAATTCTGCACCACCAAGTTTATTGTGTGAGCAAAACATGGGACGTGCTGGAATTTGCCCAGATGTAATGCCCGCACAATATTGGTGGCGTTGTCAGATATCACAAATCCCCAGGAGAGTCTAAGTGGGGTAAGCCACTGGGCGATGATTTCCCTCAGTTTCTCTAAGAGGTTGTCGGCGGTGTGCCTCTTACTGAAACCGGTGATACACAGCGTAGCCTGCCTTGTAACGAGCTGGCGTTTCTGAGATGCTGCTACTGGTGACGCTGCTGCTGTTGCTGCGTAAGGTGATACATCTACCCAGTGGGCTGTCACAGTCATATAGTCCTTAGTCTGCCCTGTTCCACTTGTCCACATGTCCGTGGTTAAGTGGACATTGTGTACAACGGCATTTTTCAGGACACTGAGGACACTTTTTCTGACGTTTCTGTACAGTCTCGGTATCGCCTGCCTAGTGAAGTGGAATCTAGACGGGATTTGGAACCGGGGACACACTACCTCCATCAATTGTCTAAATCCCACTGCACTAATGGCGGATACCGGACGCACGTCTAACACCAACATAGCAGTCAAGGCCTCAGTTATACGTTTTGCTTCAGGATGACTGCTGTCGTACTTCATCCTCCTCGCTAAGGACTGTTGGAGGGTCAATTGTTTAGTAAAAGTAGTGGTGTTCCTACTTCCTCTCTGGGATGATGAACGACTCCCAGCAGCAGCAGCAACAGCAGCAGCGGCAGCAGTAGGCGTAGCAATGCAGGATCCTCCGGAGGAATCCCGGATAGGAGAGTCAGTCATGCCAGTGATATGGCCTGCAGGACTACTTCCGATCCTGACTAAGGAGGAAATTGACGAGGAGGGAGTTGACGGTGTGGTTTGCAGGCGCTTGGATACAACAGGACAACGGGATTTAGGTGTCCCTGGACTGCTTACGGTCTGAGCCAAAGTTTCTGAACTTGACAGTAACTTTTTATGAACGCGCTGCAGGTGCCGTATAAGGGAGGATGTTCCTAGGTGGTTGACGTCCCTACCCCTACTTATTTCACCTTTACATATGGTACATATGGCAAGACAGTTGTTGTCCGGATTTGGATAGAAATATTGCCAGACCAAAGAGGTGGAATGTTTGGTCTTCTGCCCAGGCATGACCGTGATGGGCTTTTTCATCCCACGGACAACAACTGTCTCCCCCGGAGCCTGATTTAAACAAACCACATCACCATCAGAATCCTCCTTGCCAACTTCCTCCTCAGCGCCAGCTACACCAGTATCCTCATCCTGTTGTACTTCAACAGTGACATCTTCAATTTGCATATCAGCAAGTGGACTGTGGGTGCTCCTTTCAGCACTTGCAGGGGGCGTGCAAATGGTGGAAAGAGCCACCTCTTCCCGTCCAGTGCTGGGAAGGTCAGGCATCGCAACCACCACCACACTTGGACTCTCTTTGGGGATTTGTGATATCTTCTTAGAAAGCACAGTTCTTCGCTGTGCTTTTGCCAGCTTAACTCTTTTGATTTTTTTAGTGGGAGGAGTGCTTCCATCGTCATGTGAAGCTGAACCACTAGTCATGAACATACTAGGGATCGACCTTAGCCGTTCCTTGCCACTCCGTGTCGTAAATGGCATATTGGCAAGTTTACGTTTCTCTTCAGCTGATTTAAATGTCTTTTTCAAGGTCATTTTCCTGAACTTTGCCATTTGGGATTGTATGTGCCCTCTACTATGACATTGGGCATCGGCCTTGGCAGACGACGTTGATGGCATGTTATCGTCTATGTCATGACTAGTGGCAGCAGCTTCAGCACTAGGAGGAAGTGGTTCTTGATCTTTCTCTATTTTATTTTTATCGGAGAAAGTTTGGTCCTCCATTTATGTTATATCGATTTGATATATACGTGCGGCTAAACACAGAAAATAAATTTTTTTTTGGTTCGGACTGGAGTGTACTTTGTGGGTTACAGCACCCTTTAACGGTCAAGCCAGCCGGCCCTTTACTTATGACACAGGCGCACTCTTGGCACTACTTTGTTGATGCACGTGCGGCTACTGCGCACACAATTCACAAACACAGAAAATAATTTTTTTTTGGTTTGGACTGGAGTGTACTTTGGGGGTTACAGCACCCTTTAACGGTCAAGCCAGCCGGCCCTTTACTTATGACACAGGCGCACGCTTGGCACTACTTTGTTGATGCACGTGCGGCTACTGCGCACACAATTCACAAACACAGAAAATAATTTTTTTTTGGTTTGGACTGGAGTGTACTTTCGGGGGTTACAGCACCCTTTAACGGTCAAGCCAGCCGGCCCTTTACTTATGACACAGGCGCACGCTTGGCACTACTTTGTTGATGCACGTGCGGCTACTGCGCACACAATTCACAAACACAGAAAATAATTTTTTTTTAGGTTTGGACTGGAGTGTACTTTCGGGGGTTACAGCACCCTTAACGGTCAAGCCAGCCGGCCCTTTACTTATGACACAGGCGCACGCTTGGCACTACTTTGTTGATGCACGTGCGGCTACTGCGCACACAATTCACAAACACAGAAAATAATTTTTTTTTTGGTTTGGACTGGAGTGTACTTTCGGGGGTTACAGCACCCTTAATGGTCAAGCCAGCCGGCCCTTTACTTATGACACAGGCGCACGCTTGGCACTACTTTGTTGATGCACGTGCGGCTACTGCGCACACAATTCACAAACACAGAAAATAATTTTTTTTTTGGTTTGGACTGGAGTGTACTTTCGGGGGTTACAGCACCCTTAACGGTCAAGCCAGCCGGCCCTTTACTTATGACACAGGCGAACGCTTGACACTACTTTGTTGATGCACGTGCGGCTACTGCGCACACAATTCAAAAACACAGAAAATAATTTTTTTTTGGTTTGGACTGGAGTGTACTTTCAGGGGTTACAGCACCCTTTAACGGTCAAGCCAGCCGGCCCTTTACTTATGACACAGGCGCACGCTTGGCACTACTTTGTTGATGCACGTGCGGCTACTGCGCACACAATTCACAAACACAGAAAATAATTTTTTTTTGGTTTGGACTGGAGTGTACTTTCGGGGGTTACAGCACCCTTTAACGGTCAAGCCAGCCGGCCCTTTACTTATGACACAGGGGCACTCTTGGCACTACTTTGTTGATGCACGTGCGGCTACTGCGCACACAATTCACAAACACAGAAAATAATTTTTTTTTAGGTTTGGACTGGAGTGTACTTTCGGGGGTTACAGCACCCTTAACGGTCAAGCCAGCCGGCCCTTTACTTATGACACAGGCGCACGCTTGGCACTACTTTGTTGATGCACGTGCGGCTACTGCGCACACAATTCACAAACACAGAAAATAATTTTTTTTTGGTTTGGACTGGAGTGTACTTTCGGGGGTTACAGCACCCTTTAACGGTCAAGCCAGCCGGCCCTTTACTTATGACACAGGCGCACGCTTGGCACTACTTTGTTGATGCACGTGCGGCTACTGCGCACACAATTCACAAACACAGAAAATCATTTTTTTTTAGGTTTGGACTGGAGTGTACTTTCGGGGGTTACAGCACCCTTAACGGTCAAGCCAGCCGGCCCTTTACTTATGACACAGGCGCACGCTTGGCACTACTTTGTTGATGCACGTGCGGCTACTGCGCACACAATTCACAAACACAGAAAATAATTTTTTTTTTGGTTTGGACTGGAGTGTACTTTCGGGGGTTACAGCACCCTTAACGGTCAAGCCAGCCGGCCCTTTACTTATGACACAGGCGCACGCTTGGCACTACTTTGTTGATGCACGTGCGGCTACTGCGCACACAATTCACAAACACAGAAAATATATTATTTTTTTAGCACTTGGGGGGAGCACCCCTGATGGACAGAGCACCCCCTGGACAACACTACAGCACCCCTTTAGGACTGGGACACTGCACAGGACTTTGGAACTGACTGCACAACACAGTCCAGCCAGCCCCTATGGGCTTTGAAGTAGTGGACACAGCCCCTATTAACAACAGCAGCACAGCACAACACAGCCAGCCCCTATGGACTTTGAAGTAGTGGACAACAGCAGCACTACACTACACTACACTACACAGCACTAACTCCCACCCTCCCTCTTCACTGTCCACAGCCGAGTGAGAAAATGGCGCCGACGCGGGTACCTTATATAGGATCCAAAACCCGCGAGACTCGGAAGGCGGGATGATGACGTTTTGCCTCGATGTCAGATCCGAGTCAGGCGGGAAAAGTCGAGCCTGACTCGGATCGGACTCGGATCGGGGGGGCTCGGGGGGGTTCGGATTTCAGAAATCCGAACCCGCTCACCCCTAATATATATATATATATATATATCCAGCCAATAACCCAGCACACTCCTTCCAATGCTGCGGTGCCAGCTTTATATGCAAATATAAAACTCCAATGGCGGCACTCAGCAGACTGTCTTAAAACTATAAGATAATAAATAGAAATACAAAGTACAAAGGAATGGCAGATGGGGAGTTTGACTGGGGCGGTACACCTGTCAAACCGTAACGCAGGTGTCCTAAGGCGAGCTCAGGGAGGACAGAAACCTCCCGTGGAGCAGAAGGGCAAAGTAGCCCTTTGTAGCCTGAAGCCGGGCGATTAAAGCCCGAAACGTTGCTAAACAGCACTGGTGTGCTTTCTATTTATTATCTTATAGTTTTAAGACAGTCTGCTGAGTGCCGCCATTGGAGTTCTATATATATATATATATATATATATATATATAAATATATATATATACATACATACATGTACCAGTCAAAAGTTTGGACACACCTTCTCATTCAATGGTTTTTGTTTACTTAAATTATTTTCAACATAGTAGATTAATACTGAAGACATCAAAACTATGAAAGAACACATGGAATTATGTTGTAAACAAAAAAGTGTTAACAAATCAAAATATGTTTTATATTTTAGATTCCTCAAAGTATCCCCCTTTTGCTTTGATGACAGCTTTGCACACTCTTGACATTCTCTCAATCAGCTTCATGAGGTAGTCTCCTGGAATGGTTTTCCAACAGTCTTGAAGGAGTTCCCAGAGGTGCTGAGCACTTGTTGGCTGCATTTCCTTCACTCTGCGGTCCAACACATCCCAAACCAGCTCAATTGGGTTTAGGTTGGGTGATTGTGAAGGCCAGGTCAACTGACGCAGCATTCCATCACTTTCTTTCTTGGTCAAGTAGCCCTTACATAGCCTGGAGGTGTGTTTGGGGTCATTGTCTTGTTTTTGTTTACAACATAATTCCATATGTGTTCTTTCATAGTTTTGATGACGGGTTTGCACATGGGGTTTATTTATTTATTTATACATTATTGTGAGTGTTTAAACATGGTGAGTGCTGAGTTTTCTGATTTTATTTATTTAAGCAATGTGGTCACAAGCTACTTGCACCCCATTCCTGGGAATGGCGAGTGCAGGTCTGCACCCCAAATCTGGGAGTGGCGAGTGCAGTGGATTTCTGACTTTCTTTATGTAGTTAATTTTTAATTAACCTTTTGTGATCATAGCTTTCTCATGCACCCCATGTGCAAACCCGTTTATAATAACCTGTGTCAGCTGTCTTTTTGGTAGTATGATAGAAGCTGTGTTGGTGACTGCCTTGCCTTTAAAAGCCATTAGCTGGCAGGTGAGCTTTAAACCGGGTAACATTTTTTCAGTTTAAACTATGTGATAGCAGCTACCAGGTTTCCATCAGTGTGACAGATAGTGTAGGACCTGCAGAGAAGTGGAGTCCCGTGATGTGGGCTGCAGGCTTAAATGCATTGATCAATCCATGAACCAAAACCCCATTATTTATTTATTTATTTGTACATTATTGTGAGTGTTTAAACATGGTGATTGCTGAGTTTTCTGATTTTATTTATTTAAGCAATGTGGTCACAAGCCACTTGCACACCATTCCTAGGAATGGCGCGTGCAGGTCTGCACCCCAAATCTGGGAGTGGGGAGTGTGGTGGATTTCTGACTTTATATATATATATATATATATATATATATATATAAAAAAAAATTTCTTTCCGTGTTTGAGGCTGTCCATGTCATACTCTTATTCTGCAAAATTTAGTCAGCAGTGTTATATATTTTTAATGAGAAGTTATATCTGTTTAGTTTTTAGATATTGATGTATACGTATTTATAATATAAAATGTATTGATTTAAACAGATGGTGTCCTGAATTTTTGTTTCTGCCATATTGGGAACATTACCCTTTTTGATTAGCGCATCACCATTTTTTGTTTTAATCTATTGCTGTTGATGTGAGCCCTCATAAGCTCTTTCGGTGTATTGCTGCTTTAATAATTTAATTACTATTATTAGCGCCAGGTATTGGGGGATAGTGTTTAGTTTCTTAAAGGGATGCGGTCAATATCCCTACCGCAGGGATTCCGGCACTCAGAAAGCCAGCGCCAGAATCCCGACATTTGTCAGAATCCCGGTGACGGTATCCTGACCGCTGGAATCCTGAAGGTAAGTAGCGGGGTTGGGGGGAGGGTTAGGGGTTAGGGTTAGGCATTAGAGGGAGGGTTAGGGTTAGGTATGAAGGGGGAGGGTTATGTTTAGGGTGCGCAGAGGGGAAGGTTAGGTTTAGGCACTAGTGGGGGTTGGGTTAGGCACCAGGGAGGGAGAGTTAGGGTAGGGAGAGGGGGAGGGTTAGAATACTGACTGACAAGTGTCGGTATTCTAACCCTGTCGGGATGCCGGTGTCAAGATTCTGACTGCTGGGATCCATAGAGCCGGCATCCATAGCGCCGGCATCCCGTACCCATCCAGATTTTAAGCAGCAATTTTTTGACGGAAAAAAAATCTGACAATTTTAAGATCACTGCCAAATTGCCAAAATCTGCAGGCTGTTATATTTGGCTCTTGGTATCGGGATAATTGCATACAGCAACGTACCTGTAACTCTGGGAAAGATTAAAGACGCCAGGAACACACAACAATGATCTAGTAGTAAGCAAATTCACTTCCAAACAGTGCATAACATAGGCTTAGAGGATGATGAATGAGTGTTAGGCGCTGGCAGCTCATTAAGGGTTATTGACTGTTAATCCACCTGTCCAGTGTAATGCTGCTCTTCTTCAATGACAATATAATTATGCTAAAGGTTGTTGAGGGAGCCAGTGAATTACTGCACAAAAAATCTGCCTTACAGTAATGCAGAGACTTGGGCAAAAGTCTTTACAGGTTCAGCATATAGCATAAGTGCTAACTTTCGTCATAGGTGGGCAGTGCATGGGCGTGGCATCACTATTGCGGCCCGTTCGACTATACAATGCAGAGATTACTGCCAGTGCAAAACAGGAGGCGGGGCAATGATGATGCAATTCAGCATAAATCATGCCATCTGCACTTTCCAGACTGCCCACTTTTGGATGGTAAGTGAGGGGTGCGCAGAGAAGCACGCATGGGGCTGATGGCTAGACCAGTAGAGCCGGGAGCGCCAGTCGGTTTTCTGGAGCCTCCCAGCCATTGAAGGAGAGATGACGTGTGCTTCTAAATGAGCTTGTAGACTGCATTTTCATGATGGTTTGCTTTATGCCAATATGGCCTCCACTATAGGTGATGGGTACACTTTGATTACATGTTAAAATAGAACGTTTCTCTAGTTCTGAGAAATTAAGGCACTGATATAACAATGAGTTAACGACTACAGGGACTTGTTTGCTATAGAATATTTGTCTGCTTATACAGCCAAGGACATATATTATGCAATTAAGTTCCTCTTCTCTGTAATTCTAAAGACATTGATGTTGTATTATGAAAAATAATAGCTTACTGAATGGCAGGGGCAGAATACTAAAACTGCCAATCTGAACATCTCTAATTCCATTCATATTATTTTATTTTAACCAATATAAAGACTTATTATGCTTAGTGTGAAAAGAGAAAATGTATAGGGAGAAAAGGGATCATGTTAGAAAGCAGGTGGTAAAGCAGAAAGAAAAGCTTCATGGGGTATTCAGAAGCTGAGCACAGTATTTTGTCCTGAAATGACAGTACAATATAACAACTTCAATAAAAATACTCTTTCAAAGGAGAATGAAAAAACTTCTTTCACCAGTCATTTTTTGAATACTGTTTTCTGAAGTGCCTGCCAAACCTGCCATCTAATGCACTTTGAATTTTTGTCAATAATAACCACAGTTCTCCTCCCTCCCCATGCCAGTACAGTGTAATAGCGTGTTTCCCTGCTACTACAGTAACATGTGGGTCTGCATAATTTTAGATCCAATTCCACAATTCATCTGTGGTTTTGCAGATGGTCGCCTATTTACTGCCAGTTTAACCCTCACTCTGTGGCAGAAGAACCATAATAGCAGAGAACGATACTTTTATGTACTTTTACTGTTGGCTTTTATAGGCATAGTTTAATGTTGTGTATTCCATGGCTTTATATCATTTTTGTTACTCTTTGAGATTTACAAATTCTACAACATTCATAAGCCACAATTCTGCCACAAAATATACAAGCTTTACATGTAGAGATGAGTGAATATATTTACATTTCCTACTATTGGGATAAGGACAAACATTAGCAAACTATGATTAAGGAAAAGATTTGATCATACCCATAAGGATGTGTTCAAAAACCCTGGATCAATTCCTGTAATATGAAGCAGTAACTAGTGGAATACAGGGTTTAAGAAGTCTATGTACTAAACCTTGGAGAGAGATAAAGTGGATGGAGATAAAGTACCAACCAATCAGCTAGTAACAATCATTTTTTCAAACATATAGGGGTATTCAATATGGGAGCGAAAACTCTGTTTTTGCGTTAATATCGCACCTATGACGTCATTAGCGCAGGTTTTAGTTTTACACCGTATTCAATTTCAAAGACTTTTCGCAGGTTCAAAAAGTCTTTGATAAAAAACGGGGATAACTTTTCACCATTGAATAGGTGTCGAAAAAAAGTGCAGAATTGGGGTTTAGGGGTGCACGCTTAAAAAAAATAGCCTGCACCCCTGTGAATGACATTTAAAAAAGAATTGTGTCAAAAAAAGTTTAAAAAAAAAATAGGGACACCCCAAAAAATTTATTTAAAAATTGGGGTGAAAAAAAAAAATGGGAAAAAATTGTTTAACAATAGGGAAATAGGTTCAGGGCTATTCTGCAAGTATGCGGCAGGTGTTTTCTAGAATAGATTTATAGTGGCAGGTGCACAATTGCAGAATTTTTAAAAACTTACTTTAGGGACATCAAAATATGCTAGGACCCATTTTCATGTACCCCAAATTTGATCGGACCACTTAAAAAAATCGAAAAAAATAACCTAAGTGCTCTTCTGCAACACTTCTTCAATGTCGGGAAAAAACACCTGCTGCGGCTATTTAAATCCCCGACTTTCATTTACAGGCTAAAACGGGGGTACCCATAGTGATCCCCCATGTTTTTACAACTTTAGGGGGGACCTACAATTTTTTTAAGGAAAATTCCGTAACTTTACGCAAATCCCACTTCGCAGGCTCCCGTTTTCGTTAGTTTCATATTGAATACGGGGATAAGCGGGCGCGCGCCCGATACTTTATCCCAGGTAAAAGCTCCGATATGAAACGTAAACTTCGACAGCGAAGTTTACGTTTCATATTGAATTCCCCTCATAGTCTGTAAACTGACAGGATCTGATTGGTTGGTACCTTATCTCCACCTACTTTATCTCTTTCCTAGGCTTATGGGTAGATTTATTAAAGTGCGGGTTTTTAGAATTGGAGTTGCTGCCAATTGCAACCAATCAGATTCTACTCATCATTTATCTAGCACCTTCTAGAAGATAATAGCTAGAATATGATTGCTTGCTATGGGCAACAACTCCACTTCTAAAAACTCGCACTTTAGTAAATATACCCCTTAGTACATATTCTCAGGATTTTTCCCGTTATCTGCCCACCACTATTCCTGAGCATGTCACATTGGCAGTGTCAGGTGGTGAGGCCAGTGACAGTTGGAAGTGACTGGCAGTTGGTCAGGGCATAAGCCGCGTATCCACTTGCTGATTAAACAGAGCGATTGAACGATAACGACAATGTTATTGTTGAATCGCTCATTAATCATGCACAAATCGAGCATGAAAATGTCGAAAATGACCAGCGATGCATGCTCCCGCTGGTCGTTTTCAACATCAATCATCGCCTGAACATGCCGGTCAATCTGCCGATAACGACAGATTGGGCATGTTCGGGGATGAGGGAGGGTGCCTGCACTGAACGACATATTGTTCAGTGTAGGCACTACAGGGAAAGAGGAACGACTGTACGATTACAATGTTGTAATCGTACTGTCGTTCCAAGATCTGCAAGTGGATACGCACCTATAGTCTCTGAGGTTCCTTGAGAGTCAGTCTGCCTTACAGTAATCTAGAGACCTGGGTTAAAGTGTTTACAGTTCAGCATATAGTGTAATTGTTAAACTGTTTGGCACAGAAGGGGTGTGACGACATCCTTTTTCTGTTCGATTTGACATTCGCTTTGGCCTATGCAAGTGTATAGTAACTTAAGAACTTTAAATAGGTAAGGAACTGAAAGTGCCGCAGAGCTGCAAGTGGAAGTGGCAACAAAGAACACCCAAAGAAATAAATGACATGGTCCATACTGCATGTCAATTTCTATTTAATGTCTTTTTACCAATATAGGGATGACAAAAAAGGTGCTAACCATTAATTGGCTATATGTGGTGCAATTTTTACAGGACCTTTCTTTTATCAGACAACCAGGCTCTAGTAATGGTAAGTGGACTGCTGGTATGCTTCCTTATAAGTCAGTCCCTAAAATTTGGACCACGTTTGAAACTTAATAATGGATTCATGGAGCATGCCTTTCTCTTTTATTCATTTTAGTGCTGATGCAGTGGGTACACTTTACATAAATGAGGTAAATTATACCCATTTTTACCTCTGCACCCATTTGGATGTGGATAATTTTGTCTCAAGTTGAATACAATAATGTCCAAGTCATGTTCAATATACGGAACTTTCATTTCTTATGTTCTCTAGCATGAGGAATGAAGATTGAGTTAACTGGTTTTATTAATGTTATCAATATTTTTGTTTTTCGATTGTTACAGTTTGGGATATATTGGGCTGTTACATAATTCTTATGGTGTAGTTTTATGAGATAGCACTTTGTGGTATCTTATATGTTTTGTTGGTATTTGCTTGTAAAGCAAATGCACTTTTTATCTAGCCGTGTCATGATTATTATTTGTGTATTTTATAATTGGTCCATGATGGTATAAAATGATGCAAGATAGAACAAATGTATTAGATAGGACACTTCTATGTCTTGCAGAGTATAATATAGTACTTTACAGATGACGAAGCTGACCATATGTTATTTGATCAAGCAGAATTTTTTTTTTTAAACAATTTGTATTGAATTTTTCACACAATAAACAATCAAATATAATAAATGAGACAGAGTAATCACATATCTCGAATATGATTACAGTTTCATTCTATTGTCTTTATGTATGCATAAGAAATACCAATTTTTTTTTGACGACAAAGAATGAACAGTCATACATTCATTAATATTCTTAGAGACATTATAAAACAATATATATTATCAAACTTAATCATTAATCGAACTATGTCAGAAAATGAGGAGGGGGGGGGGAGGGAGAGGGATTAGACAGAGGGAAAACACATAAGGATTAGAATCAGCTCAATATAAGAGATGAGATGGAATAAGGAAGGTAGCCAAAAAAAAAATACTGTAATATAAATTGATAATATTTAGAGGGTGTCAAAAGGTATAAAACAACTTCTATCATCAAGAGGCTATACATTTCTAGTATGAATTGAGTGGGCCTTAGATTAAGGGACAGTTTCAAGGCGTTTAGAAAGAAACCAGTCTGTTATTTCAAATACATGTGATATATGGTTTTGCATAGAAATATCCATGCTTTCTATATATTTACCCCATTTATTATAAAAACGTATCACTCCTTTGTTGATATCAGGTAAAGTGGATTTTCTATCAAAGTAAAGTAACTATAGTAATTTTTGTCATAGTTCTGCAATAGTAGGAGCTGATTTCCAATGGATGAGTATTAATTTCTTTGCAACAGTTACTGCAATTATTAAGAAGGGGATACATTTTTTTTTCACCTAAACTCCAATTCTTAAAGTTAGCACAGATGCAAGCTAAAGGGTCTAATGTCAAATGTACAGTAACTCGTAAATACTATTAAGGAACTGAATAATCTTATTCCAAAATCTCCTAGATTTAAAGCAGTCCCAAAAACAATGAATGAATTTGGCATTTTGGACATTGCATTTTAAACAAGCACCAGTCTCTGATTGAATCATATGTTTGCACTGTGCAGGAGATATACAGTATACGCTCTAAAGAGCACTCTAAAATGAACTTCTTGAAAATATGAAGAATGAAGAGTTTTTAAGGTATGATCATAGTATTTGAAGAGCAGTTCAGGTGGGTTAAAAGAGGTTATATAAATCTGCCAAACATCTACAGTATTACTTTGTCTCTGAGTAAGGTATATGAGATGTCTATCAGTATATCAGTATAGAGTATAACATTTTTGTTTTGTATCTAAGGGTTGTAAGTTTTTGTAATTTAATCTTTACAAGGTCATCAATTAAAGAAGAGGACATGCCCGAGTGGAGAGAATTAATGTAGTGACGAGTCTGTAAATACATGTAGAAATCATTACATGATAAGTGATATTTATCATGTAAAACTGTAAAAGTGAGGAAAGTCCCCCCGGATCAAAAACTTTTGAGCTATCAGTTAACCCTTTCCGTTTCCACTGTAAAAAAAGATGCGTTCGCTCAGAGCCGTAGCTAGGCATTTTGGTGCCCTGTGCCAAAAAGAACATTGGTGCCCCCCCCCTATATTTTAAACAGGGATAGTGCGCAGCGAATGCATGCACCAGAAAGTCAAGGGGGCGTGGCCTCACCAAGATGGGATGTGGCCACACAAAAGTACCAGACCAGTTCACATTACACTGCACGTGTCCATTATTCACATTACACCGCTCAGTAGTGTCTGTTATTCAGATTACATCACAAAGTAGTAATCCAAACCTCACAGTAGAGCCCCTTATACATGTTATACTTCAGAGTAAAGCCTCTTATACACATGCCGAACAGTAGTACCCCTTATACAAATTATGCACATAGAGCCCCTTATACATATTACGCCTCACAGTAGTGACCCTTATATATGTTATACCTGCAGTGCGGTAAGGCAGGGGATAGTGAAATAATACACTGTTACACAGTCAGGATTGGGGGGGGGCACACAGCTGGCCAATAATACCAGGGGAATGGACCACAGAGCCAGCCAGGAACATGGTCCCTCACCTTGCAGGGCACCTTTCTCCACCAGCACCATGTACAACTGAGCAGCAGCTTCCAGTCCGGATCTGCTTTGCCAGTGCCGACGGGTCCACAGTGTTCCGCACCGCGGCAGACACCTCCCCCATCCGGATCCGACATCCCCACAGAACGGAGGCTTAGGCACAGTTAGTGGAGAGTGGCTAGGCTTGGGCGGGAGCAGAGTGTGAGGGAGAAGGACCGGAGCCGGGAGCACGGAGAATCACTGTCCGAGGAGCGGGTGGCAGCTGCAGAAGTGGACACAGAGGAAGAAGGAGCCACAAGCACCATTGGGATTCTGGGAGATGTAGTGAGCAGAAGATGCCGCCGGCGGTGATTGGCTGCTGCGACACAATGCACAGAGGCAACACAGCGTGCCCTGCTTTGATTTAAAAACCGGGCCCCAAACTGCTTGTAGCCCTCCCTTCTTTCCCTCAGCCAGCGTGGCCAGTGTTAGACACTGAGCCTGTGCTGGCTTTCATGCTACAGAGACACTTGTGGTGGGCGGCCGGTTCCACCCTCAGGGATGTTCCGCTCTGTGCGGCGGCACCGACCGCACCACCCTAGCTCCGGCCCTGCGGTTCGTTAATGTAGAAGGAAATGATGGGTTTCCCCATAATGGGATAGACGTGGTGGTGAGATGGAATCTGCAAAGTTTTCTGTTAAAAGCAATCCATGCATAATAAGTATCCTGAAACATTACATTAGTGAGAATATTGTGTGGAATTTCTTTGATTTTAGTGTGAAGTAATGCTCCAGGAGAATATGGGAATAATAATGCATCAAGGTTTATGTCAATATATAAAGATCGATAAGTAACCAGTCACTTATGTATCAAAAAAAAGATTGTTAGGGAATATGTTGCAAAGTCTGGGATACCTAAGCCTCCATTGGAGCGCGACATAACTAATTTATTTAGGGATATTCTAGGTTTCTTTCCCTGCCATAAAAAGGATGACATTCATTTTGAAATAAGTTTAAGAAGATGAGATAACAATAGGTAAAATTTGCATACAGTAAAACCATAGTGGGAAAATTATACTTCTAATTACAGCCGATCTGTCTAAGAGGGAAAGAGGTAATTTTTTCCATCTTTCCAATAAGGATGACATTTTTGAGATAAGTGGATTAAAGTTAGCTAAGTAGATGTCCGATATAGAAGGTGTGATGTGAACCCCCAGATATTTAATGCTAGAAAAGTTTTGTTTAAAAGCTTTTAATTCAGGCATTTCTCGGAGAGAAGTAAAGTTCTTATTAATTGGTAATATTTTGGATTTATCCATATTAATCTTATATCCTGATACCTCACCGAATGATTTTATTATTTCCAGAATTACTTTTATAGAAGAAGTTGGATTTGATACAAAGAGGAGCATATCATCCGCAAACAATGCGACTTTTAGTTCAATGTTATTAACTAAGATTCCTTTATATAATGTAGGGTAATGGCAAGAGGTTCGATGGCAATTGCAAATAAAAGTGGGAATAGGAGACACCCTTGGTGTGCTCCTTTCTGAATAGGGAAAGAGGAAGAGAGATGCCCATTACCGGAAATTTGTGATATGGGGTTAGTATATAGTGTTTGCAAAATGTTATAAATTGTGAAGGGAAACCGAAAGCAGATAAGGATTGGAATAAGTGCAACCAATAAACTAGGTCGAAAGCCTCCAATGTTAACTGAGCAAATTGGATAACCGATAACACTCTGTGGACATTAAGTACAGAATGGCGACCCCAAATAAACCCGGTCGGGTCTGGGTGAATTATATGTCGTAAAGTGACCTTTTATCTGTCTGCCAGTATCTTAGTTAGCAATTTGTAATCCAAGTTCAACAAAGATATTAGGCGGTAGGACCCTGGTAGAGATAAATCTCGACCAGGCTTAGGGAGAACCTCAATTGTTGCCGAGTTAAAATATAGGGGTATAGTATTGTGACTCAAAATATGATTGAATACAGATACCAGGGTTTCTTCTATTCTTGGTGAGAGGATCTTGTAAAAGTCATAAGAATTACATATGTTTATTACCTCCAAACCTTATCAACCTTGATTAGCTTACTTAACTTAACTACAAATAAAGACACAGACACCATAGCTTGGCTAAAAGGTCACAACTTTTATTTATAATTGAATCAATCAACCTAACCAGGGTGGCAAAGAGACGCTGCAGACTCAGTTCTAGCTTTTAACTTACTCCAAAATACTCAGGGGATGACTAACACGTTCCCCCTTCTAGACGCACTTAAGCCGTGAGGGTCCCACTTCCCTCCTGGGCCAATCCAAGGCACTTCGTGCAAAAAACGCCTGGGTCCCCCTGTGCGGAGCAGGACAAATTTGCCATGTACATCGAGGGCAAGTGCCCCCACAGTTTTCTTGCCCCATAAAGCCACTGAGCTGCAGCGTACTCCCGCCCTGCTGTGCCTCACCTGAATTGGGAAAACAAGGTTAATGCCCAACAAAATATAACGGGATGGATGGTGGGTTACGAGAATCCTGCAAAGAGGCTGATCCCAAGGACCACAATCTCCTATATAGACTGATCTAACCACTACCCCAAATTATATGACTGGCCCTTGGAAGCAGCTGACTACATTCACACTGAAAGCAACCTACCCAGCAACAAGGCTGCCATTTAAACACAATCAGTCAGTAAAAAAACAGTAATCTTAACTCTCCTCAATCCTATTCATATTTCGTCAACCATTCCCTAAGCCATCCGGACCAGGTGCTTTGTTTGATTTAAGAGCTTTTATTGCATCAGAGACTTCCCCCAAAGCAATAGGAGTCATTAAAGAGTCTAACATATCTGATGGTATTTGTGGGTAATTCAATGTAGGTCTTATATTATCAGGTAGAGGGACAGTGGGAGCATTATGATCCCTTAATTCATTTCGGGCTGAATATATGTTTTCATAATATTCTTTCATAATATTAGAGATCTGGTTATTAGATGTCGTATGAGTGCGTGTAGGTGTCTTTAGAGGGTGTACTATCATTGGGGCTCGGGTTCCGTTTAGAATATTTGTAAGCAGCCAACCCGATTTATTTCCAAACTTATGGTAACGGTAAATAACTGAAAATATTTATCCCCCATTATTTGTAATAATTATTCAAAATTTACTTTGGCTGACTGATATTGCTGTCTATGGATAGGTGTTGGGTGTTCCTTAAACTTAGCAAAGGATTCTGATAGGGAGGCCTGAAGATCTAAATATGTGGAAGAATATTTATTTTTTACAGAGGAAGTATAGGATATTATGGCTCCGCGCATGACTGACTTGGCTGTTTGCCAGAACAAAGGTGGATCTGAAGTAGCGTAGGTCAAGTTGTTAAGTTGATACTCTTCCCAAGTGGCTTCTAGTTTTTGTTTACACTTAAGTGATTTATATAAATAGGAGGGGAATCTCATTGGAAATTTGAATAGAAAACCAGAGCAGTGCATGATCCGAGATTGCAATTGCTTCTTTAGAAATTATACACCTACATCTATACTTAGGTCAAGACATGTTAAGTTCGACTCAGTTACCTTTGGGAAAAGCTTTATAGCGACCATGAGGTAATCTATTCTGGAAAGAGTTTGATGAGCGGTAGGATATAGTGCTCTCCAAATGTCTGTAATCTAGCTGTGAACATAGAGATTCCCAGTTTCGGAAGAGAAGGAGATTTTTTTTCCCTCAAAGTGTATGATTTATCTAGCTGTGGATTAGAAATTAAATTAAAGTCGCCACATATTAAAAGATTCTCAGATGCATGTATAGTCAAAGTAGCAATTAACTTTTGGAAAAAAAGGTTTTGAGTAGATGTTAGGTGCATAGATATTACATAATACATACGGAACATTATAAATTTTCACAGATGCAACAACAAATCTACTCTCTAAGTCTGCTTGTACCGATAAAATATCTAACAGCAAGAACCGTTTGGACAATGTTGCCACACCTCTAGCCTTAGAATTGTAAGGTGTAGATGCCACCAATACCCATTTCAGCATTTGTAGTTTAAGCATTTCTGAGGAGACCAAGTGCATCTCTTGTATAAAAACAATGTCTATGTTATGCTTTGATAGGTATAACAACATTTTTCTCCTCTTAGCTGGTGAATTTATACCCCCTACATTTAGAGAGCCTATCTTTACCTCAGACATGAATTATTAAAGTAAACGAGCATAAAGAACTAACTAGAGGTATCACATCAATAGTAAATATTGGCTGTATTGGGAGACACAAAAGGGAAGGAGACACACTAAACATGATAAAGGGAAGACGAAAGAAAGAAAAAATTATAATAAACGTAATAGCAATATGAAAAGAAATAATATTCTCAAACCAGGAAGTTAGAGTGAATATTTGTCTACTGACTTCCATCAAAGTGAATCAAATAACTTTCTAATTAGTTATATCTAGTAATTCCGGGAGGCATTACTCCGCAATCCATTCCCGGCTAAAGCCCAATGCTGAGGACTTATATCAGAGTAACAGCATCATTAAAATCTTGTTACTTGCATTACTAAATAATTGCAGTTAATGTGCATAATAACAGAGAAGATTTGGATGGTATAAGAACCATCAGAGTGAACAGCATGTTATTCAACAAATCCTAACAGAGATGAAACAGTAAAAAAAAAGAAAAAAAATATATATACAGTATATATAGTGTGTAGTCAACATTTGAACTTAACATGTCTTGACCTAAGTATAGATGTAGGTGTATAATTTCTAAAGAACGTCGGAGTTAAAGAGAAGCCATTTAAAGTGACTATTTCAGTTTTGGTGTAATACACCGAATAAACATATCAAGGTTCCTATCTTCTCAAAATGGAGTATGGAAAAAATAAAATATCCAATAAAAGTTATTCAGGTTGAGATGGGAGAAGAATCAGATATATCATAGCTACCCGCTTGCTTTTCTTCTTGTAAATATGCATAGGCATCATTTGGGGAGGTAAAAATCCTTGAACGTATCAACTTCATAATGCGAAGCTTAGCCGGGTAAAGTAATGCAAACTTTTTTTTTCTTTGACTAAACCTGAGCATATAAAGGAGAATGCCCTACGTGCTCGGGAGAGCTCTACAGAAAAGTCTTGAAATATATAAAGTCTGTTTCCTTCCCAAATGATGGATTTATTTTTGCTTTATGCTTACCAGAATGCTAGTTTGTGAAGCTAGTTGAGACATCTAAATAGCGTTACCCTTGGAAGAGCATTTGTCGTTTTAGGCATCGGTCCCACCCTGTGTACTCGTTCCACTACAAGGTCCTTACAATCATCCACTATTTCCAGTAAGGAAGGGAGAGTATGCTTTATAAAATCAGTCAGCACTGGGCCCTTTATTTACCTACTAGTCTGATATTGTTCCTGCGGGAACGATTTTCTATGTCATCCAACTTATTCCATAGATGGTAATTCTCCTTCTCTAGTCGCACATTGTACATCTGCCATATCATGACACACATCACCCAGTCTGTTTTCAATATCAGAAAATCTGTGAGAGAGACCTTGCAGTTGTGATGTAATATCTGAGACTGACTGCATTAGCAGGGGACCCATAGTGGCTTTAATGGCCTCTACAATATCCCCATAAGTAAGAGGGGAATCAAGGGAGTGCCATACCTGTGACATGCCAGAGGATTCCTGAGACACCACAGCCTTGTTAGCCACAAGGGAGTTAGGAGCAGAGTCAGCACCAGTATCTGGCGCTATTTTAGGATCCGCCCGTCTTTTCTCCTGACGCGGCGGTAACTGCTTAGCGGGTGCTGCTGGATACAAAAATTTCTCCATGCATTAAGGTGGAGAAGGGGAGCGGGTGTCTTCAGCTGAGAAGCTGCTGTGCAGCCTTGATAATGGTTCAGACTGCCGGGGACGGAGCGGAGCTTTGCCCTGAAGCTGCTTACTCCAGTCAATCGGAAGCGGAAGTCGATCAAGCATAATTTAATCTATTGCCATTAATCCATTGACATTCCCTTTGATTTCCAAATTAAAAATACCTCCACCATTGGCCCTAATAACCTAACGTTGCAGCAAATGGTGTTGGGTGCTTAATAAGTGCTCTTTAGTTCTGATCCTCCTTGTGATTGAGGAGATTGGGAATGAATTAAAGAATGTTAGATCAGAGTTGGAGATCGCTAATGTCAGTTTACAACCAATATTGATTGATGACCAAAGTGTGAATTGGACTGGTAAATTGCAATTCAACATTGCACAATATAAAAAGAATGTAATCTCCTTTAAGAAACAGAAACTTGAATAAGTAGAAAACGATTATCGCAATCACACAGTGTACTGCTGGCAATCTAGGGAAGGTAATCAAATAACAAAATACTCTAAACCAAGATTTAGGCCTACTAATTAAGATACTGGGTCTTCAACATCAGCGTCAGAACTTGAATTCTTTGAGAAATTGCCACCAACAGGTAATGGTTAAAATAATACTTTTCTGCTGGACAAATTGTTAAGGAGATCCCATCTTTTCATAACCCCAGCAAAGTTGACCCCATGTCTAATAATGCAAGTATTAAATAGTTTCTTAGGATGGTGGATCAAGACGTACCAGGAGACTGCACTGATTAATTTGATATGCGACACTTGTATATCTGTGTGGAACTGAGACAGAATCTGTGTACGAAGTGATATGCTGCATCGGCCGTCAAGTTCTGTTGTGCTTCGTTTACAGACTCCTGATGCGTCGTACAGGACCTGGCGCGCTAGGAGGGGCTGTTTGGCATGACTGCTGCAACAATGTATGAGGACACAAAAACATTTAAAAATTACATGATTTTAGCTGTTTTTATCGATTTTTAAAGAAAACCAAAACAAAAAACAAAGCCAAAGCCTTTGAGGGTGGTTTTCCTAAAACGAAACCAAAACATGACAATGATTTAGAACTTACGCACATTTCTAGTAACTGGGAAGATCTGAGCCAAAACTGATCTGTTCACTTCTACTTATAAGTAGTTTTTTTAATGCAGCGCTGTTCTAGTTTTTTTTTTCTGTAAATGATTGATGTCTAATTCTCATTTTCATGGATTTACTCATAATTAGCTCATTTGACTCACCTCATGTTGGTGTTCAGTCTGGTCCACAGTGAACAGTGTGGAACTGTTTATAATTTTCTTCCATGCTAAACAAAAATTTATGTTTTATAAACATATACTGTACCTTTAGTTATAATTAAATAAATTATAATGTCCTCTTAACTTCGTGGTTAATAATTTATAGATATGACTATGCAAACAGTGTTCCCTGAATATGATTAGCTACTGGACAAAGCATATCGCTGATTAATGGTATTGCATACTGTGGGTCTCATGTAGAGTTGAACATATGCATCTTTTTTGTGTAAAATATACCATACAGTACATGTACACAAATAATTCATACTGAATCTTCTATTTAAGATTCCTTTTGATTAGAGAGACAGAAGGATGAGGAAAGGCGTGTACAAGCATAGGCAAAGCACAGTAAGGCCATGCTCTTGTAAATGTGACTGAATCATACCTGGATTCTGCTGCCTAAAGGCTGCCAGGAGGTACATCTCTTGCAGGTATGTGATCCCTGAATCAAAATAAGCAATATTGATGACGATGATTGACTGATTACATTTAATTTACTCTGTGGCTTTGGGATAAATGTTTCAAGCCTTGGAGAGAGATAAAGTGGAGAGAGATAAAGTACCAATCAATCAGCTCATACATGCATTTATATCATCACGCCTAGACTACTGCAACGCCCTCTACCTCGGTCTCCCAGCAAAAGAATTACACTGCTTGCAGATGGTACAAAACGCAGCTGCCAGGCTATTAACCAACCAGCCCCATTCCAGCCACATAACACCCATTCTCTACTCCCTTCACTGGCTGCCTGTCAGATGGCGAACTGCTTTCAAGATTGGATTAATAACTTACAAAGCCCTTCATAACCATGGCCCAGGGTACCTGAAGCAGCTTCTGATTCCCTACTGTCCCACTCGATTACTGCGATCCGTTGACGAAGGACTATTAACAGTACCTAGAATCTCACGGAATTCGTCTGGGGGTCGAGCTTTCAGTTTTGTGGCTCCAACCTTATGGAACTCACTTCCCCGTACAGTTCGAGAGGTCTCCACTCTAGAATCCTTCAAAAATGGACTCAAGACTTACCTTTTCTCCCAAGCATATCACTAATGTCCCTTGTTTAAGCTTGTCTTGTATTTTGTACTGTAAATGTAAAGCACTTTGAGTCCTTTAGGAGAAAAACGCTATATAAATAAAATTATTATTATTATTATTATTATTATTATTATTATTATTATTAACTGTAATTGTTCAGGCTGTGCCAGAAAAATGACAGTTGGAGATGATTGAGTGGTACTTTACCTCCCCCTAAATGAGATTTGTGTGATTGCATTTCACTTTACAACCAAAAATAAGTTGAAGATGCCTATTGTACAAAAACACTGTAAAGTCGCTGGTGTTGGGGTGTTTCTAATTAATCATTATCATATTGCCTAAATTCAGTGAGTGTTGGATTACAAACAATTGGGGCACTAGACAGGTAAGTAGTTTTATGACAACTACTTTCCATTGCTTCTGTATCTGCACACATTATGCCAACAGTTCACTGTCCATGACTATACCAACATATGTGTCCAGTAGTAGTGTTTCAGACACAATAAAATACAACAGCAAGTAGAGTCATCTACATTACTCTACTTCAGACAGAGGAGCTCATATTTCTTTACCAGCTAGAAGTGACCACATGATTACATAACAGCCAGCAGAGCTTCTCTTATAAATTAGGGGTGAGCGGGTTCGGATTTCTGAAATCCGAACCCCCCCGAGCCCCCCCGATCCGAGTCCGATCCGAATCAGGCTCGACTTTTCCCGCCTGACTCGGATCTGAAATCGAGGCAAAACGTCATCATCCCGCCTTCCGAGTCTCGTGGGTTTTGGATCCTATATAAGGTACCCACGTCGGCGCCATTTTCTCACTCGGCTGTGGACAGTGAAGAGGGAGGGTGGGAGTTAGGGCTGTGTAGTGTAGTGTAGTGTAGTGTAGTGCTGCTGTTGTCCACTACTTCAAAGTCCATAGGGGCTGGCTGTGTTGTGCTGTGCTGCTGTTGTTAATAGGGGCTGTGTCCACTACTTCAAAGTCCATAGGGGCTGGCTGGACTGTGTTGTGCAGTCAGTTCTCCATAGGGGCTGTGTCCACTCCAAAGTCCTGTGCAGTGTCCCAGTCCTAAAGAGGTGCTGTAGTGTTGTCCAGGGGGTGCTCTGTCCATCAGGGGTGCTCCCCCCAAGTGCTAAAAAAATAATATATTTTCTGTGTTTGTGAATTGTGTGCGCAGTAGCCGCACGTGCATCAACAAAGTAGTGCCAAGCGTGCGCCTGTGTCATAAGTAAAGGGCCGGCTGGCTTGACCGTTAAAGGGTGCTGTAACCCCCGAAAGTACACTCCAGTCCAAACCAAAAAAAAATTATTTTCTGTGTTTGTGAATTGTGTGCGCAGTAGCCGCACGTGCATCAACAAAGTAGTGCCAAGCGTGCGCCTGTGTCATAAGTAAAGCGCCGGCTGGCTTGACCGTTAAGGGTGCTGTAACCCCCGAAAGTACACTCCAGTCCAAACCAAAAAAAAAATTATTTTCTGTGTTTGTGAATTGTGTGCGCAGTAGCCGCACGTGCATCAACAAAGTAGTGCCAAGCGTGCGCCTGTGTCATAAGTAAAGGGCCGGCTGGCTTGACCGTTAAGGGTGCTGTAACCCCCGAAAGTACACTCCAGTCCAAACCAAAAAAAAAATTATTTTCTGTGTTTGTGAATTGTGTGCGCAGTAGCCGCACGTGCATCAACAAAGTAGTGCCAAGCGTGCGCCTGTGTCATAAGTAAAGGGCCGGCTGGCTTGACCGTTAAGGGTGCTGTAACCCCCGAAAGTACACTCCAGTCCAAACCAAAAAAAAAATTATTTTCTGTGTTTGTGAATTGTGTGCGCAGTAGCCGCATGTGCATCAACAAAGTAGTGCCAAGCATGCACCTGTGTCATAAGTAAAGGGCCGGCTGGCTTGACCATTAAAGGGTGCTGTAACCCCCAAAGTACACTCCAGTCCAAACCAAAAAAAAAATTATTTTCTGTGTTTGTGAATTGTGTGCGCAGTAGCCGCACGTGCATCAACAAAGTAGTGCCAAGCGTGCGCCTGTGTCATAAGTAAAGGGCCGGCTGGCTTGACCGTTAAAGGGTGCTGTAACCCCCGAAAGTACACTCCAGTCCAAACCAAAAAAAAAATTATTTTCTGTGTTTGTGAATTGTGTGCGCAGTAGCCGCATGTGCATCAACAAAGTAGTGCCAAGCGTGCGCCTGTGTCATAAGTAAAGGGCCGGCTGGCTTGACCGTTAAAGGGTGCTGTAACCCCCAAAGTACACTCCAGTCCAAACCGAAAAAAAATTATTTTCTGTGTTTGTGAATTGTGTGCGCAGTAGCCGCACGTGCATCAACAAAGTAGTGCCAAGTGTGCGCCTGTGTCATAAGTAAAGGGCCGGCTGGCTTGACCGTTAAAGGGTGCTGTAACCCCCGAAAGTACACTCCAGTCCAAACCAAAAAAAAAATTATTTTCTGTGTTTGTGAATTGTGTGCGCAGTAGCCGCACGTGCATCAACAAAGTAGTGCCAAGCGTGCGCCTGTGTCATAAGTAAAGGGCCGGCTGGCTTGACCGTTAAAGGGTTCTGTAACCCCCAAAGTACACTCCAAACCAAAAAAATATATATTTTCTGTGTTTGTGACTTGTGTGCACTGTGGCTGCACGTGCATCAACAAAGGAGCAGCGCCAAGCGTGCGCCTGTGTCCCATAAGTAAAGAGCCGGCTGGCTCATTTCTTAAAGGGTGGTGTAACCCACAAAGTGCACTACTCTCCAGCAAAAATAAAAAAATATTTTCTGTGTTTGTGTGCGCTTTAGCCGCACGTATATATATCAATATAACATAAATGGAGGACCAAACTTTCTCTGATAAAAATAAAATAGGGAAAGATCAAGAACCACTTCCTACTAGTGCTGTTGCTGCTGCTGGGAGTTGTTCATCATCCCAGAGAGGAAGTAGGAACATCACTACTTTTACTAAACAATTGACCCTCCAACAGTCCCTAGCGATGAGGATGAAGTACGACAGCAGTCATCCTGAAGCAAAACGTATAACTGAGGCCTTGACTGCTATGTTGGTGTTAGACGTGCGTCCGGTATCCGACATTAGTGCAGTGGGATTTAGACAATTGATGGAGGTAGTGTGTCCTCGGTTCCAAATCCCGTCTAGATTCCACCTGCATCCTCAAAGCAGCAGTGACAAGCATGCGTCTGTCTGTTAAAGGGTGGTGACACCCTCAAAGTGTGCTACACAAACAATTAAAATATTGTTCTTTTTTTTTCTGTCTTTGTGAAATGTGTGGGCTGTAGCCGCACCTGCATCATTAAAGCAGCAGTGACAAGCGTGCGTCTGTCTGTTAAAGGGTGGTGACACCCTCAAAGTGTGCTCCACAAACAATAAAAATATTCTTCTTCTTTTTTCTGTCTTTGTGAATTGTGTGGGCTGTAGCCGCACCTGCATCCTTAAAGCAGCAGCGACAAGCGTGCGTCTGTCTGTTAAAGGGTGGTGTAACTCACGAAGTGCTCCAAAAAATAAAAAACTATTTTTTTAATGTGTTTGTGACTTGTGTGCGATGTAGCCGCACTTGCATCCTCAAAGCAGCAGCGACAAGCGTGCGTCTGTCTGTTAAAGGGTGGTGACACCCTCAAAGTGTGCTACACAAACAATAAAAATATTCTTCTTTTTTCTGTCTTTGTGAATTGTGTGGGCTGTAGCCGCACCTGCATCCTTAAAGCAGCAGCGACAAGCGTGCGTCTGTCTGTTAAAGGGTGGTGACACCCTCAAAGTGTGCTACACAAACAATTAAAATATTGTTCTTTTTTCTGTCTTTGTGAATTGTGTGGGCTGTAGCCGCACCTGCATCCTTAAAGCAGCTGCGACAAGCGTGCGTCTGTCTGTTAAAGGGTGGTGACACCCTCAAAGTGTGCTACACAAACAATTAAAATATTGTTCTTTTTTTTCCGGTCTTTGTGAAATGTGTGGGCTGTAGCCGCACCTGCATCCTTAAAGCAGCAGCGACAAGCGTGCGTCTGTCTGTTAAAGGGTGGTGACACCCTCAAAGTGTGCTACACAAACAATAAAAATATTCTTCTTCTTTTATCTGCCTATGTGAATTGTGTGGGCTGTAGCCGCACCTGCATCCTTAAAGCAGCAGCGACAAGCGTGCGTCTGTCTGTTAAAGGGTGGTGACACCCTCAAAGTGTTCTACACAAACAATTAAAATATTGTTCTTTTTTTTCGGTCTTTGTGAAATGTGTGGGCTGTAGCCGCACCTGCATCCTTAAAGCAGCAGCGACAAGCGTGCATCTGTCTGTTAAAGGGTGGTGTAACTCTCAAAGTGCTCCAAAAAATAAAAAACTATTTTTTTTATGTGTTTGTGACTTGTGTGCGATGTAGCCGCACTTGCATCCTCAAAGCAGCAGCGACAAGCGTGCGTCTGTCTGTTAAAGGGTGGTGACACCCTCAAAGTGTGCTACACAAACAATTAAAATATTGTTCTTTTTTTTTCGGTCTTTGTGAAATGTGTGGGCTGTAGCCGCACCTGCATCCTTAAAGCAGCAGCGACAAGCGTGCGTCTGTCTGTTAAAGGGTGGTGACACCCTCAAAGTGTGCTACACAAAGAATAAAAATATTCTTCTTCTTTTTTCTGTCTTTGTGAATTGTGTGGGCTGTAGCCGCACTTGCATCCTCAAAGCAGCAGCGACAAGCGTGCGTCTGTCTGTTAGAGGGTGGTGTAACCCTCAAAGTGTGCTCCACAAACAATAAAAATATTCTTTTTTTTTTTCTGTCTTTGTGAATTGTGTGGGCTGTAGCCGCACTTGAATCCTCAAAGCAGCAGCGACAAGCGTGCGTCTGTCTGTTAAAGGATTACATCGGTGACAGCATCCAAGTAGGCATGTCAGACAGTCCGTACCTGTACTGGCAGGAAAAAGAAGCAATTTGGAGGTCCCTGTACAAACTGGCTCTATTTTACCTGAGTTGCCCCCCCTCCAGTGTGTACTCCGAAAGAGTGTTTAGTGCAGCCGGGAACCTTGTTAGCGAAAGGCGTAGGAGGTTGCTTCCACAAAATGTGGAGAAGATGATGTTCATAAAATGAATGATCAACTCTTCCAGGGAGACCAGCCTCCAGAACGTACAGAGGGACCTGTGGTTCCAGCAGGGACGAATTAATACTCTGTGAGGATGAGGATGTACATAACACTGAAGAGGGTGAGGAATCTGTGGATGAGGAGGATGAGGACGACTTCTTGCCTCCGTAGAGCCAGTTTGTGCAGGGACAGATTAATTGCCAGCTTGTTTTGTGGGGGCCCAAACGAACCAATCATTTCAGCCACAGTTGTGTGGCAGACCCTGGCGCTGAAATGATTGGTTTGTTAAAGTGTGCATGTCCTGTTTATACAACATAAGGGTGGGTGGGAGGGCCCAAGGACAATTCCATCTTGCACCTCTTTTTTTTCTTTGCATTATGTACAGTTTGGGGCCTAGTTTTTCAATGCCATCCTGTCTGCCACTGCAGTTTCACGCCTAGATGGGTCACGTGTTTGTGCCGCCCACTCGTGTCGCTTAGCATAGTCATCCAGCTACCTCGGTGCAACCTTTTGGACATAAAAACACTATTGTGAGGTGTGAGGTATTCAGAATAGACTGGAAATGAGTGGAAATTAAGGTTATTGAGGTTAATAATAACATAAGAGCAGAAAAACCTACAAATTCTGTGATTTTAGCTGTTTTTATGCTTTTTTTCAAAAAAATACAGATCCAAAACACAAAACCCAGAACCCAAAACACGGAAGGGTGGTTTTGGCAAAACCAATCCAGATCCAAAACACGAAGAAAGATCCAGATCCAAAACCAAAACACAAAACACGAAAAGTGGCCGGTGCACACCCCTATTATAAATACATACCAGACAAATATGATCCCCAGATACTTATATACTGTATCAGCACAAGATGCCCATGTAATTATACATTAGAAAGAGTACCCTCTAAGCTAAATACAGAGCACAGGTGTCCACATGATTAATTGCCAGCCAAATGTGCCCTCCTGATTAAATACATTCCAGAGATGCCTACGTGATTATTGGTATACAAGCCAAAGTTGCACATATACAGTATTTATTCATTTTATAAAATATCAGACAGAACTATCCTGTTGACTAAATAAAAAGTGCCTTGTTCATTACATACCTTCCAGAGATGCACATATGTTTAAATAATATAAAAGCTATAGATTTCTAGTAGATGACATGCCAGTCAGTGGTGCCAGCTGTTGTAATCCTAATGACGTAATTGTTATACCAACGAGCGGTAGCACAGCAGCAGCAATTGACTCCTGTAGCAATTGACTCACTCTGCCTGAACATTTCTGATGATGTGTAGGTGTAATTTACAAATTCTTGTGATATCAGTGCTTGTACTGTACAATGTCACCAATGCATTTTGCTCAGCCAGGTTAGCCGCTGTGGTTTCATCTTTCACGCCAGCTTCTTTGGTAATGTAAAAGGGAAAATAAAGGGACATTGCATTCACGCTGTAATCACAAGTGGTCCTGATTGAGCCGCGCTTTACAAACACTTGCCTTTACTTTTTGCGACTATAGCTCCAGGCTGTGTGTCTAAAATGAAGTGGTTGCTATTGGCAGACCCTAAAGTTGGCATTTTTTAACTAATGCACAGACTTCAGTCTTTCTGTCCCTCCAGGGAGGCTTCATGCCCTGTTTGAAGATGGTCACCGAAATCACTACTGAGCATAAGCAGGGGCCATCTTGTCTTTACTGTGTAGAGCAGGGGTAGCCAACCCTGGTCGTCAAGAGCTACCAACAGTGCATGTTTTCCAGGTCTCCTCACAGAGTCACAAGTGAAATAATTAGCTCCACCTGTGGATCTTTTTAAATGTGCTAGTGATTAATGAATACACCTGTGCACCTGCTAGGTGGTCTGCAAAACGTGAACTGTTAAGCCCCCCATACATCAGCAATTGATTGCAGCAATGATGCAATTTGCAATCGATTGTGTATAAAAATCTCTCCCTTTTTCAATCGATTGTGGCAATTATGCAATCTGCAATTGATTGAAAAAGGGAAAGATTTTTATACACAATTGATTGCAAATTGCACGATTGCTGCAATCAATTGCTGATGTATGGGGGCTTTTAGTGGCTCTCTCGAGGACCAAGGATGGCTGCCCCTGGTGTAGAGTGACATGGTAGGTGACAGAAGTATTATGCTCCAATGAGAGACCCAGTTGTTGAGATATTACAACAGACTGAGGGGCCTATTCATTAAACCTAAAAATTCGATGGAGATAATTAGGTTTAGAACTCGCATGGAGTTCTACCTAATTATAGGTGGAATTCATCATTCCACCTCTCCATAAGTATCTATTCTGAAAAGCTGTCATTTTTGCGATGACAGCTTTTCGGGAAATAGATACTTTTCCCTGCCTGCACTACCTTATCGCATCTGGAAACAGTGCTGCGCATGCGCTGTTACATCTGTAAAACCAGCACATGCGCAGCACTGCCTACAGATGCGGTAAGTTTGTGTTCCCAGCAGACCACATGACAGATTAGAAAAAAAATAACATTTTTTTTTCTTTTTCTAAACTTTCTTGTGCTCTGCTGGGAAGCACACATGTCCGACCAGCCTCCGGAGCCTGAGGACGGAGCAGAGCGCCGGAGGGACTCGTCGGGGGACCTGCACACGCGGATACAGGTAAGTCGATTCTCCTATTCGCCACCTCACAGTGGCGAATAGTAACTGCATCAAATTCCGAAAATTCATAAATTTCGGAATTTGATGAATACCACAATTTCCACATCCCCATACTAATGTATGGGGAGTGTGGAAATTAACGCAGGGGAACTTAGCTAAGTCTGTTCATGAATACCAAAATAAAGTTTTTTAAGGAAAATGTCCTTAAAAACGTTATTTTAGTGTTGATGAATAGGCCCCTGAGACTTAATGTATTTGAGTGATTACACTGGTGGGACAGGAAGTGGCGCTGTTGCTAAAAGTGTTGATGTGTTATTACACTGTGTTACTGTTATATACTTTGTTGTTAAGATTTGTTCTAGAAGATACTGAAGTAATGATGTTGTTTATGTGTATACCTGTCATATCTGTATGCTGTCAAACCAAACTAGGTTATTATTATAATAGTTTTACCACAAAGAGTTTCCCATTGTGTGCCTACTGAGATTGTATAGGAAAGGTGAGATTTGATCTGCTAAGTATCAACTTCTGCAAACACCAATTAATATCTGCATATACATGTACAGCTGTTCCAGTGATGCATGGTCAGATGAGCCAGAGCCTTTCCTGTCATATTTTAGTATACTCTAGAGTTTTGACTATGAAAATGATAAGAAAAATCTAAAGAAAATATTACAAATATCTTCTTTGTATAACTATTATTCCAATCTTTTTTTAACAAAAACTCTGGAGTAAATAGTGTATGACAGATGAGGCACTGCCTCCCGTGTCTATCTTTTTCACACATCCCTGATCAAAACTCACCAAATTTACAGCTCTATATACTGCTGCACCTTTGTATAATGCCCACATGAACCCTCAGGTTCATATACATATCTGTAAATATGGCTCTGATACTAGCCAGTGCCTACCCAGCCATGTACCTCACCGCATCCTTGCACTGCTACCAGTTTGCAGCATACTCTTACCGGCTGGTGAACTGTATAGAACCCCACTCCACTCAAGCTCTACTCCATTAAAAGTGTGCATGTAACAGTGAGTACAGCTTTACTTACATGAATAGACCGTGCAATTGCTGAAAGTATTAATATACTTGAATGATCCAAATACCACACGGCTTCCTTAAATTAAACACTGCATTTATTCATTCACAGCAACAATTGTAAAAAGATAAACTGTATCAAGTGTAATAACACTGGCTAACAATTGCTATCTGTAAATATCTACAACATTTTATGCTATAATAAATCCAGAAAAGTATCAAGAATACTATTATATGTGATAGATATTTACTGATAGCAATTGTTAGCCAGTGTTATTACACTTGATAAATTTTTTACAATTGTTGTTGTGAATGATAAATGCAGTGTTTAAATTAAGGAAGCCGTGTGGTATTTGGATCATTCAAGTATATTAATACGTTCAGCAATTGCGCGGTCTATTCATATAAGTGTGTGTTTCTTTATATATGTGTCATATACTGTATGCAACTGCCATTTACTGTAGTACTGCTGCATTGCTCTAAAATAGCTACACAGAAGTGCTTGATCCACAACTCAAGTGGCTTTACTCATACAGTCCTTTATTTAGTACATGTGTAGTACTCATTCAATATTGTATATATATATATATATATATATATATACTTATCTCAATACCAACTAGTGAGTACAGCTGTACCTACTATACACTTCAATTAGCCAACACCACTGTTTAAGTAACTGAGCTGTTCATCGTCACCCGCCTTTGTGTGCCTACATAACTCCACAATATCAACACCAGCACACACATAATTTCCAACAGGTATAGGTGGCAAAGGTGTGTCATGGAGGTCAGTCCGCATGATAGATAACTTAACCATGAGGGTAGGTTGCCTAATAGGTAATCTGTCCCGAAGTCCACACATCCCTGTTTTGTGCTTACTGCAAATACAGGGGTGTAAGTATTTTTAATATACCAACTTAAAGTATACTGTATGTGAGCACTATCTCAATATGCCTGTATAACTGCATAATTTTTTAAATACATTTTACATCTGCACTTTTGACATTAGGCCCTGTGTTCCTTGCATACTACAAGATGTTCCATGCTTTGCATCAGGAATACAGAACCTTGTGGATAGAGTATTGGGGCTGCAAGTTTTATGGAAAATATCAAACTGTATTTGTATGCTGTGTTCTGTCCCCCTCCCCAGCTTTCCTTTTCACATATAATTTAGTCTGTATAAAATGGCTGCCATAACTGTTTGATTAATCAGTATAAGAATGAAATACAGTACATAGTAGAGCAACTGTTTAAAAGTGGTGCATGTCGCTAACATAATAGATTTTCTACCACAAATGGCTCTTACTGGACACCTTTCTCTATGCACAAAGTGTTAAAAATTAAAGTGTTGAAAGTCGTAAGGGAAACATCCATGCCAATTGCTTACTGTTGACAGGCTGAAATAAATAAAAAGCACACATCATTTCTAGAGGTGAAGAGAATAAAATTGAAGAGAAGAGGGAAAAGAGAGTCAGTGATGAAAACACCTTCTGGCTCACTCTGCTTTCAATTTCCTGCTTTAATTTTGCATTTACACTGTCAGAGAAAGTTACATCACGGTGAGAGGCCACTGATCACATCAACATTTTTAAAGATTATTTTTTGGATGGCACCATCACTATCTATTTAGCTGGAGACAGTTCCCATCTACATCATTTGCATAAACTGTCAAGTCCCTGTAAAATTAACCATTTTGTGACCAAAACAATAAGAATCAGAAAAATGACTTCACAAATAGAAATAAATGTGTATGGTTTGGCTGTTTAACTGTTGTAATAGACTGAATGAATCAGTATATATGATTTTATTACATACTTGCCTACTCTCCCAAGACTGCTAGGAGCCTCCCGAAAATTGGGTCTCGCTCCCGGCCCCCTGCAAGAGTAGGCAAGTCTTCCGGAATGGCCACCAGCTCCCATTCCACCCCCCCAAAAGTGGCGATGCCACGATTTGCACTGAATGGCATCATCATAGCCCCGCCCCCTGCTTTCCAATGGCGGTAATATTAGCAGCTCCAATTGGGGTATAGAAATTATAAAGATAAATAGGAGCGCTCATAAAACATTCAGCAAGGTTTCTCCTTCCAGGAAAAAAATGGCCACTGATGAGAAGAATGAGTCAGCTCAGCGCACCAGATTGAAACACCATCATTACATCTGGTCAGGCTTATACAAAAATTACCCAAAATTATTGACACCTTTACCATGACTCAATTTGGTACAGTAAGTATCAACTGAATGATGGAGGATTATTTTAAGAACAATGTACAATTTATCATGTCACTGTTATGCACACCAATGGATTTACATGAACTCCTAGAACCTTACTAGAGAGGTCTTCTCCTTTAGCAACAGTCT